>CM046657.1:88594908-89326158 GCA_025594165.1 Tamias sibiricus | reverse complement strand
CGAACGCACGCACGCATGCATGCACACACACACACTTATGTATATGCCCTTCAGCTTTCTACCATGGACTCAGGTAGCAAGAAGGCCTTCACCAGATGCACCTACTTACTACCCAACACTCGAGGCTCTCCTTTCATCCAGAGAAGCTCTTTTGATTCTAATCACCCAGTGGAAACAGGCAGAAGAGATCAAAATGATAAATGTGAGGGATTAACAAAGATTGAGGTGTCTCTCTGTTGCTTCTTTTCAGCTCCAGGCTCCATGCTAATATGGGAACAGAAAGTGCCATTGGATTTCTGCTGTCTCCTTTTATTCCTGAGGAGGTTCTCATCTCACACACTTCCTGGAAGGGCATGATGACCCTTCTCCCATAGAGGTTCTTTGCTCAGCATGGGGCCTGTGAGGTAATTAGAACAGAAACATGGGTGCCCCGTGGGTAGAGTAGCATTGACACAGAGATAACACCTTGAAAGTTAGCATGCAAGGTGAAATTGCATAGAATTCAAAATAACACAGAAAATCTTTCCTAAAGATGTCATTTTGGAGACTGAAATACCATTTTTCAGTAAATCCAACGCAACAGTTTCAAACTGTGAAGAAGTACAAAATGAGACAGCTGGCTTTTAGAGGCCATGTTGTGCAAACACTGTTCTGTTTGTAGAATCACATTCAGTGTGGTGAGTGGCTCCCACGGAAGCTGGCTGAGGAAACAACAGGATCCTACCTCAGTCTGGAGCACACCTTCCTTAGAATGGTGAGAAGAACCACCCACAGTACGTACATATTTATTTATTGCCCACAGTATTTAAATGGTTGTCCTTTTTCTTTACCTCTAAGCCTGTATGGTGGAAGTTGCTTCACAATAAACCTTTGCCATATGATTCAAATGAATTTTTGTCATCTTAAAATCTATCTAAAAATTACCTTTAGTTGATTAAAAAAAAAAAAAAAAAAAAAGGAGAAGCAAATGGCTTTCCCTTTAGCTGTGTCAGCTACATCCAACTAATTAATCCTAGTGACTCCAGAGCCTGCCTAGGCAGGAGGATTTCAACCTCCAGACTGGTCTTGGCAACTTAAAATAACAAATAAATAAATAAAGGAAGGAAGGAAGAAAGGACTGGGAATATAGTTCAGTGGTAGAGTGCCCCTGAATTCAATCCCCAGTACCAGAAAAGAGAGAGAGTAAGGAGATTTGAAAATGATCAGCGAAGAGTCTCCATGGACACTGAGGAGTTAGGCAAGGTGTCTGAAGAAAGAGGAAACTATAAAGGTGAGCCTGACGTTCTATATTGCTCTCCCCCTCAAGAATTTGCCAGCTCGTATCAGTTTAGGATGAGAGACTAAGCTGAAAATGGTAGCTGAATAGAGCTTTGGGCATAAAGGGTGTTCAGGGTTACCAAGAGAGTCTGGAATAGAAGGATCAAAAGAGAAAGCAGAATAAGGAGATGAGGGTGATAATATGAGGCAGTTTTCTTCTCAAAGCATTTGTCTATGCATAAGCAGCACAAGGAGTCATGCTAATAAGTCAAGCAGAAAGCATCAGTAAGAGGCTGAATGAGCTTGAACCCTTTCACCAGGCTGAGCAGGAAGGAGAGTGGGAAACAGGGAGGCTTCTTTTGCATCTGAAGATGGCAGCCCTTTGCAGCATCTCCAGCAGAGCTGATGTGCTCTTCCTCAGTCCAGTCATTGGTGAGATCTGTTGGTAGCACCTGTGCATGGGCCGGGTACCACTCTGAGGGTAGGTACACAAAGAGGTGTTTAGAAGTGGTCCTCATCCTTGAGGAACTTGTCACCTACAGGAAAAGACTGTAAGTACCTCGTGGCAGGTGAGTGTGCCGAGCCTTTGAAAGAATTAAAAGGATGTCCCAGGAGCTCATGGAGGGCGTCTAATCTTTCCTTGAGGCGGGGATTAGGTGAAGGCAGAGTGGACTTCACAGAGAAAAGGAAGTCTCAGCTGAACCCGAACAGCTGGTTGGATTTTCCCAGGTGATGAAAGTGAAAAGTGTCAAAGGCAGAAGGAACATCACATGACTTATCCAGAAACGGAAAATAATTCTGTTTGTTCACTGTTTAAAGTTCCACATGAAGCCGGGCGCAGTGGCGCACCCCTGTAATCCTAGCACTTTGGGAGGCTAAGGCAGGAGGATCATGAGTTCAAAGCCAGCCTCAGCAATGCCGAGGCACTTAGCAACTCAGTGAAACCCTGTCTCTAAACAAAATACAAAAAAGGGCTGGGGATGTGGCCCAGTGGTCGAGTGCCCCTGAGTTCAATCCCCGGTACCACAAAAAAAAAAAAAAAAAAAAAAAAAAAAAAAAAAAAAAAAAGTTCCACATGAGAAAATGAAGGGAAAAAGCTGGAGAGAGACAGTGAGTGAGCCAGATCATTGAGCCAGAAGTTAGAGCACTCCTCAAGCCACTCAGCCACTGCTACAGGCTATTTGAAAGGGCGCATTTACCTAGGGCAATATTTTTTCCTTTTAGAAACACTAGCTATAATATATGATGAGCTCTAATTGAGAAGGTGTGCATGTCTTTGACGAAAAAACTGATCAGTAAAGAGGCTAATTGAAATATGGGTCATATTTTTATGACTTGAATTGGTAAACAGGCCTTGAGGAAAGGAACAGATACTAAAGACATCTGGGCGTTATACTTGGCTAGCTGGTCTTGGTAAATGAGAGAGAGAGGAAGGAGCCAAAAATGGCTCTTAGGTTTCCAGCTTGTGTCATTTCCTTAAGACAAATAATTATAGTCTTGTACCTTGTCTCTCTACCTTCCAGAACATAAGCTTCTAAGGTGAAGCAATTCAGAACCACAAGAATTTATTGAATACTTCTAAATGTTAGGCACATTCATTATCTTATTCATGCATTCCTTGCAACTCAAAGAGGTGAGTACTATTTTTTTTTTTTTTTTTTTTACCATTTGGTGATAAGAAAACTGCTCTAGATTCTACAATTTGCAAATGTATGAGTTAGAATTTGAGTCCAAGTGTATCTTATCCTAGAACTTGAAATCTTGTTACTAAGCTTTCTAGGAGATTGTCCTGGGATCTGAACTTAAGGCTCCTTTGAACTGGTTCTCAAACCCACCCAGATTGGCATGGCTCATAAAGATGGCCTCATACCACAAGACCTGGATCCTGATTAGAGTAAGATGTATTCCATGTTTGTATAAATACATCAAAATATACTCTACTGTCATGTATAATTAAAAACTGCAAATAAAATTCTAAAAAAAAAAAAAAAGATGACCATGGCCTTATTAGCCACTGAATTAACTGGAATTTCTAGATTCCCCTACCCTTGGTGCCTTATATGCTATATGGAGAGAACCTGTTCCAGTGGATAAGGCTGGCCCTGCTCTGTGATTGGAACCCCAGCATACAGGTCACTCCTCAGCCTCCTCCCTCCATGTACCTCATCCTGCAAAGGTGAGAAATATCAGCTCTTCCTAGACATTTAGTGCTGATCAGTTGAACTTATGTTGAGATTCAATTAGTGTCAGCTGAGGGTGCAGGTGTTATTCCTGAGAAGGTGCATCATCCAGGGTGGAGAGCTCCAATTTGCCTCTTCTGTTCAGCTGTTGTTAGAACTGGGCAGGGAACTAATTACAATGGAGTTCCATGATGTTTCTCTTCCTCCAGAGAGAGGCCATGGACATGCTGTATTGCTCGCATCTCTGGGAGTAAAGCAGCTCCTTTGCTCTCTAGCCCTAAAATGTTAGTCAGGGACACTCTAATCAGCATATCCTTTCTGACCCTCGTGGACTATTTCCTGCAAATTTTCTCCAGACTCCATGTGAATTTGTTTTTTGGGTCTCCTGGTCCAAACCAGACTATGAACATATTAATGTGATAATCACCATCAGCATAATCATAGTTTAGAATTTGCAAAATGCTTTCACTTGGATAATGTCACTTCTCTGCACTAGGCCTGTGGGATGGGCAGGGGAAGTATTACCATTTCCTTATTTTACAGCCAAGGAAGCTGAGGATAGAGCTATGAAGTGAAGCTGGTTAGTGGCTGCACCAGGGGTGCTGCTGATGTCTCTGGAGCCCTTCAGAATCAAGTGCACAGGAAGGCACTCATCCTCAAGGGGATGAGCCCTCTTCCCCCGAGGGAAAGATCCAGGTGGATTATTCTTAGGGGGCTTCAGGGAATTGCCAGGTGGGAGGGTTGAGAGGGTAAGAGGTTGCAACACTGGTGGGGATTGCTTGGAAAGGGAGAAATTCTGAATCTTTTCCTGCCTTCAGTGCCTAGGGCTCATTTTAAGAGCTATCTAGAGACTGCCTGAATCTGTCCGCACATGCCTATCCCAGTTTCTTATGCAAGATAGAGGGCCATGCTTCTTTACCTGTAGCTGCCAGAACAGGTCTAGACTCCTCCCTATTAACCTGAAAGAGGAATGTCAGTCATCCTCCAATACCAGGCTGCCAGAAGGATCTTCAAAACAGCCTCCTGAGAGATTAATGGAAATGGGTGACTCCCTGTTTTTCTTGCCCCTAGGAGCTTTTCACACTGAGTTTGAATAGAGTCTAAATGCAAATGGGCACACTCAAGCATGTTCCATAGGTGATGATTGCTCCCATTTCCTGTGCACATTTATTTGTATAAAGCTTATATGTCCTTTTGAAAGTTTCATGGTCCTGTCTCCTAGTTCTGTGCACTGGGCCCCAAAGCTCTTTGACAGATCTGTGTTCCTATCAAATCCAGTTACCATGGGGTATTAGGTCCCATACCCCTGAGCCTGTCTTGTCATGTTGTTAGCATTCCAGCAAATGAAAAGAAGGCAGGAAAGAGGGGAGGGAAGGAAGGAGTAAGGGCCCCCAAAGGTAGAAATGAAGTTTTAGGTTTAGGAAATCTGGCATGAATCCAGTCCTATGATCATGAATAAGTATTTTCACATTTTTGAGCCTGGTTCCTGAGGTATAGAATATAACAACACCTGCCCTGCCTGACTCATAAAGATGTTACCAAAATCACATAAGATAAAGTAAGGCAAAGTGCCTTCTTGTAAGCCCAGGAGAACCTTGTGGCTGGGACTTGATCCATTGGTAGTTCTTATCCGGAGGGCTGCAGTCCCCGGTATGGCATGGGCTTTGGGAAAAGCAGGAATTAAGCAGTGGGTTGGTGGTCTTCAGTTCAGAAAGACAGGCAGATCTGGGGCCTCAGGATAGTGGAAAGATATGCTTAGAAATATGTCGCCTACAATTTCAGCTTTCTTCTGAGCTTTGAGCATTTACATGAAGGGCTGTCATATTTGTGATCTTGCTGAGCCTCACACTAGTTCTGGGAGAAAAAAAAAAAAAACTCTCACTACAGGGGCAGAATAGTATCTGAACCCCATGCCTCCTGAAGCCCATACCTACATTCTGTCTTCATGTCAGCTAACCTGGTGGGGAGGGAAATTTTGATATGAGAATACAGAAAGAAAAGTTGAGATTATCTTAGAGAATGGGCCACTTCAGAGAGGGTAAGTGGTCAGTGAGGGCACATCTTCAGGAGGACATGCCTAAGAACCACAGTAGGGGTAAAGGTGCCAGTGCAGGAAGTAGGGGAGAAGGTGCAGAAATTAATTAATTAATTAGTTAATTAATTCTGATAGCCTTTTCAGAGAAGTAGAAGCAGAAGTGATCAGATTCAGTCTGGTAACTCAGGGGCTGGAGTAGCTCATGGCACAGGAATGAGGGTAAAGATGGGGTTGCCGTGGAACCAACCCACAGGGGCTGTCGGAGGCATCAAGGGAATCTCAAATCATAACTAAGGCCGGGCAGATGTGCAACCAGTTCATCACCTCAACGGGACTGATCAGAGAAAGATCTAGTCCTAAGGCTTTAGAATTGAAATTGGAGACAGCAGGACAGAGTGAGAGGGTTTTAAGGGGTGCAACTGGATAAAGGGGAGGCAGCCTAGGGAAAGCCCCCAAGTATAGAGGCTGAATGGTAAGAAGGAGGCTGGGAAAGAGAGACTTCAGACAAAAATGACACCTACTTAACCTTTTGAATTTATTTCTGGGACACTGGGAATCACCAGAGCTTTCAGTAAGGGAAAGGACATGATTACATTTCCATTTCTGAAAGACCATTTGTGGCTTTGGTATGGAGTGTGTCATCAGGAGAGAGGATGAGTGGTTAAAGGGCTACAGGGGACCCAAACTAACACAGTAACTGTGGAGATGAGAGAAATCAGAGAGGTGAAGTAGACCCAATCCACTGGAGTTCCCAAGAAATTTGGGCAGGAGATGATTTGTGAAGGGGATGGGGATGTTGAGAATAACTTCCAGAATTACTGATCTGGAGACTAAAGGAGTTAATTCAGGTTTCCAATTTGCCATTATTTTAAAATATTTAGGCCATAGGCCACTGTCCTCTTTCAGGCCTCAGTTTCTACTTCTCAGAATAGGATAGTTGATCTACAGTAGGGGGTTTTCTGACTGTGGTTCTTGGGGCCAGGCTGCGAGGTGTGGCTGGGCCTCAGGGATGGAGCCCCTGCTGGAGTCAGAAGATCTGCCTGGCATCCTGGCCCTGCCTGTGACATTAGGCTTTTCATTTGCACAAATGGAGGTAATTATCCATTGATTCAAGAAGTAAACATCTGGGCAAAAGATAAAAACAATGAAGCCTCATGGAGCTTGCAGCCCAGAAGTAGACGTGCAGACAAACAGTTGTAAAGGAACTTGGTAAGTTCCATAATGATGTCAAGTAAACAGGGAGGCATCCC
The DNA here is from genome assembly GCA_025594165.1 of Tamias sibiricus. NCBI lineage: Eukaryota > Metazoa > Chordata > Mammalia > Rodentia > Sciuridae > Tamias > Tamias sibiricus. The sequence continues at coordinate 89,319,436 of CM046657.1, read as the reverse complement.
ACAGGAAGGAGGGAACAACATGTGCAGGGGCTACATCTAGAGAGAGAACAAGGGCAGCCGGCCAGGCAGGTCAGGGGAAGCATACTCTGGATTGAGAAAATTAGGCTGGGCTTTCTCTGCCCCAGTTTTTGACTGCCCTTCCTCAGCCCTTACCTTTCCCTTCCTGTCTTCTGAATAGCATAATTCTTCCTGTCTTACAGGGGAAGCCTTGAGGGATTCTTCAGAAAGCAAGACTTTCATCTATTTCATGTTCTTAATGGTCTAGATTACAAAGAGGTCAGCTAGCCCAACATGGAGGAGAGGATGCATTGATGGTGGACTTCCAATGTCAGAGACAGGCCTTACTCCAACTTGTATAAACTCATATCTACAGACGGAGACTAGTGGTGCATGTTCTAGAGATCAGGTACTATTGCTTAGTTCATAGTCATATCCCCAATGCCTCACACTAAGCTAACACTAACAACTGTGTGTTGGATGGATAAAACTATAGATTCTATTACGTTTCAAAAGATTATCACTTCATTTCACAGTCCCCAGACAAGATTGCATCTCAGCCACCAAACCTGGAGGCTGTTCAGACTCCAAGATTGCATCTCAGCCACCAAACCTGAAGGCTATTCAGACTCTAACAGAGTTAATGACACCCACTCAAGAAATAGAGGAGAAGCACCACCTCATTTATTTTAATTTTCATTTACCGAAAAGTACATGTGGAGCACCACCCCTGGAAACAGTCTCTGAATACAGAGATGAATATGATCTCAAGAATACCACAGCCTAGCCAGGCACAGCCTGCAATACCAGCGACTTTGGAGGCTGAGGTAGGAGGATAGCAAGTTCAAGGCCAGCCTGGGCAACTTAGTGAGACTCTGTCTTGAAATAAAATAATGAAAAGGACTAGGGATGTACTCAGTGGTAGAGGACCCCTGGATTCAATCCCCAGTACCAAAAATAAAACAAACAAACAAACAAAAACATTACATTCCTACTTGGGAAATAGAGATTGCATTCACAGTAGAGGCCCAGGGTGGAGGAGTATAGGACAGGATTAGTTCTGCAGCAGAGATCTGCATGGGAGATACTTGAGAATTGAGTTGGCATTTGGCAGGTGGATAGGCTGATAGAAATTAGAGCCCCTAGGACAAGGGAATCTGAGGCAAGAGTTGTCCATGTGTGTGGTGTTTACAGCAGTGCTACCAAACTGCACCACACATAGAGTGAGATGAGGAATTCTCCTCAGGACTACCTCTGCCAATGAGAAAGTCTTCCTATTAAAAAAAAAAAAAAAAAAAAAAAAAAAAGAGGCAGATGCGGTGGCGCACGCCTGTAATGCCAGCACTTGGTAGGCTGAGGCAGGAGTATTGCGAGTTCAAAGCCAGCCTCAGCAATGGCGAGGCACTTAGCAACTCAGTGAGACCCTGTCTCTAATAAAATACAAAAAAGGGCTGGGGATGTGGCCCAGTGGTTAAGTGGCCCTGAGTTCAATCCCTGGTACCAAAAAAAAAAAAAAAAAAAAAAAAAAAAAAACCCTGAACAAAAGTGTGTTTAGTGACCACTGATTCACATTCTGTCATAAAGTCTTGTATGGGATTGGTAACAAATGGTTTATAGACAGACAGCTGATTTCTGGACCACATCACTATTTTACTATCATGTTAGTCAGTGTTCCATCACTATAACAAAATACCTGAGATAATTAAACACTTGTGACAGCTCACAGTTTTGTGGCTTCTAGTCCAAGACTGGGCTGATCCTTTACTTTGGGCCTCTCTTGAACATGCCAGATGGTAATGGCAGAAAGCACGTGGTGGAACAAACTGCTCACCTCATGACCAGGAAGCAAAAGAGAAAAAGGGGCTGGGGCTTCAATATCCTTTTCAAGGCCATACCCCCAGTGACGTAAGGACCTCCTGTAGGTCTTACCTCCTAAAGGTTCCACCACCTCCCAATAACACCACCCTGAAGACCATGCCTTTCACACCCAGGCCTTTGGGAGAATTTTCAACATTGAAATTATAGCATAGTTTACCACATGCTTTCATACATGCTCAAGCTCTTCTGCTCCTCAGAAAAATCCTTAGAGGTTACCAGGGCAGGGCATCATAATCTTCACCTTACGGGATAGAAACAGCACACTGTGGCAAGCAGTGAGGCTGGAAAGCGAAGTCACGAGTCCCCTCCCAACCCTCTCTTCTTCTTGCTCATCAGTGGCTTGTGATGGAAAACCAGGGAAAGCACTGCAGACTCGTGAGGTAACTTTGTGGCCAATGCGTCCCCAGAAACAAATGTCAGACAGAGTGTGGTTGAAGTAGGTCACATGTCTAGCCTCTCTCAGCATCTCTCTTGTTCCTCCATGTCATCTGCTGCCATTCCATCAACAGAGCTAGGATCCTCTCCCTTTCCATTCACCCTGTCTGGAGCCACTCCTGCTTGCCATCCCAGGAGAGCTTCTGCCAGCTCAGCCCTCTGCTTAACATTTCACTATCTAAAAGGGGTTGGCATTGGCCCCAGGCAGGGACATTACCTCATTTCTTCATAGATACAACAGGCACCTGCTCAAAATGGGCTTAACTTTCCACAAATGCCATTCTGGGGTGTGTTGCTCTTATCCTGGCCAGGTAGGGCCATGATGCAGTGCTGAGCTGTCCTGTCAATTTCCTGGGAACCCAGATCCATGGGCAGAGCATTGTTTGGTTTTTTCTCCTTCCTTCAGGTGAACAAACCAAGAGCAAGTGGAGACAGCAGCTACAGAGAAGATCACCCAGGCCAGGAGAGAAAGGAGCCTCCAGGGATAGGGAATTAAAAAAATCTTCAATTATTATCTAGCCATTCCTCTAAGCAGTAAGCTAATCTGGAAAGCTCAAGGGGCCCAGGTCTGGGATTCCCATGACCATTCGACTGTGGGAACATTCTATGATGCTGGAGCAAGCTGCAGGTGGTCAATGGCTCCAACACCTGGCTCCTGGAACATAGCCATGCTGTCCATCAATGTTCTGAACGGTTTCTGGAGAGGGGCTCAGGCAGGGCTTCTCACATCTGCAGGCTCTCAGCTGAGAAGCTTCCTGGGTTTCCAGCCTTTTAGATGCTGAGACTTGGAAAAGGCTCTACGGACTCCCAATGCTAGGGAGTACACAGAAAACTATCAGGGATATTCTTGCCTTATGTGCCTTTTGCTTACCTTGGCCTGGAGTCCCATAGTACCTTACTAGGAAAAGGAAAAGAGCATTGATTGGCAGTTAGGAGGCTTCCCAGCCCAATACGAATTATCCATTGACCCAGGGAAGATTCCTTAACCTCTCTGTGTTGGTTTTATACCACCCAAAATGGGGCACTCTCAACTCTTAAAGCTGTCCCAGTGATGAGCATCAATCCCAACCAATACTCAAAGGCTTTGAGGAGTCATCAGACTCCAGCTGCCCATCATCCTGGCCATAATGTCTGCTCTATTATTTACCTATCTGTTAATCCATTGAATGCATATACCGTGATTCTTCTTCCTCTGCCTCTTTTCTTTGCACCAACCTTGTAAGATCCTCCTATGCTAAGAAAGTTCTATCTTCATTCAATTGTATCTTGAGATCAGGGTCCTCACCTCGTTTGTATTCACAGAACCAAGCACAGTGCCTACCTAACCTGGTAAGAGTCTGTTGCACAGATGACTGAAATTTTCCCCCACAGAACCCCCATGACTCCAACATGTTTTTTTATTTAATATTTAATGCACCCTTATATTAATCTTATTGTGCATCAGGGATGGTTATAAGCATTAAAATGTATTCATTCATTTAGTAGGTTTTATTGTCATACCTGCTTTATATGTTGAAGTCTCTGATCATTCCAATAGTTGGATCTCCTTGGTCTGTTTCTTTTGTCTATTTTTTTCCTTGGCTTTGACCCTTTGTTCTTGACTCCTAATTTGTCTGATGATCTTGGATTGAATTCCAGTAATTGTGTGAGAAAAAATGGTAGAGATATTTCATGGGTCTGAATGATGTAACCCTTCTCCAGAGAGGATTTATTTCTTTTTTGTTGTTGTTGTTTGTTTTATTTTGGTTTTCCTCTTTTATTTTTTTTCCATTTTTTATTCTAATTTGTTATACATGTTTACAGAGTACACTTCATTTCATATTACATATAAAGAGCACAATTTCTCAAGTTGCTGGTTTATATAAAGTATTTTTACAATTGTGTCTTCATACATGTATTTAGGGTAGTCATGGATAACTCAGTCTGCCATTATTCCTATCCCCTTGACCCCTCTCCCTTCCCCCACTTTGTTCTATTTAAAGTTTTTTCATTGCTCTCATCCCCACTCCCTTGCCTTTATAAGTTAGTATCTTCATATCAAAGAGATCATTCGACCTTTGGATTTTTGGGATTGGCTAACTTCACTTAGCATTATTTTCTCCAACTCCATCCATTTACCTGCAAATTCCATGATTTTATTATCTTTTAGTGCTGAGTAGTGTTCCAAAAGATAGTACACCACGATCAAGTGGGCTTCATTCCAGGGATGCAAGGTTGGTTCAATATAAGAAAATCAATAAATGTAATACATCACATCAACAGGCTCAAAGATAAAAATCATATGATCATCTCAATAGATGCAGAGAAAGCATTTGACAAAATACAACATTCCTTCATGTTCAAAATGCTAGAAAAAAATAGGGATAACAGGAACACACCTCAACATCGTAAAGGCCATCTATGCTAAGTGCCAGGCCAACATCATCCTAAATGGAGAAAACTTGAAAGCATTCCCTCTAAAAACTGGAACAAGACAGGGATGCCCTCTTTCACCACTCCTATTTAACATACTTCTTGAAGCCCTAGCCAGAGCAATTAGACAGATGAAAGAAATTAAAGGGATCCGGACAGGAAAAGAAGAACTCAAATTATCACTATTTGCAGACGATATGATTCTATACATAGAAGAGAGGATTTATTTTTGCTGCTGAAAGTTAGAATAAAGACAGATCAGGTTAACTGATTCTGGAATAGAGTTGATTCAAGGCTGTGGTTTGGTCTTTGTAATGGCTGGCCCCTTTCCACCTTTGACCCCAGGTGTTGCCTGTGTGTTCACTGCTTGGTAAACCTTAATTCTGTTACCTTCCTAAGCATGAGTGGACACTAAAAACTCAGCTCAGAGTCTCAGCTCCTTGGCCATCACTTGCTGCTTAGCTTCTCAGACTCTTGGCTGCTGCTTAGAAGTCAGAAAATATCTTGAGGAGGAAACTGCCCCCAAATGCTGGGCCATCATTTCTATTTTCTTTCTTTGGGATTTTGACCATTTTGAGTCTTCACTGACATGTTCCCGCCTGTACCCGTAAAAAATTGTACATATACTATTTTTAAGGGTGTGTATGTTTGCACACACATCACACACAAATGCACACAGTGTTCTGCATTTATAGCTATCAACAACAGGGTTTTATAAAATATTTATTCTCATTTTATAGATGAAGAAACTAAGACATAGGAATGTTAAATAATTTGCCCAACTCCTTTGTTTAAGTGAAACATTTACTCATTTATTTAAAAAATATTTACTAAGCACCATCCATGTATTAGATACTGCCTTGGGTATTGGAAATTCATAAATTAATAAGCCAACCCTTGTCTTCCAAGAGCTCAGTATCAAGTGGAAGTCACTCATGATTCAGAGTAGTTAGTGAGGAGCTCAGGGAAGGGCACCAGTCTGGGTTTATCATGCTGACCTGGATTTCTTTCTCTTCATAAATATCTCCTGTAGGACACAGTGAACTTCTTAAGGTTAGAATCTGTGGCTCATTCACTTCTCCATCCCCAGTGCCCAATACTGTGCCTGGAAGAAGGCAGGTGCTCCATAAACATCTGCTAAATGGAAGGGAATTAATTCCCAAGTAGGAAAGTAAAAACTAAGATAGGATGAAGGCCATAAGATAATGGAGAATACTTAGTTGTCTGCCAGAAATTCCTGGTCCACCCATTCTACCACTTCCTTGCTGAGTGAATATGGCACATCACCCCCTTGTCTGTGTCTGTTTTCTCATCTGCAGATTGGGGAGTTGAACTGGATAATGTTAAGGTTCCATCCAGCTCTATGTCCCTGATTCTGAGAGTGACCATACAGGGATGAATGGCCACGGCCCACCCCAATGCATACCTGTGTGCCCTCTCGGGGCTGCAATTCCAAGTCAAACCATCTTTGGTCTGTCAGACAAAACCAGTGTGGCTGTCCCTATGTGCACATTCCTATGAACATAGGCATGAAGGAAACATTTTTCCTGAGCGTCTCTCGAAAACTTTTCTTGAAAAGTTTTTCTTGGGCTTATTGGACAAATGTCAGACATCATCTTGTGCAGGACAGGAATAGTATGGAGAAGCATTTGCTAGGTCCTCTTCCCCTGGGCCCAGCTCCAGTCAGCCTGCTCTGTCTCTCACTTTTCCCAGCATAGAATTTACATTTCTGTTTGAGTTAACAGTGCTATCTTCATGACAAACACAATGCTTAGGAAGGAAGCCAATTCCCTCTCCTGGTTGGGCTAAGTGGCATCTCTCCATCTCCCTGGTTTCTGAACATTTTTCACAAAGGTATCTGCAGAAACAAGTGGACAGATTCACACTCAGCTGACCGGAGGAGGGACCTGTACCCCTGGAGATCACCTGTCTCCAAAAGGCTCTATGGAAGCAGGAAGTGCTGGCATGAGAGCAGCAAGAGGTGGTGTGGAGACCCAGCCAGGCGGCCTCCTTTTATAGATGAAAAACTGGGCCCAGAAAGGGCCACTGTTTCTCCCGAAGCTACAGAGTTGACTTGCTGGGTAGGGTATATAATTAATATCACAATTAGACAGCTCAGCTGGCCCCTGGGCTGGAAGCTTAGCCAGATTTAATTCATTTTTTTTAGTTGTTTTTTAGATGTTGATGGACCTTTATTTTATTCATTTATTTATATGTGGTGCTGAGAATAGAACCCAGGGCCTCACACATGCTAGGCAAGTGCTCTTACCACTAAGCCACAACTCCAGCCCCTGGATTTCACCTTCTTAAATCACTAACCAACTTTCAGTTCTTTTCTCTTCACAGGTCCTATCAGCCATCCTGCATTTCTGTGCTGAGTTCTCACCCCCAACATTGAATAAAGTCTACTGGAGAGGCATGTGGGCTAGTCATGTATTTGCAAAACATATAACTCCAGCAGTGGGAGGAGGGAGAGAAGGCAGTCTGGTCTGGGATGTTTTTGTGGATTATGCAGTTACTGACCTAAATTTCATGGGGGGGGGGGGGGGGGAAAAAGCGAGAACTGCCGCAGGTAACACTGACATGGTGGGGAAGTGCTGCGAAGATGAAATGCCTGGCTGGGGTCTTTGAAAGTGTCGTCTGCTTTAATTGGATGCATCTCTCAGAACTAGCTGGTGGCAGGCCCATCACAGGCTGCTTTTAATCAGTGGAATTCACATTTCCCCACTGTGGCTTCATACAGAAGGAAGAGCAAGGGGGCAAGGGCTGCGGGTGAGGGTGAGATTCCAATTTGAAAACATGGTAATTTGGGAGAAGGATTTTATTTCAAACGGAATTGCCAGGCTCCTTCTCTGCTTTATGCCTTAGTGGGTACATTTTTTGAAGGAGAAAGAAACTGCTTCTTTTGGAGAGAAAGCCCAGAGTGATCTGGCTCCCCTCCCCTTTTTTCTTTTTTCTTTTTATAAATGTGTCTGTGTGAGAATGGGTGCTCTCTTCCAAGGTTCCCAGCAGCACAGCACACTGTTCCCCAGCCCTTGGGCAGTGAACCAGGGGTCAGAACAGAAGGAAGGGGGGTGGGTCTGGATTCAGAGGAGCAGCCGGAACAGCCGTGGACCTGGGACCTCACACCAGGGCTCTCTGACTGTGGTGAGCTCCAGTTGTCCCCAGGGTTCATTCATTCACTCAACAGATGTCAGGTGGGCAGAGTTACTCACTATTAAGCTCTGGAATCCTCCCTGTATGGGCCTTAATGATCCCATTTTGGCCTTAGTCAGAAGTTTATGTCCCAAGCTCATCTTGAGATCCTGGGACCATCTTGAAGCAGACCCAAATACTTGGGAAGGTCTCAGAACCTACAGAGGTGTCTGAAGCCCATGGTGACCCCAACCACATGGCAATACCAAAACTTTGTGGACGACCCCAGCACTGTGCAGGCTCTAGGTTAGACCCCTGAGCATGGGTCTGTTCAGGCTGCTGTAACAGAACAGTACCCTGAGTGGCTTGTAAACAGTAGACATTTATTTCTTACCATTGTAGAGAATAGGAAGTCCAAAATCAGGTAGCTGGTGTCTGCTTTCTGGTTCACAGAGGATCAGGGACAGAACAGCTCTCTTGGGCCTCTTGGGTGCTTAACCCATTCAGAAGAGCTCCCTCATGACCAAATCACTTCCTGAGTGACCCCCCCAGTAACACCACTCTGGGCATGAGGATTCCAGCACATGAATTTGGGGGACACCACATTCATATCCTCAGGGCAGCCTCAGAGCCAACTGAGGTTGAGAGACAGAGGTGGGGAAAAGTTAAAAGGGGGAGAGTTTGAGGTGGTTTGTTATGTAATAACATCACAAAACAGATGAGAAGCCAGGTGCAGGCCAGGGTGGCCACCCATTGTGGTTTACCAGCCCTTGCAATAGAGAGCTTAAAGCACTGAATGATATTCTCTCACTTAGAAACCTAGGAAGTTCCTTCTGATGGCCATGGACACTTCACACTGTAGGGACACCAGAGCCAGGGAGTGATCTGATGGGAACCTCTGTTGGAAGGTGGCACTGACTGGGTTACTGAGGTCATCAATTATTGCTTTAAAACAAGTATACAAAAGGTAGCTCTGGGACCTTGAAGCAGGGGCACTGAGGCTGTGGGGGTCATAGCAGGCCTCCCGGAAGAGACAGCTGCTGAATAGGTAGCAGCCAGGAGAAGGGGCTGGAAGGGAGAGCTTCCAGGCCAGCAGGGCAAAGGAGCAATTCATAATGGCTAAGCTGGGAGGAGTTGGGACCAAATGGCAATACTTCTCTGTACATGGAAATGCTTTGCAAATGCTACAGAAATGCCAGGGTGACAATGCCAATGATTAAAACTCAGCATCCCGCCTCTTTTCCAATGCTTTCTCCTAATGGTTTTCCTGAGTTGTAGGGAGAGCCCTTTGATCCTTGTCCTGAGTTTCTGTGAGGACATGGTCACCCTTCCTCTGCTGGGAAGAAAGCCCCTCAGTTTTGTTCTCTTCCCCCAGATGATGGAAACGAGTCTGAATGTTTCCCAAGCAGCCCTTGACTTGGCAGCAAGCTGTTGGGCCTGAAGGCCATCTCCCCGTGAGTCTTCCTCATCCTGTGCCAGCCTGACGATCATCCCTCCTGCTTCATGCTCAGAGGAAGCACTTTTCCCTGAGACGGGGAAGCGGCCTTGGCCTGCTCTGCCGCGCTCACCGTCCTGCCCTCTCCCTCTTGTTCTGCTTCACGCGTGGCATTTCAGAGAGTGAGTCAAAGGCACGTGTGCTTGTGGCATCTCAGCTCCCCAGCTCAGTGCACAGTGTGGTGCCACTGCCTGCCTGAAGCAATTTGACCCTTGATGTGGCTGCACAACCTGCAAGTGTTGCAGGCTCAGCCTTGGGGCTCAGTGCAGGCTCAGTGCCAATGCCCAGCTCCGATCACATGGCACTGCACAATTCCTGGAGCAATTGTTTATGTGGACTGCAATGTTAATGGTGCCTCCACGGTTGTTGGTGCACAACCTGTGTGGCTGTCCACGATGGACCTGCTTACTCTTGCTTAACAACAACCTCTGAATCTCACTGCTCTCTTGAACTGACAGACCTTCAGAGCCTGGAAATTTAACAGTTCTAATACAGGAAAAGGCATGGACGTTTTAGGTGGGGGACTTAATGGGAGGAAGTTAGGTGATTGGGGGAACATGCCCTTGAAGAGGACACTGGGAGCCTGGCCCCTCTTTTTGCTTCCCAGCTGCCATGCGGTGAGCATCTTTACTCCCACCATGATGTTCTGAATTGCCACAGGCCCAAAACAACTAAGCAAACCCACCATGGACTGAAACTTCTGAAACCAAGAGCCAAAGTAAACCTCTTTTAAGTTGATTGATCTCAGAAATTTTGTCACAGCTGTGTAAAGATGACTAACACACTGAGTAATTGTGAATGTTTTCAAAATTTCTGACCATGAGTATAAATTTGTTTTATAATCAGAAAATATCCAGTAATATTATTAAATAAATGCAAGCAAAAGGATCATAGAAAGGAATAATGGCTGGAGGTGAATTGGACAGTAAGAGTTATATCTGAAACTAAGAAATGGCAAGCTAAATTTAGAGCTTTGTTAAACTTTGGAACACATTCTCATTTTTCCTCCCACCTGTTTTCTTCCCCAAAGTTTATGGTCTGGTGGAATAAAACCTGATAATCAGTATATGTGACACTGGCAGTGACTGTGACTGTGAAGGGGCCAGAGGAGAGGCTGCAGAGAAAGCACTTTACCCTGAGTGCTGGGGCCCCTGGGAGATAGGAGGGTGTCGAGTCAAGAAAGGCCCCAAAGGAGGAGTGAATCCTCAAGTTCAGCCTTGATGACAGCTCAGAATTATCCAGGGAAAGAAGGGACAGGATGCTCTGGAGACAGGGATGATGTGCAGAGCAGGGAGCTGGGTGTTTGATTCTGGGCAAGTCACTAACCTCCCTTGGCTTCAACACTCTGCTGTAAAATGAGAGGGAGGGACAAGCTCTCTCATTCTTCATCCTGGCTACATGTTAGAATCATCTGAGTTGCTATGAAAAACAGCAAAACCCAACCCCCACCGTGTGTTAATTCAAATCAGCATCACTAGGGGTGGGACTCAGGTAAGGGTGGTTTTTTTTTAAGGGGCCCAGTGAATATAATGTGCAGATAGGACTGGGGACCACTTGACTAGACATTTGATAAGTTAATATCTGACCTTTTCTCTGATGGTGTGTCTTTCAGGTTGAAATAAAACTCTTTAATTTATTTCACTAAAAAATAGCATCACAAAACAAATTTTTTTTTTTTTTTTTTTTTTTTTTTTTTGTGTGGTACCGGGGATTGAACTCAGGGGCAGTTGACCACTGGGCCACATCCCCAGCCCTTTTTTTTGTATTTTATGAGAGACAGGGTCTCACTGAGTTGCTAAGTGCCTCGCCATTGCTGAGGCTGGCTTTAACTCGCGATCCTCCTGCCTCAGCCTCCCAAAGTGCTGGGATTACAGGCGTGTGCCACCACGCCCGGCAAAACAAATTTTTTAAAAAACAGCAAATTGCTTAATTTAAACCATTGACAAAGTAGAGAGTGGTAGGAGAAAAAAATCAACATCTAAAGGGTTAGGGAAACAGAACAGGACTATCTAATTTCCATGTGAGCAGGTTAACACCCGCCAGTTATAAACACAGAATATGTGACCCAACTCACCCAGGAAGGTGCATGGGTGGGACCTTTACCCCAGGCTGCTTTTATTTCAAGGTCTGGTCTTTCATCAGTCCCGCAGATTCAGCAGTTCATCCATTAAACCTAGAAAAATGCACCACAGTCCCCATCACATTAACCAAGGCTGCCTCCAAAGGGCCCGTGGCAGAACTATGTTGCTGCCTGCAGCGGCTGCCGCCTGCGGCAACGATACCGCGGGAAAGAATTTGGAGGCAGACTGGAAACTAGTAGGTTCTTTATTCTGCTATCTCTTTCTGACTTCTCTCTCCAACTCCCAACAACAACCCCCCAAACAATTCCAACCCTACCTGCTTAAATACTCTTCACCTTAACAAGTATATACGTGTCACAAGCTCAACTACAGGTGCGTCACACAGTGTTCACGGGCACAGAAAGATTCTTAGTGGATTACAATAAGGTCAGGAGAAAACAATTAAATGTCTCCTCTTTTGCTCTCAGCCAGCCGCCATCTTACCTACCTCCTCATTAAGGCTCTTACAGAACTAACTGGTTGTACTAGTTTGCCAGGACTGTCAGACCCGAGTACCACAAACTTGGTGACTTTAAATTTGTTTTCTCAATTTGTTCTTCTGGAGGCCAGAAGTCTAAGTTAAGGTAGTAATAGGCCATGTTCTGTGAAGGCTCTACGGAGGAGCCTTTGCCATGCCCCTTCTTAGCTTCCAGTGCTGCCGGCAATACTTTGCGTCCCTTGGCTTGTGGACGCTTCACTCCGATCTCTACCTGTCACCACATGACATTATGGGCATCTTCACCTGGTCTCTCCTCTGTGTATGTCTGTGTTTATGTCTCTTCTTCTTATAAAGAGAAAAGTCATTTGGAATTAGGACCTACCCTAATGACCCCATCTTTATTCATTTACATCTGCAAAGACTCTGTGTTCAAACCAGGTCACACTCACAGACCTCAAGGGTTTGGACTTCAACATATGTTTTTGGAAGACACAATTCAACCATAGTACTGGCTGACTTGAGCCATTTGGCGAAGACCTTGGGCAGTTCGAAATGCCATCAGTCTAAGCAGTCATGGACCTGAAGTACCTGTTCTTTGAAGAAAACGATGAAGCAGAATGATGAACTGACAAGGCACAATTTCAGTTCTTACAGTCAAAATGGAGATAAACGAACAAGAATGCAACAGCAATAATAAAAACATGATCCAGTTTAGAATATGAAAAGTCAAACTTACAAAGGGGATAAAGTGGATTATTTGCATTAGAGACAGGCACTTTGATTTATGGAAATGCTTTACTACTTTGTCATACACCAATATTTAGACAACACTTTATAAATCACTCTCATATGTATAGTGAGTATCTCAGATCATCTTCTCAACAACAGTATGAGTTAAATACTATGAACCCATTTTACTGATGGAGTGAACGAGCCAGGTTTCTCTATAATCCTGTAGAACTCAAGCTCTCCATACTCTAAAACCCCCTTCCAAGGTCCTGCCAAGAATAAGCTCTCAGGCATTTTACACCAGTGAATGTTTGGAATGTTGATCTGCAGCTTGCTGGAACATACCTACTGTGTAAATTAAAGCTTACCTCTGCTTGTGTTCAACCCTAAAGCACTTTGAAGAACAATCAGATTCTTTTGAGGGGGAAAAAAAAAAGCACTTAGAAATTTTCACTCAGAACTTGAAGAATTTAGCCCATTCTACATCAACAAACTTGGTGACAGACAGGCAATATCCATCCTCCCCACCACCTAATCCCAATCCCTTGGGTACCCAGGCAATTACTGGCTCCTTGTACTGTTTAAAGCAGCAGACTGCTGATTTTCTATTGACATTTGACAGTAAAATTGGCATTGGGCCGGTGTTTGCTCTGGCTAATTTTAAAAAATGTCACATTTGAAAAAAGAATTTCATTAAGAATGAAGTTTTCATTTGGGAAACCAGTATCTCAAATGAAAGCCAGTGGCAATTATGCTGCTCTTAATTTATTTTCCATATTAACTTGCACCTTACTCTCTTCCATGTGTGTATTTATCACACATGTGATAGAGGCCCAAATCTCTCTCTCACACACACATTCTTCTCTTTTTCTCTCTCTCTCTCATATACATATATGGCTTAGGACAAAAACCTTGGCATTGCCTTGTCTCCTTTCTTTCCTTTGCCTCACATGCAATATATATATATATATATATATATATATATATATATATATATATATATATATATATATATATATATATATATATATCCTAGTGGATCAGACTCTGTGATATCCATTGCAATGTTAGGCCAATACCTTTTGAGCACCTGATATCTCCTTGTGTCTCCTAGGTGGGAGATATGTAGCAATTGAAGCAGCAAAATCCATGTTCTCTGGAGTAGGGGAAGGGAGATGACAAGCCTACTCAATAAACGAGTAATATAAAATACGTTGGTAGGCAATGGGCTGAGGAGGGGTGAAGATCATGTGGGGGTCTTATAAACTAATGTAAGGACTTGGGCCTCTACTCAGAAATACAGATGTTTTTGAACAAAGTAACATAATCTGATTTATATTTTGAAAGCATCACTCTGGTTACTATGTTGAGAATAGACAGTGGGGCATGGGGGTCAGTGACAAGGTAGAAGAAAGGAGGACTGTTAGGGGACTCTTATATAACACAGGAGAGAAGTGATGGTGGCTTGGGCCAGGTGGTAGCAATGGGGGTGGTGAGAAGTGGCCACATTGTGCATTTAAGTCGGGGATGATAGAAGATTCCTGGGAGTGTGTGTGAAGCAAAGGAAAGAAAGGAGACAAAGCAATGCCAAGGTTTTTGTCCTAAGCCACTGGAAGGATAGAGTTGTTACTATGATGCTCAAGACCGAAGACCAAACTGGCCATGGAAGCGCATGCTTGTAATCCCAGCGGCTTGGGAGGCTGAGGATTATGAATTCAAATCCAGCCTCAGCAAAAGCAAGGTGGTAAGCAACGCAGTGAGACCCTGTCTCTAAATAAAATACAAAATAGGGCTGGGGATGTTAGCTCAGAGGTCGAGTGCCCCTGAGTTCAATCCCTGGTACCACCCCCACCCCACAAAGACTGAAGATGAGCAAATTTGAGGAAGACAGACATTTGAAGATATTTTGCTTTTGAGGTGTCTACTACACACCCACATAGAAATGTCTGGCAGGCAGAGGGATAGTTGGAGTCCAAGGGAGTTGTCAGCATATAGTGAAAATTTAGGCCTGAAAAGTTGACACAATCATCAAAGAGGAGTGTACATATAGAGGAGAGTAGGCCCACAGGACCGCAGGACCCTCAGAGATTGGAAAAATCTGAAAGGTAACCAGCAAAGGAGACTGAAAGGAACAGCCAGAGAGGTGGGAGGAAAGCCAAGTGGCCCAGAAACATGAAAAGAAAATGCTTCCAGGAAGGAGTGTGATCTGTTTACCCAATGCTTTGGAAATCCGCAGATTGCTTTTTGGATTTAGTGATGTGGAGGCCATAGTAGAATAGATTCTTTTAGGGCTATGTCTGGAGATTTGGGTCCAAAATCTTATCAGGAGGCCATCAAGAATTCCTGAAATTCCAAATTCTTCTTTAACTTAATTTCCCCACCATTTAATTTATTCAAGTCCTTTTAAAAGCTAAGAATTTTTATAATTACTTCATAGTCTTTATCCCTTTTCACCAATTTCAGAAATCACAGGTGCTAGCTATATTCTCAGTTCCCTGTTCTCTGTTCCTTTCTGTTAGCTTAAACTTGGTTTTGATCCCTGGCTTCATTTGCTAGCTGTAGAAATGGGGAAAATTACTTCTCTTGAATGTCAGTTTCATTATGTGTAAAAATGGGAATTTTAGTAAGCACTCAGAGGAAATCTGTGAGAGTTAAATGAGAAGATACTTACATGGCATTGATCAGGTGATTTTATTAGTAGGGATAAACCAGGTTTTTCATCACTCCCTGAGATTACTGCCCACATGACCATAGGTGTGGAGGACAAACCACATAAAGAGACAAGTGCTGGATGGTTGTCTAGGTTTCCTCAATAGCTAGTGACTACCTTCTAGGAATATGTCTCCCAGGAAATGTAACTCAAACCAGAGCCTCAGCAAAATTAGCAAATTTTTATTTAGCATTCATGTTCCAGTTTCTTGATAATATTCAAACTCATGGAATTTAAATCTGCAAGTACTAACAAGGACCAACTATCCCAGTACAGTGATTGCATGAAGAAGCAGGTAGGGAGAGAGGCGCAGGGATTAATTCTACTTAAGTAAGTCTTCCCAGAAATCTCTTGAATTTAGCATTGATGCCTCAAAAATATTTTTTTTTTTAAAAAAAGGTATTCTAGGCCATTGTAACAAATATGAAAATGTGCAGCTTTTAAAAAGTGGGTTTTGCAGGTAAATTTTTTTGTAAGACCAGAGCAGAGGGCCAGGCTGAGAGTGTGCAGTGGGCACAAGAAAGGAGCTAAGGCTAGAGAAGAAAGCAGGGATCAGATCTGTCTTTGAGGTTATGCAAGGGGTGGACTTTTGCTGAATGGAAGTGACTAGAGCCTCTGAATGACCACTGTAGAACGTGGCAAAGCCCTGTTTTTATGTTAGGACTGTCTCTTGGACAACAGAATACAAGATGGTTTAGAGCAAGAAGACAGTGAAACCAAAGACTACTGATATCATTTCCAGTTCCCTCAGTTTGGCATATTCCCTATTCCATTTCTCTTCAACTGTCATGAAATATCATGCAAATATTCCTCTATTATATACCAGGGGAAATATCAGTGTCAAATGTTATCATTCTATTCTCTCTCTCTCTACCAGATTGTTCCTACTCTTCCCTGACACCATTAAAATTATCCTGAGGGTTTCCTTGACCTTCTTCATTAGTGATTTCCTCTAATGTTCTAACTAATGGTGGCTGATTCTCCAACTCAGTGACTCCATCTGGAGTCATAGATGCCAACCATGGGTGCCTTCTTCCACCCACCCTCATCTTCTGGGCATGATCTGCCTGTGGAGGACACAAGACTTGGGTGCCAGATTAGAGAGTAAATTAGATCTTTACCTAAAGTCTTCCCCATATCACATGGGAAATCAGGCCCCCAAAATAACTCTCCTTGGGGGTCAAAGAGTATAACCATCTTGAGATAATTCCTTCCAGAATGAGGTTCTGTGGGGAGAAACTTTGGAGCTTTGGAGTCAAGAATGAGCTACGTGGGGGCTGTGCCTTACATTCTGGTTCCTTCTTTTGATTCTAGAGAGAGGCAAAACTGGTTTTCTTAGCTCCCTCCTCAGCCATGCCATGACTAAAAACAAAGGTACATCATCCTGGGCCTAATAAATAACTTTAGATTATCTGGGCTGTCTATTGAAGGTCAGGGCCCTTCATTCTTAGCCCCACATTCTTCCTAACAAATCTCATGTATGTTCTGATTCTTTTAAATGAGCCTAATACATGGCCTTTTCCAGAGACTCCCATAGCAAGCTCACCATTTCTTCCCTGTGGCCCTCAGAAGCAGCAACATTGCCAATGGCCATTTCTCAGACACAGTCAGGCTCACTGTGATTTGGGGCTTCCCAAGGCTCTTTCCTTCCAAGAATTTTAATATTTGGTTTCCACTGAAAATCTTATGGAAATACTACATTGATTACAGCTCACAGTTCCAGTTCCCAAAACTTTCCACAAGTACCCGGAGTAATTGAATCTCCAGATTGACTTGTAGAGGTTCTTCTGTCCTCTCTGCCTTTGGGCAAAAAGTAAAGGTACAAAGTATTTTACCAAGAACAATAATACAAAATACCGGGCAAGGTACAAAATGTATTTGCATGGCTGGGAAAATAGCTCCAGAATTCATAAACAGGTAACAGAGGCACACAGTCTCCTCTGAGGGCCTGAGGCTGAGCCCCTGGAGGAATGAGAACACTGGAGGAATGAGAACACACTTTGTACATTCCCAGGTAAGTTTAACTAAAAAAAAAAAAAAAAAAAAAAAAAAAAAAAAAAAAAAAGGAGAGAAAAGGGAAAGAAAGAGACACTATTTTTTCTTTGCCTTTTTCATAACGTCATATCTGAAAGGAAGGACATTATAGTTAAAGTCAATTTCTAGCTAATGTTAAGATTAGTCAGCTTGTTTTGATATTTACCAGAGGTTCTAATTAATGTATCCTAAACAAAACAAAACAAAAAAACATAATTGACACCAAATATAGCCAAGTAAATGGCATTAAAAACAAGTAGATTTGTAAATTTTCAAATGTATAAGTGACTAATAGCAGGCCTTATTCAGCAAAAGTTTTGAAGCTGATGGGAGGTGGGGAAATGGGGGTGCTGAATATAACTGGGCTTCCCAGCTGGGGATTCAGACTGTCTTGCTCTTTAAAATATCTAAAACGTTCTCTCAATAAAGCACATAGGCTCATCCTCATTCAAGTATAAAAGAAAAGCAACAATCTAAAATATGTATTTGTATTTGAACAAAGATCAAAACTATCTAAAAGTGGATTCCCTGAATAATGGTGAGCAGGTATCTGGGACAGACCTGCCCAGTGCTCTGCACATTGGAATCCTGAAAGGTTAGCTGTGACTTTCTCCACCCGCAGGTTAGGGGGAGGCCAGGCCCATTTAGAATTACCCCAGCACTATTTCATACTTCTGTGCTCTCTCATCCTTCTGTTGAATTCCCACTGTTCTCCCTTTATACCCAGCTCAGAATTTCCATCTCCTCCCCAGCACAGTCAGCCCCCTCCTCCGTGTGACCTTTGAGCTGGGAAGGGACAGCTCTCCTGCTGTCCTCCTCAGGCTGAGGAATAACTTGTTTGTTCACACGCCTGTCCCCTCCCCCAGCCCACTAGATCTTCAACAGCAGCTCTGTCACCTCCAACACTGACACAGAGTAGATGCTCAGAAGATGCCGGTGACCTTGAATTAAATTAAAAATGGGTGAAATTTGAGGGCAAATCCCTCATGCAAGTCTGTTTAGCCCGAGTTTCTCTGGCAGCTATTTCTAAAGCAGATTTCCATTGTTGAAAATTCATTGAGTTACTCGTTTTAGTCCTAAGACAAATGACTTCTGCTCTGGATGCAGAAGAGCAGTAATTTCATACACCTGGAACTTAACTGCTTTCTATTCTGACCCTCTTCAAAATGACTTTTAGTTGCTCTGAAAAAAAAAAAAAATGTTCCTCCTGGTTTATGAACTAGCTTTTAGGGACTGCATTTGAATATGGAAGGAGTGGGTTTTATTGTTCACACACTGCCAGACACTATCCCTGTCACTCCAGATAGGCAGCACTTCTTGTTTATGAGAGTTCCCACCCCAGCCAGCCTCCCTTCACACTTACCTGCCCTACACTCACAAGCTTCCTTCCAAGGTCTTTGCATTATGTCTCACCCACTGTCTTCGTGTTTGTGTCTAATGTGCCTTTGCAAAATGATGAGCACATAATAAACATTCAAATATTTCTCTATATTTTGAAAATCGAATTACTTGTTTTTATAAGCTTCCGATTTCAAATTAAAATGATTTCCATTATTGTTAGTGGGAGTGAAAAAGTTTTCACTCAGTACAAAGAGTCAAAAAAAAATACCTAAAAATATGTTCCCCTTTGAGTATAGGCATACTGACAATTGTCAATACTACCACATGTGCTAGGTTTGAATAAGATCCTAATTTTTATAATGACCTGTGAAATAGAGGGTTTCTTAAATCAGTTTTTATCATTATCTGTGATACAAAAAAGGTGATTCACTCAATTTCATGCAGCTAATAAACAAGAGAAACAGAACTGAACCCAGCTCAGATTCCAAAGCACATGTGTTTTCTACTACATCACTCTGA
Organism: Tamias sibiricus; assembly: GCA_025594165.1. Classification (NCBI taxonomy): domain Eukaryota; kingdom Metazoa; phylum Chordata; class Mammalia; order Rodentia; family Sciuridae; genus Tamias; species Tamias sibiricus. Next base: position 89,300,192 of record CM046657.1, on the reverse strand, counting down.
AATGGACACACACTGGATGACACCTTGACACTTCACCCCTTTCGCTCTGGTCTGCCTCTCTCAATCTGCTCTGTTTACTGGTAAACTCTCCCTCCACCAGAATTTTGAGGAGAAAATTTCAGGACAATTTTTTTAAAATAATTCTAAACAATTCTCTTGTCAATTCTCCAGAGCAGCAGACTTGGGTTTTTGAGAAACTGTGCTAAGACCCATGGGCTTAACATCAAACTAGTAGTTTGAACATTTTGTGTGACATGACACTGGCACTTCTGAACAACAGTCTCATGAGTTAATTATTTTTCTTACATGAGGAGAAGTTCAGTGTCTTTCTCAAAAATTCTGACCTTCAAGGTGACATTGGGGAAAAGTACTGCACCTGCTTTCCTGCTGCTGTGTGAATCACAGCAATGCAATATCTAAAGCGCTTTTCTGAGCCTGCTTTGCCACCTGCCTGACTTCCTTTGTGCTCCTAAGGCTGTGTAGAGGAACTGGTTTTGTTTTTGTAAGAAGGAAAGCAAACAGAGCAACCCAGCCTGGCAGATAATGAACACCTATGGACAGACAGAAATCTCTGAACTTTCTCCCTCACCACCGCCACATCAAATCAGCCTGAAAGCCCATCACTGTCCCCCCAAGTCCCGCTGCCATTTTATTCACCATGAGTCTTGCCTGGACCACTGCAATAGCTCCATGTTTGGATTTGTCCCCACGATTCCACTCTTGTCCTCCAGGCTGTTTCCTACACAGCAGCCACAGTGACATTTTTCTAACAAATCTGAAAATGTGACTCCCCTGGATGGGAACTTTCAAGGCTTCCCGTTGCTCTTTGAGTCATGGCAGAAATCTCATCAGAACTTTAAGGCATTTTGTAGTCTAGCCCCTGCCAGCCTCCCTAGCTTCACTTGCCCCACTCCTCCTTTTCTCTACCCTGCAGCTATATTCGAATACATTTGCTTCTTCTGCAAAAATGCCAAGTAATTCCCTGCCTCAGGAATGCTCTCCACACTCTGGTCTCCTGGTAGCAACCTTTGGCTATCAGATCTTAGCTTATGCATTTTGTTGCCTCCTAAGAGACTTTCCCAATGCTCCAAACTAGGTTAGAGGTCCTCCCACTAACTCTGCAGAACCTCCTATAGCTCTTCCATAATCACGTTTTGCTGACACTTATTTCCATAATTGTCTATTTGATGGATCAGGACCACATCTTCCCTGTTCGCTCCACATCCCAGCATAGCACCTGGCACCTGAAATGCCCTTGGCACACCTCTGGAGAAGGAATGAGTGAGCTAGGACTTGCTGTGGAGAAGGACCTAGCTCTGCCACTTACTGAGCTGTGTAATCTTGGGAAGTTCTCATCCATAAAATGAATGGTAATAAGTGCTTTGCTTCCAGGATTGTTGAAAGAACCAAATGATAAATGGAGCCAAAAACAATTCGGAAGCTGTAGAACATGACGCTGATGTCATATATTATTACTCTTTTACAGTTGGGCTGGTTACTAAAGGACTCACCAGCCCCAACACCCAAATCACACACCTCCTAGCCTTTGTGGTTTCCAGAGAGGTTCTGAAGAGCCAGGAGCATGCTGGTGCCCAACCTGGTGGATTTGGGCCAATGAGGGAGGGATTCAGGAGAAGCTCCGATAAAGAGGAAGCCAGGTTGTTTTTCCTGCCAAAGCAGAATCTCTGCCTCATTTCTCCACAAGAGTCTCATCTCCATCAGGAAATGAGGAAAATGCCATCAGTAAGCTTGCACTTGGTCTTGTGTCACAGCTGGTACAATCTCACACCTGCTCTGTCCCTGAGACCAAACACTTCCACTTCTCACTGATGCCAGTGACTGAGGTATTCTTCATGACAAGCCATAGACTTCATGAAAACTCAGCTGAGGAATGATTCCCCAGGACTGCAGTAAAGGAAAAGCCCCAGGCCATGGCGAGGGACGGGAAGTAAGAAGGCACAGTGCAGCAGACCCGGCCTCTTCGGGGGCCATACTGACAAGCAGTTTGGAGGCGTGACGGTCAGACCTGGTTGTTGTTTAAAGTAACACAGTGAGACAAGAAGGGCTGGAATAAGAAATGACACAGCCCTTCATTTGCTGCATGACAAATTAGGACAAAAATTAACAGCTTAGAACTGAACACAGTTTATGTATATCAGGAGTCCTGGCTGCAGTCAATGTGTCAGCCAGGCCTGAAGTCTTTGCTGAGCCTTGGGGTTCTTATCCCAAACTCACATAGTTGCTGGCAGAATTCATTTTCTCAAAGCTATGGAACTCAAACATCTTGTCTCTTCAAGGCCAGTGGGAAAGCACGAGTCCCTAACTGCTAGACCCTCATTCAGGGGTCATCTGAATAGATCACGCCCACCCAGGACAAACTCCCTTTTGATGAATTTAAAGTCCACTAATTAGGGACTACAAGATTCCTTCAACTTTACTATATTCTATTGGTTAAAAGCAAGTTACAAAGGACTATACTATAGCATACTATAGTGACACAGCCACATCAATGTTTATAGCAGCACAATTCACAATAGCTAGACTATGGAACCAACCTAGGTGTCCATTAATAGATGAACAGATAAAGAAAATGTGGTATATATACTCACTGGAATATTACTCAGCCTTAAAGAAGGGTGAAATTAGGGCATTTACCAGTAAATAGTTGGAGTTGGAGAATATCATGCTAAGCAAAATAAGCCAATCCTACAAAACCAAAGGCCAAATGTTTTCTCTAATATATGGATGCTAATTCACAATAAGGCGGGGGGAGCACTAGGGAAAAATAGCGTTAGATTAGGTAGAGGGAAATGAAGGGAGGGGAGGGAGGGAAGGGTGGGGATGTGGAGATGGGAAAGATAGTGGAATGAAACAGACATTATTACTGTATGTATATATGTGACTACATGATCAATATGATACTGCAACATGTACATTTTGAAAAATGAGATATTATATCCTATCTATGTATGACATATCACAATGCATAAATGCATTCTACTGTCATGTATAACTAATTAAAACAAATAAAAAATTGATTAAAAAAGAGCAAGTTATAGAACCTTCCCACAAGTGAAGGGTGTTACAAAAAACAGGGATAGAATTCATAGAGGCCATTTAAAAATTCTACCACACCTTCCACTGACTGAGTTCTGCATGTATGTATGCACGTGCACACATAACAAAAATGAGATCATTTCAACTCACCTTAACAAAATCAGCAGAATCTTTTTTAAGGAAACATGGCTGTCTTGTGGATCAAGGGTGATGATGCAGCTCAGCCTGAGGAAGGACGGGAGGCCAGGTGTGGCATGCCAGCGGGAGCCTGTGTCTCCATGTACAGTTGTGTCACCACTGTCTCTCTGTGGGCCAGCTTCTCCAGTTGGTGCTTTACAGTCCCAGATACATTCCATCTCAGCTCATTCTCTCAGGCAGAATCAGTCTGCCTGCTGCCAACCCCCTTTCCCCAATCCCTCCAGTTCTAAATTAGAGAAGGAACCGCCACTCAGACCCTCCTCTCTTGTGCAGTTGTCTTGGCCAGATGGACAGACAGAGGCCACTGCATGGCTGTTGCGAATCTACTCAATGGTGACCATGTGGACAGCAAAGAATGGAATTAGTCCTGGGAGAGAAGCTGAGGTCCCAGGAGATGTCACTGCATGGTGTTGGGTGCTGTGGTCAGTAGCCAATAGGTGCATACCCCATGTCATCTGGTATATGATTTTGCAGCAAGGCCCTTGGGTAGTAGTGGAGAGAGCAGAATGGGAGGTGTTTAATGTGTCCCATGGTAGTGCCATGTGCTGCATACGCTAGGGACTTCTTTTCAGCTAGAAGTAACTCTTCTTGTCAAAAGGAGTTTAAAACTATGCTCCTGTCACCCCAGCACTTAGAAGAAGGCTGACGCCACAACAAGAATGAGCAGTGTAGCCGGGGCGCGGTGGCGCACGCCTGTAATCCTAGCACTTTGGGAGGCTGAGACAGGAGAATCACGAGTTCAAAGCCAGCCTCAGCAATGGCGAGGCACTTAGCAACTCAGTGAGACCCTGTCTCTAATAAAATACAAAAAAGGGCTGGGGATGTGGCCCAGTGGTCGAGTGCCCCTGAGTTCAATCCCCAGTACCAAAAAAAAAGAATGAGCAGTGGCCAAGAATGCAGGTACTGGCAGAGGGACCAATTTAGAGCAGAGACCCAGCAGCATCTTATAAAACCCTTCCTAGAAATGGCTGAGAAAGAGCTGCTCTGAGCAAGTGCAGAAAGAAAAAAAAAAGGACTGGGGTAATCAAAAGCCCCAAAGAAGGAGGGAGTGTTCCAGCACAGACTGTACAGCTTGTGTTCTGATAAGAACAGAGTGAGGCTCACAAACGACAATTCTAGGCAGGGCCAGAGATTTAACCTCAGCCATGCTGCTTAAGAGCTCTTACCAATTCTCCCTCATGAGGAACGGGTGTCAGAATCCTTTGTGGGTCTTACAGAAACATTTATGTAAGTACATACAGTGATGTGTAAGGGATGTGGCACTCTCCCCAGTGTGTGGTTACCTTACTAACAAATCTTTCTATGGTCTAAGTCTTCATATAGTTCAAAGTTAAAGGATCAACTCCAATAATGACATATTTGTGTGAATTTGGAAACCTCGAACAAGTGGTCTCTATTGATGGTCACAGTCAAGACTTCCATGTTGAGACTGGGCCAAACTAGGTAAATGCTCCCCAGCCCCATACCCTTAATGACCTTAGTTTCACTGAGGCTTATTTATATCTACTTGTTCTACATGTTACAGAGAATTCTTGACCTGGTTCATGTTAGAATCAGACAAGGTTATGGTCCCCTTGGTGACGAATGCCAAAGCCTGGTCATCTCCATAGCAAGGTGCCAACTCAAATTAAGTTTTCAAAACATGCTCATCAAATGAAAAAAATGTAACATAACTTATGCACTGTGTAATCATAATCTACAGTCTGTCCCCATAGATTGTGATGCTCCAAGAACTGCACTGTCCAATATGATTGCTATTGACCACATAGAGCTTTTAAATTTAATGCAAATTAAGTTAGAATTCACTTCTGTGTTATCACCATAGCCACATTAAAAGTGCTTAATAAGCACATGTGGCTAATGATTCCAAATGGAGCTATCCCACCATCACAGGAAGCTCTACTGATGGTGCTGCTCTGAATTGTGGAGGTTTTGCCAGTATCCTCATAGCACTGGTATCAGGAACATATAACACTGTGTTCAATAACCATTTACTGGTCTAGTAAGAAATATACTGTCCTGGTAAATCTCAGCCTCATCTTCATTCTTGCAAACACACCTTCCCTAAGTTCTACCCTATGCTCCTGAGACCCAGAGGAAACTCTGACATCAGATTCTGCTTCATATTTAAAAAAAAAAAAAAAATTTAGTTGTAGTTGGGACACAATACCTTTATTTTATTTATTTATTTTTACGTTGTGCTGAGGATTGAACTCAGCACCTCTCATGTGCTAGGCGAGCGTTCTACCAAGGAGCCACAACCCCAGCCCCAGATTCTATTTCATATTGACATGTTCGTCTTGCCAGACAATGTCCTGCCACTTGTCAACAAAACCTTTGAGAGCAGGATCAGGTTCCGATAAATCTCTGTACCTACAGCATCTGGCTCACAGGTTGACAGAGTAGATCATCTCTATCATGTCTATTGAACTAAATCAACTAGGGAGAGTATGTGGTAGGTAGGGAGCAATATCTCTATTACCTATCAAATCGATGACAGGGTTGGGTGAATGTTCTGGCTGTGTCAGGGTAGGAGGGCTAGACTCTTAAGGAGACATGACTCACATAAAACATAAGCAAGTCCCTTATTTTTAAACTTGTATCTAGTTCCTCATGGTATCCTAGATTTGGGGAAGTTTTTCATAATTTGGGGCCTTTTTTCTCTCAACTCCTTACATGTCTAATACTTGTTTTGTGTATGTGTGTGCGTAGTTTTTTAAAATTTAAAAAAAGGTGAGAAATCTATAGGAAACACCTCAATACCTTTATATTAAGAAGGGTCCTGGCAGGAAATAAATGGCAAAGAGAGAGCAAGGAAAACCACAAGAGATAGAGCTATACCCCAATGGCTGAGGATAACCTTAGTATATGGGGGCGGGAGGCACTTCTCACAGGAAACTGCATTTTTGCTGGGAGGGAGCTGGGGAAATAAATTGCAACCTCCCTTTTCCCTGTCCCTTTCATTTCTATCCCCAGAGGGTGACAGAGAATAACCTGCATAATCTTCAATCTGGAATCAACAAACTATAATGTTTTATCATTTCTTTGTTCCTCATTTAAAAAATAAATGCAACTTTACAAATAAGAGTTAGAAATTGCGTTTATTGGCCTCTTCATTCCATTCTCATTTGGTGTATACTTTTTCTAGTTTTTAAAAAATTTTTATTACTTGTGTTTTTGTGTGTGTGTGTGTGTGTGTGTGTGAGAGAGAGAGAGAGAGAGAGAGAGAGAGAGAGAGAGAGAGCGCGAGCGCACTGGGTTCCATTGTTTTAGTTTTTATTTTTTATTTTTTTGTACCGGGGATTGAACTCAGGGGCACTCGACCACTGGGCCACATCCCCAGCCCTTTTTTTAATTTTTAGAGACAGGGTCTCACTCAGTTGCTAAGTGCCTCGCCATTGCTGAGGCTGGCTTTGAACTCACGATCCACCTGCCTCAGCCTCCCAAAGTGCTAGGATTACAGGCGTGCACCACCGCGCCCAACAGTTTTTAAGATTTTTGTATGTGTTTCATGCTGTGCATATAATTCAGTGACTTGGGTTTTTTTCATTTGATAGTATGTTTTGAAGATATATGCATTTTAGTATATACTGATGTGTTTCATTCATCTTAACATCTTGATAGTATCCCACACTCTATCCATTCTGCTGATGAACATTTATGTTTTTACTAATACTCACTATTTTGGGCTGCAGTAAAAACTTTGAATGCTGGATTGCAGGATTTCAACCTTCTCAACTTTACTAGACTTTGCCAAATGACTATCCAGAATGGTTGTACTAATTCTCACAAGTAACATGAGTTTCTGTTTCTCCATGTTCTCTCCAACTCTCAGTATTATAGATTTTAATTTCTGACAATGTAATAGTATGAAAGAGTTTCCCATTGTCATTTGAATTTGATATTGTCCTGATCCCTAGTGAAAGTGAGCATCTTTTTTAGATATTTATTGGCCATTTGGATTTCCCCTTCTGTGAACTGCCTTTTTTTTTTTTTTTTTTTGCCTACCTTTTTATTGAAGTCTCTTTTCCTTTTTAATTAGTAAATCTTCATATAACTGGATATTGACTCTGTGTAAAATACATAAACAGGTGGATCAAGATTCTTACAGATCAAACATCCTGAAGGGGAAGAAAAAAATCAACCAAAGACAGAGTGGTATTTGCCCACATCATTTAAGGAATTTTTTCCACAAAATACTGAAGACTAACAGGCTAAAATTCAAAGGGAACCCACCTTATTAAGTCTCCACATTCTGCCAAATGACCCCTGAGCAGCAAAATTACCCTGGTTAAGAATCCCTGTTTTAAGCTTTTTCAGGGTAGTAAGCACATTTTCTTTTATCTCTGAATTCCTGGTATCCAAGACCTGCCTGGCCTTGTGAACCAAAGGGAACTTGGCTGGGGAGGGGGGAAAGGGGGATGAGGGAAGGTCTTGCACAAGAGAAGCTATCTTATTTGGATCTGGAAACTAGCAAGGAATCATCTAGTCAGCACGCTCCAATAGAACTTTCTGTGATTATAGAAATGTTCTATGACTGTACATTGTAAGACACTGGGTAGCCACTACCAAATGTGGCCTTGGAGTACTTAAAATGTGGACCAAGGAATGGAATTCTTAAATTACAATCATTTATAATTATCTTGAGTTTAAACTTCAAAGACCACACATGGCTAGAGGCTACCTACCAGGTTAGGTTGCATTGCTCTAGGTACTGAACAGCTTGGCCCAGCGTAGGCATCACTCACCAAATGCTAGCTGGGGAGTGGAAACTATCAAGATAAGTAAAAAACATATTTATACTTCAGTTTCTCTGGCCATTATCCAAGCCTAAAACTACATATTTAGGCCGGGCATGGTGGCGCACACCTGTAATCCCAGCACTTGGGAGGCTGAGGCAGGAGGATCAAAGCCAGACACAGCAATGGCAAGGCACTTAGCAACTCAGTGAGACCCTGTCTCTAATAAAATACAAAAAAGGGCTGGGGAAATGGCCCGGTAGTTGAGTGCCCCTGAGTTCAATCCCTGGTACCAAAAAACAACAACAACAACAAAAAAACTACATATTTAGGAATAAATTGAATATTACTATGTTTCACTCCACAGAGATAATAGAAAAGACTGATCCCATTCACTTTAAAGCAATAAGGGCTATACCACTGAGGGGTTTGAAGACAGATGGTGTTTAAATTATTAGAATCACCCAATTTATTTAAAAGCAACATTTCCATGTATCTATCTTTTCCAAAATGTATCCAAATAGCATATATTGAGAACATGTCATGTACTGTCAGCCAATGAGTTCACAAAGAATACACAAAACAGTCAGAGGCACAGTGTAGACAACTAACTACAATATACTGTGAGGAGAGCCACTGTGGGATTCTGGGTAGGCACATGAGGACACAAAGAAAGGAGATCCTAAGCATCTGAGATAGGGAGAAAGTACAAGGGCGGAGCTGACATTGAGCTGAGTCGTAAAGTTTGTGAATTAGCTGGGTCAGTTTTCTAAACTCTTCCAAACCACTGTCACAAAAAATAAAACAACAACAACAAAAGATACTTGTTAAAAATTAAATTCTTAAGCTCTTTCCTGAAAGTTCCTAACACAGAGCTTGCTCATGCTTGTTTTAGTTAATGCATTTATTTTTTTGTCTTGCAGAAGCACATTCTTTAGTAGTTCTTTCAGTGTGAAATGTCTATAAGCAGTAAGCTCTCTTATTATATTCAAATTTTAAAATTTCTCTCTCACACTTGAAAGATCACTTAGCTTCACCGAGAGTTTAGTTTAATTATTCTTCTCTCTCAGGACTTTAAAAATATTATTCCATTCTCTCTCATCTATTCAACATAATATGAAGACAATAGTCAGTATCACTGCTTCTTCATAGGCAGTCTGCAAGTCTGCATTTCTTCCCTGGAGTCATAGGATTTTCCCTTTATTTTTGATGTTCTACACTTTTATTACAAGTATTAAGTATGAAACTTTCTCATTTATTTATTACTTTTTTTTCATTCTACAAATGTACATTTCAATGTTGCAATATTGGTAGACATTACCTCTTTGAATGTTGCTTCCAGTTTCTCCACCTCATTCCACCTTCCACCTCATTCTGTGTATCTCTTCTTTCTGGAACTTCTATGAAATTTGTAGTGGGGTGTCTCATTTTACAATCTATGTCTGTGTCTCTGAACATCATTCTAAGTTACTTCCTGAAGCCTGCCTTTCAATTTACCAACTTTTTGTTCTGTTTTTGGTCTACTGTTTAGCAAAACTATTGAGATTTTTATTTTGTTGATCCTACTTTGTTTTTTTAGCATTTCTACTTTATTCTTTTTTTAATTGACCAATTCCTTTCCATAATTATTTGAAAAAAGAGCTTACATCTTTACTTTACAGTAAAATATGATATAGATGGATTTACAGATAAATTCCAACAGGAAAAATATTTTTCAAATCTCTAAGTGGGGGAAGAATTTCAAGGTTTTAAATTCCAGCTTAGCTTTCATAATCTTAAGAAAATAGTGACAATTTGAATATATAAACGTTAAATGTAGGCCGGTGGTGCACACCTGTAATCCCAGCACTTGGGAGACTGAAGCAGGAGGATAGGGAGTTCAAAGCCAGCCTCTGCAATGGTGAGGCTCTTAGCAACTCAGTGAGACCCTGTCTCTAATAAAATACAAAAAAGGGGCTGGGGATGTGGCCCAGAGGTTGAGTGCTCCTGAGTTCAATCCCTGGTACCAAAAAAAAAAAAAAAAAAAAAAAGAAAGAAAGAAAGAAAAAGAAAAGTTTAAGAGCAAATTTCCCATAGGAAAAGTGCTAACTAGAAACTGAACCTTAAAAGGTTAGAACATCTCAAAGTAAATGATTTTTTTTTTAATTGCATGTTTTGATTGATGGAGATTTTAAGACTAAAAACAGACTCATTTTTTAATAAAAACTAAAGACTGATTAGATGGTGATTGTGATGCCACAGATGCCACAACAGAATTAGATTTTTAAGAGATTCACTGGGAAAAACCCCTGTGAAGGATGTAGACTAAAGGAAGCAGGATTAAATAAGGAGAGCCATCAGACCTCAATTCCAATCAGACACAGAAAGGAGAGAGGGTAGGAAGGAGAATCGGTAGTAAGAGCCTGAAACAACAGTGCAGCACTGAGAAAGCCTTGGCCAAGTCAGAGGAGCCCCTGGGAAAGACGGCCTGAGAGCAGCTCACACTGGCAGAAATGGCCTTAATCTGTTTCCTTTGCTGTGCTCAGTGGGGGCTGAGCAGACTGGAAAGAGCGTGGTCTCAACATCACCCTGCAGTGGATCCCAAAGGCCTACAATTTAAAGGCTGTCAGCCAACTCCACTCCCTGAGAAGGTTCTTTTAAAGGAAGATATGATTGGTACACCAGCATGGCAGCCAAAGAAAACGTATTTAAAGTACGCTTTCTTCTAGAGTCTTCTCCCTACCCCCCAAAATAAGAGCAAAACCAAAAATTTTGCTTCAAAAACGTGCAGACTGTAGAAGTGTTAAGCTTCTCCTTAAACAGAACTGCAGAGTTCAGAATCTAGTACAGTGCCCAGAATGTAATGTGCATGCATTTGTATTTGTTGACTAAATCATGTCATTTTTTCTTCTCCTCAGGTATAATACAATGGCACCTGTATTAAAGCCAGGTACTTTAGGTGTGACATTCTAGTCCTTACAACAACTCTACAATGTGGACACTGTTACAACTCTTTATAAGCAGACACACTAAGGCTCAGCGTGGTTAAGTAACTTGCCCAAGGTCTCATGGTTACTAAGTGGTAATTCTAGGATTCAGAATCTGTGGTGCTTTGAAGCCTGGCACATGCTCCCTGTTCTCTTTGCCCTTAGGAACTTTAAAAAGAAAAACTTGTTAATGTAGGTGATAGGAGGCCATCACTTGAGAGCTGAAATGGATCTTAGATATCATCTAGAACCATAGTCTTCAACTCTGGTTGAACATCAGAACCATCTGGAAAATCTCAAAAGCATTCAGATGATCAGGCTTCATCCCAAATCAACTGAATCACTGGATCTGGGGTGGGCCCAAGCATGTAATTTTTTAAAAAGCTTTTTAAAGTGCTCCAAAGTTGAGCTCCCCTGGTCTAGTCCAACCCCTGCTCATATTACAGACTGGGCAACTGAGTCCCAGAGAAAGAAAGTTGTCACATTCAACAGTAAATGTTTTTCAACCTGAGCTCAAATGAAGATTTCTTAGCCCCACATTGTCCTCTGGCAATGTACTTGATGTTGACTTATTTTTCTACCATTTGTTGCATCATACAGTGAAGGTGAAAGAGTACAGTCCTAGCGTGCCCCCTAGTGGGACAACGTGGTAAGGAGTCATTGTTGGGCAGTACTTGATAGAAAGAGAGGGGAACTCTGCAGACCTTTGCATTGCCCAGTCAACATGCTTCAGGTAGATTTATACAAGCCAGTGGGTAGACAGTGGGACCCCACGTCAGCCCTATACTTTGAAGGAAGAAAACAACATGAGCACAAAAGCAAAACCAACCACCAGGGATGGGTGCAATGACTTGCCTCCAAAAACTGGCTATTTAAATGTGAGTTTCAGCATCTAAGGCACTCCTTATAAAAAGAATTCTGGGAAAAACTTCTAAAATGTTATAGTACCTTTTATTAAGGCAGTAGAGTCTTGTGGTTGATCGCACAGGTTTTTACTGCAAACAAACGTGAGAACAAATTCTGGATCCACAATTTATTAATCTCATAAGCTTTGGTAATATTTTTTGATGGCATCTTTAAGTCTTACTTTTATCATCTGTGAAATGGTCATTATAGCCTATTTCTTATAGTTGTAGTGAATATTAAGTGTGTATGTAAAGCAGTTGGCACTGTGCCTGGAACCTATTAAGCCCTTCCAGCCTCCTGCCCCCCAAAGGTTGTCATTACTATTATTGGAGTGGACCCATACTAGGTACATTTTTACCAGGTCTTGACAAAAGACTCTCAAACCAGGAAAGAATGTTTGCAGTGCAATATGACCTCTGTGCTTGTGCCACTCCAGGGATCAGCTCCTCCAGGAATCACCTCCTCCTTGTCCCTTAACCAGACCTGCCATCTCCCTCCTGCCCCTCCCTGCAGCTTTCCACGTAACCTTTCCTTGGTAAGCAGAGTTTGCAATTCGCATCTTTCTTTCATCAAAATATCTTTTGCATCTAACCATATTCTCATTTCAAGGTGGAAAGGGTGAGAAGGTGAAGAGGAGACTGAGAATGTCGGAGAGGAACCAGGGGGCTGGGGAAGAGTGTCTCAGATGAGGAAATCATCATTGGGGCCCAATGCCACAATAGGTGAGACAAGGACTGAGAGTGACCATCAGATCTAGCAAAGCAGAGGTCATCAGTGATTTTGACCAAAGCAATTTTTACATAGCAGTGAGATTCTAATGAGTGACATTCTAACTGGAGTAATTGGATACATCAAGCACAGACTATTCTCTGTTCTTTTAAGATGGTTTGCTGTAAAGAGGGACAAAAATGGAGTGATAGCTGGAGAGGGAAATGGTTTCTTTTTTGAGATGAGAGAAATAAATTTATAATGCCAATGGAGAAGTAGAAGTGTTAGGGGAAAACTGATGATGCAGAAAGGACAGGGAAGAGTCACCTGGTTTCTCTGATTAGAAGCAAGGTCATCACTGAGAGTAGCTTCTAGTAAGTGAAATACTGTCCTGTCACAAGAACAAGTGGTAAGTTCAGTTTCATAAATACAACTCAAAGCTGATGGAGCTGTGGTCTAGTGGGTAAGAGCCTTTGCTAAAAATACTAAATGATGAGGTTCACATGTAATGTCAACTTAAGATTCAAATAACAAATGCACGTGTGATGCTCTGAACTTTATTTTCCAATAATTATTTAAAACACTCTACAAAATGCTCTATAACATTATTTAAGGAAACCTCCATGAACTCTGGAAGGGGATTAGACATCATTTATCTATCATCAAAATACCATGCACACACATTTTCTGAAAAGATCTTTGACTTTGCAGGATTCTCTTAGGAGATGGTATATTTTAGTTCCACGGACCACAATGAGAACTTATCTCTATCTAGCATGTAACTTTTCAAACATTAAATAACACACATTTCTTTTTAACTATTTTAGATTAAGATATTTTATGGGTTTTCCCAGAAGTAACTAAGCTTGATTCCTTTCCTCAGCGACAGACTCCAGCTTTTGGCAGATCTGTACTAAGCATACCAACAACTTCTTGGATTCTTCATGTAGTGACACCAAGGCTAGTGTCATCACAGATAAAAGAGAGAATTGGCTAATTCCAAGTTTGGTTCCTTATGGATGCTTTGTGCCACCAGAAAGGTCAGCTTGTGTGCATACTGACATGGTGCTGGGATACTGATTAAGCCCTGAGGAGGAAAAAGTAGTAATAATAATTAAGAGGGGGCTTGGGCTGTAGCTCAGCAGCAGAGCACTTGCCTAGCATGCATGAAGCACTGGGTTCGATCCTCAGCATCACATAAAAATAAGCAAATAAGCCGGGCACAGTGGCGTACGCCTATAATCCCAGCACTTGGGAGGCTGAGGCAGGAACATCACGAGTTCAAAGCCAGCCTCAACAATGATGAGGCACTTGGCAACTGGCAACTCAGTGAGACCCTGTCTCTAAATAAAATACAGAAAATGGCTGAGGATGTGGCCCAGTGGTCGAGTGCCCCTGAGTTCAATCCCCGGTATAAAAAAATAAAATAAGCAAATAAAATAAAAGCATTCTGTCCATCTGCAACTACAAAAATATGTTTTAAAAAAATAACTAAGAGGATAATTTGCTCTTCAATGTGATTATTTTTTCTTTCTGAGTTTTACCACCTACTGGTTACACAGACAAAAGAGTGCATCTAGATAAACAATAATCACATTTAACCCACAACAGGCAGCCTTACTCACTCAGAACTGAAGCTCCCTGGCAAGATGGGGTGAAGGCTTCATGGTGCTGGGTACTGGGAAACACTGAGCTCAGGCCCGATCTAAGTTTCCTTTGACCTGTTATCTCAAGGGGCTCAGAGCAAACCTTGGCTTTGGACTTTGAGAGAAGCTCTTGGACTAATGCTCAGGACACAGGACAGACATACCTGTTAGCAGTTGCCCACCAGGGACACATGTGTTGGTTTCAACTTCCTCATCTATAATATGGAATTAGTAAAACCCTGATTTCTTCCTAAGCTTGCCTAAGATGATGTATAAAGTCCTCTGATTTATTGTATCTATTAACAGTTATTACTATTTTGCTCCTATGACACACTGGGTTCCTCCCACTGTGGACTTAAAGAGTCACACATTCATCTCATTTTAGGAAAAGTCAGATTTTTGTTTGTTTGTTTGTTTGCCAAGGAATATACAGGAGAACTGGGTACAATTCCCAGGTGGGCATCTTGAATATCATATTTATATCAGTAAGCAGCTTCCACTCACCTGCCAATTGTAGTACAGATGGCACAGTTTGAATGTTAGTCTCTGCATGTGGTCAGGCTTCAAGCAATTGTCATCATAGATGACATTGTAGTAGGTGGGACTGACAGTTCCCCGACAGGCGGTCTGGCTGATCAAATAAAAGTCATACCTGAAGAGTAATATGGAATGGATGTGGGAAAGAAGTCACATGGGTGAGGCCAAACCTAAACAAGATGCAGCAAATGCTAGTTAAAAACTGATCTCCAGTAACACTCACCACTTTGGACGTGTTGCTTCTGTATCCACAATAGTGCCCAAGGGGGGGTTCTGGACAGTATGGTTCATTTCTGTGAAGAATCGTGGCATGCACTTCTTCCTGACCACAATCACTGACAGTCTGCAGCTTGGAAGCACAGAGCTAAAAAATAAGAAGGACAGAAGTAAAACCAATCCATGCAGCTTTGTAGGTTTGTTTTTTGTTATAGATATACCTTTTAAATTGAAATAAAAATTTCACAAGAAAGACACTGCAAAAGAGAGAAAGAAAATCACCCACAAGCCCTTCCTTAGAGAGACACACAATTTTTTAAAAAATATTTTGGGGCTGGGGTTGTGGCTCAGCGGTAGAGCACTCGCCTAGCAGGTGCACGGCCCGGGTTCGATCCTTAGCACCACGTAAAAATAAAGGCATTGTGTACAACTAAAAGCAAATAAATAAATTTTAGAAAAAAAATATTTATTTGCTTTTAGTTGTACACAATACGTTTATTTTTACGTGGTGCTGAGGATTGAACCCGGGCTGCTCACCTGCTAGGTGAGCGCTCCACCGCTGAGCCACATCCCCAGCCCTGAGACACACAATTTTTAAGTTAGGGATTGTCCTTCCATGTTGCAAAAGTGCACCATGCCAAGTCATCTGCCTCATTTATACCACTTAAGGCAATGGGAGGAACAATTCACAGGACAATGAACTTTAACTGCATTTTGAGAGAAGATGTTCCAGAATTACTGAAGGAGACAAGATATATTTTCCCATTAGCAAGCATCACTCTATATTCACCTTTACTCTCTCAAATTTATCTGAGTACCAAAGGAAGAATCACTTAGTTTGCTTCTTAAATCATCTATTCTGAATTCTATAACACTCACTAGGTGGATGGATGGACAGATAAAATTTATATTCTGGAAATGCTGAATGGCCAAGTGTTTAACGTCAAAGCCAAAACCAAATATTCACCATTATGGAAGGAACTCCGGGATACAAGGATCACTTGGAAGTTTTATTTTAAGTATTTTAATTATTTAAAATTATGATGAATGTTTTCAATATTGGACCTTGGAAAAGTTGATACTATAGAAAAAGAAAAGTAACTCCTCACCATCAGCTGCTGAATTTACCCCTGCCTCCCTCGATTATATACTTTCATTAATTTCTAATCATCTGCCTGAGATACATTCACCTGTGGTCAGTGGGAAGAGAGATTTTGGCTGCAAGTGACATTGCCACCAAACTGTGAGGCTCTCCACCCTTTCTAGTAGTAATTCACTGAGGTGAAGACTCAACTCCTTTGTGACTTAAGGCCAAGAAGCTCTGGTTGATGGGGATGATGGTGAAATTATATGGAGTTCTGTGTGCTTCATGGAAATAAGATGCTTTCCAAATATTCTAAGATGCCAGCTTAAGACTACTGTCCTCCCTTATTTTCCATTTCTAATATTTTTATTGAGTTGCCACTTCACATAACCACTGAAGGAATTTTGTACTGAAACACCAAATCTAGAAATGCAACAACCAGCAAGATGCTCCATGTTAAGATGGTCTGATTTCTATTGGTGGCTCAGTTTTCGTGATACTCACACTCCTCTCACTATCTTAACTACACATTAGTAGTGCCTGTAATTCAGAGGCATCAGCTCTGTGTGTTGATCTGGGACTCACACTTAAAACCAAGACTTATTTTTTTCCATGGTATTAATATGTATAAAGTATCTCCACTGGTCATCAGTCCTGTGGGCTTCCTGCTGAGTTCGTGCCAGCTACTCTAAAGGACACCTGCCTTCTTCCAGGTGACCCACCCAGGAGCCCCAGAGCTTACACCACCTGGCTATATATGTTAGACCACCCCAACTACCCTCCAATCAAGGGGAAATTCATCCAGCCACACTGACATGATGCAGAAATGCAGCAAAACATAAAAGTTAAAGTTATGTTTGCATACCTCATGTCAAATAGCTACAGCTGAATGTGCTATTATTGTGAGTGTTAGAGAAAAAAAAAAACAACCATTTAATACCTGATATTTGAGCTGGATTCTGTTACACTGCTTAGCAGCTGTGGGACTTCATATTCAACAACGGTTTTCAGCTGACCGTCCCCTACACCATCACGATACACAATTATGCGTGCGGGCAAGCTGTGGTTGTACTTGTACCACTTGTTTAGTGCTCCTGCAAAATTCGGTGTTAGTAAGAAAAGAATGACATGTCCAGAGTCAACACATACATTTACATGTAATTCACTGTTTAAATAACTTGGCTATTTCAGACCACGGTAAAATAGGGTCATACCTAATTTGGGTTGCATTTGCAATAATGTAAAAATGAATAACTTCAGAAGCATTCCTTCATCTCTGCTATCAGAAATATCTTAATGTTTTCTATGGCATAATACATTCTTAAATTTACCATATGTCTTTAACTAAACTTTAATATTTGTGCAACAAATCCAAATTCAATTCATAATACACACAGATATTACTAAAACCAAATTAATGCTAATTTAGTTTCCTCAAGTCTTTAAATCCTCTCAATAGAAATAGGCTAGATGAGTTTATATCATTTTCTTCCCAAATGAGAATAAACATGAAAACATAAGGACTTGGCCATTCTGCTAGAAACAGCTCTTCAACTGACTCACCCAATTCAATTCCAATTCTAACTGATGATAGGATTTCTGAAAACATTCCCACCCACTCTAACTAGAATATGCCTTAGAATAGAAATCACAGTAACTCCCACGCAAAAGAAACTTTTAATGACAACCGGTAAAAGAAATTTTCCAGTGTAGAGAAAGTAATAGGATACAACAATTCTTTTCATGTATATATTGCACAATTTGTTTTAGAAGAGTTTATTGTCTATGAAATTCATTTTATTTTGATAGAAGATAATTATATCTAAGAGACCATTACCAACATGGATCATCAAATTTATCTTTTTAGAAAAAAAATTACAACCTCCCCCAAATTTACCAGTTGGAAAATGCAAACTGGAAGAAAGATTTGTACGTTATCACACTGTTGTGGAACAGCAGAGCCAGATCTGGGCCATGGCCAGTGAGGAAAATGGACACCCTAGATTTGTCTTTCCATTGCATTCCACTGTGAAGAGGGTGCCTTTCCTCATCTGTCATCTCCCCCGTCTTCTCTGGCTATGCCACACTTTATCTGTTAGCATCCCTATCCCAGGCCCAAAGGCTCTATAGGGTAGGTTTCTTTTGGCCTTTAAACTGCTTACCAGGACCACCAGTAGCCATAAACTTTCCTCCCTCCCAGCTTTTATCACACACACACAAATGTAAATGCTACAGTTTGACTGTTCACCTGTATGAGTCAGCACACAGCTTAGGAGAGCTCTGACTCTGTGACAAGTGACAGGCTTAGGGAGTTTGCTTCTACCTATCTGCTCTGATATAAATATGTGGAAGGAATATGCTTTGGGTCTGAAGGAACAGTCCTTGAAGCCCACCCACATTGTTATTTTTTTCGTACCAGTCATGAAAACTTTTAAGCAATCTGCAATATCAGTTGTTTTCTGAAGGATGCAGCGTGAAAACCACCTACAGTGATCAAAAGAAAAAAGTAAAGTTTAATTTCCAAATTTTGCTCTAAACATGCCTTAATATTAAATGAACAAATAGACACTCTGAGTAAAAATCAATGTTCCTAATTTTATATATGCTATGTAGTCACAATTATATTCAAAAGAACCTCTCCCCAGAATAAGTTTTTTATTAAGTGAAACTAAAGCACAGTGTTAACATCGGGATTCAAATCCTTGTATACTCACCAGTTATGTGGCTTTGCTATGTGAACCTAAACCTTAGTTTCCTTATCTGTGACAAAGAGATTTACAGGTAGTAAGGTAGTTACTATTTTATAGGTTTGTAGTAAAATTTCCACTAGACAATATAGCATAGTATACCTTGCCCCCCTAGCCTTGCAGGATCCGGCCCAAAGGCCCTCTTCTTTCTTGCCACACCCAGAACAATGAAATGAGAGATTGAGAGTATCTGGGAGCAGGCAAGGGAGACTTCAGACCACACTAACTGCTCTATTAGCTCCATCAGGAAGCCCACCCATGAGATGCTTGGGACACCTTGCTGTACCCCACCTTCAACTCGCCTAGAAATACCCCAAATGCTCCACACATCTTGCCACTTCTACGCCAAGGCTGGCCCCTTGAGCACATCCTAGAAGACAGTAAGAATAAGTGCCTTGAGTCTGCAGGATTGGGAGAAGATACTATAAAGGCCGTCAACTATCCAGCTGGCTTAACTCTATAGGATTGGAAGAAGATACACACAAATATGAGAATTTCTGGGTTCCAGCTATGGAAGACAATTGGGAAGCTCTCAGAACTTGGTCTGGCTTTCTGGGATTGAGAGAAGGTATACAATCTTAAGAACTTCCCTAAGAAGGAATAAGAGGTGCAGGACAGACACATCTATAGAAAAGATCTAAGAGATCCTCACAATCACTGGCCACTCCCTAATGAAGTCATTTATCTCAAAGCATGTCAGTAAAGTCTAGGGTGGATGACCAATTCTTCGAACGTGAAGACAGCAATGTAAGACTTCAAGGGAGCTGAAAAAAAACAAGAAAACATGACGACAAGAAATGCAAAATAGTTGTTTTAAGGGAGCTCAGTGAGCTACAAGAGAACACAGGACACTAGATATCAGAAAAATAATATATAAACAAAATACTAACTTCAAAAAGAGAAAAAAATTATAAAAAAGAACCAAACTGCTATTCTAGAAATAATAATAATCCAAATGAATGAAATGAAGACTGCAACAGATAGCAGAATTGCTCCAGTAAAAGGGTCTTTCCTCAGAGGAAGAAAAAGAAATTTTAAATAAAAAAAAAAAATTCATAGAAGGGCTGGGGTTGTGGCTCAGTGGTAGAGTGCTTGCCTAGCACATGTGAGACACTGGGTTTGATCCTCAGCACCACATAAAAATAAAATAGAGGTTATTGTGTCCACCTACAACTAAAACAAATATTTTTTTTAAAAATTCATAGGAGAAAAACTTTAAAAAATAAAAAGGAATGAGGAAATGAAAAAATGAGTCACAGCACCATGATCTCCTGGTGAATGAAGTGGAACAAGTAATATAAAACTGAAAAAGGCTCCCCTCTATCCTTATCTGTCTGGTCGCGCCATTCCTGGCCGAGTGGGCACCATCATGGGATGAGCAGGAGGTCTCATCATTGGAGGCCCAGGCATCATTGGCATGTGGCCTCCCATAGGTGGCCTCATTCCAGGAGCAGGTCCCACTGGCATCATCCCAGAAGGAGGAGGGCCCATCATTGGCATCATGGGAGGGCCTCCCATTGTAAGCTGCCTGGTACCGTAAACCGGGATAAAAACTCTCGGGGGCAGAGTTAAGCTTTTACTACTTTTACTTCTACTTTCTTAGAGCTTAGAGAGGGAAAGAAAGATTTTTAGAGAGAAAGATTAAAGCGAGCTTTTCTTCTTGTCTTCTTAGCTTAGAGTCTTAGAGAGAAAGAAAGATAGAGCTTAGCTTAGAGAAAGATTAGAGCTTCTTTCTTCTCTCTTCTTTCTTCCTTCTTCTTTCTTCTGTCTTCTGTCTTCCTCAGGAGTCTCGGCCTAACTCTGACCAGTCATTACTTCTTCTATCTGGTTTCTCTTCTGTCTTCTATCTGGTTTCTCTTCTGTAACCGCTCTGCCTACGTTCTGGCCGCTCTGATTCTTCTGACCGACCGAGTGACTGCCCGGCTGACTGAATTCTCCATTCTCCTAACTCGGACCGCTTTCACCCGGTTATATACCTTCAGCTTTTCGGGTGCCTACAGGTGCGTCACATACATATCAGGTGGAACTTATGGCTTCCAGCTAGCTGCAACAGCCCTTCCTAATTAGGGCTCCTTCATCCCATATGGGGTGCTGGCATCATACCAGGGTGAGGAGGACCCGGTAGACTAGGGGGAGGTGGGATAATAGCACCTGCTGGAGGAGGTGCAGAGAATGGAGTAGGAGGTAGGTATCTTTCCTTGTTGAAATGCAGCAGTTGTTTTGTCAATCAGGCTCTGAGCCTGCTCTTCCATCCATTTCTGATAGTAGTCTTTCACATTCTCTTTGTGTTTCCTACCACTGCAATGTGTCTTTCTCACAGATGGAGAGTCATGCGTGAGGTATGTATCGCAGTAGTCACAATAAAATTTAGGCATGTTGCTCTACAGGCCCGGCTGGATTTTTTTTAAAAGGTAGATTGACAAAACTTTAGACAGACTAATAAAAAAGAGAAAAGACTCAGGTAAGTGAAATCAGAGACATTACAACTGATATCAAATAAACTCAAAGGATCATACATATTACAATGAACAATTACATGGTAACAAATTGGATGATTTATAAGAAATGAATAAATTCCTGGACACATTCAACCTACCAAGATTGAATCATGAAGAAACAGAAAACCAATAAGAGAAAGGAAACT
The DNA here is from genome assembly GCA_025594165.1 of Tamias sibiricus. Classification (NCBI taxonomy): domain Eukaryota; kingdom Metazoa; phylum Chordata; class Mammalia; order Rodentia; family Sciuridae; genus Tamias; species Tamias sibiricus. Next base: position 89,278,744 of record CM046657.1, on the reverse strand, counting down.
GAATCAAAAATAATAATGAAAGCCGGGCGCGGTGGCGCACGCCTGTAATCCCAGCACTTTGGGAGGCTGAGGCAGGAGGATCGCGAGTTCAAAGCCAGCCTCAGCAACGGCGAGGCACTTAGCAACTCAGTGAGACCCTGTCTCTAAATAAAATACAAAAAAGGTCTGGGGATGTGACCCAGTGGTCGAGTGCCCCTGAGTTCAATCCCCGGTACCACAAAAAAAAAAAAAAAAAAAGAAAAATCTCTCAGCAAAGAAGAGCCACAAACTGGATGGCTTTACAGGTGAATTCTATAAAACATTCAAGGAAGAATCCTTCTCAAACTCTTGCAAAAATATGAACAAAAGGGAACACTTCTAAACTTATAAGGCCAACATTACCTGATATCAAAGCCAGACAAGAATGTTTTAAGTACATATCAATACTCCTGAAGATACAGATACAAAAATCCTCAAGAAATTGTCGAACCAAATATGACAGCAAATTAAAAGGATCATATACCTGGGATACATATGCAAATAATAAACATGACACATTAACAGAATAAAGGAAAGAAGTGATTAGCACAATATATGCAAAAAACACAAAGACATCCTTTCATGACAAAGACTCTCAACAAACTAAAAATAGGAGGAACATACCTAAATATATGAAAACCATTTTTAACAGTAAAAAATGAAAGCCTTTCCTCTGAGATCAGGAACAAGACAAAGATGCCCACTCTTACCACTTCTATTCAGCAGAGTGATGCAAGTCATAGCCAGGGTAGTCATACAAGAGAAAATTTAAAAAGACATTCAAATTGGAAAGAAAGTAGCAAAAACTGTTCCCGTTTGCAGATAACAGGATCTTATCTATAGAAACACCCACAGACTCCACCAAAAATCTCACGGATTAACTAGTAAACAAATTCAGTAAAATTTCAGGATACAAAATTAATATACAAAAATTAATTGTGTTTCCATGCACTACAATGAACTATTCTAAAAAAAAAAATAAGGATAAATCTCATTTATAGCAGCATCTAAAAGATGAAACTCTTAGAAATAAATTTAACCAAGAAAATGAAAAATCTATATACTGGAGACTTACAGTAAGTCAAAGAGGAAAAAAATTGAAGATGACACAAATAAATGGAAAGATACCCCATACTTATGGATTGGAAGAATTATTGTCAAAATATTCATACTACTCAAGTGATCCACAAACTCAGTACAATTCCTATCAAAATTCCAATGGCATTTTTCTTTCTTTCTTCACATTTGAAAAGTTGTTTTATTATGAACAATTTCAAACACGTGGAAAAATCCATTGTCACTTTTCACAGAAACAGAAAAACAATCTCAAAATTTGTGTAAAGCTACATAAGAAATCCAAATAGCCAAAGCAATTTTGAGCAAAAAATCAAAGGTAGAAGCATCATACTTCTTGATTTCAAAATATATTGTAAGGCCATAGTAATCAAAACAGAATGTGCTGGCATTAAAAACAGACATAAGAATAGAAAGATCATAAGTAAATTCATGCATATGTGGTGAACTAATCTTTGACAAAAGCACTAAGAAAACACAACAGGGAAAAGAAAGTATCTTTAATAAATTATATAAGGAATACTGAATATCCATGTGCAAATAAACAAAAACAAGTAAGAAGAGGAGAAGCAAATACAAAATAAATAAATAAAATGGATCCATCTTACACCATAAGGGGTAATATGACTTTGGTCTTGGCAATGATTTTTTTTGGACATGATACCAAAAGCACAGATAACAATAAACAAGTGGGAATGCATCAAACTAAAAAGTTTCTGCACAGCAAAGGAAATTAATCAACAAAATGAAAAGGCAACTTATAAAATGGAAAAATATATATACATACCACATATCTGATAAGAGGTTAATATCCAAAATATATAAGGAACTCATCCAACTCAATAATAATAATAAAAAAGGAAATATACAACGATTTTTAAATGGGCAAAGGACCTGAATAAATATGGTTCCAAAGACACAGAAATGGCCAAATGGCCATGTTATATCATGAATCACCAAGGATATGGAAATCAAAACCATAGTGAGATAGCATCTCACACCTGTTAGGATGGCTATTATCAAAAACTCAAAAGACAGGAAATGTTGGGAAGGATGTGGAGAAAAGGGGACTCTTATACATTGTTGTGGGAATGAAAACTGATATAGCCATTATAGAAACCAGTTTAGAGGCTATTCCAAAAATTAAATGCAGCAATGTAGCAATCACACTTCTGGACATTTAGTCAAATAAAATGAAACTGTATTTCAAAGCAATAGCTACACTCCATGTTCATTAAGAAGTGTAATCAACTTAAGTGTCTGTTGAGGAGCAGATAAAGAAATTTTCATACGTACATGCAAAAGAATATTATTCAGTCTTCAAAGAAGAAAGAAAATAGTGCCATTTACAAAACACAGATGAACCTAGAAGTTATTGTGCAAAGTAAAAATAAGCCAGACACAGAAAGATACACACTGCATGATCTCATTTATATGTGGAACTAAAAAAAGTCAAACTCACGGACACAGAGAGTAGAGAGTGGTTCTTAGTGCTGGGGGTAGAGGAAATGGAGAGACACTAGTCAAAAGTACAAGCCTCCCATCTATGAAATGAGTAAGTTCTGTACACCTAAGGCATGTTGACTATAGTTAACAAGGTGTTTTTTATTTGGAAAGGAATAGAAAGCCCATAATAGAAAGACCAATGGAACAGAATAGAAAGCCCATAAGTAAACTCATGCACATATGGTTAACTAATCTTTTGACAAAAGCACCAAGAACAATAAATGACATGGGAAAAACTGGATATCCACACACAAATAAATGAAAACAAATTTGCTAAAAAAGTAGATCTTAAGTATTCTCACCACCCATATTCACACACGTGAGGTGATGGATTTGTTGATTTGATACATTTATCAACACACCTTAAATATATATAATTTTTGCTTGTCAATGATACCTCAATAGAGCTGGGTAAAACTGATAGGAAATTTTCTCACACATAGTGATTACTTAAGGAAAAAACTAAGGTGATTCCCTACTTCATTCCTCACAAATATAAATCCTAAATATATAAAGAAAAAAATACAAGTCCATTATTAACTTGATGGATGGATGAATTGACACGTACAGCAGGGGGATCTCATATGACCTGGAAGCATGTTGTTACATTGCCTCTTTCCCACAGTCCCAAATAGATACCTGAACACAAATTTAATGGAGCAAATCAAACCTATTAAGCTGGGAAGAAAACAGCAAGCAGCAGCTACTACCTCAAAATATATATTGTTTAGTTATAAATGTTGAAGGAATTCCAGGAACTATGATTTAATGGATACTTTAGCCACTGCTTAATGCATAATCCCTAATCTTGCCTCTATTTTTAACAGCTGTGTGAACAACAGCCACATCAAGTGTCTTCAAGTGTTAATGACAGAATCATGTATTGAGCATTTACTTTGGGTGGTAGTGTTCTGAGCACTTTGTCTTACATACTTCCCACAAATGTCTTACAAAATTGGCACTATTATTACCCCTATTTTACAGATAACAGGGAAGAACAGCAAAGTTAAGAAACTATGCCTCAATGACAATGTGTGGCAGAATAGGATATAACTTCAGGCGATCTGATTTCAAAGCTCAAATGCTTGCCATAATATTTGGTGAGTACCTGTCACACTACCTGGTACAGTGCAGATGCTTAGAAAATAAAACAAATGCAAAAGAATATCCACACATCCATAATTTTGAGAAAATGACCAGAATACAAACAATAGCTTGTCCTAATGAATGTATTTTAATGAGGTTACATATTACTCCAATATTATCAACCACATTTTTACATATAGTTTGTGACCGTAGTTTTGGTATTTAAAATATAAATTAATAATACAAACTATTGCTGATATGTTCTATAAACTACAATTAACAATCTAACTAAAGAATATGTCGGCGTAGTTTTAAAAGTACCTGGTGATTCTAGGATTAAGGCTGGCCACAAATCCAACCACGGCCACTTCCCTGTTGAACGTGTCTTTGCAGATATCAATTCCAACCACCATCAGGGACTTTAACTACAAAATTAAATTTGTTAAGATTTAATAGGATGAAGTATTTCCCCCTAACAATAATTAATATGACATTTTAAAAAGACTAGTTACTAAATTATTTAATTAAATTTTGTGTCAGGGAGATCAAGATGCAGATGAGGCATATTTTTAAACTACAAACCAGAGTTAAAGAAGATACATATTGTGTTTAAGAGAGTTACTGTAGTCCGAAACAGCCATCATCCTTTATGGCAGTGAGCAAGAGGCACCAATGGCTAAAGAGATTTCAAGAAAGTGGTCAATCCATTTATCCCTTGCCTCTGGTCTGAAGGAATCTGGAGAGGAATTCAATTCCTGTTGTAAGGATTGCTAAGGAATCCTCACTTGACTATGCACCTGGGTATGGAAGTGGGCGGCAATGGGAAGCATTCTCCTCACTTCCTCCTGTGGTGGTTACAGTTCAGGAAACAGAAGAGGAGTTTCTCAGTTCCCACCATACTAAGGAGCTTCAGGACTTGGACTACGCTATTGCACCAAACTCTGGGAAGCCCCAACCCAGGGTGCCAGACTACTCTGAGAGACAGCACTCTGGTGAAAGAAGGTAAAGATAGAGGCCAGGGAACAGATTTTAAAATAGCAGCTGGAAGGATCCAAATCAAGCCCTTCCCCAAGTCTACAACAAACTAGATTCTCATGGAATGAACATTGTAAGGTAGAAGCTTAAACTGAAGTTCCTTGAGAAGAGTAGCCATGTGTCACCTTCTCAGGGAATCTCTCTGCAGTGGCTCAGGGAATGACAGAACCTAGGGCACAGCTCAACGAACAAACCAAATACACTCAGCCCTCTATAACCACAGGTTTTGCATGTACAATATATTAGTTATCAGAAGTAATCTAGAGAGGATTTAAAACATATGGGAGGAAATGTGTGAAAGTTATATGCAAATACCATCATCTTATATCCAGTACTTGAGCATCTGTAGATTTTGACATGCTCAGGGGGTCCTGGACCCAACCCCCCAAGGATATCAAGGGACAACTGTGATTCTGGGATCATGTGATAATATTTCCTACTTGGGTTTAAAGATTAGTTGATTGATTGATCATTAAAAGGAAAAGTGTGACAGTCCTCACAGGTATCTCTACAGCCCACAGCTCGCCTCTGAGTTTACAGGTCATCTGCATGGCAATCTTGGTGGCAACACTCATCATCATTCCCTGTTTATTCAAAGTCCGAGTGAGCACACATTGGCTTGGGACAGGGCAGTCTAAGCTCAAATATTTTTTAATGGAATCATAATAATTCTTCTGATTAGAAGGCAGAATGCACATCACCTAAAAGAGAAAAAAATAGCAGGAGATAAAATCAATTTCATTATGTTTGGGGAAAGTTTTTGAAAAAATGAATACATGGATTGTCTTAATACTATCTGCCCCCAAATTCCTCAGAAATAAGTACTATCATGGCTACAGTTCCCTTAAATGGCCTTAACCACTGGCAAATGTATGATGCCACTTGAAAAGCCTTTTCACTAGCTATTGGCTCTGCACAGCTGCACTCCAATCTGGCCCATTTCCCTTGGTTTCCCTTCCTCTTCGTTTTCTCTCCTGATCTCATTCTGTTAATCCCCTAAAATACCCTTCTCAATAGTTCTTCCTCCTACTGTTGTGTTGACTCATGGTGATATAGGAGACTGACCTTGTTTGTAGGAAATATGCACTAAAGTATTTAAGAGTAAAGGGCACTGTACCCTCCAATGGCTCAAGAAAAAGAGACAAAAAATGATAAAGCAAATATGGCAAAATCTCAATAGTTAGGGATTCTGGAAAGGTACATGAGAGGTTTTTTTAAAATACATGTTGCAACTTTTCTGTAAATTTGATTTTATTTAAGTAGGGTAAGAAATCTCTTTATTTGATATAATATCCTTTAGATGTTCTTGTGTGATTACAAGAGAAGCAGAGATGGCTGCACTAGTTTGCCTGAAGTATGAACAGGAATGGTGGGGCTGGGTTGAGTAAACCAGCAAGGTGAGGGGAGGAAATAGGGTGGACAGAAAAAGCACTGCAATGTGGGGGCAGGCAGAAGCATGACAGAAGATTAGAAATTTTCAGGAAATAGGAAAGGTTGAGAGATTTTGAAGAACCGGATGACAATTTTAACTTGTCTGGAATGCTGGAGTGTGACCTAATCATGTCTTGGCTTCAAACAGCCTGAAAATTCAGCTTTACATGCAGGCACAAACGCGGACACAACTTAGGGAAATGAGGCAACAGCAGATGTTCCAATGTGTGGTGTGGTGCAGGAAGAAATGGCACTTACAGAAAGATGAAACACTCCGTAGGTGGCAAGAACTCAAAGGAAGCCCAAACTTGGGGCCATGAGCAAGGAAGGAAGACCCAGACCTCAAAGAAGCCCCTGAAATACTGGAGAAATGCTGGGTAGCCCAGCAGCTAAGGGATGCGGTGGGACACCCAACAGAGGCTGATATAGGGGTAAAACCATGTATTTTTAAATTGTTGAAAATAGGAAAATAAAATATTGAATAAAATCCTGAGATGAATTTTTTTTTTAGTGCTTTGGGGGAAATGCACAGCGATTTGCAACACAATATGGGACAGTATGTTCAGGTTCCTTCAACACCATAGAAATAAAGAAAAAATTAAAAATTATTTATCAAAAACCAAAACGTATCCTATACTTACCAACTGAACATCAGGATCCATGTGTTGCTGGATAGCTCTAAGGAATGCAGATGGGTTTTCTTGTACTTTTATGCTATACAAAAAGATGAACTATTTAATTCCCTTCTTGGAACATAAGCATTATGATGTTATTAATAGAAAGAATTTGTTATTGAAACAAATGAAAATGTTTCAAAATAACAATGAAAGTGTCATTGTTAGCCACAAATGAATTTTCATAACAAACTAGTAATTTTAGTGGGAAAAAACACTAAACAAAAATGACAACTTTGAGTCTAAAATTGTTTTTTCCCACCACAAGATATGCCAAAAAATATTTAGTAAGCATTTTTATTAGCACAAAAAATAACTTGGTGGAAATGAAATTTTCTCAATTGTAAAGAATCCCTTTAATTAATATTTCTGTTGTTCAAAATGGGGTTGAAAATGAACTTTTGAGATCACAAGTACATAATATCAAGTGTCTGATACAGGGTTCAAGTTAAAGCAGAAGTAAGATTTCTCTCACTGAATCTCTATGAGAATTTTAGTATAAAATTTTCATGAATCATCAGGTCAATGAGACCTTAATATTCAACTAATCTGCATGATGGGGAAGGGAGGTGGATTTTTCATTAGTGGAAGCTTATTTGGAGCCTGCAATATCTAGCCTTAATCAGTCCATCAGTCAGTATTTATCAATTAGATAGCAGTATGTTAGGGGGCCAGAGGCTATAGAAATAACTCCCAGCTGGGCGCGGTGGCGCACACCTGTAATCCCAGCACTTTGGGAGGCTGAGACAGGAGGATCGCGAGTTCAAAGCCAGCCTCAGCAATGGCGAGGCACTTAGTAACTCAGTGAGACCCTGTCTCTAAATAAAATACAAAAAAGGGCTGGGGATGTGGCCCAGTGGTTGAGTGCCCCTGAGTTCAATCCCCGGTACCACAAAAAAAAAAAAAAAAAAAAGAAAGAAAAAAAAGAAATAACTCCCATACACAGGGTTTATAAATCTAGTTTCTTTATGAAGAATCAGTTTCTTTTATATGCATATGATTGGACTCTCCCAATGCTCAGTAGTGCCCTTTTAAAATTTGTCCAGCAGGTGGCAGGACCACCAACCTGATTGCTGATTCTAACACAGACAAGAATGGCCTCAACCAGTATTTCAACAAGGAGATGGTCCTGACTTTTTAAATTCAAATTCCTGCACAGCAACTCAGCTACTATTCCTGACCATGCCTTCTAAAATCATTAGGCAAATGTTTTAGGTGAGAGAAGCTATGCATAAAAATCTAAACAGGTAAATGTATACTTCATTGGAGAAAAAAGAGAGGAAATAAAATATGGGCTTTGAAATAAAAAAAGGCCAGGGAAGAACACGGCCTGAGCTTGTTCACTGAATTCATGTGAGAAAAAGCCTGTGATGCAAGCCCAGGGTCTGCATACTGTGGCTTCTTTCATAATGTTCTCCTGCTCTATTAGCTCATTGGTTAAGGGAAACTAGAGCAGGGGAAACTCGAACCAAGCGATTTGTTAACAGATTTGATAAGAAGAGAATTCTAAACTATGGTGTAAAATGAGACTTTGGGCATAGCTATAGTTTTCAACAATACTTGCTGCTGATGTAATTAATTAGTAACTATGTGTTTAAAGACTAACTTCCCAACCTGCGAATTAGGACACTGCTACCTCCACTACAACAAAGCAAAAGAAGTAACCATTGTTCTTTCTAAGCATATCTGGTTCAACAAAGTGTGCCATAACAGACTTTATGGCTTTTTTAAAGCCAAACAAAGTTAAACTTTGAGTATGATTGCATATGTATGTACTCAATTAAAGCAATTTTCTTCATCTTTCTCATCCCTCACAACCAGTTTAGTGGCACACCATAGATACACAATAGATGTTAAAAAAAAAAATGAATGAACTTGGTTTTAACAGAATATTATAAAAATATTATAAAAATAGCAACAGAATCAGAAATGCTTATTTTGGGTCTATTTTTACATTAAAAGCTAAAGCATAAAATCTATCACTTATTCAAGTAAATCAGGAAATGCAACTTTATTTTTAAATAACCAATTTGCTGTTAAGTTTTTTTTTTTTTTTTTTTTTTTTTTTTTTGGTACCGGGAATTGAACTCAGGGGCACTCGACCACTGGGCCACATCCCCAGCCCTTTTTTGTATTTTATTTAGAGACAGGGTCTCACTGAGTTACTAAGTGCCTCGCCATTGCTGAGGCTGGCTTTGAACTCACGATCCTCCTGCCTCAGCCTCCCAAAGTGCTGGGATTACAGGCGTGCACCACCGCGCCTGGCTTGCTGTTAAGTTTTAAAATAATTGGTATGAAAGAAGCAAAGAAAAAAATTGAGAAGACAATATATGGACTTATTAAGGATTTATTCTACAACTACTACTGAAAAGATTTTGAGGTTATGACACTTGCCTAGGAAGAAATGTGAAAATGAAATTTTACACAGATCAACCTAAAATACATTTTAGCTTTATAAAGATGTATTTACAAAATCTATCCACTTATGACTATTTCATTGCACTTTACATCAGGAAATATTACTGAGATAAGCTTTTGTAGATGCGTCAGCCATTACTTCCTACCTTCTATCCAAATAAAATTTATACATGAAAGAAAAATTCAGCGTATTCTCACATTTTTGGGTAGTCCACATTAAATCCCATGGGGCTTCCAACTCTTCTCAAGCAGTTCAGAAAGTTCTCAATCACATTTTCTGCTCTGTTTCCACAGAAAAGCAGCCACTTATTCAAAGGCTGCGCACTTAAAATCTTGCAAGATCGTATATCCTTGGACCAATCGGCAGCAGACATGGGTTGACACTGAGGAAAATGATCATGAAAATATTGTACAAATTTATTCAGAGAGCAATTAAAAACAGTGTAAACATGGACAATATTTGCCACAATACAACTATTTAAGACAGCTTGCTATTCACAGTCTTAACACACAGATGTAGGCACAGCATATCTGAACAGACACATGCTTCTTGGGAGTGGGGGCATCTGGGAATCACCCCAGGTCTGTCAAGCCCTGGATGCAGAATCTTGGGTAAGACCTCCTCATGGGTCACTGCTGTGTCTGATCCAAAGATCTCAAAGATTACCTTCCATTTCTTTTTTTTTTTTCATTTTTTAAAAATTTATTTGTTTTTTATTCAAAGTTGTTAGAAATGACAGCAGAATGCATTACATTTTATATTATACTTATAGAGCACATTTTTACATATCTCTGGTTGTATACAAATTATATTTACACCATTTTTGACTTCATACATGCACTTAGGGTAATGATATCCATCTCATTTTACCATCTTTCTTTTTCCTTCTTCATCCTTTTGCCCCTTCCTTTCCTCTCCCTCCCCATTGGCCTTTCTAGTGTTCCTCTAATCCTCCTGTGCTCCCCATCCCAACCCCACTGTGAATCAGCCTCCTTATATTAGAGAAAACATTTGGCATTTGGCTTTTTGGGATTGGCTAACTTCACTTAGCATTATATTCTCCAACTTCATCCATTTACCTGCGAATGCCATGATTGTATTCTCTTTTATTGCTGAGTAATATTCCACTGTGTATATATACCACATTTTCTTTATCCATTCATCTACTGAAGGGCATCTAGGTTAGTTCCACAGTTTAGATATTGTGAATTGTGCTGCTATAAACATTGATGTGGCTGTGTCCTGTAGTATGCTGTTTTTAAGTCCTTTGGGTATAGACCAGGGGTGGGACAGCTGGGTCATAAGATGGTTCCAATCCTAGTTTTCCAAGGAATCTCCATACTGCTTTCCATATTGGCTGTACCATTTTGTAGTCCCACCAGCAATGTATGAGTATGCCTTTTTCCCTACATCCTCGCCAACATTTATTGTTGTTTGTGTTCTTAATAGCTGCCATTCTGATTGGTGTGAGATGAAATGTTAGAGTGGTTTTGATTTGCATTTCTCTAATTGCCAGAGATGTTGAACATTTTTTCATGTATTTGTTGTTATTTGTTGACTGATTGTATATCTTCTTCTGAGAAGTGTCTGTTCAGTTCCTTGGCCCATTTATTGATTGGGTTATTTGTTTTTTTTTTTTTTTGGTGTTAAGATTTTTGAGTTCTTTATATATTCTAGATATTAGCACTCTATCTGATGTGCATGTGGCAAAAATTTGTTCCCAATTAGTAGGCTCTCTATTCACCTCACTGATTGTTTCTTTTGCTAAGAAGCAGCTTTTTAGTTTGAATATATCCCATTTATTGATTCTTGATATTAATTCTTGCGCTACAGGAGTCTTATTAAGAAACTTGGGGCCTAGTCCGACATGTTGGAGATTAGAGCTTACTTTTTTCTTCTATTAGGAGTAGTGTCTCTGGTCTAATTACTAGATCCTTGATCCACTTTGAGTTGAGTTTTGTGCATTGACAAATTTCTAGAATTGTATGATCTACTCAAATTAAAGCAGGATGATATACACAATTTAAACAGACCAATTTCAAGTGATGAAATAGAAGATGCCATCAGAAGCCTACCAACCAAGAAAATCCCAGAACCATATGGATACACAGCCAAGTTCTATAAGACTTTTAAAGAAGAACTGATACCAATACTCTTCAATTTATTTCAGGAAATAGAACAAGAGGGAGCACTTCCAAACTCATTCTACGAGGCCAATATCACTTAATCCCAAAACCAAGCAAAGACACATCATAAAAGAAAACTTCAGACCAATTTCTTTAATGAACATAGATGCAAAAATTCTCAATAAAATTCTGGCAAAACAGATACAAAAACATATCAAAAATATAGTACACCATGATCAAGTGGGGTTCATTCCAGGGATGCAAGGATAGTTCAACATACGGAAATCAATAAATATAATTCATCACATCAGTAGACTTAAAGATAAGAACCATATTATCTCAATAGATGAAGAAAAAGCATTCGACAAAATACAGCACCCCTTCATATTCAAAACACTAGAAAATCTAGGGATAACAGGAACATATCTCAACATCATAAAAGCTATCTATGCTAAGCCCCAGGCCATAGCATTTTCTCCATTATTCTAAATGGAGAAAAATTGAAATCATTCCCTCTAAAAACTGGAACAAGACAGGGATGCCCTCTTTCACCACTTCTATTTAACATAGTAATTGAAATGATGGCCAGAGCAATCAGACAGATGAAAGAAATTAAAGGGATACAGATAGGTAAAGTAGAACTCAAATTATCACTATTTGCTGATGACATGATTTTATACCTAGAAGACCCAAAAAATTCCACCAGAAAACTTCTAGAATTCATAAATGAATCAGCAAAGTAGCAGGATATAAAATCAACACCCATAAATCAAAGGCATTTCTATATATCAGTGACAAATCCTCTGAAAAGGAAATGAGGAAAATCACCTCATTTACAATAGCATCAAAAAAATAAAATACTTGGAAATCAACTTAACCAAAGATGTGAAAGACCTCTATAATGAAAACTACAGAACACTAAAGAAAGAAATTATGGAAGACCTTAGAAGATGGAAAGATCTACCTTGCTTTTGGATAGGCATAACTAATACTGTCAAAATGACCATACTACCAAAAGTGCTATACAGATTTAATGCAATTCCAATCAAAATCTCAATGACATTCCTCACAGAAATAGAAAAAGCAGTAATTAAATTCATCTGAAAAAATAAGAGACCTAGAATAGCTAAAGCAATCCTTAGCAAGAAGAGTGAAGCAGGTGGCATCACTATGCCAGACCTTAAATTATACTACAGAGCAACAGTAACAAAAACAGCATGGTATTGGCACCAAAATAGACTGGTAGACCAATGGTACAGAATAGAGGACATAGAGACTAACACATATAATTTCAGTTATCTTATATTAGACAAAGGTGCCAAAAATGTACATTGGAGAAAAGATAGCCTCTTCAACAAATGGTGCTGGGAAAACTGGAAATCCATATGCAACAAAATGAAATTCTCTTCCATTTCTAAGAATCTACAACCTCTATTATGAGTGACTTGGGCAAACAGGCTGTACAGTTTGGTCTCCTTTATGCATTCTGATATCTCAAATAAAAAATGATGATTATTGATATTCTTGTATCTTCATACTAAAACAGGCAAGCCCTACAGGAAGTAAGCACTGTACCTTATGGCAGGAAAGCTACATTTAGGAACAAAGAGGATGCCATTAATGTTTGCAACACAATCCCCTTGTTCTACAGACTCAAAAGCTATGGCTGAGAGAAACTGTAGAGCAGTGACAGGTTGAGAATGCTAGTGTCCTGATGTTCCAGCCAGGGCACTTTCTACCACGTACTCATTTCCAGACACCAGCCATCTTCATCATGCCTTGCTTTTTTTTTTTTTTTTTTTTTTTTTTTTTGGTACCAGGGATTGAACTCAGGGGCACTCGACCACTGGGCCACATCCCCAGCCCCCCCCCTTTTTTTTTTTGTATTTTATTAGATACAGGGTCTCACTGAGTTACTAAGTGCCTCGCCATTGCTGAGGCTGGCTTTGAACTCGCGATCCTCCTGCCTCAGCCTCCCAAAGTGCTGGGATTACAGGCGTGCGCCACCGTGCCCGGCTATCATGCCTTGCTTTTAAGTGGCCAGGTTGTGACTCAGCTCCAGGAAGTGACCTTAACATGAGAACAAAAGGGAACAGCTAGCCCTCCACAGACAGTTTCATCAGAGCCAAGGTTTGTTCCTCTTCATTATGTACAGTGGGAAGAGAGTCACATTCTTTTTGCCTACAACCCTGCTGTCATCCCATGGACACTGGAAGGAGACCCTGAACAATGTACCTATGAATCTTTGTACCTATGTACCTAGTTCCTAGGACATAATTTCAGAAAAGAGTTGGCCAATGGCTGGGGATGTGGCTCAGCGGTAGAGTACTTGCCTAGTATACATAAGGCCCTGAGTTCAATCCCCAGCACTGCAAAATGATGATGATGATGATGATGATGATGATGATGACGACAACCAAAAAGTTGATGACATAATCACTTCTAGCAAGACCCTACCTTTAGGGTTCAGGTTCTTCCATTTTAATGCCCATTCTACATAGAAGACCTATTTCCACACCAAAAAAAATACAAAAAATGAGAAAGGAACAAAAGTTCTAGAAAATATGACTTTACTCATACAGATGATGAAATGGATCATTTTAAGTATCTTGATTCTTGCTTCACATATGGATCTGAAACTGCACTTCTCTTTACTGATACCTGACCTACTGGGGTAATATTGTACTGTTTTATCTGCTTTGTTTTGAAAATCAGTTTTTTCCTTCAGTGTCTCCAATCAAGGTTTTGGTAATTTGGACAGATTATTTGAAAGAAAGGATAAAAAATGTCCCTTTTTCCAACACAAGACATTCACTGTTCAGTTACATTGGTTCAACATGTGTTTTATTATACCAAATAAAGACAAGAAAGCCTTTTAAACTAAATGAAACTATGGCTTTTTTTATATATAGTCATGTAGTACAATAGTACAATATTATTATAGGTGGGTATGTTGAACTGCAGTGGTTTGAAATACTGATTTTCTGTGGAAGGAGGTACTGGGGGTTGAACTCAAGGGCTCTCAACCACTGAGTGACGTTCCCAGCCCATTTTGCATTTTATGTAGAGACAGGGTTTCACTGAGTTGCTTTTCACCTTACTTTTGCTAAGGCTGGCTTTGAACTCATGATCCTCCTACCTCAGCCTCCTGAGCTGCTGGGATTACAGGAGTGTGCCACCAGACCACTCAGAAATACTGATTTCTTACAGACCTATATCATGTCCGCTGGGTGCCACTAAGTCCATGCAAGTAAACTGTACTGAAAAGGAAATTAGAGGGGACCTGAAGTCTTAGGACAAACGGAGGGCAGGGACATAGCCACCGAGAAACCCAACACATATTCTAAGTGCCCAGTTACTCTGGCAAAGGATTAAACTTACACACGTTCAAGTAAATAATTTCAAATGAAAATAAAATCATAGCACTTACTACATGGTCTTGCATTAATATTTTTTCTGAAGACACAACCCGGCCAGTCAGAGACAACTGGCTTCCAAAATGCAGTCCCCAGGTCTCCAGTTCAAAACGAGCATTCTTGTCTCTGTTGACGGAAGTGTTTTAAGTCGAAAGAGTGCTGATTCTCTAAAGATTCTTAATCATTAGAAATAAAATTATAACTCACTGAATTCACTGGGGGTTGATTTTCTGTCTTTAGGATTCCTGGCTTCTGTTTCTACTCATTTTTACCCACTACTGAAACAATTATAGGACAAGCATGCCCATCTGGAGATAGATGCAGGGGTGGGAAAAGTCTTCCAGTGGGACACATTGGTATGAACGCTCAAGCCTGGGTTTAGGCCTAACCTTTTTTTTTTTTTTTTTCCTTTTTTTTCTAACTTTTTTTTTCAGTTGTAGGTAGACACGATACCTTTATCTCATTTACTTATTTTTATGTGGTGCTGAGAATTGAACCTAGTGCCTCACTCATGCTAGGCGAGTACTCTATCACTGAGCCACAACCCCAGTTCCTACATCTAACCTCTAGCAAAACTTTTAAATCTTTCAAAGCCTGAGTTACTTTACTGGCAAAATGTTGGGATCATAAAAATAGCTACTTCAGAGAGTTGAAGTAAAGATTAAATATGACAATATATGGAAAGTGACTGTCACATGTTATGTGCTCAGTAAATGTAGATATTATTACTATTTCCAATAACAAACTTGTTAATAAGGAGTAATTTGGGGGGCCTCTGGACATGGAGAGGTCTTCAGTAGCTTGGGAGTGGATGGAGGATGATGACATAAGGATTTAAGCTTCAGAAAACTCATAAGATAGACAAGGAAGTAGGCTGACTATAAGGGGAAGATTAGTATTACTAACAACGACAGTCCTTCATGCTTGATTAGACTTTGATTTGTAACTTAATAAACTTTAATCATAGGTTATGCTTTTATCTGATGAGACTGTGATATGGGGTAATTTCTACTGTGCTTAGAGCTCCTGATTTTGTCTTCTGTTTCTGACACAGTATCCAGCACACACTAAGCCAGGCACTCACAGGATATTATGAGATCCACACCTCTGTATCACTATTAAGTTTCCACCTCTCTCTCTCTCTTTTTTTTTTTTTTTTGTACCAGTTATTGAATCCAGGGGCACTAACCACTGAGCAACATCCACAGCCTTTTGAGACCAGATCTCCTTTTTATTTTGAGACAGGATCTCGCTAAATTGCTGTGGCTGTCTTTGAAGTTGTGATCCTCCTGGCTCAGCCTTCAACCTCCCGAGCAGCTGGAATTATAGGCATGCACTGCTTCACCATGCGCCATCTCATTCTTTAGGGAGATTGGAACCACTGTCACTCTGTGACAGCTCATTATGTCCATCTATTAAGGTTATATCTTATCTGGCCACAGTGAATCCTTTGAATTAATTATTTTGTTTCAAATATTATATTCCCAAGATGGGAGGACAAGGCCATCACTGGGCAAGAAATGGGGTAAGGTAAGTGGCATTACTCAAAGGTGGCAGGAGGATATACCAGGAGAAATAATCCACAGCCCAGAATAAGGGGGGAGGGAAGAAAATTTCTCCAACAGACCCAAGTCAGGGACATGTCCAGAATAAATGAAAAAAGTGCATCATACTACAAAGGCACTAGCCGGATAACAGAGACGTAAATTTACCATATGGAAACATTCCAGAAAAACCTTTGAATGAAAAAGTTACAAAACATGATTTATGATACTATATCATTTTCTTAAAAAGAACAGTATCATGTGCATTTGCAAATATTTGAAAAAATATACACCATTCACTCAATTATGATTCATTCATTAACAAATAATTACTGAGTTCTCTCTCATTTTGCTTATATTCATATCCAAATTTTTAATAAGCTAGTATTTTTTTTAATTTTAAAGAAAATTAACTGGACAGATGCAATGGTGTACCTGTAATCTCAGCTACTCAGGGGATTGAGGCAGGAGGAACCCAAGTTCAAGACCTGCCAGGGCAATAGAGTGAGACTCAATCTCAAAATAAAAAATTTAAAAAGGGCTGGAGATGTAGCTCAGTGGTAGGGCATTTGCCTAGCATGTGTGAGGCTCTGGTTTCATTCCCAACTCTGCAAATAAATAAATAAATAAATAAATAAATAGGAAAATGACCATTTTATAACAATGTGACCCAACAGAAATACAATTTTAATTTTTCTAGGAACCACATTAAAACAAGTTAAAAAATAACAAATGAAATCATCTGTTAAACATATAACATGTAACTTAGTATATCCAAAATATTATCAATTAAGGATATGTTTACTTGCCACATTTCAAGTGCCCAATAGCCATACAGGACTACAGTATGAGATAGCACAATTTTAGGATGTCAGAAAGGAGACCCAGGAAGTAGCACAATTCTCTCATCACATATTACACCACACAGTTGTAAATGAGGACAGGAGCACAGTCTGAGAATCAGATGGGCTGAACAAAGGACAAAGACACTTGGAATTTAAAGACAATGTAGTGGGGGCTTACAGTTCCAGCTCCTGAGGCCACTCTGAACACTCCTGATCCTAAATTTTGGAGGCCTGTCAGGGTTTTTGGTTGTTTTCTGTTTGGGGTTTTGCTTTTGCTTTGTTTTGGGTTTTTTGTTTGTTTTTAGATTATAGCTCTTTATGTAAAAATTTCCCCAGACCTCAATTCATTAAACATATGCAAGCAGAGCTGTTTAGCTGAAGTGGTGGTGCTGCCCCTCCAGCTTGGCCTCCCACCTCTTCCCTTCAACTCACTACTCCTGAACATTTTGCATGTATCTCTGGGTTCCAAATAACACATTTCAAAAGTGACTTTCTCTGAATCAACAAATGAAATGTTTGCCTAAAGAACTAAGCATCCTTTACATCACCCAATTCTACACGCTTGGCTTAGGCAGGGCACATGCAGCCTCAGTAAGGTGATCCAGTACCTCTGGATGTCGTCAGCAAGCCTGGCCAAGCGCTGCTGCCGGCCCAAAGGACTGAGCCGTGTCTCTTCCGCCACAGCCTTCATCAGCTGGAAATCAGAGGTTGCCTGGTCAGTCAAGCCTATGAAATGCCAACAAATACAGCGTGGGAACATGAGCAGGCACTGCGGCCTCAGTCTATCTCAAACACACCTGAAGCTCTTCCATTTAAACTGAATCAGATTCACTAGGATAGTACTGTCTGATGCAAGCTACATGTCATTAAAATTGTTCTATTAGCTGCACTTAAAAAGCCAAAGAGAAATAGATGAAATTATTTCAAGTAATATGAATTACTTAACCCAGTATATTCAATATATTATCATTTCTACATGTATATAAAAATTTATTACTCAAGTAGTCTCCTCTTTCTTTGTATTTTGCATTTGCAACACATCTTTCTTCAGTTTCTCCATGTAGCTTTTCACATTTTAAGTGTCCAATAAACTTGTGTGGTTCATGACCACCAGGTTGGGCTACAATATGACACTACAACCAGAAATGAGCATCCTTCTCTTCAAAGATTACATTCTATTAATTTTTCTAACTGCAAAATGTATGCATATATATATATATACACACATATATATACATATATCATAACTGATTTAAACAATACAAACACATAAAAAGTAGAAAGTCCTCCATATTAGTCAGTACTAAAAGTACCGGAGATTATTATTCAGATTCTAGTATATAATGAGGATTACCTTCTAGAAGCTAAGGCAAGAAGAAACTAAGGATCATTTTGGCACCATGCTAACAACATATATGACAAAAATCAAAGTCGTACTGCTTCCTATACTAGTGAATTTAAAAAACAGAAAAGAGCAAGTTTGCTTTAGGAAAATATGTAGAGGCCTATTTTGCAGCAAAGTAACAAGTGGAATACATAAGATAAAGGAAACAGATTCCAAAGGCTCTCCATCCTCACATTTGTCTTTACTACTGAGTAAACTCCTTACAGGGCCCATCCTCCATGAGTTAAATTAGTGCTCTGGCACCCTGCCAACTAGGAGGTTCTGCCCACTGCTAAGGCTCAGAAGTCTGATCAGGAGCCTGACAGTTATAAAACATAAACATTACCTGTTAGAAAGCACAGCTCAGGCATCAGGTGGACAACTGGAGCCTCAATGTTGTGATTTTTCTTGCTTTTCAATAGACTAACAAGCACTGGCTGATTTAGGTCAGATAAAGTAATACTATATTGCTATAAAATGCAAAATTAATGAGGAAAAGGGTCAACATGGAAACAATGCATCCTTACTCATAAGCAACAAACAAATCCCAAAATGAATATGGAAGCAAATCTTTTCAGTGGAGGGGGAAAAGAGAAAAACCCAAGGCTTTCTGCTCCTCACAACTTTATTACTAGAACTTGTCTTTTACCTCTGAGGGACAGTTTTATTCCTTTAATTATCTCTTAAAATGCAACACTATTTTTTAAAAGTCATTACCCTGCTTTCTCTGGGTTTCTTCCAGATTCAGAATCGCTTCCAGCTGGTTCTATACATAATCCAGTGATCCCCTGGGGCTGACTGAAAATAAGCATTTCCACTATCTGTGACTGAGGCACACTGCCCCGTGATTTAATAACTGCTTCTAAACTTTCATATTCAATTTGAAAATGTCTATACACAGGTTGGAGACAAGCATTATACTGAATAGACCTCAGATTTCTCAGAAAAGCATGCCTGTCTTTAACATCCAGGCAGGTACGATGTTATAAGGAAGCAGCTCAGAAATCCAACAAATGTGAATCAGATCCCCAGCTCCTCCATTTACTTGGACTGTAACACTGGGGTAGTTACTCACCTTCCCTCTTCTATGGAATGAGGATAACAGTAGGCGAGAGGTATACCAGGTAAACCTCTAGCACAGTGTCTGGTTTGCCGATTGTCAGTTCATACCCCACTCCATTCCCTTCCTAAACTTGAATTTCAACATTCTCATCATCCCAAAAGTTTGTTTCCAATGGCAAAGTTTCCAATTAACACTCATTTTCTGTATAATTTACTGAACACTAATGATAGAATTGGAATTATAATTTGTAAAATGCCTGGGCATTATAATTAAGGATGTAACATGCATTTTTATATTTTGATAGATAAGGAGTTGTAGTCATCAAAATAAATTTTAAAAACAATTCAGGGATCATATTTTAAAGTGGTGAGTACAACTAATGATGTAAAGCTTGGAGAAGCCTTTTTCAAGAGTCTTTATACGTGACCTCACTGATTCAGTGCATATGGCATGCTTCCTATGCTCCAGAAACTGCAAGGAATACAAAGATAAAAGAGGCAGAGTCCTCACCTTTACTCACCACCACATTGTCAGTAAATAGAGAAGCACAAGTAATGATATGCTAAGCACATGATTTTCCTCATTTAATCTTGACAACAAAGCTGGCAGTTACACACTATCATCATCCCCTCCGTGGATGAGGAAACGCTGTGAGAGATTAAACAACTTCCCCAAGCATCATAACTGGAAGTTAGCCCAGTCCAGGATTTATCCCTTCACTCTGCTTGATATAATTCTTAGAACTGTGTCCCTGGGCCATTACACCAGGGAAGGCTTCACGAGAGAGGGAGAGCCAAGGAAAGGCCTTGAATAATATGTGAGAGTGGAAGGGTCCCTGGAAACACCACACGCAAAGCTGGGCAAGGTACAGCATAAAGTTATATTTAGGCCTGCCTTGCATGCACAAGGCCCCTGGGTTCAATCCCCAGCAACACACACACACACACACACACACACACACACACACACACAAGTTATATTTAGATGGAGCACAGAAAAGAACTCTAACCCCAAAGTTGTTGCCTAGGGCAGATTTTACCCTTTCCCTTGCCAAGTTTCTTAGATTTAAAAAATATTATTTTCATGATATAATAATGTCTTCCACTTTGAAAACTGATTACATGCTTGGTGCAATGGTACAGACCTGGTAATCTCAGTGACTCAGGAGGCTGAAGAGGAGGATTGCAAGTTCAGGGCTAGCCTTAGCAATTTAGCAAGACCCTGTCTCAAAATTAAAAATAAAAAGGGTTGGGGATGTAGCTCAGTGGTAAAGCATCCCCGGGTTCAGCACCCACTACAAAAAACAGAAAGCAAGCAAGCAAGCTAGCTAGCTAGCTAGCTGACTACATAATAACATATGTTCCTTTCCTGGGACAGAGAGGAAGGCACAATTTTGTTCCTTTTCTCCCTAGTTATAATATATATGCAGAACACAACTCAATACAAATAAAAGAAAGAGCTAGGCATTGTGGCGCACGCCTGTAATCCCAGCACTTGGGAGGCTGAGGCAGGAGGATCACGAGTTCAAAGCCAGCCTCAGCAATGGTGAGGCACTTAGCAACTCAGTGAGACCCTGTCTCTAAATAAAATACAAAAAAAGGGCTGGGGATGTGGCCCAGTGGTCAGGTGCCCCTGAGTTCAATCCCTGGTACCAAAAAGAAAGAAGGAAAAGAAAAAAGAAATTTTGCCATCATCCTTCTCCAGAAAATCACAAAATACATCTGTTCAAGTAAGAACAAATTTAATCATACAGGAAAGAAACCCGAATGTTTAATAAACTGTGGGTTAAATAAACAGACACAGCACATTTCGGGCACAAGATGCTTTGCCAGTACTACACATCCAGAATTCCAAAGGCCATTCCTGTCTTACAAGAAAAACGTGTTCTAAAAACATTGTGAGGCACAGTGCAGGAGCTTAGAGAGAGAAGGGCCAGCTCTCCTGTGTGGCAGAAAGCAACATCCATGAGATGACACTTGATCCTGATGCAGTGGTAGAGGGAGAAGGGACTGGTTGGCTTTGTGCAGGTGTCTAGGGAGCTTGCACCAGCACTGGCATCCATTCAGTGTCTAGAGAATGCATGGGGTGATAACAGCAGGATGCCTGGTGGGGATGCTGAGAGAGCTGAGCTAAAAGGTGGGATGAGGCCAAACTCCAGGATACTGGAGTGAAGACGGGGCAGACAGCAAGTGGGTCAGGGTCTCCACCCAATGCTCACAGTGTGCAGCATCATGCACTATTATCCTGCTGAAAACTACACTGTGCAATGAATGTGGACAAAGTCCCTCAACAATGAGCTTAGTCAGTTCCCCAAACTAACCTTTAATGTAGTGATTTGCCCAAAAGTATACAGCCAGAGCCAACACCTTCTTATCTCAGAGTTTATGCTCTTAACCACATCTCTCTCGTGGCAGTGAGAATGCTGGATCATGGTGAGGAGAGAGCTGAGGCAGAGAGCAGGAAGGGTGACTGCAATACCTACCCCAGAGGGGAATCCACGAGGGGTCGTGCACTACTGCAGTGAGGACGGGCTGAGGAGGCAGGGAGGGTTCCAGGGAGAGTTCAAGGACAGAAGAGGCAGAACTCATTCTGGTGACAAGTGAAAAGGAGGTGAGGGGAAAAGCGAGGAAGAAAGCAGAATGATTTCTGAGATGCAGAATTCCCAAGGAGAAACAGGAATGGGAAAGGTTATCAATTCAGAGTGTATTTTTTGAGTCTAAGAAGCCTGCAGGATATTTATGCAAACATGTTCTGGAAATGGATATGAATATGAAATTTGGGATTGAGGGCAGGGCAAAAATACTATATTTGAGCAGTCTCAAAACACAAAGAAAAGATCCTATGTGAGAGAATCATGGTGAATAATTGCTCCTTTTGAGGTATAAGAAGGGACAAAATCATCAAAGCAGGGTAAGAAAACAACCTGAACCCTGACGGAGGACCACAAGGATGGGACCCAGGAAGTGAAGGAAGGCAGGCATCAAAGGCTTCTGAAATATACAATATTTTAACTATAATCACCTCCTATGTAGGACACCAAAACTTACTCCTTGTGACTGGGACGCTGTGCCACCATCTCTCCCCTTACCTCCCACCCAGCTGTCCTCTGCCCTCCACAGCTTCCGGTGCACACTATTCCATTCTCTATGAGCTCAATGAGCTCCGCTATTTAAGATTCCATGGATGATTGAAAGCAGGCAGTTTTTGTCTTTCTGTGCCTTATTTCACTTAGCAGAATGATCTCCAGGACACAATGTGTGAATGTACCAAGACATCACACCCTACACCTCATAAAAATGTGTAATTATCTGTCAATTAAAAAATAAGGGCTGGGATATAGCTCAGTTGGTAGAGTGCTTGCCTCACATGTACTCCAGGGTTCAATCCCCAGCACCACAAAAAATAAATAAATAAATAAATAAATAAATAAATAAATAAAAAGTAATTACTGGTGAGAAAAGAAAAGAAAAAAAGCCACTGAGAGCTGCTTAGGATAAGAAGGGTAACTGATTTTTGACCTTTGTCGATCTATTTCCATAGCAACAGAGTCAGATACCAGACTGTTGACATTTCTGGAAGGAAGAACTGAAGAGGGGCTTGGAGCTAGTGTAGACAAGATTCCAGACTTAGCTAACAATGAAGCTAACCTGAATCTTCTCTGAAGGTAAAGAAAGATCGAGGAAGGGTTTCTGGTTTTTTTATAGTTGTGGTCATTTGTTTGTTTTTTAATACTTCTAGGAGATTTTAGAGACCTGAATGACTATATATTTAAGAACATGAAATGCAGAGGTGGGGGCTTACTAATTGTGATTATTGAGAATACAGCCTCCAGAGGCAGCATAGGATTTCATCAATAAATACTTCTCGAGTGTGTGACACATGTAAGGAACTATGCTAATCTTGGGAGAGCCCAAGGTCCAGGAGGGAGGTCAGACCACTCATGTCCTGACTCAGATGGCCCAATGCAGCCAAGTCATGGAAGGGAGTCCTGGGAAGGGTGCCATGGGGCATCCTTGAGAGTTGATGGCTGGGCTGAGTACTAAAAGGTGTTTACTGTTCATCTGGGCTGTAAAGAGGTACCCAGGAAGAGAAAGCAACATGTGTGAAAATGCACAGGGGAGAAACTGAGTCAAGTATACACAAAATACCAGTACAGAAGAGCACAGGGAAGGATGAGAAGAAGTAAGAGATGTAGCTGGAAATAAAGGGGATGGCCCAGGTCATGAAGGGCCTGGGAAATTCTGCAAAAGAGCTGACATATGGTTCCTAAGGCAATAAAGAGCCATGGAAATGTTTTGAGCTAGGAAGTGGCATCATCAGATATATGTTTTTGGGTTTTGGTTTATTTTGTTTTGGGTACTTGGGATTGAGGGGAACCTCTACCACTAACCTACATCCCCAGACCAATTCCACCGCCCCCCAACCCCCAAGACAAGACTTGCTGAGTTGCCCAGGCTGGCCCTGAACTTGCAATCCTCCTGCCTCAGCCTCTTGATAAGCTGGGATTACAGGTGTGCCTCATAGCAGCTGGCCTCAGACTACCAAAAGAAGGACAGAAGGAGATGTAATAAGCATCTCAGTCAACCCAGAATGGTGGGGATGGAGAAGGGACAGGAGAAGACAGACAATTACGTGTGAGGCAGACTCACCCTAACAATTCAGGGGACTTGACAGCCTGCAAAGGAATAGGGAGACCTCTCCAAGCTAATAGGAAAAAAACACACCTACCTGCTGGTAGTAATCCATGTAAGTGATCTGAGAGCCATCGCGCCTCTGAAAGGTGTGTGTGGGCCTCACAGACCAGTCAATGTCATCAATGCGATAGGTTTTGTTATTGTATCTGGCAAATGGAAAAAATCTTTTTAATAAAGTTTCAAAGTCATCTCAGCTAAGCAGTTACTCCATCACGGTGTAAAATATGTTCCAGAATCAGAAATTAAGACACAGAAACACAACAAGAGTCACTTATTTCTTGTTTAAATTAATGCTCTTCTTTGATAAAAGCTGAGAAGAGCATTAACTAACTTTTCAGTACACAGGAAGATCTCTATATTCCAATGAAACCCCACAAGAGAGTCATTAGACCGCAATCTGTTTTTCTCACTGATAAGACACTCTACCTTCAGGTAAACCATTCTTCAATGTTCAAATGCTAAAGAATTGCTCAAAACTTTCCTGTTGGCTTCAGGTGTCACTCAGATTTTTTGAGCTCCCAGATTGTCTTTCTGGTAAAAAGCACCCATGTAGGCCGACTGACCAGCAGTTGTGGCATCCTGCTTAGTCTCCCATCTAGGCTGGCCCTGGGCAAAGCTGCAGAACAGGTCAGCTAGGATCATTCTATGCTCCTTCTCCCCTCCAGGAAAAGGGCCTGGAATGTCCTCTCAAGTTCCCCAGCCTCTGAGCAGAAACCTCCAAGGCAGGATTCTCCAGAGCTCTGGGCACCTTACAAGGTGACTGAAAGAGCATGGATAAACTAATCCATCAAGATCATGACAGGAGGATAAGACAGAATTCAACAACCAGTCCCACCCCTCTGCTATGCAACCAGAAAAACAACTTTAGGAGGAAATTCCAAGACAGAGAAGGAGAAAGCTAGTATGTCCCTTAAAAAAACAAACAAACAAAAAACCTTTTTGGATTGGCAGCAGTATATGGTGAGCTTTTTAGTACTCAGGAAGTCATTTAATCTGCCTGTGTTTAATTCAATGTGCATCATTGGCAAACTATACATGGAAAAACCTGCAAAGAAGCAAAATATGCTCTCAGCCTAAAAGACCTCAGAATCTTTTGGAGAAGGTGAGGCATGGACTTCACATTCTGTCCTACAACATAATAAAATGCAATAAAATGGACATAAAGGGGTGGCTCTAAGAAAGTACACTGCAAGCCACCAGGGAGGGAATGAAACATTTCCAACTGAGGGGGCAAGTGGAGGTGTCAGGAAGATCAGAGCTGGACTTTGTGAAGATGGAAACTTAAAAGGCAGAATCTGAAGTGGGGAGAACAGAAAAAGAGAATTTAAGATCATGTCAGTTTGGGAAAGTTGAGAATGACACATAAGGAAGTCTAAACTCAAGACAATTGAGAACAGCCAGGTCTTCTAAACAAATTGACCAGACCTGTGCTTCAACCAATGTCCCAATGAAATTCCTGTTCCCAAACTCCATAGATAATTCATTCTCTGGAGAAAATTCACTTACATGTAGACTTTTACCTTGTTAGTACAATGAGTCCTATCAGTTGTTTCTCACATGTCTCGGCGAAGCAAGACACACCAGTTCTGTAGGAGAGATCAGTCATGAATTCCAGAACAGTCTCATTCCGGAGGACTTTATAACTCACATCAGCACTAAGCAGGAGCCTGTTTTCAAAGTATGATATGGAAATAGCAAACCCAGGCCAAAGGGATAATCTGAAAAAACAAATAAAAAGAAAAAAATTTTAAGATTAGTATTTAGGATGTTATAGAAAATAGTAAAGTTGTTTTTTTTTGTTTTTGTTTTTTTTTTTTTTTTTTTGGTACCAGGGATTGAACTCAGGGGCACTCATCCACTGGGTCACATCCCCAGCCCTTTTTTGTATTTTATTTAGAGACAGGGTCTCACTGAGTTGCTAAGTACCTCACCATTGCTGAGGCTGGCTTTGAACTCGCGATCCTCCTGCCTCAGCCTCCCAAAGTGCTGGGATTACAGGCGTGCACCACCGCGCCCGGCAACAGTAAAGATTTTTAAACAATTTTTCATTCTAATTCTCTAGAGGTAATTTTTTCTTTAGTCTGATATCTTCCAGTTGCTGACTCAAACTTAAGTTGTTTTTAGCTGATGTGTCTTTAAACACATATTTAGAGTAAACACATATTTATGACATTGTAGGATGCTTAGCAGCATCCCTGGCCTCCACCTGCCAGCACATCAATCACTCCACCTGATTCTCTGTCCTTTATGTGCTTCTCCCCTCTTGTTTATCTGTCTTTGGGCCACCAGTGGCCCTTCGGTCTTTAGCCTGACTGCAATGTTTTGGAGAGCTGAGTACCAACCAGTCCAACACATGGCCTGATGCTCCCTGAAGCATTACATTCCCAGTTCGGGGAAAACACTCACTCTCCAGGGGTTCAGGATGGCCCAACCCTTCTCTAGGGGAGTTTAGATGACTTCTCTGTCTGACCTCTGTTTACCCAATGATTTCATGCCAATCACCCTGGCTGCGCTAAGTTCCCTTCAACAAAAGCACAGAGTACCAGCTGAGTGTTAGGACATGATACAGGTTATTCTGCTTTCAGTATTACTTGTGACACAGAAAATTCAGTTTCTGAATTCCCTCTAGAATTTATGATAATGATCTCACTAATAGAAGAAAATGGGCTTATAGCTTCATTTGTCACTCCATTAAAATAAAAAACCCTTGGCAATTATAAAAATTCATTACATTTCATATCACAGAGATACTCAAAGGAGGCATAATGGTCAGTATAAATTATACTACTCACTTTATAAACATTTCAGAGGAAAAGAAAATATAAATAAACCTACTTGTGCTGGGGAATTTCCACTTGCTCTGAAGGCTTATAGAAGTTCCGTCCAATTTGGTACATAGACAACTTTTTTAAGATCCTGCAAGTACATATGTTTTTTTTAGTTTTTGGTAAATGTTAGTCAATAACAGTGTAATTCTAAGTTTGTATTCATGCTGAATATAATAAAAAAACATAGAACATACACAGAGGTCTTTTTCTTACAGCTGTAAAATATTTAGATACTGAATATACATGAGTGTCTATATAAGAACTCTCACTTCTTCACATTTGAGAATGACCACTGAAATCATTTTTATCTGTGTGGACTTAACTGCAATGATGACTATGTGGTCATTTACCACTACAACTGGTCACGTAACATTCTGATTGGCTGGAAGGGGTGAGGCAAGCCATGTCTGAAGGCTCTTCTGGCCTCTTCCCCATTTCGAGAAGAGGCAGCTGTTTGTTCTGAGGCTGCTCAAGCTTCCCAGGTGCCGCCAAATACTTCTTCAGCAACAAGCCTTTTTACTCCTGGAACTTGATATATCACTGATAATGAGGTTGTCGGTGTGTAAGAGAGATGTAAGAGGTACTGGGTCAGAATCCAGGGATTCCAACTCTGTGATCTGGGATGCCAAATATCACTGAGCCTTGGCCTCCTTACCTGAAAATGGGAATTGATGTAAGAGTACACCAGGGCCCTCCAGTGAGGATAGAGGAATAGAAAGCATAAGGGAAAAGGCTTTATCACTGGAAAGAACCTTGCATGTGTTAGCTAGAGGGCACATGCAAGCTGGGCTTCTGAAGAACTGCTGTGCAGCAGTGCACTGAGGCCGGGGTATGACCGAAGGGGACTGGACAAGACATCTGACTAGCATTAGGAAACAGGGCATCTGTGTGGGAAGTTCCTTTATGTGCCCCTACTACTCAGCAAAACCCCAAGCTTCCCTATCTTCATCCTCTCCAGAGGCTGCTGTTGAGCAAAGGGATGGCACCTAAGATTTCTGAATGGCTTGTGTTAAAGATCCACACTAGCAGAATGTAGACCTGGATCATATGCTCTACAGAATCCACTTGTCCTATGGGAAGTGTGCTGAAAACGTGGATTTGGGGGTCCCATTAATGAAATTCTGTTTACAGGTCCAGCAAGGAGCCAGGAAATCTATACTTAACAAATTCCACTCTACACTCAAGATGACTTTGGAACACTTGATCCTTAGAACAGTCTGAAGAAAACCCCCATTGTGTCCTTCCTTCTGCCCCATGTGTACACACTGGAGCAAAAGCAGAAAGCAGATGGTGATGGCAGATGTAAAAACATCCCCATCAACCAATTTAGAGGAAAACAGGTCCTTTAGTTGACTAAGTCAAATACAGTGAACTCTTCCAAGGTCAAGAGTCGAAACAGGTTCAAGAAATGATAGCAAAGGGCACCTTGCACCTTCCCTCCTGCCAATGAGATGGCTGTTACCCTCCAATTCTATGTCTCAACCTGGACAATCCTGGATAATGGTGGCTGTACCAAGTGGAGGCTGTGATGATTGTGTGGCACATCACTGCTTGCATACCTGAAAAGTATGTGAACACCTGCCCTCAATACAGCACTGTTGGGGCACACTGCTTATCAAGTGGTTGACCATTTTAATACCCAGGCTCAACGCTGAAAGGTGTCATTAGCCCAGATTAAATTCACACTTAAAGTGCCTTACTTCTTGAAGATGATATTGAAAACTTGGATGCACACAGGGGAGCTTGATGGCAGCTCCCTCATAAGAGTGACAATCATCTTTACAGTTTCACCTCTTCGAGTTTCACTTGATAATTCTGTGACCTGGAAAAGAGGTACTTAAAATGCACTCTTTAGCTTACCCCCAAGTGTGCAGAATGCAGATATTATAAAATCACCACAATTTAATATGCATTAACACAAAGGAAACTAAAGGTGTTAGCCATGAGTAGTAATCTAATCATCACATTAGGTGTGAAGGGTCCCCCCCAACCCCCCGGTGTCTTCCTGATCCTAAGAAAGCAACACATCTCTCTACTCTCCAAATTCTTAAAGAGAGTCAAAGCCAGGCTCATGGCTCAAAGATTTGATCCAAAAATAATTCCACAAGACCTATTGGGGTGGAAGGTGGGGGAGATGGATCACAAATTACTTCAAGAGTCTAAAATAATAGTTACATTCTCCCCCCAAAAATTTCACATATGCAAGAGTCCACAATGCACCCATTTTGGGAGGGTTCGTGTACGCACAGAAGCCTGTTAGTGGACCTACTTGCCCCTCCCAACTTCACAGATTCCAAAGCACAGCCTCTCACAAGTTTATTCCTAAAGCAAAAGAGCAGAAGAAAGCAAAAGAGACAGGGGAAGACAATAGGGAAAGTAAGGATGAGGGCAGGAGAGAAAGTGGTGGAAGTTAGAACAGATAGGAAATCTGATTTTAAAAATTTGTGGCAGGTCTGGAGAAATCCCCTGGGTTCTTATGTAGCCTGAAACAGTGTTCTAGCAATGTGATGAATACATGAATAGGTTTCTATAACAGCTCCCCAACTAAACTGAAAGTTGCTTCAACCTGACAGGACTCTGTACAGGATTTTGAAATAAAGAAGTTCACAAATCAGTCTATAAACATCAATCAGCCATCAGGGATTTTTGAAAAGGGCAATGAATTAGTAGTCAGCTAACGAGAGAACATTTACATATTTCTATATAAATGCCTCTTTCTACAGTTACAGTGTAGTTTAACTGTAGCATACTTTTAGGTTAAATGAAGGTCTGGAAGCAAAAAGAAACTGTCCCTTCCCAGGGGATGACACATTTCAGTGAGATGATTTCTTGCCTCACATAAAATTCTACAGAGCTCAGAACAGCTGCAGGAAGAGCTCATCAACATCAGGAAAAGTCTGGTAGGCAGGAGGGGTGTGCAGTTCTCAAAACACTGCAGGGAGTTCAGGGACAAAGGATTATAACAACAAAGGATGTGGAGGTGAGGAGTTGAGGGGAGGTGGCAGCAGATGGTCTCAGGAACTGCAATTCCCAGCAGCCACTTGAGATCAAACTCCTCAGCCCCCTTGGCCCCTCCCTCACCAAACACCAACTGCTCCTTCACTTCCTACATCTGCTGCTGGACTCACACCCTACAGTCCCCAGGCTGCTAACCTCAGAGTGAACTTTCATCCTCCTTCTCCATCCACCATCTAATCAATTGGCGAGGCTTGGTGCATCTACGCCAGCAAGTCTCTAATCTATTTCAGCTGTGTCAATACTACTATTGACCACAGAGCTGAAGAGCACATGATGTGGAAGCAGAAATAGCATAGTCCACTGCCTCTTACAGCCTGCATGACCTGGAGCAAGCAACTGTTCAAGAACTTTTCCCACCTCTTAAGAAGGAGTGAGCCCAACTCATGCCACAGGGTTGTGAAGACTAAATAGGATAATGCGCAGGTCTTATGATATTCTAAAATATAACCCTTACTTCCTATCACTGCGTCTTTGCCCCTTGTCACTAGGAATTCCTTTCCTCATTGTCCATGTCACTGGTCCAAAAACCTACCTAAGAATCTAAGTAGCTCTCATTAAAGTATCCTGCTAGAAATGATCTTGCCTTTCATCAAGCTCTGTACATTGACCTGGGGCAGGATACTGAACCTCTCAGGCTCCAGAATTGATGAGAGGATTAAATGAAATCATTGCTACTAAGAGCCTGACAGCGTGAGCAGACCATAATCTCAACGGAGTCTGATCAGCATAATAGCAAAAGTGGGGTAGCAGCTGCTGATTGGGAATAAGGTATAGATCTGCTCATCTACAGAGAGATGTGCTGGAGCTAATTTAAGAACAACCAAGCATAGTACTTGACACTTAGAAAATGTTATAATCAAAATACTAATTAGTACTAAGGAACTTATTCTTCCTTGCATTGTATTTATTTGTAACTTTGGTAATAAATTAGAAATTTTTGAGAAATCAATAGTAACACTCTACCAAACACAAAGTAGGCACTTCATAAGTGTATGAGAGTGGCAAACAGATATGACATGACAGCAACAGATACGACATGATAGCAAACAGATATGACGTGATAGTTGTGGCTGTAGGTGTACAGTGTGGGTCTGGAGAACAGAGAAAGGCCAGATGGCAGCTGAGCAGGACTTTGAGAACCACACCATCTGGGTACGCAGAGAATGAATCAGTAGATGGGCTCTTCAACGACACTACATACTAGGAAATGTGTGGGGATTGGCAGAGATGCAGGATTAAGCCTAACTCAATATTAAGACCAGGAAAAGAAGTGAGAATTACAGCTTCATTGTTAGGACCCTTTTCACTGTAACTGGGTGGCAAGTTGTATGTTGATAAGGAACAAGAGGACACTGGACACACTGTTAAACCTGGCAACACATGGGTCTGGATATGAAACCAAGAGGCCTGATGTGTCACGCATTACGTATTTATCTTCTATTTCACCACTGGCCTCCTCTTTAGACTCCACCCCCACCAACAGAAATGTGTTTGACTCATATCACATGTTCATTTTGAATGAGAAATGAGCAGTACTAACTTAATCCTAGCACCTGCAGAGCAAAATTTGTCCATTTTGGTTAGGTACAATTAAAGTAAGTGGGATCATTCACAGGTCATATAAAATAATGTGAACATACCTAAAACTTTAAGCTATTGCCAAAATAAATCTATGGAAACAAGATGATATTTAATAATAATACACAAGATATAAAATTTAATTATGAGAAACTGTACTAGCATGCTAACATCATCTGCTCACAGAACAAAGTATTAAAGAACCAACCAGTAAGGATTTATGGGGAGTAATGATGTTTCTGAATTTACAGATCCAAACTTCTTAAACTATTAGATTTAACTGTATAATATAGGGAGCTGGGGATATAGCTTAGTTCGTAGAGTGCTTTCCTAGCATGCACTAAGGTCCTGGGTTCAATACCCAGCACCACCACAAAAAAAAAAAAAAAAAAAGCAAAAGTATGATATAATTTTTTTTTTTTTTTTGTGTGGTACCAGGGGATTGAACTCAGGGGCACTTGACCACTGGGCCACATCCCCAGCCCTTTTTTTGTATTTTATGAGAGACAGGGTCTCACTGAGTTGCTAAGTGCCTCGCCATTGCTGAGGCTGGCTTTGAACTCGCGATCCTCCTGCCTCAGCCTCCCAAAGTGCTGGGATTACAGGCGTGCGCCACCGCGCCCGGCAGTATGATATAATTTTAAAGTCCCACCTCCAGACAAGATAATCACTCAAGTAGCTCCTACAAATCTCAGGGTAAAGGGTAAAGGACCCAAGAATCTCAGAAGTTCTCAGAAATGCATTTCTTTTTTTTTTTGTTTTGTTTTGTTTTTGGTACCAGGGATTGAACTCAGGGGCACTCGACCACTGGGCCACATCCCCAGCCCTTTTTTGTATTTTATTAGAGACAGGGTCTCACTGAGTTGCTAAGTGCCTCACCATTGCTGAGGCTGGCTTTGAACTCATGATTCTCCTGCCTCAGCCTCCCAAGTGGTGGGATTACAGGTGTGGGCCACCACACCCGGCTTCAGAAATGCATTTCTTAAGGAAATTCACAGATTTACTTATTGGATAAAAGTTTCAATTTATGCTATTAGCACCATATATTCAAAATATTGAACTAAAGGAATAAGCTTCCCTGGGGCCAGCAGCATAAAGCTTTAATCCCATGTTCTGTTTTACCTCTTCATATGGAAAACTGGTTTTTCTCCTTGTAATTTTAAAATATCATTTTAGAACAAAGCATATGATAAAAAAGTCAATATTTTAGGACTGAAAGTGTTAAAAATGGAGAAAAGAATACAAAATATTCAACTGCCATTTCCAATGGTCACAGTTTTAAAATACTCAGAATTGACAGCAATAACTCATATTTCACATGATGGAGCAAGTCTTAAAAGAACTGATAGTTTTAGATTCAGAGACTGATGTGAAATTATTTGGATACACAGGCATAACTGTGCAGGAACAAAAACAAGTACAATAAATTTAAAGCTCTGAAGGCATAGGCTAACTGTAAAGTCTTGCTTGTTTTGGGAAAAGTTTTTAAAAGGATGCCTATTTCAAGGACACTTACAGCTCTTATTTTTTTTAAGATGCCAGATCACCTCCTTCTTAATTAAAACATCAATTACTAAAGACATCTTTAGTAGTAAGTCTTTTTGCTCTCAAGCAAGGAAACAGGAAAGTAAATACATACATACATGTGTAAACACATATAAATCACCAAAAAAATTAACCATACTATACCTTTTCTTCTAGCTTTTGTGAGAGGAAAAGGATGGTACCATCAAATGCTTTTGCTTTGTTGGAAAGTTTGCTATGACTATAAAGCAAAGCGATCCTCAGCTTTCTAGATTCTAAATCTGGAATATATGTCACATGGTACTGGTAGAGCTGCCAGTCCTGGGGCAAATCTAAATTAAAGAGATTTGTAACCAACATCACAGGTATTCCACTGGAACCTAGGGAAGAGAAAAAACAATTTTTTTCACACACACACACAAAAAATCACTTGTTAACATTAATCACATCATTTAAAAATTTGTTTGCATGTACACAGTAGTTGCATAAAGCAAGGATTTTTGTTTGGTGACACAAGATAAACTCTAAAACTTGTAGCCTAATAACTGTGTTGGAAGTTTACAGTGGATGGTGTGTGCAGCGGGCCTCAGAGGAAGTCAGGAGCAGACAATGACATTCATGACTTGGGAGAAGAGAAGCAACTGAACTCAACTACCCCACCCTGCCTTCCAGCTCTTATTCTCTGCAATTCAAATGGATTGGAGTAATATTCTCACATGCTGCTCTGCAATTATGCTACTCTCCGTTTCAAAGAAACTGTCTGGTTCTGAGCATGACTACAACCCCCAACCTCCAGGAAACCAGATGATCAAAAGTTAACCATATTCCTAAAAATCCTGGAAAAATTCCATTAGTGGTTAGACTGCTGTGCAAGTCCCACAGAAGAGCCTTAGAGAGGGAGGGGAGGGTTGGGAGAGAGGAAGGAACTGTACCTTTCCTGTCCAAAACCAGACAGGATCTGAGGAGCGGGGAGGTTCTGCAGACACATGGAAGCCATGTGTGCTTCCAGGAATGCTGCTTCCCTATAGAAATTTGTATTCACATCTGAAATGTCTATACGACAAAATCAGGGATGGCCAGGGCACAGTTAATTCTCAGACTGACTTACACTCCCCCAGGACAGAATCTAGGAGGATACTAAGGAGTTTCTTCTCACCTCCTTATGGAGAATCACCCAGTTTTTGTCTTACAGAAAAGAACAATATCAAATAGGCACTATTTTGCTTTTTCTCATAGAGAAAGTGGAAACATGAGCCCCAAGATGGGTGGTGAAGAAAAGTTGTCATGTGTGCCTTAGCATTTCCTCATTCTGGAGTATATAACTGGTGGAAGCAAGGAGTCATTATGCTATTTTAGTTCAGAAAAGCTTTCTTTTGTTCCCCCAGATCCTGAGGAAATGGCAACATATTTTAGCTGCTCATATAAATGGACTAAGAGAAGTTAAACTAGAATGTCAGAGCTGGGAGACCTTTGAGATCATCTACACCAGTGTTTACAGATAGCAACCAGCCCTATTAGTGCTACAGTTATAAAATGTGAAGTGGTGTATAACAAATTAGAATAAATAAATAATTTTTTAAAAGTCTATAAGATAAGTAAGTACATGAGAAGGCCATTTTGATTAAAAATGTAAGAAAATCTGGAAAGGCAATACTGTCTCAACACGGTGGTTATATTTAAGCACTACTGTTATAGAATAAATTATTTTAACTTTGTATATTTTAATGTTCCCCATGTGTTGTGTATTGGCCATATAATTTTTAAGTTATTAAAAATGGATACAGTATCCTTAAAAAAAAGTGAAGTGGACAATTTATTCTATGAAAAGATAAGAATTTGCTGGGCATGGTAGCGCACACCTGTAATCTCAGGACGCTGAGGCAGGAGGATCCCAAGTTCAATGCCAGCCTCAGCAAAAGCAAGGTGCTAAGCAACTCAGTGAGACCCTGTCTCTAAACAAAATACCCCCAATAAGAGAGAGAGAGAGAGAGAGAGAGAGAGAGAGAAGAATTTAACAGAATGAACCAGTGTGCCTGGTGTGCAGTAAGGGTAAGCACTATTTCATGAAACTTTTGCTTCCACTATGTGTGTTTTGTATGTGTTTGCTGGATAATACTACATCTATTTCTCCTTTAGCTGCCTTGGTTTTATAAAAAAATTTGAAAAACATTGATTTGCATCAGTAAGGAAGAAGCCACAAAGCCATTTGAGAATCCAATGAAAATAACAGACCTATTTCCCAGAAACTACATGTGTCCAAAATTGTGTGTGCAATTTCAGGGGGAGCCTGGAATCTGGGTTAAAAAAAATAGCCCACATTGGCTTAAGTCCAAAACACTATTATTCCCCATACTGGGAAAGGGTTGGGAAAAAGAAGAAACATCATTTTCAGCCACAACCCAAGAATAAGGAGAAGATCTTTTCCCAAAATGAGATCA
This sequence comes from Tamias sibiricus, assembly GCA_025594165.1. Taxonomy (NCBI): domain Eukaryota; kingdom Metazoa; phylum Chordata; class Mammalia; order Rodentia; family Sciuridae; genus Tamias; species Tamias sibiricus. The sequence continues at coordinate 89,243,043 of CM046657.1, read as the reverse complement.
GGTGTTATGGAAAATATTATTATTTCTATTTACAAAACAGAAAATTAAGGCTAAATATCGTAAAGCCTCTTGACTTGCCTTAAACATAGCAAAGTTCAGTTAGTATCTACTAAGTGAGTATATAAACTTATTTATTTTAGGTCAAGGGATGGAAATTCCTTAAGCAAGATTTGGTAATATTATACAAGTAAGCTTCATAAAGACTGGGTACCTGTTTTACAATCTTTCACATGTGCCAATTTCTCTCTGGTACAGATGCCCAAATCACTGAAGTCCCTTCTCATGTTCACATTTCTTTTCGCAAAGGTACTTTCAACATCACCACAAGGTAGACCATTACTATCTAAAGAATGTAGAGAACATAGTAATATCACATATTTCATTTTAATGATACTAGGTTTACTATATCAAAAATGCATCCACATTCAAAACTCAGACGTTTGTGGTTTTTAACAAAACTTGCCCACATTGCTGAAAACATTCATGACTATACAGGGCCTTTAACCTAAAAGTTGAAAATTGTAAAGAAAGTATGGAATATTGTTTTAGAAATAAGAGGCATTGGGTTAATACTAGCACTTATAATATTGCAGACTTCCTCTTTTTGGCTAAAAGACTTCCTCTTTTTTTTAGCTCTTGGGTAACACCTTGGAGAGCTACAGGCTAGGACTGCCCACACCAACTTCTGCACAAAAAAGTCTGAACCTCTCACCTTTCCCAGTGAAAAGAAGAGAAACTTCCCAGAACACTGCAATTTGTCTTTATGCTAGATCACTCCTCAAGAGAATGAAAGTCAGTGTTTTACCTTGGAGCCTATCATAATCAGTTTCTAGAAAATATGAAGTTAAAATCTGTTTTGAAATGAGTACTGTAAATGAGTACAAAAGGTGCTGACTTTTTGGATGTGCCTTAGGAACTCTGGAGATGACTTTAATACATCAAAATTGTGGGGCCAGGGCTGTAGCTCAGTGGCAGAGCACTTGCCTAGCATGTGTGAGGCACTGGGTTCAATCCTTAGCACCACATAAAAATAAATAAAATAAAACATCAAGGGGGATCCTGGGAAGATGGCCGACAGGAGGGAGGTGCTCTCTGGACGCACTTGCTGAAGGACCTGGAGTGGGAAGTTTGAGCGCATTGTTGGCGGTTCTATTGCAACTGAAGGGGAGCCGAGACATTCGTGCACCTCTGGACAGCGAAATACAAGGTTCTCTGGACCACAACTAGCAGGGGCAGAGTCGCAGCGGTCCACAGTCCGAAGCAGCGCTGTTTGTGCTGCAGGTGCAGGGGCCAATACCATCTCTACAAGGAGACGATCCACCCTGCAGCTTTGAAACCGATCGGCGAGAAGGGATAGAAAGAGGCCTAGAGACGTGGGCGGTGTCCACGTGGAGCTCTTTCGCACTGCTTGCCAAGCCAATCCCGCACGCTCTGGACTGACACAAGGGTCTGCGGAGCTGCTGTTGAATGGAAGGAGAACACCGCCATCTTTGAGAAGTGCAGTGGCTGACCCAGACAAAGGGGAAAAGACAGAGGAGACGAACAGCTGCAGACATCCAGGGAGCCCCAGCGCTCTGAAGGCAGCGCACACCTGGGTGAGGCTCGGGTAACCAGCAGGGGAGGGCGTGTCTGAGGCCAGCCCAGCGGCCACAAGAAGCTACAACTGTGGGTGGGCGTGGGGAAAGGGTGCCTTCTGGAGGGTCCCCTTCCCAGTGCCATTCATCTGCTGACACACAACCGCCCTGAGCCAATCTTCCCCTGAGCCATTCAGCCACTGGCCTAGGGTGCAGACTTGTCTCCACTGACAGGGTCGCAGACTGTCTGGACGTGGTCCAATGAAATTGGCTTAAACTGGAAAGGGAAAAGAGAGGGGGGCTTCCCAGGGCCCGTTTTGTTTGAGACATGGGGTTCGTCTTTTTGTTTTGTTTTGTTTTGTTTTGTTTTGTTGTTTTTTGTTTCTTTGGTTGGTTTGCGGGGTTTTTGATTGTTTGTTTGTTTTTCTTTTTTTGGCTTTGTTTTGTTTTGCTTTTTTTTGCATTGATTGTCAATGTGTTTGTTTGCTTCTGCTCCTTTTTTCATTCCTTCTTTTCTTCCTTCTCACTTTGGCATCTTTTCTTCCTCCTCCATCTTTCATATTTGCACCCTGCCAGTACATACTAAACAGAGGCAAAAACAAGTTTTACGCAGAACTTGGGATTTCTGGAACCGGCGCAATTGAACTGGATAGCAAAGCAGGGTTATATATAGTTTACTCTCTATTTTATTGATTCTCTCTCTCCTCTCTCTTACATCAATTTCTACTCTTTTATCATTTTCTTTCTTTTCCATCTTACTTTATATATAAATTGGTCTTTCCACCTAATTGTCTACTCCATTCTCTTTCTTCTCTCGTTTACTGATACTAAACCACTTCCACTAAACCACTTCAATAGAACTCTCTTTTCATACTTTCCAAGAAGGAACAATTCAAGACACTCCCTTCTTCTTAAACATAATACCTCTGTATCCAATACTTGAAACTATAAAACCCCATCAGAAGCGTACGGAGTAAATTGGAAATAATATCTGGGTTAACCAAATCTGTACATTGTGATCAAACTTGAATTTTCTGAATAGAAAGTGTTAGGTTTTAAAGTGTAAAGGAATTATAAGGGGATCTGATAGCATTGTACTACAGGAACAACATAAGGCATTAAGGTAAAATTGAAACAGTCAAGGTCCCACAGTGCAGGAAGAAAGGACACACGAGCCACATGAAAAAACAAGGGAAGAAAATGACACAAACAAATCAAGATTCCTCATCAGTAGATTTCATGGCAAACACAGTTGGTCAAATGCCAGAGATGGAATTTAGAAATTACATATTCCAAATGCTTTTTTGGAACTTAAGAATGAACTCAAAAATGAGATGAGGGAGCAAGTACAGGAGGCAAAAGATCATTTTGACAAAGAACTCCAAAAACAAATACAGGAAGTAAAAGATTACTTCAATAGGGAAATAGAGGCTCTAAAGAGAAACCAAATAGAAATTCCAGAAATGAAAGAAGCAATAAACCAAAATAAAAGTTCAATTGAAAGCATCTCCAACAGAGTAGACTACTTGGAAGAAAGAACCTCAGACAATGAAGACAAAATATATGTCCTAGAGAAGAATTTAGACTATAGAGCAAAACTCGTTGGAAATCAAGAACATAACATCCAAGAATTATGGGACAGCATAAAAAGACCAAACTTAAGAGTGATTGGCGTAGAGGAAGGGGCAGAGTTTCAAGCCAAAGGAATGAGTAAATTATTTAATGAAATAATTACAGAAAATTTTCCAAACTTGAGGAATGAAGGGGAAAACCAAGTTCAAGAGGCCTACCGAACACCAAACATACAAAATCACAACAGATCCACACCAAGACACATTATAATAAAAATGCCTAATATACTGAGCAAGGAGAGAATATTAAAAGCCACAAGAGAAAGGAAGCAGATTACATATAGGGGGAAACCAATCAGACTTTGTTCAGATTTTTCTACCCAGACCTTAAAAGCAAGAAGATCCTGGAATAGCATATTTCAAGCTCTGAAGGAAAAGGGATGTCAACCAAGAATCTTATATCCAGCAAAATTGAGCTTTAGATTCGAAGATGAAATAAAAACCTTCCACGACAAGCAAAAGTTAAAAGATTTCGCATCTCGAAAGCCAGAGCTTCTGAACATCCTGGGCAAAATTTTTCATGAAGAAGAAGAGAAAGATAACAATGAAAATCAACAAAGGGAGATATTAAACTAAGGGAAATACCAACCAGAAGAGAAACCAAATCAAGCTAAAGACCACAATTCAAATAAAAATGGATGGGAATAAAAATCACATCTCAATAATAACCCTGAATGTTAATGGCCTAAACTCACCAATCAAAAGACACAGATTATCAGAATGGATTAAAAGAAACGAGGCAGGAGGATCGCGAGTTCAAAGCCCCCTCAACAATTTGCTGTCTCTAAGAAAGACACACCTCATAGAAAAAAAGGGCTGGGGATGACATCAACAGACTGAAAGTGAAAGGCGGAAAATTTGTCTTATCACTCACATGGCCAGCGTGAAAGGCTGGAAAAGTCTTATCACAAGCAGGGGCAGGGGTTTCCATTCTCATATCAAATAAGGTAGACTTCAAACCAAAACTAATCAAGAGGGACAAAGATGGATATTTCTTACTACTTAAGGGAACCATTCATCAACAGGATACAACAATCATAAATCTATATGCCCCAAATAATGGAGCACCTACCTTCATCAAACAAACTCTTCTCAAGTTCAAGAGTAAAATAGACCACAACACAGTTATTCTAGGGGACTTCAACACACCTCTCTCACAAATGGATAGATCATCCAAACAAAAGCTAAACAAAGAAACTTTAAGCTTACTTAAAATAATTAACAATTTAGACCTAACGGACATATATAGAATATTTCATCCCTCAGTAAACGAATACACTTTTTTTTCAGCAGCACATGGCTCCTTCTCCAAAATAGACCATATATTAGGTCATAAGGAAACTCTCAGCAAATATAAAAAAATAGAGATACTACCCTGCATTCTATCAGACCATAAAGGGATGAAATTGGAAATCAATGACAAAACAAAGATTAAGAAAAACTACTCCAACAACTGGAAGCTAAACAACATGCTACTGAATGAACAAGGGGTTGAAGAAGACATCAAAGAGGAGATTAAAAAATTCCTAGAGGTAAATGAGAACACAGATACAACGTATAGAAATCTCTGGGACACTATGAAGGCAGTAGTAAGAGGAAAAATCATTGCACTGAGTTCATTCCTTAAGAGGAAAAAAAAAAACCAACAAATAAATGACTTAACATCACACCTCAAAGCACTAGAAAAAGAAGAACAGACCAACACCAAGAGCAGTAGAAGACAAGAAATAATTAAAATCAGAGAAGAAATTAATGAAATTGAGACTAAGGAAACCATTCAAAGAATTGACAAAACTAAAAGTTGGTTCTTTGAAAAAATAAACAAAATTGACAGACCCTTAGCAATGCTAACAAAAAGAAGAAGAGAAAAAACTCAAATTACTAACATTCATGACGAAAAAGGGAATATCACAACAAACACCTCAGATATACAGAAGATAATTAGAAATTACTTTGGAAGCTTATATTCTAATAAAACAGAAAATATTAAAGCATTGACAGATTTCTTGAGTCGTATGATTTGCCTAAAATGGAAACGGAGGCTATACACAACTTCAACAGATCGATTACAAGCGAAGAAATAGAAGATGCCATCAAAAAGCTACCAACAAGGAAAAGTCCAGAACCTGATGGGTTTACAGCCGAGTTCTATAAGACTTTCAAAGAAGAACTAATACCAATGCTCTTCAAACTATTTCAAGAAATAGAAAAAGAGGGAGATCTTCCAGACTCTTTCTATGAGGCCAATATCACATTAATTCCAAAGCCAGGCAAAGACACATCCAAAAAAGAAAACTTCAGGCCCATATCTTTAATGAACATAGATGCAAAAATCCTCAACAAAACCCTGGCAAATCAGATACAAAAACATATCAAAAAGATAGTGCACCACGATCAAGTGGGGTTTATCCCAGGGATGCAAGGCTGTTTCAACATTCGGAAATCAATAAACATAATACATCGCATCAATAGACTTAAAGACAAAAATCATATGATCATCTCAATAGACGCAGAAAAAGCATTTGACAAAATACAACACCCCTTTATGTTCAAAACACTGGAAAAACTAGGAATATCAGGAACATATCTCAACATTATAAAAGCTATTTATGCAAGGCCCCGAGCTAACATTATCTTAAATGGAGAAAAATTGAAAGCATTCCCTCTAAAAACTGGAACGAGACAGGGATGCCCCCTTTCACCACTGCTATTTAACATAGTACTGGAAACTCTGGCCAGAGCAATTAGACAGATGAAAGAAATTAAAGGGATCAAGATAGGAAAAGAAGAGCTCAAATTAGCACTATTTGCTGATGACATGATAATCTACCTAGAAGACCCAAAAAACTCTACCAGAAAACTTTTACAACTAGTAAATGAATTTGGCAAAGTTGGAGGATACAAAATCAATACACATAAGTCAAAGGCATTTTTGTACATCAGCAACAAAGACTCTGAAAGGGAAATGATGAAAACTACCCCATTTACAATAGCATCAAAAAAAATAAAATACCTTGGAATCAACCTAACGAAAGAGGTGAAAGACCTCTATAATGAAAATTATAGAACACTAAAGAAAGAAATTATAGATGAACTCAGAAGATGGAAAGACCTACCTTACTCTTGGATAGGTAGAATTAATATTGTGAAAATGTCCATACTACCAAAAGCATTATACAGATTTAATGCAATTCCAATCAAAATCCCAATGTCATTCTTCAAAGAAATAGAAATAGCAGTCATGAAATTCATCGGGAAAAATAAGAGACCCAGAATAGCCAAAGCAATCCTGAGCAAGAAAAGTGAAGCAGGGGGCATCACCATACCGGACCTTAAATTATACTATAGAGCAATAGTAACAAAAACAGCATGGTATTGGCACCAAAACAGACTGGTGGACCAATGGTACAGAATCGAGGACACAGAGACTAATACATATAATTTCAGCTATCTTATATTAGACAAAGGCGCCAAAAATGTACAGTGGAGAAAGGATAGCCTCTTCAACAAATGGTGCTGGGAAAACTGGAAATCCATATGCAACAAATTGAAATTAAATCCTTATCTCTCACCATGCACAAAACTCAATTCAAAGTGGATCAAGGACCTAGGAATTAGACCAGAGACAATACGCCTAATAGAAGAAAAAGTAAGCTCCGATTTCCAACATGTTGGATTAGGCCCCAAGTTCCTTAATAAGAATCCTGTAGCGCAAGAATTACTACCAAGAATTAATGAATGGGATAGATTTAAACTAAAAAGCTTCTTCTCAGCAAAAGAAACAATCAGTGAGGTGAATAGAGAGCCAACTAATTGGGAACAAATATTTAGTACATGCACATCAGACAGAGCACTAATTTCTAGAATATATAAAGAACTCAAAAAACTTTACGCCAAAAAAACAAATAACCCAATCAATAAATGGGCTAAGGAATTGAGAAGACACCTCTCAGAAGAAGATACACGATTAATCAACAAATACATGAAAAAATGTTCAACATCGCTGGCAATTAGAGAAATGCAAATCAAAACTACTCTAAGATTTCACTTCACTCCAGTCAGAATGGCAGCTATCAAGAACACAAGCAACAATAAATGTTGGAGAGGATGTGGGGAAAAAGGCACACTCATACATTGCTGGTGGGACTGCAAAATGGTGCAACCGTTATGGAAAGCAGTATGGAGATTTCTTGGAAAACTGGGAATGGAACCACCCTATGACCCAGCCATCCCACTCCTGGGTCTATTCCCAAAGGACTTAAAAACAGCATATTACAGTGACACAGCTATCTCAATGTTTGTAGCTGCGCAATTCACAATAGCTAGGTTGTGGAACCAACCTAGATGTCCCTCAGTAAATGAGTGGATTAAAAAAATGTGGTATATACACACAATGGAATTTTACTCGGCAATAAAAAAAATAAATTAATGGCATTTGCAGGTAAATGGATGAAGTTGGAAGACATAATGCTAAGTGAAGTTAGTCAGTCTCAAAAATCCAAGTACCAAATGTTTTCTCTGATAAGGAGGCTAGTTCATAATATTGTTGGATGAGGGGGGTACATAGGAGGACTAGAGGAACACTAGAATGGTCAAAGGGATGGGAGGGTAAGGGAGGGAGCAAGGGGGGAGGGAGGGGGAGAAAAGGAAAAAAAAAAAAGAAAAGGTGGTTGAATGAGACGGATATCATTTTCCTAAATGCATGATTGAAGACCTGAATTGTACGAATATACTTTGTATACAAACAGTTGTATGTAAAAAGATGCTAAATTCATGCACTATGAGTTGTACACATTAAAAATTATAATAAAAAAAAAAAAAAGAACAAACATCAAAACACAGGTTATGACTGATAGTGTGCTGAATCCCTAAGACTCTGACATGACCTACCCTATGATATTCTCACTGTATGCAGTTCTTCCAAATGGTACTGCCACCTGCTCAAAACTGCTGTCCACACCTTTCCCGATGGAGTCTGAGACCCTCATGAGAATCACAAAGTTCATCTGATTTTTTAAATATCTATTACCCTCACTAGATTGTCCATATGATTCACTGATCTTAGTTTCACAAGATGTTGAACAGTTTCTAAAACATCAAGCTACCATAGAATGGGGTTGTCAGGGGCTTGGCAAAAAGAGAATTGGGGATTTGTTGTTTAATGAGTACAGTTTCAATTTTGCAAGATGAAAAAACATTCTAGAGCTGAATGGTGATGATGACTGTACAGCAACACAAATAGACTTAGTATCCCTGACTATACATTTAAAAATAGGTAAAATGGTAAATGTTATATGTATTTTACTACAATTTAAATACACAAAAATTCAATATACTCTCAAAGGATGAAGGGTTTTCATGACTTGCTATTCAGAACAATGGGCAGCAGATGTGGCGCATTATTTGAACGGTGGTGGTGTGCTGGGCCTGATGTGCTGCCTCTCTGGGCAGGCCTTTTGTGCTCCTGCAGCACATTCAGCTGTGTGAGTTCAGATCACACGGGATACCAAGCAGCACCAGAAAACTCAACCAAGAGTTGGAGCGCCAGTCAGGAAATGGATGGGGGACCAGACTCTCAGAGAACCTAGAGTTAAAGGTTTGTTAGAAATGAATATACTTTGTATACAACCAGAGATATGTAAAAATGTGCTCTATAATATGAAATGTAATACATTCTGCTGTCATTTCTAACAACTTAGAATAAAAATAAATAAATAAAAAGAAATCTATTACTCTGTGGTCAGAACAAAGGAGATGGCTAACAGGTTGCACCTGGGGTTATGGGCTGAACTGTGTGCCCCACAAGATTCATGTATTGAAGTTCTAACCCCCAGTACTTCAGAATGTGAGTGTATTTGGAGATAGGATTTTCAAAGAGAGAATCAAATTAAATTGAGGTCATGAAAGTGGTCCCAAATCCAATATGACTGATGTCATAAGAGAAAAAATTAGGATACAGAAATGCAGAGAGGAAACTTGTGAGTCCAGGAAGGTGGCCATCTACAAGTCAAGGAGAGAGGCCTCAGAAGAAACCAACTGTGCCAACACCTTGATCTCAATTTCAAACCTCCAGAATTACGGAAAAATAAATTTCTGTTGTTTAAGCTAACTAGTCTGTGTGATTTTGTTATAGCAGCCCAAACAAACTAACACCTCAGGCATACCAACTGGCACTATGTGCTACTTGGAGTAGCATGTGGACAAGTATATTGAGACCACATCTGACTTTGCAGGAAAGAGAACTACCACCAAGCATGACATTTAATACAGGTGGGGAGGGAGGAGGCCAACCATGGCAGGCATGCTACCAAGTTTCTACTATCCTTGTAAGGTGACAGCCTCAGCATTTGTACACCATAAGGATTTTGTGTATGGTGTGGGGTGTGTGTCCTGGGGACTAAACCCAGGGTCTTGTACATTCTAGGCAAGTGCTGTACCACTGAGACATATTCTCAGCACCCATATACCATAAGGATTTTTAAAATATTTTTTTCAAAATTCTTCTGTGAACAGAAAGAATCAGAAAACTGGCTTCTTCATGTCTATGGATTCTCATCTACCAAGCACGTTCAGAAAATTTAGCAGCTGACTCTGGGGATGGGGGTTCCAAAGGAATATGACAAGGGAATCACTCAAGAAAAGAACAGGATGCTCAAGAAGGCAGCCTGCTGGTATGGGGCCTAGTGGAGTCACTCTTCTTCCAAGTGGGTTGACTGGAACTAAGTGGAATGGACTGAGCTGCACTTACCTTGCTGTGGAATCCTGCTTGGTCCCAGGAAGTTGCTGCTAGAGGCCACTTCATTGTCTCCAAGATCAGCCGGTGTGGGCTAAACAGGCAAAAACATTTTGTTCAGATTTAAGTCACAAACCAAAGGTTTCACAAAATAAGAACAGTATCATGTCATAAGACATTTTAGATTTCCATGACCTAGGAAAAGAAAATGTTATCAGGTAAACCCCTTGAGAGATGAGAAGAGAGTGCCCACTGTAGACAAATGAACAGGATGAGTTACAGTTTTCCCTGCTCATCAAACTTATTTTAGTACCTTCTGTGAGCCAGAGACAGCATTAGACAGCATTCTTTACACTGTGGAGGTGTAAAGAAGCAGAGATCTGATCTTTTCACTCAGGAAGCTATTCAGAAGGAACTTGACACAGACAAGCATAGACCACAAGCTGCCATGGTACATGGGCATGAAAATAAATTGAGCCCAGAGGACATGATGCACCAGCCCAGAGGATAACTCCCTCTGAATAATTGGCCCTAAATTAGTTCACAAAACAATTAGGGAGAGAACCATTAACATTTTCCTTTTTCACAGAAGCTACTTCTCTTTATTCAAGAAGTTACTAGATCTTGGCCTGCCATGAGAATAAAGGTGTAATAACCACAGATTACTCGATTGAGTACTTTTGATCTAAGTCTAAAACGTTGCTTCTAATACTGATAACACAGTTGCTAACATCACTCAAAAGTTGTTTATTTGCAGGTCAATTCCATCTAGCTGTCCAGCAAGGATTCCTAGTAGAAGTGAAGGCCCAAGCAACAGTAGTTGAATCTAAACTACACCCGCATTTGAGATTACTTATTTTATATACCCATTGGCAATTGTATTAGATGATATGCCATGCAATGGTCTGAGGGCATATCAGTTTTTTCCAGGCTATTTAAAACCAAATCAAGTAATTAAAATCTGGAAAGTAGATGGCACTGACACTCTTGCTTCCTTTTCATAGCTAATGTACCTACATTAGTATCATTCTTAGGTAAGACCCCTTGAAAGAAAAATTGTGAGAAACTGCAGGAAGGCTCAGAGTGAAGAGGAAAAGCTGTAACCCAGAGGAGATAAACACAGAGGAAAGCACTGTCCAGCTAGAGACAGACAGGAGAGAGAGAAAGGAGGTCAATCTTGGTTACTACATACCAATGGCGAGGCCGGTGCCCTTCCCACCTTGGTGGCACTCGGTCCCTGAGTGATGCCTCGAGCCCTCACGCGGGCCCGTCCACTCATGTTCCTAAGCATCCTGAGTGGCTCCTGGAGCTGCAGTCTCAACTAGAGTACTCCGGCTTCTGTATACATAAGGCCAAGCCAGGCGCATAAGGCCTGGGAAAAAGCCAGCCAGCTCCCGCGTGGGCGGAGAGCGCGGAGGGGGGGGGGGGGGACGTAGGGTGTGGCACTGCCACGTGAGCGGCCTGGCGGGGCGGGACCCAGGCGGGGCTTTTGCTTTGACCCGCCCTCACACCGCAAATTAGGCATTGTCCAACTTTCTGGGTTTTGCCAGTGGTGTGGTAGTGGCATTAAACTATTTTTTTTTCAGTCTGTATTTTCTGCTCTCCAGGGTGGTAAGCACCTCTGTAGGCATGTGATAGTTTTGGAGTTTTCCAGTGTATTAATTGCCTGTAGCCCATTTCTAAAATCATGTTTCTCATCCTTTTCTTTGTGATTTAGAGAAACCCTCCCCCCCCCCAATATTACAAGCAGCTCTAGTAGTTATGACCTATTAATTTTGATTATGAAATGTTTTATGTAACTAAAAATCCTTAATTTTGATTAGTCAAATGCAGCAGCTTTTAAAATGTCATGCTTTGTATCTTTGGGTTTTTTTGTTTTGTTTTGTTTTGTTTTTTTGTTTTGTTTTTGAAGAGAGTTTTCACTGCCCGAAGTTCAAAAAGACATTATATAACATTTCATTTTATTAAGTTTGTAAATTTTTACTATTCACATTAAACATCTTCTGTACTTCCAAGGGTTTACATACACAAACACACATATGTATCTGCACAGTATGAGGTAGGAATCCAACTTTATCTCCATATAGGCCATTTTTCCTTAACTTCATCAATTAAACAGTCCAGGCTTTCTCTAATGATTTGTGTAGCAACCTCCAGCAAATGACCCACCTTACATAGGTGTAGTTTATGCCTTTCGTTTCTATTCTACTCATATGCATTTCTTGTTTATTTGTATTATTCATAAAATCTGGTGGGAGGAAACTTTGTTCTTTGATTTTTTTCCCCCACTTTGTTTATTCACAAAATTTGTCCTTCCATAGTGACTTTAAAATAAGTTTATGGTCCACCATTTGACCAAGCTATACCCAAAGGACTTAAAAACAGCATACTACAGGGACACAGCCCCGTTAGTGTTTACACCAGCACAATTCACCGTAGCTAAATTGTGGAACCAACCCAGATGCCTTTCAGTGGATGAATGGATAGGGAAACATTGGTATATATACACAATGGAATGGACATTACTCAGCATTAAAAGAGAATAAAATCATGGCATTTGCAGGTAAATGGATGGACTTAGGAAATATAATGCTAAGTGAAGTAAGCCAATCCCAAAAAACCAAAGGCCGAATGTTTTCTTTGATATGAGGATGCTGACACATTATAGCGATTGGGCTGGGAGCTTGGGAGGAATGGAGGAACTTTACATAGGACAAAGGGGAAGGGAGGAGGTATGGGGGTAGGAAAGATGGTGGAATGAGTTAGACATCATTACCCTAAGTACGTGTATGAAGATATGAATGGTGTGAAAATACTTTGTGTATAACCAGCGACTTGAAAAATTGTGCTCGTTATGTGTTATATGAAATGAATTGCATTCTGCCAATCATATATAATAAATTAGAATAAATAAATAATTTAACAAAAATAACTGAGATGGGTGCGGTGGCGCACACCTATAATCCCAGCATTTGGGAGGTTGAGGTAGGAGGAGCGAGAGTTGAAAGCCAGCCTCAACAATGGCAAGGCACTTAGCAACTCAGTGAGACCCTGTCTCTAATAAAATACAAAAAAGGGCTGGGGATGTGGCCCAGTGGTCAAGAGCCTTTGAGTTCAATCCCTGGTACAAAAAAAAAAAAAAAAAAAAACTGAAAAAATAAGTTTGTGGTGTCTTTCAAAAGCTTGCTTTAATTTCAATAGCATTGTATTAAATATAAGAAATTAATTTGGAAATAGCTTTCATTTTTACAATATTAAATGTTTCAGTTCTTTCAAGATTCTCTTTGTTTCCCTTAACAAATTTAAGTTTTTGTCATAAAAGTCTCATGCATCATTTAGGTTAATTTTAAAAATTGTATACTTTTTGTTATTGTGATCTGTATCTTGTTTGAACAATATTTTGTAATTGGTACTTACAGTTATTGGTAAGTATTAGCGTAGACACACGGCTCTTGTTTTTGTGAAGTTGAAATTGTTTATCAAGCCTGCTGGTCTCCTTGGTTCATATAGCTTGTCTTGAAGTCATTGAATTTGTATGTAGATAATCGTATCGACAAATAATGACAATTTTGTCTCACTCCTTAATTTTATTCTTATATCTTTTTCTTGACTTATCACATTGGTCAAATTGTTCTGTACAATTTAAATGTTACTGTGATATTTTGAAGCTTACTGTAGTAACTGGAAATCAATCCCTGATTTTAATGAAACTGTCTCTGAAATGTCTTCATTTTATTTGAAGTTTGTTGTAAATATCTGGTTTATAGCTTTTATCATTTTAAGGAAGCTTCTCTCTGTTCATAGTTTTTAGATTATTTTAGTCATGCATGCATATAGAACTTTATTAAATACTACTCTGGGTCAGTTTAAAAACTGTGCTGAGATTATAATGGCATGTGTATAGGCTGTTCATTAAAAAGTTATTTGGGGTGACAGGTAGTTGGAGACAGCCTGTGTGCTCATCAAAAGTGGTACTGGGCAGGTAAAATGGGGTAGATGCATAGAGTGGAATACTGGAATTCAGGAATAATAACCTGAATTATTCAATGGGACACATTTAGCAACATTTAACACATTATGACAAATGAATAAAAAGTGTTTTTAAATTGAGATCCATATTATGGCAAAATATTACATGTTAAATTTTAAAATCTTAGGCACATATATATATATACAGATATGTATAATTTTTTCAAGTAAACACATATATTCAAGAATATACAACAGATACAGTACTTTGAGCACCTATGTAAGAGAAAAAAACAGGAGTGTGAATGGGATGGTGAAAGGGAAAGCAAAATACAATACAGCTGGGAAGCCAGGCGCGGTGGCACACGCCTGTAATCCCAGCACTTGGGAGGCTGAGGCAGGAGGATTGCGAGTTCAAAGCCAGCCTCAGCAATGGCGAGGCACTTAGCAAAATAAAATACAAAAAAAAAGGGCTGGGAATGTGACCCAGTGGACAAAAGCCCCTGAGTTCAATCCCCGGTACCACAAAAAAAAAAAAAAAAAAAAAAAAAAAAAATTTACAATACAACTGATTTAGTCAGCTTTTGCATCACTATGACCAAAATACTCAACAAGAACAGCTTGGAGGAGGAAAGGTTTATTTGGAGCTCAGTTTTAGGAGTCTCAGTCCATAGATGGCCAACTTCATTGCTCTGGGTCCAAGGCAAGGCAGCACATCATGGGGTAAGGGCCCAATGGAAGAAAGCTCCTCTGCTCATGGTGGGGGTCAGGAAACACAGGGAGAGAGAGAGTGAGGAAATCGTCACAGGTAAGATGCACCCTTCCAGGGCATGCCCCCAGGGATCCATCTCCTTCAACCACATCCCACCTGCCTACAGTTAACACCCAGTCAGTCCATTCAAACTAAGATGGACTGATTAGGCTACAGCTCTCATAATTCAATCATTTCACCTTTGAACTTTCCTGCATGAACACAGGAGCTTTTCTTAACATCATTTGCACAGATGCTTGGGAGTCATGTACAATAAATTGCAGAATATAATTAATATAACTTTCTGTACTTGAGGTCATATAGTCAAATAAATAGAATAATGATGTTTATTGAATAACTACAGTGGGCCAAGCTCTGTTGAGGACATTATTGCCCCTGTTTTATAGTTGATAACTTTGGAAACCTAAGTGACTTTCCCAAGGCAAGTCCATATAACATATGTGGCAGATCTGAAACTTCAACTCAGGGTCTACCTGTGACCCACATCACACCACATCCACTCATTTCTTGCACTCTTCCCTCTAAGCGGATGATCTGTCTTACTTTAGATACAGTGCTTAGTAGAAGAAAGAGCCCAAATATTGTGTAATATGCCATGCTCTGCTTTCTTTTTCCATCAGAATATCCTTTTGTCAGATTTTCTTGGAAAACCATTAACCCTGATGGCTGGCAAGTGCAAGAAGTAATGATGCCCTTGAGCACAGATGGCTAGTCTTAGGTTTGGTTCAGTGAAGCCACTCTAATGAACAATAATACATTTCTTTGAAAGTGAAGAACTGAAATAGTTCTCTATGCATGTATAAGTTTGTTGGGATGAACCCAACTACTATGTATACCCATTAAGCTCTAATTTTAAAGAGTAATTGATTAATCAAAAAACAAAAAAGTGAATGAATCTGAAAGTTGTAGGTGATCATAAACTGATATGTTAAAAAGGAGGGGCAGGTGAAAATAGACTCAAAAGGAATCTACCTTTGAAAGTCTGCACTTTATTTCTATATATGAAAATAATCTTTATCCATGTTTTCCAAATTTACCACCTCCTAATACTGCCTTACTTTCCACATAGCTTACACAGATGTGATAGTACTAAAAAGTGACAAGAAAAGCTGAGAACACACTGAAGAAACTGATGGTTTATCTTGGTTGTCCACTTGACTGGATTGAAAAATGCCTAGAAAATTGGTAAAGCAGGGGCTGAGGATATAGCTCAGTAGTAGAGCACTTGAGTAGCACACACAAGGACCTGGGTTCAATCCCCAGCACCACCAAAAGAAAAGTAAAGGGTAAAGCACACTTCTGGGTGTGTCTGCAAGGATACCTCAAAAGGCAATTGGTCTGCAGGTCAGGGAACTGAGGGGAAGACTCACCCTGCAGGTGGGCAATGCCATCCTATAGGCTGGAGGCCTGGATGGAACAAAAGTGAAGGAAGGGGAAGCTCTCACACATACATTCTCAATTTCCTGCACAACTGTCATCACCCATAGATATCAAACTCCAGATTCTTCAGCTTTTGATGTTGCATTGGGGACTCTGCAGGGAGTTCCTTTGTCCAGAACTGGGGCTGCATCATTTGTCCCTCTTGTTCTAAGCTTCTTGGACCGATCCATTATTGATTTCCCCAAGCCTTCAGTCAGCAGACAGCCTATCCATCCTCTGCTTGTGTTAGCCAACATAATAAATCCCTGTTATAATTATATATTCATTCTTTTGATTCTATTCCTTTGGAGTGTAAGCTGCCTGGTACCGTAACCCGGGAGGAAAACTCTCGGAGGCAGAGTAAAGCTTTTACTACTTTTACTTCTACTTTCTTAGAGAGAGCTTAGAGAGGGAAAGAAAGATTTTTAGAGAGAAAGATTAAAGAGAGCTTTTCTTCTTGTCTTCTTAGCTTAGAGTCTTAGAGAGAAAGAAAGATAGAGCTTCTTCTTAGCTTAGAGTAGAGCTTAGCTTAGAGAAAGATTAGAGCTTCTTTCTTCTCTCTTCTTTCTTCCTTCTTCTTTCTTCTGTCTTCTGTCTTCCTTGGGAGCCTCGGCCTAACTCTGACCAGTCATTACTTCTTCTATCTGGTTTCTCTTCTGTAACCGCTCTGCCTACGTTCTGGCCGCTCTGATTCTTCTGACCGACCGAGTGACTGCCCGACTGACTGAATTCTCCGTTCTCCTAACTCGGACCGCTTTCACCCGGTTATATACCTTCAGCTTTGCGGGTGCCTACAGGTGCGTCACATACATATCAGGTGGAACTTATGGCTTCCAGCTAGCTGCAACAGCCCTTCCTAATTAGGGCTCCTTCATTGGAGAACCCTAATACCATAACTTTAAATGGCCCTTTTCATTTTCCAAATGCTGATTTTTTAAAATAAAATCAGAAACACTGATGATTTCCAATCATTGTCTGCATTTCTTTCAATTTCTGCTGTAATCACTATAATAACTGACATACAAATCAGTTATATTGTGCCCTCATCATATGACCTTTATAATATACATTGTCTCTGTTATAGGGAAGCACTACAGCATGGCCACAAGTAGACATGAGCTTGAGTCAGTCAATCAGAGTTTGTATGCCAACTCTATTACTCACTAATTTCTGAACCCCCCCCCACAATGTACATAATATCATTTGGCCTCAGTTTCCTCAATTATATAAAATGGAATAAAGGCATGCCATGATTTCTCAACCTGAACACTATTTACATTTTAGGCCAAACAATTATTTCAGGGGACAGTCTTCCTACATATAACAGGATGTTTAACAGTATTGTGGGCCTCTACTCACTAAATGCCAGGAATACCCAATTCTAATTTTAACAACTAAAAGTATCTCTAGACATGATCAAATGTTCCCTTCAGTACCTGGATGAGAACCACTGGGATGTGGCTTACCTCCCAGGGTTGCTTCAAGGATTAAATGAAATAATTACAATGCTTAGTACATGCAATAAAAAATTGGATAGCTAATTATTATTTTCATAATAATTGTTATGGACAAATTTTATAAAAAATAAATTCAATACAATAATAGCCATTCCATCCTTTTGAATCTGTGTCAAATACTTCATGGGCATGTATTGGCTCATATGCCTATTCATTGGCTGATATTTCTGGTCATAGGAACCTATTGTCTCATGCTGCTTTTCATTTTTTCCTCAGTCTACCTGTTAACTCTGTTGCTGTGGCAATCAGTTGCACACAGTATAACCTCATGGTGGCTCACCTTACCAGGGCCTGTATCTCTCACCCTGTTTCTGGGCTTCTCTGCTGCTGGACATTCCTTGAAATCTACTCAGCCATTCTGGTGTAGGACCAAGCCTCGAAGTATGAGGGAGTTAACACTTCATGGGTCAACCCTTGGCCAATTGTGTTAAACGCTCCCCCTTCCATCTATTGGACAGGCAATGCTGTGGTTTATCCTAGGTCTTCCCCAGAGGTCCCTGGTGGGATCAAGTACCAGATGACACAGGAGTATGGACCTAATACTGCATCCTTGCTTTGCCTTTTATCCTTCCATATTTCATTCTTCCCAGTTCCTCTCTCCTGTTCCTTGCAATCACATCCCAAATTAAACTATCTGCATGCAAGCTCCTGTCTCAGGTTCCCTTTTGGGAGGAATCTAAGCTAGCATAGTTCAGCAATAGAGTGTAATATTCACTCTAAAACATATTTCATGCCTGCCATGGAATAATGCCTAAGTATTTGTATTTTAATTTTATCAGTGAGGGAAAGCACAATTCAAAGATTTGCCTAAATTCGTCCTGAGAGTCAATTGTAAGACTCAGTTTCTCACATATTCATCCCTATGGCTCTAACTTAATATTTTTTTTACTAGGAAAATCCTGTAAATAATAAGAACCTGCAAGAACATGCATGTCTACATCAGCTAATTTACTTGTTCAGTATCCATGGTTCCAGTTAATACAAAATTCATTCCCTTGGCACAGATATAGATGGTTGTATTATCTTCACTGGGCTTTATTTCCAAAATGCTATTGGATTAATTTAAACAGTCTTATCCTTTTTATTTTGAAATACATCACATTTACTAAAAAGTTGCAAGAGTAGCTCAAAGAACTTCCATAAATTTTTTGCCAACATTCACCATTAGCATTGTGCCATGTTTGCCTTATTATTTTCTTTTAATATGTGTATTTTTTCTGATCCATTAAAGAAGTTGTAGAAATCTTTCCCTCTACTAAATATTTTAGTGTCTATTTGTTTAGAACAAAAATATTTGGGGGGACTGGGGTTGTGGCTCAGCGGTACAGTGCTTGCCTAGCGTTGGGTTCGATCCTTAGCACCACATAAACAAATAAAATAAAGGTATTATGTCCGACTGAAAAACAAAATATTTTTAAAAAATATTTTTCATTCCCTTATATAACCATGGTACAATTGCGCAAGTCAGGAGATTTAACATGGATAAAGTACTACTGTCTAATCTATGGTCCATAGTTAAATTTGGTTAGTTGTCTTCAAATGTGTTAGAAAGCTAAAATTAATTAACTAATTAATTAATTTTCTGATCCAGAATGCAGTTAGGTTAGGATAATACACATTCAGTTGCCATGGCTCTTTAGTCTTCTTTAACCTGTAACATGAACAGTGTTTTTTACAACAAATTGTGAAAAATATATTATTAAAATGTCGAGAGGAAGAAAACTTCCCATTAAGCATTAGATGTTAAACTGCTTAACCAGTGGAATGGAACTCTTTCCAAAGTGCACTCTGCGGGCATAATCCATGTCCTTGTCCCACCATGATCCAGAAAGGATTTAAGATTACTTACACAGACAAGATAAAGTTAAAATAAAATGATTACCAAAGAGAACTTCTATCTCCCTCTTTTTTGTCCTATCCCATCTCTTATTTGACCCCCAGCAAAGATAAAGGATGCTGGATATCATTCAGAACAACAAGACCTCATGTGCTATAGAAAATAATTTCTTTAGTAACTTGTTTATTTTCTCTTCCCTCCACGTGTTTCCAGCATGAGGGCTTGAGCCTTGTCTGTCTGTTTGCTGCTTTATCCCAGTGACCAGAATAGCGCTTGACAAAGTATTTGTTGAATGATCGAAGATGCTTACAGACCATGAACAAAACTCCCCTTTGCCTTTTTCTTTTCTGGTTTATGTTTTCTCAAATCTTCACACTTTTTCATAAGGAACTCTTATTCCAACCCTTTACTTGTGTTTCCCAAATGATTAAAAATTTTGACAGTCAGCAGAATACCAGTTAAAGTTAAGACAAAATTGTTTACTCTCACAAATGCGGACATACAGAAATAGGCTTGAATCTTGCATCCTTGGCTCAGCTATCTCACTGCCTCAGGCCTATGTTCTAGACCATTATACCCAGGAAATAAAATGAGATAGTATAGCATAATCCCAAGAGAGTATAAATGGAATTTCAAGCCGAATGACAAGGTTGCCAAAGTTGACGTCTAAATAACTGTGTTTTATAATACATACTATACATGTTTATAGAATTACTGGACAATAAAGGATCTTAATAAAACTTTGAAGAAGAAACTGAGTATGACTAATTTCTAAAAGCACTATGTAATACTTTAGATGATTTTATCATGAAACAAGGAAAAATAAGTTTAGGACTCCATTAGTTATGCCAGAGGAATGATGGCAAAGTAAAGTGCTTTCAAATAAAGCGAGAAACATGTAATGAATGAAGACCTTCATTTACTTTGGTTTCAAGGGTAGTTTAGCTATTAAGATTCATGGAAAGAATAAAAATAATGTAAAAAAGTATAAAATGAAAGGAACAAGCTGGGGCTTTATCTCAGTTGTATGGCCTTTACCCAGCATGCTGGCTGTGCTGGGTTTTGATCCTCAGCACTGGAAAGAAGGAAGAAATGGGGAAGGGGCAAATGGATTTTTTATGAGAAAAATTTTTAAATGGCATCCAAATTACTAATGATTTTGTTTAATTGTGTGTAGAACATGTTTCTAGTGCCCTGAAAACTCAGATACATGGCCAAGTAGATATAAAGAGGAATTTAGGGTCAGTCTCAGTAGTTTGCTTTACAGAGTGAAAATCAGAGAGCAAAGCTGGCTATGCTACTACAAAGTTGTCATCTTAATATCACACCAACCCTCCTCAATAAATGAGTGACATTATTTCATGCAAAAAGATTTGCTTCCATATTTGTGTGGGGTAGTCTACTCTAGGATTCCAATGTATGCTAACCCCAAAGAGGAGTACTGACCTAGAATTTCAAAGTGTCACGGGAGAAGAGATGTCTCTGAATAAGGGTCTGAGGAGTTTCCAAAGAGAAGAGGGAACTTGACTCATGACTAGTGGGGTTCTTGGCATACATGAGGGGAAAGAATTTCAGCACATAGATAGAGGTTTAATTATGAAAGTAGGTACACATTCAAGGGAGAATGGGGACAATCTCAAGAGAGACAACTCTTTTTTTTTTTTTTTTTTGGTACCAGGGATTGAACTCAGGGGCACTCGACCACTGGGCCACATCCCCAGCCCTTTTTTGTATTTTATTTAGAGACAGGGTCTCACTGAGTTGCTAGGTGCCTCGCCATTGCTGAGGCTGGCTTTGAACTCGCGATCCTCCTGCCTCAGCCTCCCAAAGTGCTGGGATTATAGGCGTGCGCCACCGCGCCCGGCTGAGAGACAACTTTTGAGCCAGGCACAGTGCACATGCCTGCAATCCCAGTGGTTTGACAGGCTGAGGCAGGAGAATAGCGAGGCCTTAAACAACCTAAAGAGGCCCTGTCTGCAAATAAAAAATAAAAAGGGCTGGGGATGTGACTCAGTGGTTAAGCACCCCTGGGTTCAATCCCTGTACCAGAGAGAAAGAGAGAGAGAGAGAGAGAGAGAGAGAGAGAGAGACCCCCTTTGGGATAGAGCAAGAAATATGCCCTCAAGGGAGAATGTAGGCTTTCTCCAGAGGGAGAGACAGAAACTCACTGATGTGGTGTGTTAATATTTATAGAGGGATGGCCTCTAGGGTCTGGACTAGAAGGGGAGTCAGGATGGAGCTCCACAATTTTGTGCCAGTTTTCCCGATGCTTGAACATTACCTTCATGTTACATGGGCATGGGTTAAGGGTTCAGGCCAAGGGCATGTCACTCAGGAGTTGCAAATGCTCCAAGGTGCTTTCTGCATTTCAGTGGTTCATGGGTGATTCCTGAATTTCAGTGGCTTATGGGCACTTCCTTTGAGACCCAGTATCTTTTCCTTCATCCCCAAGTTCCTATCTTAAACGTTGTTGGCATGTTGACCATTTCAGCCTCCTGATTAAGATTATCCTAAAGCCGGGCGCGGTGGCGCACGCCTGTAATCCCAGCACTTTGGGAGGCTGAGGCAGGAGGATCGCGAGTTCAAAGCCAGCCTCAGCAATGGCGAGGCACTTAGCAACTCAGTGAGACCCTGTCTCTAAATAAAAATACAAAAAAGGTCTGGGGATGTGACCCAGTGGACGAGTGCCCCTGAGTTCAATCCCTGGTACCACAAAAAAAAAAAAAAAAAAAAAAAAAAGATTATCCTAGTATATCCAGTACATCCAGTAAGAGGATAGAACTGACAGGTCTTAAAGCAACAAAGAAAAAGAATGTGGGCATTATCAACTAAAGGCAACAATAAAACAATAATTTCCTTAGGACATTGAAAAGCTAAGAGAAGCTAGGTAAGCATGGTGGTACAGCCTGTAATCCCAGAGACTCTGGAGGTTGATGCAGGAGGATTGCAAGTTCAAGGCCAGCATCAGCAATTTAGTAGGGCCCTAAGCAACTTACTGAGACCTTGTTTCCTAATTAAAAAAAAAAAAAAATTTAAAGGGCTGGGGATATGGCTCAGTGGTAAAGTGCCTCTGGGTTTAATCCTCAGTACCCAAAAACCTGAGCAAATAAGATTCACTAATTTCTCAAACAACTCTTCAACGTTAAATTGAGAATTTGAAGAAAAATTAGTTAACATAATTCTTAAAAATCCTTGACAAATGCTTTCTTAACCTATGTTCCCATTGAAAGGGGTATCGGTAAGGGTGGAGAAAAGGAAGAAAGGAAGGGAGGGGAAAGAATGAAGGGAGAGAGGAAGAATAGACAAGCAGCAAAAAAAAAAAAAAAAAGAAAGAAAGAAAGAAAGAAAGAAAGAAAAATAAGGGGAGGATAGAAAGAATCTTTTTATAACCTAATCTCATAAGTTTCTGCCTTCATGTCTCCCATATTCTAGTCATTAGAAGTGAGTCACTAAATCCAGACCCAACTCCAGGGAGGATGATTACATGAAGGCATGGACACCAGGAGGCAGTTTCTAATGAGAATCATCCTAGAGGGTACTGATCACAATGCTTTTAACGGAAGAGTAATAAATAGAAAAAATATGGATAGGTTTAGGGCTGTAGTTCAGTGGCAGAGTACTTTCCTAGCATGTGTGAGGCACTGGGTTCAATCCTTAGCACCACATAAAAATAAACCAATAGAATAAAGGCATGCTATCTATCTACAACTACAAAAATTATTTTTAAAAATATGGATATAATGCATCCTACCTATAGCAGGAGCTTCATTACATAAAAATGTCAAATGAAATATCACTTCTGGAAAATAATCTTTGCATAAAAGCATAGATTTCTACCTCCCAACAAAGGTTTGATAAACCATAACATTATTGAAAGGCATTACTGTTAGAACACCGAGATAACTGTGGGTGGGGATGTTTCAGCTAATGGAATAGAGCCTTCTAAAATGTTTACTTAACCTTAGAAGAACCAGAAAAATCATAGGGCAAGGGAAGGTGTTCCTAGTTGCTGGGAGAACAAAATCCCTATAGAGATTAGTCATTTTGAAGGTGATGGTAATAATGGCATTTGTTAAATGCTGAATAGCCCATTTCTCTCTGCTTTTAAAAGAATTCAGACGATGCTAAGCACTCAAGACCTAATATAGCATTATTATTTGCAGGATATTAGGTAACAATAGGTAATTTTAAAAATATTTCTTTTAGTTGTTGATGGACCTTTATTTAATTAATTTATTTATATGTGGTGTTAAGAATTAAACCCAGTATCTCACACGTGCTTGGCAAATGCTCTACCACTGAGCTACAACCCCAGCAGAGATTCACTAATTCTTAAAAACATTAAATCAAACATCTCAAAATGGATCAGTCATAAAAATCCAATTCTTTAAATCTTACTTGAAGTAGTTTTATGACATTTTATAAGAAACTAATAAGCATATTAATGAACTGAATCTTTTGCTTTTTTAGTCTCTTCAAAAGAATAAATTGGTGATTATTACTATATAAAAATAGATTTATTTAAAAGCAGATATTGAGTATAGATGAAGTACACTAACTAGGAATGGTAAAAGGCACTTAATGTAATTTTTTCCAAGATGAAAAAAGCATTCATAAGAGTTTTAACATTGGCTGTAATGAATCAAGAGATAGTTTATATTTCTTTTTTTGGGGGGGGAGGGGCACCAAGGATTGAACTCAGGGACACTGAACCATTGAGCCACATCCCCAGCCCTATTTGTATTTTATTTAGTCTTACTGCGTTCCTTAGCACACCTCACTTTTGCAGAGGCTGGCTTTGAACTCCTGATGTTCCTGCCCAAGTTGCTGGTATTACAGGTGTGCGCCACTGCACCTGGCTAAGAGATAGTTTTATATTTTCTCTTGAAATGTTAGTTTATTCTCTAAGTTCCTGACACTCCCTGTCAGTGACCTCTCATACTCTTTGACTTCGCTCCCCATCTGTTGACTGAAGCTGTGTCTTAAGCTGGAACAAAGGTTTCTTCTCAGCAAAGCATTGAATAGTGCATTTGAAATTGTTCTTTCTGGGATAGGGGTGTAACTCAGTGATAGAGTGTTTCCTAGTATAAATGAGGCTCCTGGGTTCCATCTCCAGCACTGAAATAAAAAACCCTGTAACTCTTCCCTTGATGTCTAACGCATATGCCTCCTTTAACCCTTCCTTATCTTTGCTCTACTTTTCTCACGTATCTTTCCTTCTTTTATCTAATCTTCTTTCTCTTCAAACACTTTGTACTCCTTAACCTCAATGTCTTTCCTTTTTCTTTTCTTCTTTCCCAATCCCCAATCCATTTGCATTACCTGCTCCATTTTATAATGCACTTTTCTTTTTCACTAAATTCATTATCACATCTTCTTTTCTTGCCAGTCTTGTTCCTATACTCAGCTGGACATGGTAATTTTTCAGTCTGTACTTAAATGAGCATGTCAGCAACTGTGTACCTGTGTGTTGGGGGAGGGTGGATAGAGAATATTCAGTGTTTATTCCGATTTCATGTTTTCCCCTTTGAACAGTTCCAGTATCTATAAAGACGGCAGACGGCAGCTTGCCTCGTGGCTCTCTGCCCACCATCACGTTCCCAGGCTTTATTTCAGCTCTTTTCAAGATAGCACTACTTAATTTGATGGTTAGGAGATAAAGACAGTGCACAGAGGGCATCAGAGCACTTAATAAAATAAACTGCACAGACAGAGAGGAATGTACTTCTTATGCTCTTGGAGATGAGTCACCAGGTTAAAGTTTAAAAAAAAAATAGGCAAGAAGGAACAAGAGGACTAGGTGAATTGGACCTAGTACAACTCAGAAGAGGCAAAGCCATCAAAATTCAGTTACCAGTCAAGAACCAATATATTCACAGAAACTGCCCCGAACAAGAAGTATTCCATGGGTCATAGGTCATAGGTGAACACGTAGGTGCATGGGGGCACACATCAAAAACAACGAGCCATTTTTCATTTTATTACTTTAATCATTTTGTCAAAATAAGCTGAACATTAAGACTTGATTTGTTAAAAGAATGTGTAGCATAAAAGTCCCTGAGACACATCTAAGAGTGACTTGAAATGTATTCGATAGTTATCTACCAAACTAATTAGCATGGACTTGATCCTCTCCGTGATATCTGAGGGGTGTGTGTGTGTGTAAGCTAAAGCAGATTTTCCCTTTCTGGTGCCTGGTTTTCTGCCAGTTTATTGCTCCTAAATATGAACCATTTCCAAACTGTAAGGAAGGTACACTGTGAGGTGAATTAGCTAAGCCCTAAGGTGCCAATTAGTAGAATGATAGCAAATGAAACTGGAAGGTCTCAAGAGTTTATTTTGTCCAACCCCCTCATTTTGAAGTTCAAATGACAGAGGCTTAAAGGGCTTGTGATTTGCACAGGCATGGCTACTTTTGTTACTACTACCTAACCTTAGACATGTCCTTTAGTGGGTCTGGACCTTGACTCCTCCCTCTATAAAAGGGATTGGTGGCAATCACAGCTAGCATTTTCTAGGTTCTTCCTATGTGCCAGGCACTATATTCAATACTTTAAGCATATTATCTAATACTCTCAACATGTCTATAAATTATATATGATTACCTTCAATTAGAAATGAAGCCACCAAAACACAAAAAACTTAAATAATTTTTCCAAGATCAACTAGGAAATGTTACAAAACTGGTCTAGGAACCCAGGAATATCTGCCACCAGAATTCTTAAATTACAATTCCTTAAATCCCTTCTAAGAAACCCCTACCAGATTAGATTTTAAAACTACAGTTTCCCAAATTCCTTACATCTCTAGAGGTATAGAGCAGAGTTGACAAACTATGGCTGGTGGGCCAAATCCAGCCACCCCATTTGTTTACACATTGTCTGTGGCAGCTTTTGTGTTCCCATAGCAAAGCTGAGTAGTGGCAACAGACTACACAGCCAGCCTGTGAAGCGTGAAATATTTGCTGTCTGGCACGTACAGAAAAGGATTACTGATTCTAGGACTAGAGCCTTGAAAATTTAGAATATCCTATAATGGCATAGTACTTTAAAATTTTCAAAGCACTTTGGTACATATCATCATGTTTATCCTTAGTTTTGCAGGAGCATTCATGATTATTAAGAAAGAAGCTAAAACTCTCCTAAGTTATTTATTAAGGTTCAGACCCCAAACTGCAAGCTCTTTTCATGAAGCTACCCTGTCTTCCCTACTGTCTTTCCCTTATTGTTAGGGAAGGGTTTGGAAGCTGGAAAGGATCTGTGAATATTCTAAGCAGGTCAGACTGTCTTATAATGTAAATATCTTTCTAGGTTCACTCATGTAGAGACACCCAGTGCTAGAAAACAAAAATTTTTTAAAAATTAAATTTGTAATAAATTTAAAAGAAAAGTTTATGCCTTTTAAAGGAGGGCATGACAATCAGAGGAAGTAAAATTTGAAATATATATATATATATATATAATGCATTCATATGTATTCTTCTGCATGCTAAATATTCAATAAATATCTGGTTAGTTTTTAAATCAATTTGATATCAAAAGGGCATCAATAAAATAATTAGTACTAATTTAACTATATAACTTTACCAAGACAAAAAATTTTTTTTCAAAGAAAGCATAGGTGCTTTGTGCTAGTTTGCAAATTCAGGCTTAATATAAATGGTAATGATGATTCCTAAAATATGGCTTAGCTGTAGGGGCTGATTTGAAATACACAATATGAAGCATCTTCCTTTTTATTTCAGATTTATTCTGTAAAACGCCTTGAGATACAATTTCAGACATAAAATGTATATGAGGGCATCCTAAAATCACTAAGTGTTGGCATCTTCACTTATTTCCTAAAATGTTCAAATGAGCTGTGAAATACTTTCCCCCTCATTTTAAAGATGAGGAAGCTGACTCAGGATTATTATAATTTGCCCAATGTCACACAGCTGGAATTCAAATCTAAACCAAACTACCTTCAAAATTTAAACTCTCTCCCACTGCCCCATGTCAATTCCCAATAACACCAAAATCACTTGCCAATATCTTATTACTTACTTCAAGAATAAAACTTTCATCTTTACTGGGTGACTCTCACTTTGTAATTGAAATTCTGCCCAAACTATAATACTTTAATGAGGAATGTTGTCCACAGCTTTTAATTTTCCTTTCAAGGAAGAGAAAGAATTGAAGCACCTAGTTTTAAGTGAGCTTTTCAAGTACGTATGCAACAAATGCACATAGAGGTAAAAGTTGCTTTATGACTCAGCTAATTGTACAAATCAAATACAAAATTACTATTTCCAGGAGAACTCTGTATAAAACTAATTTATCTTGGAACTTACCTATAGCAATTAGTCACTGAGTGTCCTTATTATAACTCTGAAGAGAAAAGCCCTATTATGTCAGGCTTTAAATCAAATGGCTTTCTAATCATTGATTTATGGTCTATATCTCTAAGCATTTCACTTTAGTCAAATAGGTTTTGCCAACTTTTTCATCAAAGTCACTATTTACTTTTTGGCACTAGTAGATTGTAAGAGCCCTTGCCTTGTATGTTTTTGTATCTTCCCTAGGGGCCCAAGACCAGTGTTGGGCACAGAGCAGGCACATGGTGACATCTGTTGAATATGCTGTTCATTCAACATCCTGTAAAGTCAATACATATTATTTTCAAAATTTGACTCACAGCATATTCTCAAGGACTCTAGAAATGTGAGAATTTGCTGTAGTACTCTGCGGACTAAGAAGGAAACCCGCAGGCACTAGGAGCACTGCAGATTTAGCCGTTAACAAAAGGCAGAGTCAGTTAGTAGTAGGCACTAGTTTAGTTCCCATTCCCTTGGATTAAAACATTTTACTAAAAACTGTCAGGTAGAGCCGGGCGCGGTGGCGCACGCCTGTAATCCCAGCACTTTGGGAGGCTGAGGCAGGAGGATCGCGAGTTCAAAGCCAGCCTCAGCAATGGTGAGGTACTTAGCAACTCAGTGAGACCCTGTCTCTAATAAAATACAAAAAAAGGGCTGGGGATGTGATCCAGTGGTCGAGTGCCCCTGAGTTCAATCCCCAGTACCAAAAAAAAAAAAAAAAAAAAAACAACTGTCAGGTAGAAACAAAAATTACCACTAACAGAAACCATGAAACTTTTTTTCCTTTTGCATGATTCCACAATGCAGTACAATCTCTTTCACTGTTCTGCACAGGTAATGCCAGCACTTCTGAAGCACTGGATTGCAGTTTAAATTTGGGGGTCCAGTAAAGACATGAAATTTCCATAATTTTGTGGAAAGTGACATTGTGGCTTCTTTGTCTTCTATCTGTATATGCAGGCTGGTTTGCCAGGAAAAGAGGGAAAGGAAGGTTCCGTGTGCTTTATTTTCACATCTGTAATTGTAATTTTTTTAAAAATCCAGGTTATAGAAAAACTAAAGACAGAAGAAATAAATTAGAAGATGACTGTTCACATTGTAGAGGGATTCTCCATAAGGTTCCATTAAATACTGAACTCTCTTAGGGCACTGAATTTAAAATTTGATATAGATGCAGCTTTTCCAGAATACAACTCTCCTCCAAGGACAATCCAGTATCTGTTTGCAGGGGAATAAACAGTGCTAATTAAGGAAGTCAAAGTCGATGGCTATTTGAACTGCCCTCCATACCTTACACCTTTTCCCAGAGATTTTTTTTTTTTTTTTTTTGGAATCTGGGGATTGAACCCAGGGGCACTCTACCACTGAGCTACACCCCAATTCTTTTTATTATTTTATTTTCAGAAGGTACCCCTAAATTGCTGGGGCTGGTCTGGAACTTGTCATCCTCCAGGCTCAGCTTCCTGAGAGGCTTTAGATTATAGGCAAGTGCCACCATGCCAGCCAGAAGCAAGGTTTTGACTAATACAACCAAAAAAAAAAAAAAAAAAAATTGTGGGAATAGTCCTTCCACTATCTCACACCAATGCTAAAAACAGTGCTTTGCTTCACTTTGGTCCAAGCAAATGTGAGTGGGGGCGCTTTATGAATGAGATTTTGAGGCTGCACAGGCCACAGATTCGGCCTAAGGCAGATGAGGAAATTCAAATAAATCTCCTAAAGGCATCTTGTAGCTAAGCTATTTCTTCACATCTGTAACAGGCATGGAAAGAACCCCTTCTTCACGAGAAACACTGATAACCCATGAACAGCAGAGAACTAGTTGTGCAAAAAAACTTAAGAACCAGGGATCTTCCCCACTCCATCCTTGTGCTAAATAACATTAATTGGTAAATCAACCTTTTCCTCATAGAACAAAAATGGGTGTTCCGAGAACTTAGTCCCATGATTTGGCAGTCAGGAAAATGTGAGAAAAGGTTCAAAAAGGTCACAACCAGGAGCTGATGGCCTCACCGCTCAAACCAGCTGGCCAGGTTGCGTATGCTCTTGGGCTGGTCCCCAGCAGTCTGCACAGCCTGGCAGGCCCGGCACCAAGGCTCGTCCCAGAAGGAGGTGATGTGTACTGCGTACCTCCGGCGCCAATGGAAGTAGCGGCGGTAAACTGCCAGGTTGCGGTCCAGGAAAAGCAGGTAGGTGGCTAGGGAGGAGGCACTAGGGAAGTCGTCCACGTGGATGAAGGCGCCTCGCGGCACGAAGCGCTCATAGTTGGCACGGTCTGGGCCTAGCACCACTGGCACGGCCCCGGCCAGCAACGCGTTGCGCCAGAGTTTCTCGGTGATATAATCCAGATGCTGCGAGTTCTCAAAAGCCAGGTAAAACTTGTAACGGGCTACTGTGTGCAGAAGCCCGCTGTCGGGCACCGGCCGCCCTGGCCCTCCCTGGCCAAACACGTCCACCCGTACATGCTGGCTCAGCTGGTGGTAGTAGCGGACCCTAGCCTGTCGCTCATCCCAGTGGCTCACCACCCAGGCCACCAGCCCCCGTTTTCGGGCCAGCGGCGGTACCAGGCCTATGGGCTGGTCACGAGGGTGGCTCCTGGGATACAGGTAGCCATAAGGCACGAAGACGTCTGAGTCAGCCCGGTAAGAGAGCGTCCAGTTGAAGAGGTTACTTTCCAGGTTCCGCAGCCCCGGAGAGTGAGAGGGCGACTCGAAGTTCATCCACACCCAGCGCTGGCCCGGGGGCCTGGGGCTGGAGATCGCCAGGGCTTCGGCGGCAGCCGCCGCCTCTTCTTCCAGGTCGTCTAATACTCGCAGCTCCAGCTCCTCTGCTGTGCGCTCCCGGACGCCCCAGGGCGGGGGCCAGTCGGGGGGTCCTCTCACCAGGTCACGGTGGTGGAAAAGTACGGCATGAGCCTCTCCATAGGTCGAACGGTCGGTAAGAAGGCGGCAGCCGCTGATGTTGAAGCGCAGCCGGCAGTCAGGGGTCGGCCTCGAAGCGGTGCCACGACCCCCGAAGGGCTCCCACCAAAGGAGCACGCCCACTGGCCGCGACGGAGCTGGGGACGCCCGAGGCAGCGGCGGCAGCTGTCCCCAGCAGGCGTAGGCTACCAGAGCGGTGCACATTAGCCCGGTGGCCGCCACCGCCAATGTGCTCGGTGGTAGCCCCAGGCCTCTACGCCGCCCGCGCCTCCCGCCGACCGCGGGGCCCCAGGGCATCCCCATGGAGCGCACAGGCTGAGCCGGCACCGCTCGCCGCGCGTCCGCAGGCGGGGAGGGGCGGCATCGACTCTCATCCTGCCGTAGCGGCTCCAGCCGTCTCAGCCGGTCGCCGCCAGCCAGGGAGCAGGAGGGGGCGGTCCCGGAATCCAAAGGCCTTCGGGCCAGGCTCGCCAGCTCCCGAGGGCCGGGCGCGCGACGCGCCTCCAGAGCCAGTTAAGCGGGCCGGGCAACCCAGCTGGGCGCCGCTCTGCCCCTCCCTTCCACTGTACCCCCAGCTCAGCAGGCCTGGCCCCGGGGTTTCCTGCTTCGCCTCCGCCCACACTCCACCACTTCCAGTGCTCCCGGGCTCCCAGACTGAGTCCCACAGGAGTCTCATCCGGATCTGCTTTCCAGGGGTCGCAGCTTCTCTGTGCGTACCCACGGTCCGGGCCTTGCGCCTCTATCCTTCTTTCAGCTGTCACCCGACCCTCACTCACCGTGGCCTGAAACCTAACCTTCCGGAGTTAGGGCCCAGTTCATCCCTGGGTGCGTGCAGGGGTCTTGAGATCCTCCTGATGCCACTGCCGCGCGAGAGCAAACGGAGACACGAACTGGAGGCGTTCCGGGAACAGGGCCTCCGCAGGGCTGAGGATCAGAATCCGCTTCCTCCAGCAGGGCGCTGCTACCCGCCAGCGACGCCCGCCGGCGGGAGGGAAGGAGGGAGGGAATCAGGGAGGCAGCCCTAGAGACCGCTGGAGCATGCGGGCCGAGGTGGTGGTGGTGACCTCTGGCCTGCAGAAACCGGCCAGCTGTGGAGTCAGCCCCTGAGACTGGGCGAACAGAGATTGTGCGTTTTGTGAAATTAGGGTTTCAATGCAGTGGTCCTAAGAATATACCCTTTGCCTATAGCCTAAGCAGAGGATAAAGAAGAACAAAATGTTATTTGAGCAATGAAAACTTGTTCTTTCCTTACTTCCCCACAGAATATTCCTGGCTGTCGGCTGAGCATTTCTTGCACCAAGGCACAGGACTCTTAAACCAAAGATAAGGCCCCTAAGGTGCTTGTCTTTAAGGAACTTACTGCCTATTGAGTTGGACAAGTGAATGGACATCGCTATTAATTTTGCTCAGCACATAGGAAACAACTTAAGTTCTGCACTCATGAATGTTATGCAAAATACTCAGGACTATATAAGATAAATATTATTGCACCTAAGTTTAGGCTAAACTTTACCCAAGTAAAGGCTATAGCACTGTCCTCTTCAGGTTTATTGGTAAGGCAACACTGTATAGTCCAGCAAGAATTTTATTTTATTTTATTTTATCTTTATTTATTTATTTTTTTTGCCTAGCACTTTGAGTTTCTGGGTTAGGTCCTTCATTTACATTACTCAGCTTTTATTTCATGGAGTTCTAAATAGACCTGGGGAGGAGGTGCTGATCTAAAGAAAAGAGGCAGCTTTGAGAAAGCTTTTAGCAGATCGCAGCTATGTAGAGTCTGATATAAATTACAGGATATTAGAAGAGAAACTGCTGGAATGGGGCCATCACACCCAGTGATTTGCTTTTGCTTTTTGTTTTGGTATTAGGGATTTAACCCAGAGGCTTTTTACCACTGAGCTACATCCAGGGTTCTTTTTATTTTTTACATTGAGATAAGATCTCACTAAATTACTGAGGCTGGCTTCGGATTTGGAATCCTCCTAGCTCAGCCTCCCCAGTTGCTGGGATTACAAGAACATGCCACCCCATCCAGCCTGCCAAGTACTTTTAACGTTATTAGTATCAAAAAATAAATATGGATTTTCCATTTGAATTTATATTTTTAAATTTCTATCACATAATAATTGTACATATTTACCATATGATGTTTTGATACATATACACTTTTTATTATTTATTTATTATTATTTTGATACATATACATTTTTATTAATAATTATTATTAATAATATTAATATTATAATATTAATTATATGCCTATAATCCAGTGGCTTAAGAGGCTGAGGAAGGAGGATCATGCTTTCAAAGCCAGCCTCAGCAAAAGCCAGGCACTAAGCAACTCAGCAAGACCCTGTCTCTCAATGAAATACAGAATAGGGCTGGGGATGTGGTTCAGTGGTTGAGTGCCCCTTAGTTCAATCTCCAGTAACTCCCACCCCAAAAGCTGAGAGTTAAAGCTTCTATGAAAGTGGTTTTGTTAGGTAACAGACAGTGAAGCCAGCTTTAAAGCTAGGTAGTGAGTGTAGATAGACAAATCAGGTCTAACATCAAGTTTCATAAAGAAAATGGAGTCCATAAGGAAAAATGGAGTCAGTCTGAGTCCTGGAAAAACATAAAACAACTTTAAGGGAGATAAGATGATTAAAGTTCCCAAGTTTAGGGCCCATCTTATAGAAGGTTAATGAAACAGCTCCCAGCAGACAGAAATGTTAATCAACTAGCCCTAAGCCCTATAGTTCCCCACCCACCTGTGTCACATCTTTGGCAAAAGAAAGATTTCAGATATAAAAGGAAGAAGACCTCTCCTCCTTTTTGGATTCCTGGTTTCCGGGTCCCCTTCTCCTTCTGGGAGAAGTCTTTCAGCTGTCCTTTCAATAAAGCCTTTCACTTTCCACTGTATGCTTACCTTTGCATGCTTCTTCGGTGTTATTCTTCAGCGTTCGGGGGAGCAAGAACTCGTCAAGGGTAAAAAGCGGTTTCAGAATAGGGCTGGGGATGTGGTTCAGTGTTTGAGTGCCCCTTAGTTCAATCTCCAGTAACTCCCACCCCAAAAGCTAAGAGTTAAAGCTTCTATGAAAGTGTTTTAGTTAGGTAACAGGATGGTGGAAACATGAGTTAGAATTATTCTATAAAATGAGCTCACTCTGCTGACCCCCCACATGCTGTCTTTTCCAAGAAGCAATTTACCTGCCACCCTGCCTAAGTGGACAGGATATGTCAGATTCCTCAGCAAACTGCCTGTTAACTACAGGAGAAATGTAGGCCCCAAATAGGGGGAAAGAACCCAAGTAACCCTGAAGGGAAAGACTTTTGTGACCAGATCCTGAAACTCTGGGAGATAAGGCTCGTTCCTCTTTACCATTAAATCTGTAAGAATATATGGTTAAGAATCCAATTAGAACAGATCAACACAGGCCCAGGTGACCTAGAGTTGCCATAGCAGTGGGTACTTAAAAGTCTGATGTCATTTTGCTTTTAGTCAAAAGTCAAGGTGGGCCTGGGCAGGACTCTCTGAAAACTTGTCTGGGATCCCCAATAAAATGGGAGTGCAGGAAAGACACATTGTCTTTTTCCTCTTTGGGAGGACCCACTCTCTCCTTTGAGAGGGTCCCCTTTTCCTATCCCTTTAATATACTCATTCATGTTACTCTTGGCTACATGGCTGAAATCTTTCTGACTTGATTGCAAGAATTGGGGTTTGGAGGGGGGTCTTCGAATTGCCTCAGTTTCTGCAGAGGCCCCAGCTCTGTAACAGTTTGAGGTAGCTCTGCTTGCCAGCCCTCAGTAGCAGTTAAGAGTTATACAGAGAGCATCAATCTATTATCATTTTCTCATCTGCACAAAAACCTTTTAAATGTTTCAGGGTTTTTTAAATTTGAAAAATAGAAATTAGGAATAGAAATTAAATATTTTTAAATTTAAAACTAGAAACTGATTTTCTTTCATGTGTGATACTAGAGATCAAACTCGGGGTATCAAGCTCTACCACTGAGCCACATGCCTAACCCCCACTCTGTTATTTAATTAAAAGAAAAACTATGTCAGGCATGGTGGCACATGCCTATAATCCTATCTACTCTGGAGACTGAAGCAGAAGGATAGCAAGTTCAAGACCAACCTGGGTACTATACTGAGATCCCTTCTCAAAAAGGAAAAAGAAAAAAAAAAGGAAAGCTATAAAGTCACAAATAACTTGTTCCAACCAGAAAAAGGAAAGAATGTATTAGCTTTCCTTTTTTATGCAGTTCAAAAATCAGTACATATATGCATATTTTTCTTCCACTTCACTTAAGTCATCAGAGGTACAGCACAAAATTGTACCCAACACATGGTAAATAGGCATTTGGTAAATGTT
Organism: Tamias sibiricus; assembly: GCA_025594165.1. Classification (NCBI taxonomy): domain Eukaryota; kingdom Metazoa; phylum Chordata; class Mammalia; order Rodentia; family Sciuridae; genus Tamias; species Tamias sibiricus. Next base: position 89,207,957 of record CM046657.1, on the reverse strand, counting down.
AACCTGATTGCTTGCTTGCTTGCTTGCTTGCTTTCCTCTTTTGATACTAATTTTCCCTTACATCTTCCAAATTTTCCAATAAAACCAATGTTTTACCTGGAGAATGGCCTAGGTTTCATGAACATCAATTTTCATTGTTTCCACCTACCTCATGTTCAAAACCACAAACTGCCCCTACTTCAGACTTATCTTGGTATCTACTTCCATATGTAAGAAATGATTACTATTCTCAAATTTAAGAGGTTGGACTAAATGAACTCTGACTCATCTTGGGAACTTAAATATTCCTTAATTCTTTCTAATTTGGCAACAGTAAATGATTGATTTGTGTTTTTAAAGGCTTCTCAGTTTCTACAGAACACTGCACAGGAAAAACTGGCTTACTTTCAGTTGCAAGCATGAAGACAACAGCAAGATCAGGTATAAGGAAGGGATTTGGGATCCTAAGGGTTGCCAAAATATCGTAGAAGAAAGCTCCATAACTCAAGGCTCAGTTTGTTAAGGCGAATGAATAATCAGTTCACAATGTGCCGGGGGTGGCCTATTCAGATCCAAAATTTTATATAAGACAGAATTCCACAGGAGTAAGAACCAGGCCAACTGTAATTCCTAAAATTCAAACTCATTCTTTGTCCCCAAGGAAATAGTTCTCCCTAGTTCATTTTAAGCCTACCTAATGTTACTCACCGGAGAGAGATTTGATATTTCCTATGGAAACCCTCAAATATGTTTTGATTACCTCATTTTCCAGCTATAACCAAACTGTCAGTTTAAGCTCTGTGAGACCTGAGCTATTCTCAAATGGGTTATCTTGGTTCGGATATGAGATTTCTATGACTGAACATTGGCCTGCTAAATATGCTACTATAGTTCAGATCTGGAATGTCCCCCAAAGATTCAAATGTTAGAGCCTTGGTCCCTAGTGCGTCAATATTCAGATGTAGGGCTTCAGGGAAGTGATTGGTTTATGAGAGCTCTGAGTTCTTCAGTGGATGAACCTACTGATGGATTGATAATTTAATGACATTAGTGGGAGGGGTGGAAATCTTAGAAGGTGGGGCCTGGTTTGAGCAAGTAGGTACTGGGGTGTGCCATGGAAGGGTATTTCTTGACTCTGTACCTTCTGCTCTCTGCTTCCTGGCTGTCAAGAGCTGAACAGCTTTCCCCTACATTCCCTCCTGCCTTAATATTGTGGCTCACCTCAGACTCCAGGCCGTGGAGCCAGCTGCCTATGGAGCCAGCTGCCCATGGACTAAAACCTCAGAAACCTCAAGCCAAAAATAAATCTTTCCTCCTCCAAGTTGTTTTTCTCAGGTGACAAAAGGCTGACTAATACATATACTTTCATTTATTCTTTCCCAGAAGAAAAAAAAAAAAGTCGGTTCAAAGTTCCTCTCAGTATTATTTACTAACTGGAAAATGGTAAAGGGCCAGAGAGCAGGTGTGGTTGAAAGCCAACTAGGTGGGGATTGTTTCCTTTGTCAGGCAAAACTTTTTAAACTGTAATTGGCTAAATGATAAGGAAAGGGCATTTGGTTAAAAATTGTTAGGACTTGTGTGAGATTAACAACCACCCTTAATTTATTGCTTGCCCATTGTCCTGCTAAGCCCTTGACAGAAAAAGAAACCTGTCACAAATTTATCACCTCTTTCCTTTTTATTCAAGTGAAATAATTTATTAGTCCTAACAGAAATTGTTATAGGTAGTCAATATGGAAACTTACTAAATTTACTTTAGAGTTTTACAATTTATGTACTCAAATTCTTCCAGGACATTTACTTGACTGAATGCAAGATTTTGGAATGTTCAGAAAAATGAACATAGTGAAATTTTGATTAAAGTTAGAAATATTTGCATGATATTTAAAATATTTCAGTGGTTTATCTCTATATTATTCTTATTAAACTATACTTTCCTAACACAGAGATTATTTGCAGTCATATGTAAAAGTGATGAAATGCAATACATACCCAAAAGAAAACTATTTTGATATTCAGATAAATATGTTAGTATTACACAGTATAGTGCCTGGCACATTCCTAATGAATATTTATTAATAGATGACTAAATAAGCATCATTATTAATTTTATATTTCATGAAGCAGTAGTGAAGCAATTCAATTTCTACACTCAGGAAGATAATGCAAAAGACTCTCAATTATAAAATAATGACCATGATAAATATTATATCACCCAAGTGTGGAGTAAAAATTATAAATATCATACAATCCTATCCATATCAAATTTTGGTTCTTCAGCACCATCCCCTCTTTCTGCCCCAAGACTACTTAACTACTTTATCCATGAGTTATCACAAATCCTCTATGGTTTCAAGAACTCAAACTTATCTGGTCTGAGATTACTGTGGTACCTGCCCTTTTGCAAGGCTATACCCTCACTCAAGGCAGCCAGACCCTAATTCAGAGGGGCAACCCAATTCTCTGCAGAATAAGGGCAGGATCTTGACTCCCCTCCTTACCCCTCTGCCTGACCCCTTTCCTCACACAGACCCTGGGCACACTTCAGGAGAGAAGATATGTTGTCCTGTTACATCAGGTAATTTCTGCCTTTATCAGTAAATTTCTGTCAAGCAGCAGAACAGTGGGTTTGAGTGGCATGATGACACTCATTTCTGTGATCCTTCCTCTAAAAGGAGCCTGGGGCACTTGTTGGAGATTAAAGTGAACACAATTAGGGACATATAAATGATATAAGATTTTCCACCCCTTCAAAAAAACCTTTGGACTGTATTTAATCTTTTTCTTTAATATTTGTTTATATGCTTTAGTTGTACACAATGTGTTTATTTGTACATGGTGCTGAGGATCAAACCCCGGGCCAAGCACGTGCTAGGCGAGTGCTCTACTGTTGAGCCACAACCACAGCCCCTGTATTTAATCTTTGTTTAGTGCAATTCAGTAAACTTTTGGTTTTGGTGTGTGTATGGGGGGGGGGGGGGCAGACAGATAAACAGACATGGAATGTAGCCTTTGAATTACTTCTTTAAAAGCCCCCCTGTTCTTGCTGATAGGCAGAATCACAACTCTGAGACAGGAGTCCCCTGTGTTTCTCCTTTGCTAGCAAAGCAATAAACCTTCCTTTTCCTTTTTCTCAAAATCTTATCCTGGTTATTGGATTGGCATATCGGGGACAAGGACCGAGGTTTCAGTAACATTATAAGTAATGTTGGTATGGAAAACCCTGTACATGAATCCACTTGGGAAAATGTGCAAAGGAACACTGAAGAACAGCATGTAATTGCAAAAGGAACCAGGCCCAGAGTGGAATAAGGACAGAAACCCTAGCAAGGAAAAGGTGCGCAGAGATCAACCCTTGTTAGCATTAGAGGCAGCTCAGAAAGGCACTGATTCAAAGCAGTCAGCAGAGGCAGCAAGGCTGAAAACAAACAGGGAGCTTGTTTATTGGCAGGAGTAGAGTGGAAGTGAGAAAGGAAATCCCTGAGCATGTTTATAAAGTCACACTGAGAACTCAAATAGGAACAGAACATAATTTCTAATGGATGAACCAAAGTCAATACCTTCTATCCATTACACTTTTTGTGTGGCACCCCAACATATGTGGAAAGAGGTTGATGGTGACAATTTTTTGAAGCTTAAAATTTAGAATTGTAGGAATAGTAAATACTTCACCCTAATTCTAGTAGTTTTGTATTTTTCTACTGATTTAAATATAATCCCTCTGTTTTAGTTATTGGCTTACAATACTGTTTTTGAAGTAGCCAAGGGTGAGAGTTCCGTAAACATGGTGGTGGCTGGAATTGGCCTACAGTAGGATCTCATCTAATGTGCATGAACTAAGTGGAAATTTTTATATTAAGTCTGGAAAAGTTTGACTCTTGACTCAAGAGATTATTGACTGTAGCACAGTATAAACATTTTAAGTAGGGATAAGACACACCCAGTCAACAAATCTTTGTTGACTGGACTTGATTTATTATGTTAAAAAGAGTAATGAATTAGTGAACTGGAGGAAGTTTTAAGATGAGTTTATGCTAGAGAGGGAGAGGGAAATCAGAATACTAGGAGAAAGTGTAACAGTGATTCACTTTATGCTTTGAATATCACCCTTGCTGCTGTGACTTATTTATTTTTTTTAAAAAGACATGTTTCACAGGGCCTGGTGGTAATCCCAGTGGCTCCAGAGGCTGAGGCAGGAGGATAGAGAGAGTTCAAAGCCAGCCTCAGCAAAAATGAGGCACTATGCAACTTAGTGAGACCCTGCCTCTAAGTAAAATACAAAATAGGGCAGGGGATATGGCTCAGTGATCAAATACCCCTGAGTTCATTCCCCAGTAGCACCCCCCCCCCAAAAAAAAAAAGGGACATGTTTCTATTTCTCTGGCCTTTCTCCTCCTTCATCTCTCCTCATCCCTAATCTTGGGGAAAACAGGATTACCTTTCTTCCCCATCCTAGCAGAATGATCTGTCCCTGAGTACACACCCACCACAGGAATGAAGTAATTAGACTTGGGGATGGCACCAGAAGATCTCAGAAATGACTGTCTCCCAAATTAACAAGTGAATTACAACTGGGGACAGAGAACATGTGAAATGTAGCCTTTGAATCACCTCTTTATAAGCTCCCTGTTCCCCCTGATGGGCAGAATTACAGCCTCTGGAACAGTAGCCCCTGTGTTTCTCCTTTGCTAGCAAAGCAATAAAACTTATTTTTCCTTTTTCTCAGAACTGTGTCCTTGTTATTGAATTGACACTGGGGAGGAGGACCAAGTTTTCAATAACAATAGAACTTCTTGTTAGATAAATTTGGGCCAACAGGCCACACCCCTCAGGTGCCTTAGGTTATCCAGTGAGCCTGAGCTTTAACTTCCCAGAAGTGCCCATCTCTCCCGAGAATCCACATTTGGTGGCCCTGAGTCCCTGCCCTTTCTGATCCTGGAATATTCACCTCTCACGGGAACTCACCCTGGGACAGGCTCTCCCATTCTGAGCCAATCCTGAGCGTAGGAGTCCCGCTTCCCACCCCCGGCAGCCTATGGAGTTGGGGGTCCCTCGAACCACTCAAGTCACTACTTAAACCCCTGCCGGGCTGGAATTTGTCCCTTTTCTCTCCTTCGCCACCGCCTTCTCGCTGGCTTCCCCTTCCTCTTCTCCCCTTCTTTCCTTACCCCTTTTCCTATCCCTTTCCCTTCTCCCCTTCCCCTTTTCCGCTTTTCCCCTTTCTTTGCTCCTTCTACGCCCTTCTTCTCCCCACCGGTTTCCTTTCCTCCTTCACCTTCCCCTTGCTCCCCTTCTCTCCACGTGCCTTTTTGGTCAGACCAGCCATTAGGGGCCATTTAATAAACCCCTTTGCTACACAGCAGTTTCTGGTGTGAGTTTTTTGCCCTTCACTTCTTAAGTTAGGAGGTAAGGAAAGGAGTAGTATAAGTAAGTGACAAAGGATATGTATAAAATGAAGTCAGCAAAATCCAAATATCAAAAAAAATAGACTATTAAAGAATGAATTTAGTACAAATATACAAAGATTTTTATGCAATTATTTAGCATGATAAATGAATGGGAAATTACGTAACATTGTGCAAAAAGGGATAATAAATGTATATACTATACAGTGTGATTTCAAATATGTAAAGTAAAACATAGCATAGAAAAGAAGAATAAAGCCAGGTGCAATGGTGCACTCCTATAATCCCAGAGGCTCAGAAGGCTGAGGCAGGAGGATGAGAATTCAAAGCCAGACTCAGCAATTTAGCAAGGCACTAAGCAATTCAGTGATACCCTGTTTCAAAATTAAAATATATATATATATATATATATATATATATATATATATATATATGGCTGAGGATATGGCTCAGTGGTTAAGTACCCCTAAATCAATTCCAGTACCAAATAAATAAATAAATAAATAGAAAATAAGGATAAAAATATATCAACACATTATCAATGGTTACCTCTGGAAATAAAATTACACATGAGATTTTAGTTTCCAGTTTTCTTTATTTTCCAGTTTTTATATATTGCACATATATTATTTTGAAAAATTGGGGAAAGTAAAGGATTTTTCCCCTTTCCTTTAAATTTCTTTTTTTTTTTTTTAATTTATTTTATTTTATTGGTACCAGGGATTGAACTCAGGGGCACTTAAGTACTGAGCCACATCCCTAGGCCTTTTTATTTTTTATTTTGAGGAAAGGGCTTGCTAAGTCACTTAGGGCCTCACTAAATTGCTGAGGCTAGCTTTGAATTTGTGATCATCATGCCTCAGCCTCCTCAGCTGCTGGGATTACAGGGGTTTGCCACCACACCCAACAAATGTCTTTTCTAACCCAGAAATTTTATTAAAGTGCTAGGTGGTTGTTGTTGTTGTTAAGATCTATTAACAACAACAATAAATATCCTGGCTCCTATTTACTATTTAGTAAACAAATTCTACAGGAATGATGAGCTTTACTAAGACCAGTATGAAAACAATTGTCTCCAAGTCAATCAAAGACTTCTTATCTATGTCACTCATTTACTGACCATTATCTATTCCTGGATTTCTTTCTTATTTTTTTTGGCACGGAGGATTGAACTCTGGGATACTCGACCACTGAGCCCTATTTTGTATTTTATATAGAGACAGGGTCTCACTGACTGCACCATGGCACTGCCCCACTATTCCTGGATTTTTTTCTGTTTTTAAGTGGATTAGAGCATTGCATTTTAGTGAAGGTTAAGATTTATAATGTTTATCTTGAAATAAAGACAATAAATGTGCTTTTGTTTTATTTTTGTTTCACTCATCTAATAGAATAACCCAATTCTACTGAATTAGAAACCCAATTTATTCTAATTGTGAAAACTAAAAATAAGCATAAGATTTTCCTTCATTGTTTGCAGGTACTTAGCAAAATGTCAATAGTCTTTTATGACTTTAGTTGACTATGCAAATAGATATTGCAGACTAATATACTTTTTCCCCCTCTACACATCCTAAATCAAAAAACAGCTTGGGTTTCTTCAGTGTTCTTCAAACGTTAGGAGAAAGAGGTTTCTTCCAGTGGAAAATTATATTCATTTCATCCTAGAGTGAAAAAGAATATGTGAACAAATAAGTAAGTGTTTTACTTTGGGGAGACACTCTTTAATACCAACCCCACTTTAATCTAAGTTTGAATTAATGTTCCCAATGGTATTTCATTAGGTAGACTGGAATGTAAAAGCCAAACCCATGTGTTCTCCTTAACTATAAAAACCACTACTGAGTCTTTCAGACCCTCACAACAGGAGCATGACTTCAAGACAAGCAGCTTTGGCATCACCCGGGAAATTTTAAATGCAGAATCCCAGACTCAACCTCCTGGATTAGAATCTGAATTTTAGTAAGATAATCATGTGATTCACAGGCACATCGAAGCTTAGCATTGGGCTAGACAACTTTGTTTGTTTGTTTGTTATATGGTACAGGATAAGAAGGAAATGATATAAGTAAACTAATGAAGGCTGTTAGTGAGATGAAAGTATCATAGTTTGGGGTTCTAATTCAGGATGCTTCACACAACATGCTTTAGAACTACAATTGGATGATCATGACTCTGAACTTTAAATTATGTGTTTTAGATGTTGGAAGAGTCACAACTATTATGATCATGTTGCTCATGGGAAAGGTAAAAAAAGCATTAGAGGAAAAGAAAGCGACAGTAAGTTATGGTTGAATTTTCTAAATGAAACATATAGTATGGGAGTTCCTGGACATATTGAAAACCTCAAAGAAAGTGTCATTTCCAATCTGTGTATAAATTATATACAATTTTTCATAATTCACACACTGAAGACAATAGTTTTCCCTTGCCCCTCCCCAATTGTTTGCCTGAGAAAACCATATACTTTTTTTGGAGGGGGAACATGTATGTGGGTTTGCAACAAGAAGATCCTGAACATAAAGTAGACAATCAACATATGCTTTCCTTTTTTTTTTTTCAACATACACTTTCATTCATTCAATGGTAATTCTGGTGACAAATAGCAACTGAGCACCTATTGTGTCAGGTACCATGCTAAGTGCCAAAGACACAGTAGTGAGAAGACACAGTCCCTGTCTTTGTGGAGCTTTTGATTACTGCACGAAATTACCTGTGGATTTTTTCATCTACATTTCTATGCATAGCTCTTCCTTTTTTTTTTTTTTTTTTTTTTTTTGTTGGTTAATAATGAGAAATGTCTGATTCTTAGTTATCTGTGATTGGGCCAGTTGTCACTGTATCATAGATAGTAGCAATTGATATCATATGGCAGAGATGAAGCTAAGACCTGTCAGTAACAATTACATATGATCTTTGTAATGGCTAGATACGGGCTAGGGAGAGATGGCTAAGGCTGCTAGGAAAGTAGCAAGAATAAGTGGCAACTAGTACAAGCAGGATCCAGGAACACTTCTCTCCTAAACTGTACAGATGAAAGCCATACAATTATGGTCCAAATGTAACACATTTTTGTCATTTGACTCCAATTGAGGAATTGGATACTTTATTAGGCATATATGTCTTCAAATAAAGGCAATTTATTCTTCAGTCTTATAATATGCACTTTGGAAACCATCCATCTTTAAAATAAATAGCTTTGTGAAGTTTCTCGGAATGATGGGGACCTGACAAAAGTGAGTGGAAAGTTGAGATAAACAGCCCCTCGTAGGCAAGTGACCCAGATGAGGCTTAAATCAACCATTACTCCAGGACAATGATATCTTTGTGGATCGTGAGAGCAGTTGACTCCCAGATTCCTCACCCTAACTTCCCAGAGCCCAGACACTGTGCCTCTTTAACACAACCCTATGACTAGTTCGGCCCTTCTTGCCCAGTGACTAGATTCTCTACCATGACTCGTGGTCTGGTGGTTAAGGGTGTAGTCTTGAAAGGCAGATGGATACAGGTTTAGTTCTGGCTCCACTACCTCTAACACATGGGATCTTAGGTAATGTCATGTCGCGATGCCTCAGTTTTCTTCCCTAGAAGAGAGATTATAATTCTCAACTTGTGTTACCATGGGGGTTCTATAACCATGTAAAACATTTATTGCCATGCTTTGCCCATGCAAATAGTGGCTACTTTATTATGAAACCCAATTTAATAATAAAGTAGTTTAAAACCCATTACTGCTTGCTACATGAATTCCCTTAATCCTCTCATTAACACTGTTTTTTCTTAAACAGTGTGGTTCAGTTTCTTAGTGTCTGTGTTTTCTCCTATTGAACTCATATCCTGGAGGTTGCATCCCTGGCCTCCTGCTCTCTGGCACTTCTGCACTCCCATTTTATCAGGTTCAATAGACACACTAGCTCCCGGGAGCTCCCAGGCACTGTCTGGCTCAGGGCTATAGCAGCGTCCAGTGGTTGAAATCCTGGCCTCTGGTTCAAATCCCAGCACTTCTGTTCACTAGCTGGGTGGTGCTGGATAAATTATTCCACCTCTCTGTAACTGTTTCCTCAATTGTTAAATGAATTATAACTATTTCCTGTGATTGTTGTAAGCAGAATAATATATATTATGTATATTAAGAATCTAGAATAAGCAGTGCTACATAACATTTGCAGTTATGATTCCTATCCTGGATAAAGGTGTCCATGCTTGGCTTTTACCTGTTTCTTTCCTTTCCCCCAAGTCATCTTCAGGGCTGTAAACTGATCTTCAGGACTCACGTACCCAGCTGCATGTCTCTACATGATCTGGACACTGTGCTCCCATGGCAAGCCCTCTGCCTTTCCCACATTCTGCCACAATTGGTCCTGGCAAACATTGGCCAAGACAGCAAGGAACAGCAATAGTTTGCTTCAAGTTTCTGTTTGTTGAGGAACAGTGCACTGGACCCAGGCTAGTAGCTGCTACCTGGAAAAGTGAAACTAAAGGAGCCAAGCAAAATACTCGCCTTGTTCTTCCTTAATCCCTCATCTCCCTCATTCTTCCTTAATCCTCATCTCCCTTCCCTCATTTCCACTGGTAAACAGAGACCATCCATCCAGAAGAAAAGACAGAGCAAAATTCCTCCTCTCTGAAGTTGACTGTGTGCTAGAAAGTCTTTCATGGATAAGAAATAGAGAGGGGGAAAAAAAAAAAAACCTCAGTAGTGTAAGTCTGAGTGTAAGTAGTGTAAATCTTCTATTGTATCCCTGAGGGGATATTGGTTAACTGAACTGTTACTGTTTTGAGTTCTTCAATGATGGAACACAGCAAAACATAAAGTAACCCAAGAGAAAGACAGGGGAAGGTTGAGTTTTGATTGAGATCTTTAAACAAAGCCGATACCACTGGTTTGTAAACTGCACAGCACCCTCAGGGTGTTTGTGAAAGTCAAGGGTGTCAGGGTCTTACTTCTCAGTCCTCCGTGCCTTGAATAGTATTTGGCTTGTGGCAGTAAACTGTTCCTGCTGGGCAGTCCTGGCTTCAAGCCTCCCACAGGGAGATTCCTTTTAATGCTCCAGATCCCTTCCAGGGCCACTGTCAATATTTTTAAAAGCAAAATGATGATTATTAGCATATTCTGTTTTTTTTTTAAATATTTATTTGTTTGTTTTAGTTGTAGTATTTACTTGATGATTATTTCTTTCAATTATTTGGGTGGAAGTTTGATTTAATTAATCAAACTCCCATGTCTTTATTCGATTTCATACATTCAGTTATCCCCCATGCAATTAAACCTCTATAGAGTCCTTTTGTAATTTATCTTGCACCTAAACAAATATGTGAAAAGTCAGAATAGTTTTTTTTTTTTTCTTTTTTAAGTCTTATGGGTATACATGATGGTGAGATTCACAGTGGTATATGCATATACGTATGTAGGAAAGTTAGGTCAGATTCATTCCTCTGTTCTTCCCTTATCTTGTCCCTTCTCCCTCCCCCTCAGTCCCCTTCATCTAGTCTACTGGTCTTCCTTTTATTTTGATGGAATCCCCCCAAATCCTTATTTTGAACTAGCTTTGCAGTAAAGAGAGGGAATAGGGGTAGGGGGTAGGGAGAGAAAAAGGCTAATACTGGGGACTGAATTAGAGAACATTATATTCCATGCTTTTAGAATTATGCCAAACTGAATCCTAATGCTATGTATAGTTATAAATAAACAGTAAAAAATTTCCAAACAAGTCAAATAGGAATACATATAACAAAACACAGAAAGAGCAGGAATAAAAGTTAACACATAGAGTGTATTCAGTCAGCCTTAACTGATTCTCTCTCTCTCTCTTTTTTTTTTTTTTTTTTTTTTGGTACCAGGGATTGAACTCAGGGGCACTCAACCACTGGGCCACATCCCCAGCCCTTTTTTTTTTTTTTTTTTTTTTTTTGTATTTTTTTTTAGAGACAGGGTCTCACTGAGTTGCTAAGTGCCTCGCCATTGCTGAGGCTGGCTTTGAACTCGCCATCCTCTTGCCTCAGCCTCCCAAGTGCTAGGATTACAGGCGTGCACCACCGCGCCCAGCTTGATTCTCTTTTAATTCCTGCAGCAGGTTAGACAAATTTCTACAGATAAGAAAAAAAAATACATTAATTTATCCAATTGATCAAAGACTCTTCTAAAAACCATAAACTAAATGTTGTTTAATTTCCCATTTGAAAGAAGTAACAACAAAATCACCAAACCCTACATTAAAAAAAAAATTTTTTTTGTTTTAGTTGTAGGCAAACATAATACCCTTATTTTATTTATTTGTTTTTATGTGGTGTGAGGACTGCTCTCACACATGCTAGGCAAGTGCTCAACCACGGAGCCCCAACCCCAACCCTAGAGCCTACATTTAAAAAACCATAGCAAAATACTTGGAAAGTGATGTGTACACACTGGTACATGGAAAATTATAGTTCTTAAATCCTGACACTATTCAATAAGTTCTAGTAATGATTTGCACTGGGCTGTCCTCTGAATCTGTTATGGTTTGGATCTGGAATATCCCTCAAAGGCTGGGTTCATAATGTATCAATGTCCAGAGGTAGGACTTGCCTCCTTAGAGTAAGTAGGTCACTGGGGGAGTGCCCTTGGGAACTATTATACCATGTCCCACACAACTCACCCTCCTACTTCCTGGCTTCCATGAGATGAGCACCTGTCCTGCACCACAATGTTCTGCCTCACCTCAGGCTCAGAGCAATGAAGCCAGTAAAATAGCCCAAAATAAACCTTTTCTCCTTTAAGTTGTTTGTATCAGGTATTTTTGGTGTTAGTGACAAAAAGCTGACTGAAACAATATCCTAAAATCCCTTCTGTAGGTTTTGAGAGTCAGTCAAAAAGCGTTTTGTGGACTTCAACTGTGCGGAAAACCACAACCCAAGTCAAGTAAGTTTCTGAATTCTGGTTAGTTGCCATAAGTTGTTTTTCTGATTTCTGAGCATACAAAAAAAAATTTTTTTTTTTTGTACCGGGGATTGAACTCAGGGGCACTTGACCACTGGGCCACATCCCCAGCCCTTTTTTGTATTTTATTTAGAGTTGCTAAGTGCCTCGCCATTGCTGAGGCTGGCTTTGAACTCACCATCCTCCTGCCTCAGCCTCCCAAGTGCTGGGATTACAGGCGTGCACCACCGCACCCCGCCTGAGCATACAAATTTTAATGCTAAATTCTCCTCATGGATCCAGAGCTGCCTACTGGCATCCTCAATGACACTTGATCCTTCCCCGAATGATTTTGTACCCAGTAATGACTAGGAATACAAATCTTTGGGTTCAGAGGACAGCAGGGTTTCAGTTTCAGTTCTACCAACTCCAACTGTGTGATTCTGGGCAAATTATATAACCCATATGTCTCAGTTTCCTTTTTTTTTTTTTGGTACTGGAGATTGAACTCAGGGGTACTCAACCACTGAACCACATCCCCACCCCTATTTTGTACTTTATTTAGAGACAGGGTCTCATTGAGTAGCTTAGTGCTTCACTTTGGGTGAGGCTGGCTTTGAACTCTTCTTGATCCTCTTGCCTCAGCTTCCCAAGTCGCTGGGATTATAGGTGTGTGCCACCACGCCCGGCTCTCCTTTCTTCCTTCGTTCCTTCCTTCCTTCCTATCTTTCTTTATTTATTTTGTACTGGGGATTGAACTCAGGGGCACTCAACCACTGAGCCACATCTACAGCCCTACTTTTTATTTTACAGGCCTTCTCTGTTTATTTATTTTTAATGAGGATAATAATATCTTCCTTGAAGGAATATTGTAGGATGTAGGTGAGGTAGGCATAAAGCGACCTGTACTCAATAAATGGTTGCTATTATTTTTACAGGGAAATTATTTTGCTGCCGAAGCACAAACTCAGGTTCACTCATAGCAGTAAATCCCTGGCTGACTCACCTAGCTGAGCGTCAACTCTTGCCTCTCCCACTCTATCTATCAAGATTAGCTTCTTCTTTTCTTCCAGGGCCTTCAAAGAAGACTTCACAGTCTCTGTCAAGAGCTAAAAAATTTAAGCTGTTGCCTATATTAACCTAAATCTCCCCTGCCATTCAAGCCAGTTTCCTCATCTGTGTTGTCTATAGAAATAGGAAAGAGCTGCTCCCCAGCCCCTGGTAATAGACTCTCAAATTCAGGAAACCACCAACATTTATTAAACATCTACTTGTGTATGACTTTCTGTGAGAGACCAGGGAAATAGATTTAGATTCGTCTAGACTGTGGGAAGATCTGGAAAATGGAAAGTAGCTTAAAATCAGAAAGCAGTCTATGCAAAACAAACATATCAAATTAATTAAAGAATTTAGAGACTGGGGATTTTGTTGGGCTCTTTCCAGTGCAATCACAAGAATAGCTAAAGTTTATAATCAATAGAGAAAATACCTGAAAATAGAAATGCAGATGCTAAGAAATTCATTAATTTCATTAATTAATTGGTACCTTTGCCAGAACCCTCAAAATAAAATATAGTTATACATAAGAATTTACTGTACACAGGATAGAGGTTACTGGGAAAAAATACTACTACTTTTATTTGGTCTGATGTTTGGGTGAAGAATTTCCGATGGCAATATAGTCACTTGGGAAAAAAAGAAGCCTATTAAGAATCACAGATGACCAGGCCCCGTGGCATATGCCTATACTCCCAGCAGCTCAGGAGGCTGATGCAGGAGGATCATGAGTTCAAAGCTAGCTTCAGCAATGACTAGGCGCTAAGCAACTCAGTGAGACCCTGTCTCTAAATGAAATACAAAATAGGTTGTGGCTCAGTGGTCAAGTGCCCCTGAGTTTAATCCCCAGTACAAAAAAAAAAAAAAAAAAAAATCACAGATGTCCTTTGAGGCAACTGCTTCTCTCATTAGAAACTGAACTCCTCAGCTTTGAGCATGTGCATTCCAGGAGGTGAAAGGAAGACACAGCAGGTCCAGCAAGACCTCTGTGCAGGCATGCCTGGCCTGAAAAAGAAATGGGCAGCAGGGGGAGAAATGAAAACTAAGAAATTAAGTCCTTTTCCCAGAACCTTCCAGAAGTTCTTCTTTCTTCCCTCTCATGTACCCAACCCCTTCTACCCAGACTTAAGTGTATTTTTATTCTAACTTTAAAAATTATGAAGCTATGCTTATGCCAAAAATTCTCATCAGTGGGACCTTGCCTGTCTCACAGGAAAAGTAAATTCACCCCTTTAAAAATATTTTTTGCTCCTGTTAGCTCTGTCTGGACTGTGAATAATGAGAATGAGATCTTGAAAAGCCAGTTTAGATTCATATCTTCTATACTTCCCTTGTATAAACATATTCAGAGATTTGACCAGAGGAAGAAAAATGCAAGTAATTTTAATTTGTGTTCAGTGACTCCTAGGCTCTACAATTATCTGTCTAGCAAATTCCTTGTATATTATAGGTGCATGAAAACATTTTTGTTGAGTGAAATAATTAATATCCAAACTATTTACCTTTGCTCAAACAACATTTTGCACTTTCTAAATTTGTACTAAGCAGAGTAAATAAACCAGACTTAAAGTTAATTTATCATATGTTAAGGCACAAAAAGACAAAAGTTAATGGATTTGGCAGTACACTTTGAAATTCACTGCAAAAAGAAATATTCCATAAGAGGAAAACTTTGATTAAGCTTCATTTATCAAGTTTTCATGGCTAATATAACTTCTGCAGGTTTCAGTTAGAAAGATAAAAAAGCCTTGCTATATGAATTTTTTTTTTTTTTTTTTTTTTTTTTTTTTTTTTTTTTTTGGTACTGGGGATTGAACTCAGGGTCCCTCGACCCCTGGGCCACATCCCCAGCCCTTTTTTTGTATTTTATTTAGAGACAGGGTGTCACTGAGTTGCTAAGTTGCTAAGTGCCTCACCATTGCTGAGGCTGGCTTTGAACTCGCAATCCTCCTGCCTCAGCCTCACAAGTGCTGGGATTACAGGAGTGCTACATGAAAATTTTAAGTTAACAGATTAATTTATTTTTACAAAGTCCTCCATAGAAGTTTGTGGGAACAACAAGCTAAGCTTCCTCTTTTTAAGAAGTGGGGAGGGGAAATCTTCAGAGAATCACTAAGTTATGAAAAATCACATTAGCTACATTCTCCTTTATCCAAAATTTTCCACAGTTGCCTCAACTTGCATTTTCATATGACTAGAAGATATGATGAGGAAAGTGCATTTCTATTTTTCAGGATGATGAGAAACTTTATTTTATTTATTTATTTATGGTACCGGGGATTGAACTCAGCGGCACTAGACCACTGGGCCACATCCCCAGCCCTTTTTTGTATTTTATTAGAGACAGGGTCTCACTGAGTTGCTAAGTGCCTCACCATTGCTGAGGCTGGCTTTGAACTCGCGATCCTCCTGACTCAGCCTCCCAAAGTGCTGGGATTACAGGCGTGCGCCACCGCGCCCGGCGAGAAACTTTATAGTAGGCTCAGGCTCTCTGCCTTGTCTGATAGGAGTGGGCAAACCTCTGGAACCTGACCTGTCACAGGTTTGAACCTGAAGGATGAACTGAAACTGAACCTGGAGAAGAGTGGCAACTTACTTTCCCTCCCTCCCTCCCTCTGTCCCTTCCCTCCTTCCTTCCTTCCTTCCTTCCTTCCTTCCTTCCTTCCTTCCTTCCTTCCTTCCTTCCAAGATGACTCTATGCTGTCTGCTACTAAAATTGTAGTTTCAGTCTTTATTCCTCCCTGAAAACACAGTTATATGCTTTAAAGGAAGACACAATAACCCAATGACTGACAGCAAATTCTGCAGCTTCTGACAAACCTGTGTTCAAGGACCAGCTATTCCACTTGCCAGCTGTGTGACACTAGGCAAGTCATGTATCCTTCTGAACATCAGCTTCCAGATAATCAAAATATGAATAAAAGAGCATATATCCACAGTGTTGTTTCAGTAACAAAAAGAGATAATTTGTAAGACAAAATAATAACCAAAAAATCTGATACATGCAGAAGATACTTCTATAAATGATGGGAATTATTACTATCACCATCATCACTACAGTCATCATCACCCTTTACCCCAGCATCCAGTGCATCTCATTGTGCCCACATATCTCTGCATCAGGAGCCTAGTGGGAATCTTAGAGTCCTGGCTGCATACTTTTGCCTGCTGAGGCATAAGGGTTGCAAGTTGGAGACCAGCCTGGGCAAATTAGTGAGACCTTACCTCAGAATAAAAATAAAAGGCTGGACGTTGTAATTCAGTGATAGAGTGCCCTGGGTTCAATCCCCAGTACCAAGAGAAAGAAAGGAAGAAAAGAAGGAAAGTCAGTCAGTCACTCTGGGGTATAAAATAAGAGCTCTATTTTGGACATGTTCAGTTTGAGAGGTCATCAGACATCCAAATGCAGGGTCAAGTAGACTTTTGAGATCTGAGGGATGAAGTAGAGGCTAGAGAAAAACACTTTGGTGTTATTAGCACAAGAGGGCCAGATGTGATCACCCAAGGAGGAATATGAATAGAGAAAAGGACTTGACTTCTTCAGATTTTAGAGGCCAAGAAGAGGGAGAGGTAGCAAAGAGGATGGAGTTGTTAAACAGGTTACAACAAAACCAACAAAGATCTTGGTGACCTAGAGTCCAAGTTGAAGAAGTGCTTAGAGGGAAGGCGTAAACTATTATGTCATATACTATGGAGAGGTGAGTATAATGGAAGGGTCCTTGGCTTTGACCTTCAAAAAGGCTATTTACAGTCTAGAAAAGATCAGTTTCCCTAAACCCATGGGAGAGAAAGCCTAATCAGAAAAGGCGAAGGAGCAAAGGATACATAAAGAACTAAAGACAATGAATCAAATTTACTTCTTCTGTTTTTTGTTTTGTCTTGTTTCTTTTTTTTTTTTTTTTTTTTTTTTTGGTACCAGGGATTGAACCCAGGGGTGCTTAAACACCTAACCACATCCCCAGATGTTTTCTATATTTTTATTTAGAGATAAGGTCTCCATAAGTTGCTTAGGGCCTTGCTAAGTTGCTGAGGTTGTCTTTGAACTAGGGATCCTCCTGCCTCAGCCTCTTGAGTCACTGGGATTACAGGTACCACCACACCTGGTCAAATGTACTTCTTCTTCTTCTTTTTTTTAAACCTGCATTTTATTTATTTATTTATTTATTTTTATGTGGTACTTCCGATCGAAACCAGTGCCTCACACGTGCTAGGCAAGTGCTCAACCAACGAAGCAACAACCCCAACCCAAATGTGCTTATTCTTGACATCCATAAATAGCAGTTATAAGAGCCACTAAAGTCCCTAAAAGTTACATGCAGAATTCTGGGTTTATGTGACAAGATGTGTCTTTCAGGAGGAAAAGTCAAAGCTATTATGCAATAGCCAGCCGGTCAGGGCTGCAGAGTGTGGCACCCTCCCTGGATACTTGTTCTGTGTTCTGGCCAAGGACGTAGGGCTTCTAGCCCTTTTAAAAATTCATGCTTCTTTTCAATTAGTAGAACCCTTAAAACCTAAACTTAAGGATCTATTCTTAGTTTTTAAAGTTTTATAGGCTAAAATAGTACCTCTATGCAATTTCTGGTGGATGTTATAAAATTGTGGCCCAGAAAGTCAACATTTGTATGAATGGTATTTGGAGAAAGGGCTTATAAAAATGAATTTTTATAAATCAAATAATATTTCCTATTAACCTATATGGCCTCATAATAAAGCACATCCAATAAGAATAAGATAACAGACAACTAGTATATAAAGTGACTTTTAGGTAATCTTGGAAAACAATGAAGATAAATTGAAAATATAATGTAGATTTAAAGAAAATTAATCAGTGAGGAAATAATACATCTATGCTGCATTCACAGTAAAAATATTGTAGCCCATTCTGCATCCGTTCATAAATGTCAAACTTTAGATTCACTCATAGAATTAAAACTTTCCCTGAGAGCTGGGCACAGTGGCACATGCCTGTAATCCCAGGGGCTTGGGAGGCTGAGATAGGAGAATCGTGAATTCAAAGCCAGCCTCAGCAATGGCGTGCTAAGCAACTCAGTGAGACCCCGTCTCTAAATAAAATACAAAAATGGGCTCAGATGTGGCTCAGTGTCAAGTGCCCCTGAGTTCAATCCCTGGTACCCCCCCCCCAAAAAAAAAAAAAAAACAACTTTCCCTGAAACCATTGTAAGAGTAATGTGGCCATTGTATTTGTCTCTCCTTCTGTAAGAATGAACAATAAAAGAAAGCCCCAAAGATGTTTCTACAGCTGGTTTAGAAACGTAAAATGAGCCTATGCATGATGAAGTCTGAAATGGTAGACTTCTGGGCCTACGGCATCTGCTCTTAAGAATCTTAAGGGAATCTGGGCCCCATCTGCAGGTTCAACAATCCTCCTAAAAAACATCAAGTCCTCTGAGCATGGGAGTCCTGTCTTACAGTTCTTTTATTTATTTATTTTTCTAGCAATTGCTGGTACCCTACAGCATTGAAATAAAAACCTGATGATTTGAAGAGCATGGAATATTTACCTAGTACTTACTGGGAAGGAGTCATGGAAAGAGGGGTACTGGCAGTTTCAAAATAACATATGTGGGCTAAGTAATAGAATGTTTGCCTGAGGTCCTGGGTTCAATAAAAGTACAAAACAGAAAAAGGAGGAGGAGGAGGAGGAGGAGGAGGAGGAGGAGGAGAAATTCTTGGGTTTACAGAGCATATACCTATTCTCACATGAGCCATCGATGAAAGGTTTTTGTACCCAGACCACGTAACACACACTTGTGTTTGTGGCACAAAAATCCTTGAATGTTTTGACCTATTTAAGTGTCCCAGGATTCTTCTGGGTCAAGGCTTGGCAAAATAGGGTCTCTGGACCCACAGTATCAACCTCACCTAGGAAGTTGGTAGAAAAGCAAATTGTTGGGCCCTACCTCAGACCTGTTGAGCCAGATCCCTTAGGAATGGGGGCCAGCAATCTGCTTTTAATGAGTTCTCAAGTAATTCTGATACAATCTAAAGTTTGGGAATTACTGCTATTGGTTACACTTATGTTGATAAGACTGAAGGTATTATTGTGTTCTTTAAGCATTTGGGAGAAAATTGTACTTATTATTAAATAGAAATAACTCCACTAAACATTGGTACAGCAAAGAAGTACATACCAGTAGCTCATTTTTTCTAAACATAAAAGGTTTATTTAGACATCAGCAAAATAATTATAGAATAGTTTAAGAATTTCCCAAGAACCTATTTTTCTTTTGGTAGTTATAGTTTTATAATAAATACAATAATCACCCTATCATCAAATAGGCAATTTAATTTTTATTTCACAAGTATACTTGTTACTGAGATTACCTGAAGGTGGATTTTTAATGTGGCATTCATCTCTCTTAATATAAAGTTCTTCTTCCAGCACTTCCTTAATTCTCTTATGCGGCTCACAATATAAAAATTTCTTCCCTATAAAGGAATTGACAAAATTGGTTAGTTATCAGAATTCTTCCCAACCTTCTAGCCATTATGTCTACATGAGTAATTTTTTTAAATATAAAGATCCATCACTTCATACAAATACCAGAAATTTGCCCTGTAGGCTCGCTCTCAGAGCAATCTCTCCGTTGTAACTTTGGTTCTTTGGGGACTTCACACTTTAATGTAATTCTGAACTTATGGGATGTTTTAGGTACCTCTTTTGGATATTATGAAAAAATATGTGGGATTTCTCATTCACTTAAGAAAACTTTCACTCGATTTAGTCAATAGATTCTTTTTTAAAAAATATATTTATTTATTTGCTTTAGTTGTACACAATGCATTTTTATTTTTACATGGTGCTGAGGATTGAACCCAGGCCCCGCACGTGCTAGGTGAGTGCTCTACCGCTGAGCCACAACCCCAGCCCCCGTCTATAGATTCTTACTAAAGTTCTACTGTGCCAGGGCTGAGAGCAACAAATAAAATAGATGTGTGCATGGACCTTGCAAACTAGATGCAGAATGTAGAACAACCTCAGCATTTAAAATTTATAATTTCAAAAGATTTAAACCTCTATCATTCTTACCTCTCTGTAGTAGCAAACCACTTATGGACTATGTGACTTTTTTCTGGCCTCTAAATCTGGCTCTATAGGTCATTTCTACTCTAGTCCAGGACTGATATTTGTTCTTTCACCCCAGAGGATAGAACTCAAGGGGAATAAAAGAGCTCTGTGCTCTGCCCCACCTCTCTCCAATCTCTTCATCAGCCTCTCTGTGTAGTTCTCTGAGCTCCAGCCAAGCGCCCTTCTGTGCATTCTCACCTTTGTATCTGTTCTCTTCTCCTCCTAAATTGCCTTTCTCCTGATTTTTTTCCTGCATAACTTCTACTCAAATTGTAAGTCACAGCTTTAATATTAGCTCCTCAGGGCAACTTTCCCTGACTCCACAGCTAGAAAAGTATTTTCTTCATACTACCTCCTTTTTCTTTCACTTCAGATATTGCAATTTGTATGCAGTTTCATTTCATTTACATGCAAATATTTGTGTAGGTGTTAGTTTCCCTCCCTCCCTCCCTCCCTTCCTTCCTTCTTTCTTTCCCTCCTCCTCCTCTTCCTTGTCTTCGTCGTCTTCTTCTTCTCTATCTATCTATTTATCTATCTATATATATTTGTACTGGAGATTGAATGGGGGACGGGGGCACTCTACCACTGGGCTATATCCCCAGACCTTTTTATTTTGAGACAGGGGCTTACTGCTGATGTTGGCCTCAAACCATTATCCTCCTGCTTCAGTCTCCTAAGTCACTGGGATTACAGGTGTACAGGACCACACCTGCCTGATGTCTATCTCCTTTACCGAACTATTAAACACCATAAGGGCAGGGATATTGTCTGTTCAGTTTGTCAGAGTCCTAGAACAGGGCTTGGCATATAACACAGGTTCAAGAAATGTGTGCTCAGGTAGAACCAACCATCATTGGATTTGATAGAACCCTAAGCAAAGACTATTCTATGTGCCAGCCTGACAATGCAACCCTGTGAATGTCAGGAAACTTGGTTCCAGGCTCGGTACCCAAGAGCTCAATTTAAGGAGCCATGAAAAACTCAATTAAACCCCTTCCTTCCTTCCTTCCTTCCTTCCTTCCTTCCTTCCTTTCTTTTTGGTACTGGGAGTTCGTCCAGGGGCACTTAACAAGCCACATCCCCAACCCTTATTTTCTATTTTGAGATGGGGTCTTGCTAATTTACCTAGGGCCTTGCTAAGTTGCTGAGCCCTGCTTTGAGCTTGCGATCCTCCTGCTTTAGCTGCTGGAGTCGCTGGGATTACTGGCATGCACCACTGCACCTGACTCACTTTATTGAAGATTCAATTTTAAAAGATATGGCAGGTGTCTCATCTTTTCCAGACCAACCAGCAAAGAACACAATGGAGTTCATTTGACTTGAATGTACACTGGCTAAATGGGGGCAAGAGACATGCTGCCATGACAGTGGCCCTGGGTCATTATTGGTCATGAGGACTCAATCACACCCTCAGACACAGACAAGGTAGAGTTAGATACTCTCAAGAATCTCATTCTTCCTAAAAGTTGGGAGTCATATCAATGAGAAATAAGACCATTACTCAAGACTAATTTTGGTTTAAACTTTTTCTGTAGAATCATGATTTTCAGGCAGGAAAGGATTTAATAAACTTGGCTAGAAAAGGAGCAAAGTCTGTAACAGCTAGGAAGGATGCAAAATCTATAATGGGAGGAGTTACCTTCTCTAGGGTGAGGTCTTCTGACAAATTTCAGCTTTGCTTTTAAGAAAATTTAGAGTTAATCAGTGAAAGTGATTTAAAGAACAGTGAAAATTGAGAATAGTAAGGAGTAAGTGTGGGCAAATATCCTCTACAAAGAAAAAGAAGGAAGAAAGGGAAGAAGCAAGGGAGGGAGGAAGAAAGGGAAGGGAAAGGGGTAACCTACAAACTATAACACAGCAGCTTTATGTTGATCTTCACCAAAATTTTGAGTGAATGGTCAACCAATGGCTTCTGTATATAGACAATGAGGAACAGCAACCATTAATTTTCTTTCTTTCTTCCTTCCTTCCTTCCTTCCTTCCTTCCTTCCTTCCTTCCTTCCTTCCTTCCTTCCTTCCTTCCTTCTTTTGGTACCAGGGAATGAACTCAGAGGTGCTTAACCACTGAGCCACATCCCTAGCCCTTTTTATTTATTAATTTATTTTTATTTTGAGAGAGAGTCTCTCCAACTTGGTTAGGGCCTCACTAAGTTGCTGAGGCTGGCTTTGAATTTGTGATCCTCCTGCCTCAGCCTCCTGAGTCCCTGGGATTACAGGTGTGTCCCATGGTGCTGGGCCTATTAAATTTTAAAAGGGACTGCTAAGAGCAATTTATTCTAGACTTTCTTTTGGAACAATGTTATTTCATGTAGCAAGTGCTACAATTTATTCAATGTTACCATGCTTTAGGCATCTAATACACATATTGTTTCTCCTCCTCACAATTACCTGTGTGTAAATATAATTATTTCTATTTTATTATTAAGCAAGTACCTGTCCAAAGTCATAAAACTAAAGTCATAAAAACAAGAAGCCACACCTACCTGACTCTTCCATACCTCAAGTTACTAAACTACTAGATTGGGGAGGTAACCACAATATATCTGCATTTCAACAAGGCATTTGATAAAGTGGATTTGCAGGAGGCAGAATGCCTAAGCCTAGGATGCTGATTAACAGATCAAAGGCTTCTACAAACTGAACAATTCTGTTGGGATCACCATCTAATTTGCTGATTTGAATAAAGGAACTTCCAGCAAACTCACCAGTTGTGAGAATGGCATAAACTTGGGTGAATGGATAAGTGGTTGAATGACAATCAGGATTCTCAAGGGCTGTTTATAAACCTGGAAGAAAATGCAAAAATCCACAGGATGGTATTGAAAGGGATGAATATAATAACTCAGGCCTCCTGATGCTTACCACAAGCTGTGTTCTTACAATGACTATATAGAAAAAGGAGGCAGAGTCAGGCCCTGTGCCTGGCCTGTGTTGTGAATGGGAAGACATGGGGGTAGGTGTGTGTGTGTGTGTGTGTGTGTGTGTGTGTGTGTGTGTATGAATGAATATATATTAATCAAACCTAATCTAGGAGACCAGAACCTGGGAAAGGGAGAAAGACAAACTAAGGATTGTCATA
This sequence comes from Tamias sibiricus, assembly GCA_025594165.1. Lineage (NCBI taxonomy): Eukaryota > Metazoa > Chordata > Mammalia > Rodentia > Sciuridae > Tamias > Tamias sibiricus. The sequence continues at coordinate 89,184,453 of CM046657.1, read as the reverse complement.
AACTGTGTTTGTTTTACATGTTAATGACATAATGTCAGCTAAAACAGCTAATGTTATTTTGGATCCACTTAATAAAGTATAGTCCTCTGATCAAAGTATAGTTCCACCATATTGTATGGTCAGATAATACCTATAATACTGGGTTCAGTGATTTAATTAACTGGATAATGTTGGAAGAGTCCAGCCAGAATGGCAAAAGCACTACAAATGATTATAAAGCTAATTAGTTCTTTGATGCATTTTATGGGTGTTCCAAAGGGCACCTTTATATAATCCAAGGATGTTTATGTGGGAAAGGACCACACTTTGTATATATTTGAGAGCACATCTGTGACTAGAGAGTAGAGGCTATAGAGAGACTAAAGACCTTCCCAATAACTAAAAGCATTTGAAAATCAAATGGATACTTTGTGTGATATGAACAGCCTCTCTCTACTTAGTCTGAAACCTTGAAAGGAGGTTTTCAGGGAAACTAAGGCAAAAAACCCTTTGCATTCCCTTACCCTGACTTTGTGAGCTCATGAAAGTTGGTACCTACATGCATTCATTTCCCCATTTCCTGCAACTTGCCCAATGCCTGGCATGTAGCAAAGACTCAGTATATGTTGAATCAGTGAGTGAATAAATCCACCTTTTATTCCTAAAGCCACAAGACTAAAAAAACCTTTTACTGCTGGCATTATGGGAAAGTTGCCAAATATAATTTAAAGCAGAAGTAAGGAATCTTTGTTACCTAAATACACTGATTGTAATTACTTTAAGTAAGGCCTCTGCTTGCTTTGATAATAATAAGAGGAATGCGGTATCATGGTCACACTGGGGCTGATGCTGAGGGACAGACCCTTTTCCCCAGGAGGCAGTGGTTCAGTGACTGACTCCTTGACAAGGTCTCTTGAGAGGAGGGTATGGGGTCCACTGAAGCACAGGTGCTGGTAGTTTGAGCCCAGTGCTCCCTCCTGGGACCAACCAGGTTGGAGGGAGGCTGGAAAGTCTTAGGCTGCTCCCCAGAGAGGCAATCAAGGAGGCTAGAAACTGCTTTTGTTCCTCTTGGCCCTATTATTTTCATCATCATTCCTTAGCACCTGAAGACCTGTGGGGTGCAACAGGCTGTCAAGTATCTGTAGGTTCATGAAACAACATGGGTGAGCACTGCAACCTGGCTAGGACTCCAGTTATAACCATGCTGGATGTGGCTGTGGACTGGAACTGTCTTTACATATTTAAACATTGCTTGTATGTTGGGGGTGGGGGGACAACAGTGTGTTAAAATGTGGCCCTTGCCAGGTGTGATGGTGTAGGTCTGTAATCCTAGCAGCTCAGGAGGCTGAGGCAGGAGGATTGCAAGTTTGAAGAAGCCTGTCTCAGCAATGTGGTGAGGCCCTAAGCAACTTAGTAAGACCCTGTCTCAGAAAAAATAAAAAAGGATAGAGATGTGGTTCAGTGGTTAAGCACCCCTGGGTTCAATTCCCAGTGTCCTTCCCTCACCAAAATAAATAAATAATTTAAAAAGAAGCCTTTGACCAAGATTCCAAAAGGATCAGGGAATAATATAATAATATATAGATTTGGAGTTCAAGAGATGAGAACTGAAGCACTGAGTAATGGTGGCAAGTCACTTCCTCTCCTTTATACCTCAATTTCTTAATCTGTATAATGCAGGAAAAGTCAAAATGATGTGCATGTTGCCAGGCATGGTGGCACACGCCTGTAATCCCAGCACTTGGGAGGCTGAGGCAGGAAGATGGCGAGTTCAAAGCCAGCCTCAGCAATGGCAAGGCACTTAGCAACTCAGTGAGACCTTGTCTCTAATAAAATACAAAAAAGGGCTGGGGATGTGGCCCAGTGGTCGAGTGCCCCTGAGTTCAATCCCCAGTACCAAAAAAAAAGTGCATGTTACCATGTGTGTATTTATACATATACACATACACACATGCATGCATCTATAAATGTCTATATGTTATATACAGTAAAGGCCTCTGTGTGTATAATTTTATATATACATTTATAATTCTTTTACAGAATAATTCCACTACCAGTCCTTTAAATTGTAGGTTATGGCCACACTGGACTTTGGTCCTTTTGTAAAGTAGGGCTTGGGGAAACGGACAGGATGCTTTCTGCCACAGTGACATCACCTTTGCCTTTGCCAAAACAGCAGCTCCCAACCCTTCCCGCTCTGACCTTCTCTTCAGCCAGTCCCACCCAGATGTCCTGCAGCTTTCACTCGTTCTCCACACCCATCCACCCCTTGCGACAGAGTCCGCGGCCGCAGCTGAACTCACACTGTTTGCGGGGCTCCTGGGGGACGCCGGTCTCCCCGCGCGTCCTGCACACCAGCCCTGCCAGCTGCCGAGGTTGCTCTCCGTCGCGGCCCTCCTCGGGCGCTGCCGCTGCGGTCACCACCACGGCCTCCTGCTGCCTCATGCCCCGTGAAGTTTCGGGTCGGCTGCCTCCTGCCTTTCTCAGCTCTGCAGCCGGCTGCGGTAAACGCGAGGCGTCTCCGGTTGGCATAGTGACTGCGGATCCTCCCCGCCCTGGATGTTTTCTGCCAGCCCTGGGAGGCCCCGGGTGCATTGCCCAGCAAGCCAAAGACGAGGTGCAGTTAGAGTTTGAATTAGAGTTCTTGACCAAAGCAAATGACTTTCCATTGATCTCTCCTTTCTCACGTCAGCTTCTCAAAAGAGGTTGTACAGTTCCCTAAAAGGTGTACAGTTCCCTAAAAGGAAAACTGATATTCAGAAAGACTTAGAAAATTGCCTGAGACCACATTGGCTAGCAGGTGGCACAGATGGAATGTGAACTCAGAAAAGTCTGGATCCAAAGTCCAAGGAATACGTCACCAACCGAAACAGTGCGGAGTGAGGGCAGGTACTGGACAGGTGAGTTCAAAGTGCGGTCACTGGTTTTACGAGGCGCACTAAAATATGCTTGATTATCACACTTTTATAGAGTCCCAAACTGTAAACATTCCAAAGTCCCAATCGAAAGTAAAACGTATCTATAAATTATTATATGCTGATATAACAGAGTATAGCCATGAAGAAAACAAACATTGTGGAATTATGGGTGAATCTCATAGGCATTACACTGATTAACAAACAACACACAAATGCACATAGTAAATAATTTCATTTATGCAGGTCAAACTCAAATAATGGTACTAAAAGCTAGGGAAGTGGTCAACTTTGAAGGAACACTGAGGGGCAGCACAAAATAGGCTTTTGAAATACTAGTTATTTCCCATATCTTCAGGTGTTGGTCACATGGGTATGTTAACTTTGTATAATTCTTCAAGATTTTAAAATTTTATTGTATGTATGGTGTACATCTACAAAATTATAATAATTGAGCATATTTAAATTAGAAAAAATAATTCGAAGATTTTTACTCATAAAAACAATATAGTTTATTTGATCAAATAATAATCATACAACTATTGTTTTCCTGTTTTTTCCAATATAAAAGATTTGGAGATAATGTAGTTGTAAATTAGAGTAACTATATTAATTTAGGTGGCTGCTCATTTCCTTCTTTCTCCTAAATGAACTTTGATTTTTTTTTAATTTCCAATGATCATATGTATCTTCGATTATACACTGCTTCAAAATCTCTTTGAAATAAATTATTGAAAAATTAAGTCTTAAATGTACTGTTTTAGCTATGAACTGTGGTTCCCCCCACCCTTTTTTTTTTTTGTAATTCCATAAAACTAAAATGAGCAATAAAAACCGGGCAGTTGGTTTATCCTTTTTTTCATTTCAGTTAAATGAAAAAGACCAACATGTCCACTAGATGGAGGCAAAACCCAAGACTAAATTTTCTTTATAAAATAATGTAAAAATATTGTCTTTATCAAAGAAATAAAAAAGTTAATATGTCACCAAAGTTAGTATTATTAATATTATTTAATATTATTTTAGTAAAAATCTAGGTGGCTTGAGTTTTTTATTCTGTGTTCAATTCTATATCTATGGAACAAGTCTCAAGAAATCAACTTTCTTCTGCTTAGTTTTAGAGTAAATGAATAAGCAATTGGATGTTTAATGCTATTGTTTTTTCTTCAGAGAAGTAAATGCTATAACCACTTTGGTGGCCTAGTCTAGATTCTAACAGTCTGATCTAAATTATTTTACAAGCCAACTGTCACAGGCCAGCCATGGGCTGTGCGTGTGAGCTGTGAGCATTTTGAGCACACCAGCGGACTGGACTGACGTTGTTGCTCTGTCTGGGCTGTACACATATGCATCCTTTTTGCTGGCTCTGCTTTTGATCCCACACAGCACCTGAGATGGGCGTGGCCTTCCAAGATGTCAGCCAATCTGCTGACCACAAGACATCGGGAAGCTAGACTCAACCCCCAAAACCTGACCCCCTCATTGGGGTGAAACTTTTTCGAGTATCTTCCCCTCAATAAAAAAGGGGCTTTTAGAACTTCCTCCTCCTCTATTTTGTCTGCCTCCCTTGTGGGAGCTGGAGCAGAGGAGCTGTTGCTGAAGAATCCCAAGAAAAAGGTATTTTCTCTGTCTTGGTGTGGTTATTTCTTGCCAACCCAAATTCACCAGGAGTGACCCTGAATGACTTAGTCGCATGTTGTGGCAGCCAACCAAATCCTTCTTATGTAGTAACTAAGCCATCTTTTCAAGCTTATTTTCAAACAGTATTCATACTGTCAAATGGACTAAAATTCTGAGCCCACATTTTATTTCCTATTCTATCATTTAATGGAGAAAATGCTCCTAGTTACAAAGGGCTTGTTTCATGGGATTTAAAAATTCCAATCAATTGATTAAATGTGTATGTGTGTGTGTTTGCACACGTATTTATAACTCACGGACACTTATGGCGACACAGCCCTAGAATTTGGGGAAGAGGCCATCATATATCCCTGCTTACTATGGAAAATAACAGAGGAATAAAATTAGTCATCTTTGAATACCTACTTTAAAAATCAACTTCATTGATTTTTAATGATTTTTATGCACAAAAACTGCATTCTATTAAAGGACTATGGAATTCAATGACTTTTTAGTTACATATACTTGCAAAAACACCACCACAATCAAGATACAGAATATTTCAACCAATTCCAAATGATTTTTCCTGCCATTTTGAAGTCCAATCTCTGACCCTGTTACCACTGTTCTTTCTTCTGTTCATAAATAAGTTCCTTTTTCCCAAATGAACATTTATTTGTTCCAGTACCATTTGTTTGAGAGAATTTCCCATTCAATTCTTGGTACTTTTGTAAAAAAAATCAATTGGCCATCTATATATAGATTTATTTCTAGACTTTATTCTGCTCTATTGAACTGTATGCAGTCTATCTTCTAATACTGATGCCTTGATACAGATATTTCATAGCTAATCTTGAAATCAGTATGTATAAGCCTCCTAACTTGGTTTTCCTTTTTGAAAATTGCTTTGGTTCTAATAATTTTCAACTGATGGTATTTTTGCTCATTTATGTTTTTATGCCATAAAATGCAATTTTCTCCTTATTACATGATTCCACCTGGATTTTATTTTTTTTTTCTTCATGCGTCCCACCCCAAATACCAAGGATCTAACCCAGGGCCTTGCACATGCTAGGCAAACACTGTGCCACTGAGGTAAATCCCCTACCTCCACTTACATAAAGTAGTTAAAATAGGTAAGCTCAAAGAAACAGAGTAGAATGTGGTTGCCAGGGGCTGGAAAAAGGGAGAAATGGGGAGTAGACATTCATTGAGTATAAAGGTTCTGTTATGCAAGATGAGTAAGTTCTAGAATTCTGTACAGCATTACACTATGGATAACTATATTATATTGTATAATTAAAATTTTAAGAGGGTAGATTTTAAGTTAGATGTTCTTCCCACAATAAAATAAAGAAATTTACATGTAAAAAAAAAAAAGAGCATGGAATTTTATGTGGAAGGTAAAATCAAATTGACAAATTATATATGTGTGTAATATATATTTTATATGTGGATATATGACATACATATTTAAAATTTAGATGTAAATAATCAAATTTTAAAATATTGACTAAACCTTTAAAAATGCAATTTTCCCACTATGAATATATCGCATAAAATGATATTAAAGTAAATGAAAATTTTTTGTTGTTATTGTTGACAGACTAGTGATACACAGTTATTAATATTTAAGAACAGTATAGGTGAAGAGCTGTTACATTTGAACTTGAGCTTTGTGGGAACTTTGAAGAAAATACATTAAACAGGCAGAATAATTTATTCTCCAATCAACTTTACAAATACAGTGAATATTAAATACTAGTGTGTGGTGAAGAGCACTTACCTTCATCATGCACTAACTGCATGACAAGGGGCCATTCACTTAACTTCTTTTTTTTTTTTTTAAATATTTATTTATTTGCTTTAGTTGTACACAATGCAATGCATTTATGTTTACGTGGTGCTGAGGATCGAACCCGGGCCGCGCACATGCTAGGTGAGTGCTCTACCACTGAGCCACAACCCCAGCCCTCACTTAACTTCTCTCAGCCCAATTTCTTCATTTGTACAATGATATCTTCTGCATATGGCTAGTGTGAGGCTTACATGAGATGGTGCACGTGAAGCGTCTACAGTATAGTCGGCTGATAGTCAGCATTCAGCAGTTCGCTCCTATACACTATTGCAGTGGGTTGGTGTACCACGTCTTATATATGTAGGAATTTTCATAAAGAAGATGAGTCTATTTCATTCATGCTAAAAATGTTTGGGGAGGTTGATATATAGATAAAGAATTTTTGTAATTATGATTTTTGTATATTTCATCTTAGAATTCATTTATAAAATAAAAGTGATTGACAAAATAAATTATTCCACGTGATTTTTACATTTAAATAACAAATTCAAAAACTCTAGGTCTGTAATAACATTAAGAGATTAATTTCTAAAAAAGAAATTTTCTCTATTTCTCCACTTATTTACACTTGAACCTTCTAGTTTTCTCCCCATGGCCTTCCTCCATGACAAAAGTGGTTGATTGGGGCTGGGGTTGTGGCTCAGCGGTAGAGCGCTCACCTAGCACGTGCGTGGCCTGGGGTTCGATCCTCAGCACCATGTAAAAATAAAGGTATCGTGTACAACTAAAATAAATAAATAAATAAATATTAAAAAAAAAGAAGTGGTTGATTTCTCTTATCTTTTTTTTTTTCTAGAAACAAAGCTTTGTGTCAGCTTCATTCAATGATACAATAAAAATTCACATTTGCAATGGTGCAACTATTAAAAATCAGAATGTTGCTATTATCTCAATTGAGACACATAAGTTAGTTTTTTTTTTTAAAGGTAAGCCCATCTGAGATAAGGGGTAAATTTCCTAGGGGCCAAACTGAGAATAGGGATTAAACTTTTCTTCTAAACAACATTCAGTATTAGTGAGCTCTCTTTTTCTAATTGTATGTGTTAGCCCAATTTTTGAATGTATTAATTGGTTTTATTAATAAAATATTGAAAATCTAGTCAGGTGTGGTGGTGCATGCCTGTGATCCTAGCAACTTGAAAGGCTGAGGCAGGAGGGTCACAAGTTCAAGGCCAGCTTAGGCAATTTAGGAAGGCCCTAAGCAACTTAGTGAGAACTTGTCTCAAAATTAAAAATAAGCCGGGCGCGGTGGCGCACGCCTGTAATCCCAGCACTTTGGGAGGCTGAGGCAGGAGGATTGCGAGTTCAAAGCCAGCCATCAGCAATGGCAAGGCACTTAGCAACTCAGTGAGACCCTGTCTCTAATAAAATACAAAAAAGGTCTGGGGATGTGACCCAGTGGTCGAGTGCCCCTGAGTTCAATCCCCAGTACCACAAAAAAAAGAAAAGAAAATTAAAAATAAAAAAGGGCTGTGACTAGGCACCCCTGGGTTCAATTCCTGGTGCAAATAAACAAACAAAAACAATGCGAAAGTAGAATCAATGATTATCTGATTTTTAAAGATACATTGATAAAGATTTGAAATGCCTAACACAATGTAATAAAAACATATACTTTAATTAAATTTACTTGCATGTTAATAAAAACACCCTTGAGGCTTTTCAAATTATGAAATCTTCTGCTTTAGAGATTTTTTTATGCTATAAAGAAGGGGACATTTGGTAATGTCTGGAGAAATTTTTGGTTGCCATAACTGGGGATGGGGCCTGGTAGGTGTTGTTGGCTTCTAGTGAGTGAAGTCCAGGAGTACTTCTAAATATCCTACAGCACACTGGATGCCCCCCACAATGACATTATTTGGCTTCAATGTCAACAATGTGGAGGTTGAGAAACCTTGACACACTGTTACTTTTCTAGATGGACTCATGTCCAAGGGTACAGACTAAAATCAAAAGAAAGGATAAAAGGACACTTACACCTTTTTCTTGCTTTTGATTCTCCTCATAAGGTCTATGTAAGAGCCCTAATAAGGAGATAGCTAAGATGGTGGCTAGCTGAGAGCCATAAGAGGTGTTTAAGTATTTTCACCTGATATTCATGCATTTATTTAAGAATCTTTCTATGCCCGTGAACACTATGTGATGCACCTGTAAGTTTGAGCTGTAAACATGTGTATACTTGTTAAGGCAAAAAGTATTTAACCCGGTGAGGTTGGTTAGAGGGGGTGGTTGGAGTTGGAGAGGTTGTTGGAGCCAGAGAGAGAAGTTAGAAGAAGCAAGAATAAAAGAACTTATTCATTTTCAGTCTGCCTCCGAATTTTCTCCCGCGGTATCGTTGCTGCAGGCAGCAACAAGTGGTGGCCCTTATGGGGAGTTCAGAATCGGCAGGCAAGAACTGAGAAGTCTCTAAAGATGGGTTTGAAAATAACTAAGACCCGAGTGATAAAAGCTATGGAAGAGTTTTTTTGATATAGCTAACTCAGTTGACAGTGAGGAGGATAAAAGTGAAAGTGATCATGAAAGCATAGCCTCCGCTGAGTCAGTTAGGACCAGTAAGGATAGTATTGGTGTGGACTCAAAAATGATGAAGATCCGAGCTGCTAAAGCTATCCGAGATTTATTAGAGATAGTTGAAGAATATGTGCTCTCAATTGAACCTGGGACTCAGGATGTTACTACCAGTGAAAGTAATAGTAGTAAGGAGGAGTCAAATAACCATGAAAGCACAGCCTCCTCTGCTGAGTCAGTTAAGACCAGAAAGGACCGTCAAGTAGAGGAACCACTTGTGCCCTCTGCTCCCTCATGGGTTGAATCAATTATAGAAACTATGAGGGGTATTTCTGAGCATTTGCGTGCCCTTAAAGCAGAGATTAATGGCCTTTCTGAGCGCTTATGCGCCCTCGAATGTCAAAACCCGCAGGGACATTGGGATCTGCCAGTATTTGAAAATGAAAATGGGCAGAGGTACCACCAATCTTTAGATTTCAAAACAATAAAAAATTTCAAAAAAGCAATAATGACCTATGGGCCCCAAGCTCCTTTCACGTTGAGCATGTTGGAGTCCCTTAACACTTTAACTTTAACCCCCTCAGACTGGAAAGGCTTATGTAAGGCAGTATTGAGCGGGGGACAATACTTGATTTGGAGGTCACAATTCCAGGAGTTTTATGTAGAAACAGTTAGAAGAAATGCAACTGCAGGATTTCCAGACCGTAATGTAGACATGTTAACTGGAGAAGGGCAGTTTGCTGACTTACAGATTCAAATTCAGTATGATCCTGGAGTTTACGCTCAAATATACGCCGCAGCTGTTAAGGCATGGAAAACTTTACAAGGAACTGGTGACTTACAGGGTAGCTTGTCTAAAGTAATTCAGGGACCTAATGAGCCATATGCTGACTTTCCTGATCGGCTTTTGCAAACTGCAGGTAGAGTGTTTGGAGACGTTGATCAAGCCATGCCATTAGTCGTTCAGCTGGCATATGAAAATGCCAACAAATATTGTCAAGATGCTGTCAGACCTTGGAAATCTAAAAGGGACCTTTCTGTGTATATAAGATTATGCAAAGATATAAATGACGCCTTTGTCACAGGAAATGTGATTGCAGCAGCAATGAGAGGTGCTTCCCCTCAAAATTTCACAAAAAGGGCTCAACCTAAAAATTAGTATAGTCAATCAGGTTATTCTAGACAATATCCCCAAAGAGAAATAAGACCAAGCTCATATCGTGCCCCAGGCCGCTGCCCCAGGTGTAAAAAAGGAAACCATTGGGCTAATAAGTGCAGATCTAAATTTGATATTTATGGAAATATTTTGTCTAGGAATTCAAAAAACGGGGCACGGGGACCAATGCCCCAGGGCCCACAAATGTAAGAGGCATTAGAGGAGGAATATCCTCGAACATCCATCCAGATGATTCCTCGACACAATCCCTCTTACCCATTGACTCCTTTGTCAGAGGGACAAGAGGAAGTGCAGGACTAGACCTCTGTTCCACCGCCCGAATAGTGCTAACACCTGAAATGGGGGTTCAACTGATTCCCATGGGAGTCAGGGGACCTCTTCCCTCAGGGACTGTAGGACTTATCCTCGGATGAAGTTCTAAAAGCTTATCAGGTTTTCAAGTGACTCCAGGTGTAATAGACTCAGACTACCAAGGAGAAATTAAGATTATGCTTAGTTCACCTCGAGGCATTTTCTCTGTTAACCAATGAGATAGAATTACTCAGCTGCTTCTCCTTCCCAGTTTACATGACTCATTTAAGAGTATGCCTCAAAATAGGAACAATAGGGCATTTGGTTCCACTGGCTTGGGACCTATGGTTTGCTGGGTTCAGGATTGTTCACAGAGGCCTATGTGCAAAATAAAAATTCAAGGCATAGAGATGGAGGGATTGATTGATACTGGGGCTGACTCTTCTCTTCCATCATCAATCTGTGACAATGGCCCAAGCACTGGCCTCTGCAGAAGGCTTCAACCAGTTTAAGAGGCTTGGGATATACTAACAGCTCAGAACAAAGTGCAACAGTTTTAAAATGGGAGGATGAATGGGGGCATAAAGGAACATTTCAGCCTTATGTTTTGTCCAGCTTGCCAGTTACCTTATGGGGAAGATATATTTTGCAACAAAAGGGAGTACACCTTGCAACCAAGCCTGCAGGTGTTAAAAATAAAAATCTACAGGGTAATCCTAACCCTATTAAGCTAAAAGGAAACCATCATCAGAAAGGTAAAGGATATTTTTTTTAGGGGCCACTGAGAAAACAATTTTTAAAATACCATGGCTTTCTGATAAGCCAGTTTGGGTCCCTCAGTGGCCCCTATCTAGAGAGAAATTACAAGCAGACCACCTACTAATCCAAGAACAACTAGAAGCAGGACATATAGAACCTTCCATCTCTCCCTGGAATTCTCCCATGTTCGTGATCAAGAAAAAATCAGGAAAATGGCGATTGTTATATGATCTTAGAGAAATCAATAAAACCATGCAAATTATGGGCCCTAACCAACCTGAACTTCCTAATCCTGTAGCTATTCCTAAAAATTTCCATCTTATAACTCTTGATATAAAGGATTGTTTCTTTTCCCTCTACATCCTCTGGATGCCCCCAGGTTTGCTTTTTCAGTTCCTTCTATCAACAATAATGGCCCTGATCAAAGATTTCAGTGGAAAGTTTTACCCCAGGGAATGGCTAATAGCCCCACTATACGTCAAATCTATGTAGATAAAGTTATTCAGCCTATCAAGAACAAATACCCAAAGCTTATGTGCCTCCATTATATGGATGATGTTTTGCTTGCTCATCCTAATCAAGAAGTCTTATTCACCATATTTAGCAATATATCAGAAAACTTGAAATGATATGGACTAAACATTGCTGAAGAAAAGGTTCAAACTAGATTTCCAATACTATATCTAGGATTCCAAATTATGGATACTTTTATTAGGCCTCAAAAAATTTTAATAAATAAGGAACATTTGGCTACTCTTAATGATTTTCAAAAATTTCTGGGAGACATTAATTGGCTTCACCCTACACTAAGCCTCAGTACTGGCCAATTAAAACCCTTATTTGATATCCTTCGCGGGAACCCTGATCCATCTTCACCGCGAACATTGACTCCTGATGCTAGGGAAGCTTTAAAGTTGGTAGAAAAGGCCATTGAAGGATCCCATTGTGATAGAATTGATTTTGCTCGACCGCTGATATTGATTATTATTTCTTCACAATATACACCCACAGGAGTATTTTGGCAACAGGGGCCTTTATTATGGATACATTTGCCTGTCTCTCCTAAAAGTACAATTGAGTCTTATACCTCCATGGTGGCTAAACTCATTCTTCAAGGACTTAAGACTTCTATAAAATATTTGGCATTCACCCTGCTACTATTATTACTCCCTATTCATTGTCACAGTTTGAATATTTGTGCTTCAATGATAATGATTGGGCTATAGCTAGATGCTCTACTTCTGCAAATTTTGATAACCATCTTCCTAAGTCTCCTATACTATCTTTTTGTATCAATCATCCCATTATATTTCCACAGGTAATAAAAAATCAACCTATTCCTAAGGCATTAAATGTATTTACAGATGGGTCCTCTAACGGTACTTCTGCAGTAGTCACTCAAAAAGAAAATATGATTCATATTACTGCCCATAAATCAGCTCAATTAGTTGAACTTGGAGCTATTATTGTAGCTCTTGAAAGTTTTAAAGAACAGCCCATAAATATTTTTTCAGACAGCCACTATATTGTACATGCTGTCCCTAAATTGGAGCTAGCAGGTCCAATAGCACCTCATACTCCAGCCTTTAAATTGTTTTTTCAAATTCAAAACCTTCTATGGGAACGTAAAGAACCTTTGTTTATTGGACATATCAGAGCTCATACTAATTTGCCTGGTCCTCTCCATGAAGGTAATCAAAAGGCCAATGCCCTCACTCAAACAATCTTTATATTTTCAGCAGTCCAACAAGCTACCTCGTTCCATTCTCAATTTCATGTTAATAGTACTACTTTACAACGAAGTTTCAAAATAACTAAAGATCAAGCTCGAACAATTGTGAAGGCTTGTCAATCTTGTGTGACACATTTGCCCAATCCACATTATGGGGTTAACCCAAGAGGATTAATGCCCAATCATTTGTGGCAGATGGATGTCACTCATGAGCCAAGTTTTGGAAAATTGCGATTTATTCATGTGACCATAGATACATGCTGAGGCATGATTTTTGCTTCCTTACATGCTGGAGAAAAAGTTAAAGATGCTACATCTCATTGTCTACAAGCTTTTGCTGCATTGGGCATTCCCAAAATGCTTAAAACAGACAATGGCCCTGCATATATGTCCTCATCTTTCAAACAGTTTTGTGCAAAATTCAGTATACTCCATAAGACAGGTATTCCGTATAATCCTCAAGGCCAAGGTATAATTGAATGAGCTAATTGCACACTCAAAATTATGCTTTTGAAACATAAAGAAGGAAATTGGACAAATCCTAGGGACATATTGGCTGTTGCCCTTTTTACTTTAAATTTTTTAACTTTGAATTCTAAAGGATATTTGGCTGGAGACAGACACTGGAATCCACACCAACAACATAAACCTTTGGTTTACTGGAAGGATGTTCTTTCAGGCACATGGAAGGGCCCAGATCCAGTATTAATTTGGGGGAGAGGATCTGTTTGTGTTTTTCCACAGCACGAATCCTCCCCAGTATGGATACCATCAAGATTAATAAAACAGGTACCAAATCAAAAGGACAAAGGTGAAGTTGTTGCGGAATCAAGATTAATAAAACAAGTACAAAATCAAAAGGGCCAAGATGAAGTTGTTGTGGAATGATTCCCTTAAAAGAGTCCTTCAATAAATTCACAACTTAAGTCTCATTCCTCCCAGCTGGGACGAGAAGATCTCTCTTTAGTGTGCACACAACTTAAGTCTCATTCCTCCCAGCTGGGACGAGAAGATCTCTTTAGTGTGCACACAATTGTATTTTTTCTTTTTTATATATGTCTTTATGTCTGTGCGCTTGTCTAGATTTCATGTAAATGTGACGTCACAAATATATGTCTTTATGTTTGTGCGTCTGTCCAATGTGACGTCACAAATAACAAAAACCGAGTGCTCATGAAAATTAATATTATATAAAAAATGGATCCAAATAACTTTAATTCATTTAAGTTTAAAAGTATTCTAATTGGGTAAAAATTAAAAATTGAAGGTACCTTCAATCTTAATTTATAAGTATCTCTAGGACTTCTCTTCAGCAAGGAATATGACTAATACTGTTCAACCTGATATTTCGGTATTTGTCATGGGATTGTTTATTTGTAATTAACTTTATTTGTTAAATAGCTGATTAATTTAAATTGTTTCAATAGGTATATTCATGGAAGGTTGCTGTGTATGCAGAGGCTCAAAAGTTCCAGCTAACAAATTATTTTTCTAAAATGCTCTTAGCTTTTCTTTAATTTATCTTAAATGTAATATTTTGTCAGCTAAATACCCTCAGTCTTTCTTTAATCTGTTCTGAATGTGATATTTTGCCAGCTTATGTTTATGGGAGCTCAAGCAGCAATGTGTGTGAGCAGAGATCAACTTCAATTACCTGATCTAATAATTCTATTTTTTAATTTGACAACTCTCTTCTTGACTCAGTGCTAGAATAGCACTGCCTTTCCTCTAATGATTGATGCTTGAGTTTCTAGGTAGCTGGCCCTGAAGATTTGTCGGTGGCATTGTCTAGACATAAAAAAGATGGCTGCTGCTACAGCTGCAGGGATCGCAATCGCTACAAGCATCCCTGCTGCTCAAGCATCAAACAACTTCACCAGCAGTGTGGCCTCTGCTCTGCATGCATGAGGCCTCCTAGACCAACATGTTAGCAAGTGGACATTTTGATAAATCTTTCTACTATAAGATGTTTGGGATATTGCACAGGACAATACCTTGCGGGTATTTGTCTAGAGAACTCAGTGCGTTACTTAATGGAACTTAGGGCAGCTGATTTGTTTAAAGAACTTGATACACTATGGAACTTGGCTCCTCAGCAAAAAGCTTGCCGCCTTAGAACCGGAGCATCTCCTCATGATTGGACGGCTGGTAGTCAATAACAGGACAGTCTCATGTGGCCGACATATCAACCTAAGACAGGAGTCAAGGGCACAGCCTTGATTATCCGATGACGGGTAAGAATGTTGGTTGCACATGTAGACGTCTAAATCAGACACAGTCAATCCTGATGTAGTAAGGGCTCGATTGGATGGCTGGTAGTCAATGATGGGAAAGTCTCACGTGGCCGACATATCAACCTAAGACAGGAGTCAAGGGCACAGCCTTGATTATCCCATGACGGGTAAGAATGCTGGTTGCACATGTGGATGCCTAAGACAGGCACAGTCAATCCAGATGTGGTCAGAGCTCACCCATCCATTTTTCTCTCTTTTAGAACAAAAGGGGGGAAATGTAAGAGCCCTAATAAGGAGATAGCTAAGATGGCGGCTAGCTGAGAGCCATAAGAGGTGTTTAAGTATTTTCACCTGATATTCATGCATTTATCTAAGAATCTTTCTATGCCCGTGAACACTATGTGACGCACCTGTAAGTTTGAGCTGTTAACACGTGTATACTTGTTAAGGCAAAAAGTATTTAACGGGGTGAGGTTGGTTAGAGGGGGTGGTTGGATTTGGAGAGGTTGTTGGAGCCAGAGAGAGAAGTTAGAAGAAGCAAGAATAAAAGAACTTATTCATTTCCAGTCTGCCTCTGAATTTTCTCCCGCGGTATCATTGCTGCAGGCGGCAACAGGTCTACTATCTTCCAATTTCTAAAAGAAATATGCAAAAGCACATGAAAGCAAATCTGAATCTTACTTATTTTTTTCTGGTACATGCTCATCTCAGGTCTCCATATGACCTCACAGCAGAGCTCATGTTTTTACTCTGGAGTTGCTCTCTGCAATCAGTATATATTTTCTTCATGGGATATTAAACTGGGGTTTGGAAAATTTTGATAGGCACTTTCTTTCTTTCTTTCTTTCTTTCTTTTATCTTTCTTTCTTTCTTTCTTTCTTTCTTTCGGCAGGCTCACTGCCTCATTTTTATTCGATGACTAAAAATTACCTGATTAAGCTGGCTGTATATGAAAATGGAACTCCAATGACTGCTCAGGAGACAGCACCCTTTCTGAACTCAAATTAATTCTCCAATGGTTTCCTAATTTTCAATTACTATACATCTAGTAGAGATAAAATGCTGAACATATTGTAATATGAATGGAAAAAGAAAACTATCAGCTTGCTTTTCAATTGTATACACTATTTCTTTGATTAAGCTAATTTTCTGGCTTACAAATCTATCCACTGGAGGATGTGCCATGTCATTAAATCCAGAGTGAGGACAATTGGATGCGCCTGAGTTTTGAATGAATAAACTGAAAGTAAAATCAGTTAAAAGAAACAGATTTTTAAAAAATTCCTTTTGCTTAGTATTAGCAAGAACCCACCTTGAAAAGAGGGTAAAATGGGTATGAATTTAAATCGCAACTCATTTAATAAGTATTGGGAAGATGTATACAGAATGAACAATAAACTATTTGAGATTTGTATTCACTCTGGAAATACACTCTCTTGGAATTTCATTTCCCTCCAGTCCTTGTAATTATTTACCAAAATTCTTTTCCTTTACTTTGTTTACTCCTTTTTTTTCTTCTTTTGGAGAACTTTGATACTTGGTTGAGACCACCAAAAATGGGGTAGGCATTTTTTTCTAGAAGTGGAGTTTCTTAGATTCTTCAAAGAAGCTCTGTGCTGCAAATCTTACTGGAAAATTGTTAGGGACACCTATAGGAATATAAAGAAAGGGTTACTGGGCTGGGATTGTGGCTCAGCAGTAGAGCGCTTGCCTAGCATGTGCGAGGCCCTGGGTTCGATCCTCAGCACCACATAAAAATAAATAAAATAAAGGTATTGTGTCCAACTACAACTAAAAAATACATATTAAAAAAAATAAAGAGAGAGTTACTTAACTGGTCTTCAAGAATCCAAATATTTAAAAGAAGAAGAGCATATCTGCTTGGAATGCTAGGTAAAGAAAGAATTCAATATCACTTTTTGAGTACCTACCACCTAATAAGTATTTTATCCACTTTTTATCTCATTTATCCGTTGCAATGCTGCAATAAAACAGATATTATCTCCATTTTACACATGGAAAAACTGAAATTATTTGCCCAAAGTCATATGTAAGTGTGACTATCTCAGTTTAATGCTTCTCTTAACCAACCTGCTACACCTCTAGGGCATGTGTCATATATCTATCTGTTCTGTTCAGCAAAGTAGCTGCTATCAATGTGGCTAGTCTGAATTCTGATATGCTGTAAAATGTACTGTACTTTGAAGAGTTTACTACAAAAAAAGTAACAGATCTCAGTAATTGTTAAATATGTATCTGATGTTGTAATTAATATTTTGGATGCACTGGGTTAATATATATTTTAAAAATCAATTTCATCCATTTTGGTTTAATGTAGCTACTAGGAAAAACTTAAAATTACATACAGCTCATATTATGTTTCCTTGTGATGTTTAATTTCTCCTTAGTTCTCCAGAAGTAAAATTTTGGGGTTTCCAAGGGAAATTTCCAGGAATTAAAAAACACTAATAGGCTATATTCAACACTTCTCTTGTCTTCTGAACTTACCAAACATAGATCTTAAATACCATTTAGAGGAAGCACTTTTTATTACACAGGTTTAATGGTAATTTAGTAATCCTACAGAACACTTGAAGGATCCCATGATAAGCTAATATTAATAAAGGCATGATTTTTTATTTAGTAATCATATTTCATAGGCAGATTTCATAAATTCCTAGTCATTTTTGATAGGGTGAAGATGGCATATATGTTGATCAGAAATAGAAAGCTGAAGCTGTGGAACCAACGTAGGCACCCTTCAGTAGATGAATGGATAAAGAAAATGTGGCATATATACACAATGGAACATTACTCAGTCATAATGAAGAATGAAATTATGGCATTTGCTGGCAGATGGAGGGAATTGGATGGACAATATTATGCTAAGAAACCAATCCCCAAAAACCAAAGGCCGAACGTTCTGTTATGTGGATGCTAACACACAATAAAGGGGTGGGGAACACAAGTTCATTGGATTAGACAAAGGGGAATAAGGGGCAGCAGGGGATGAGAACAGGAAAGACAGTAGAATGAATCGTATATAACTTTCCTATGTTCATATACGAATACACGACCAGTGTAATTCCACATCATGTACAACCACAAGAATGGGAAGTTACACTCCATGTATGTATGATATGTCAAAATACATTCTACTGTCATGTATGACTAAAAAGAATAAAAAAATTAAAAAAAATAGAGAGCTGATCCAGAGATTTCATTTTGGTATGAGACTCAAGCCTCAGGGCAGTGTCTTGGCTTCTTTTGATCATGAGATTCTAGTGAATAGGGGATGCTATAAAGATGCCAAATCACATCCCTATATAAAGACTGTAAATCCCGTCACTGTGGTAAGCTTGGGCCACAAGGCTCCTTGTAGTATACTTGAGATTTATATAGGCAAAGCCAAACAGTTTTACCACGGGCCTATATATACTTTGAACAATAACAGAAGTTGTCTCTTCCTCAAGCAGACAAGTTAATCAAAACTAAGCCCTCAGTTACGAAAAACAGATTTAAAAAGTCTTTGGATAAACTTCAGAATTAGAGAAAATTTTGTTTGACACTCAACTTTTAGCCTGCATAAACTGTAAAAGTACAGCTATGTAAGATAGTCAAAAGCACAATTAGTAAATATCTTCTGTTGATAGTAGTAAATACCAAGTATAAAAGAAACAAACAAGCCGGGCGCGGTGGCGCACGCCTGTAATCCCAGCACTTTGGGAGGCTGAGGCAGGAGGATCGCGAGTTCAAAGCCAGCCTCAGCAATGGCGAGGCACTTAGCAACTCAGTGAGACCCTGTCTCTAAATAAAATACAAAAAAGGGCTGGGGATGTGGCCCAGTGATCGAGTGCCCCTGAGTTCAATCCCTGGTACCACAAAAAAAAAAAAAAAAAAAAAAAAAAAGAAGCAAACAATAAAAATTCTGCCCTTTGGCAGAAAGGCTTTGTTTGTTCAAAGTTTGCTTTCTAGCATTGGTGAGTGTTGAGGACTAGAAAACCTAAAGAGTGGTCACAACTCAGTTCCTTATCATAAATAGGCTTCTTTGGCTCCATAAAGGGAAAATTAACATAAGATCATGGATGTAATCCACTCCCAATTAAGAATAGAGCTGGAGGTTCTGTGAATTTCAGATAACCAGGCAGCCTTGTTAAGCAGTCTACTGGGATAGACAGGGTCCTATTTTACCATCACTGTCTGTCAACTGTACTTATCATTTGGTGTCACTTACTTGGACCAGAAAAAATGGAAAGCTATCTCTGGTTTTCTGCCCAAATATTCATATCAGGTATTGATACTCTGAAACCAAGGCCAAAGATCACAAAAATAATTGAAGTTTTATAACACTTGAGAGTCTGTTACTAGGACTCAGTTCATTTATTATCTTTAACTTTCTGAGATGATCCAATTTTGTTCTAAACAAAATCCTGCCACATATATTTGATTAATAAATATTATTACATAGTCTAGGGTGGTTGAGTCATATAGATTGGCTTAAGAGTCAAAATTTGGTAGGCATTTAAAAAATATACTGAAGAAAAGCACAGCTGGTTTAGTTTCCTTTCCCTAAAATGTTAGTTCCAGTGTTGAGAGGTTAAGACCCTTTGGGAATAGTCAGAGGGTCTAGGTATTCAATGGAAAACTGCTGGACACATGGAGAGAATGGGTAATAAATAAGCATATGTTGTTTGAATAAAATATGCTACAAGTCCAACAAAATATACACGTTAAAAAAGAATTCACACTTTTTTTGTTGTCAAACTTGCACTTTATTTCTCTTGAATATTTGTTTTTTATCACTATCCACACTATGTGTTTTGTTTTTTAAACCTGAGCCACTTGGTGGTTCTAGTTCCAATATAATCATTATCCCCTTACTCTTAGAATTCCTTACCCTTGTCATTTTGCCTTTGTAATGGTTTGAATAAACTGAGGACCTTGGAAAATTGATATTTTTGGTGAACTCAAGAGATTTTATGAGCAGAGGCCAACCCAGCAGGATTAGGCAAGTAAAACCAGTTAAGGTAGCAGATATATTATGACCTCCTGGACTAAGGGATAGTTGTGTGCCTCTCTAAAAGGTCATATTGACTCACCATAAGAATAAGGATCATGTAGGTTAACCAGGGTGAGGTAGGACTGTGCACAGGGTTGTGTGAACTGTGGTAGGGGAGGCAATACGTAAAATTCATGGACTAAATGCCCAGCTAACTGCTTTTCAAAATTGTCTGTTATATAAAACAAAAATCTAGGCTTTTTTAATTGTATTTTTTAAAGTCACTAGTATGTTACTTTTTCTGGTTTACAGTGAAAGAAACTGGTTATGATAATGTAGACAGCTGAGCTGTACCAGTATAGTTAAGACTTTTAAATTAAATTTGGAGTCACCTAACTTTATAAAAATACATGTTAAATATATTAAATACTCAACAAATCCAGGATATGGGGTATTTAAAAATACATTTCTCTTGGATCAGCACCAAAAATATCTTTAGTTTCTGTTCTACCCGTGTCAAGCTTTTAAGTAAAGGTAACTTAAAATTATTCCTCATAAAAATCACAAACTCCACAGAAATCATTAAAGATGTATCTAAACAACTCTCAAATACATTTTGACATCAAGATCAGGTGATTCACTAGGAAGAACATTATACTGAGTAGCACTGAATTTTTGTAGTAAGACTTTTGATGTCAACCTTGTATAATGGGAATATTTTATATCACACACAAAGGAGGCACTGGTACTTAGAAACGTAAGAAAACTACTAGAACTATTAAGACTGAGGTGAAGAATTTGTACAGCCTTCCACAATTTCAAAGAGGTAGTGATAGATACTTGTCCTCCTGGCAATATCAAATGCAGTTTCTTCCAAGTTGTTCTTCAGATCTGGTTTGATATAACGGTTCATTAGGAGGAGTTCTAGCGTCTCTTTGCTGTCTCTGTTTCCAGCAGCAAGATGCAAGGGAGTCAGGAGGCCTTTTGTTTGAGCATTGACATCTGCATCATGCTGAAGTAAGAAAGAAGCCACTTTGGTATTGTTCCACTTACAAGCACTGTGCAGGGGTGTCCAGCCATCCACAGTTACTGCATGAACATCTGCCCCTTGTGCAATCAGTTCACGGACAATATCTAAATGTCCACTGTAGGCTGCTCGATGAAGAGGGGTATACTCATCCTCATCTCTAGTGTTTACATGAGTGGCTTTCTCAGAAAGTAGTCTCTGCACTGTAGTAAGCTGAAAAGGAAAAAAAAAAGATCTTTAAAAAACCCAACTTGAAACAAAACAATAAAGAAAATTAAATTGTCCAGCAGTTTTAGATTTAATAAAGTTAAACGAAAACCTGTTTGTTAAGAGATGACTTTAAAATGAAAATAATTTAAGATTTCTTTTTTTGGGGGCAAGAGGGCAACTG
Source organism: Tamias sibiricus (assembly GCA_025594165.1). Lineage (NCBI taxonomy): Eukaryota > Metazoa > Chordata > Mammalia > Rodentia > Sciuridae > Tamias > Tamias sibiricus. The sequence goes on along the minus strand of CM046657.1, from coordinate 89,162,963 downwards.
GCTTACTAATGAACAATTTAGTGCTAACTATACTCAGTTCTTCCAAGAATCTGATTCTCTGAATATCAAACCACACATTTAGTCCTGGTCTAATTAAGACTTACTGCACAAAAGCTTTAGCCCTAAATCAATAATACAGGCTATAATTATATTTAATATTTCATCCGCAAAGAAAACATAACACTAATTTTCTTATTATAGCATCAGACCAATATACAGTGTATAAAACTTAAAAATGAAGTTTCCTTTAAAAGAAGAATAAAATGGTGAAAGGAAATCCAAGGACTTAAGGCGTCAATTCCTTCTGAATATGACCTCAGAAACCTGCCACCAGGCAGTGATTTTCAGTTTGGTTTATGAACCTCTGGTGGGCTACTAGTGCTCTGGGGCTAAAAAGCTATTAAACAATGCTAAATTCTTAGGGTTATTAGTTTACCAACACGGGCATGGTAAAACATAATAAAGTGAAGTGGAAGTGGCCAAGGAGAAAAAACAGATTTTTGGTGCTAATTCTACTAGGATAATCCTGGGAAAATTAATATTAACCCTTCTTGTATGGATACGTGAGGATTAAATAAAACGATGCAGTAAGCTAACTGGTATAGTTGGTATTTAATAAATGTTAATTTCCATTTTGCCTATTTTAAATAATATTACCCATAAGATGATTCTAATAACTTATAAATGATTTAAAAATATAGATGGTTGCTTGCTACCCTTATAGTTATTTATCCTTAAACCACCAAATAATACTTAACATGACAGTTTGCAATTTAATATGTGCTTTCACGTACATTGCTTAATTTGATTCTCACCATCCTGTACAACAGAGATAGATTATTATGGTGGCCATTTTCACATATAAGAAACTAGAGGTTCAGAAACAGAATTTGCTCAAAGATCAAGTAGAAGGGTAGGGCAGGTCTTCAGGTTCTAAACCCAGTGTTTTTCCTACTATATTATGGTTCCCCTTTTTTTCACTTTTTTTTTTTTTTTTACCCGATTTTTTTCAGCAGCCCAAAGCAGCAATTTGCTTGGATCTTTCTCCATTTTTTTTTCTTGTAATTGATACCACTCTTCATTTTTTTCATCTTGCTCTTCATCTTCATCAGAATTGCCTACCCAGAGACTTTGGGTACCAGTGGGAATAAGGTGTCCATGTGTTTCCAACAATTCAAGTTGGTTAAAGTGTTCAGAAAAGTCCAAAGAATTCTCTGGGTCAGGTTTTCCTTCATCATTTACTTTCGTTTTTTCCATTTTAACTACTGTTCTAAGTAAAAAGCATTTCAAATGCTAGGATATAATCTTTCTAGGGATGAATTATGTCTGCTTTATTGTTTTCATCAAGATCTGAAAACACAAACACAAAATTTATTAGCAAAATGGTAACTGAAGCTTTATCAGTAGCACACAAAACAGTTTTGCAAACATGCACAAATAAACACTATCTAAACTGGTGGTTTTCTCATGATGCTCATTAAATATATTAAATATTGGAGCTGACAGATTTCAGTTATCTATGATCTTTAACGAACTAGCCATTCTTCCTTTCCTTCTACTAAATGAATGGCCATGCCTATTATTTTGAACCTATTGGTTTAGGTATGATTGTAATTCGGTTAACAGCGATGAATGCTTAATTTTTTTTAAAGTATAACTGATACAATAAATACAGATACAATCAAAATTTTTATAAACTAGATACATAGATAATACAAAACACACAAAAAAATTTCTAGTTCCTAACAGACAACTTTAAAAATTTCTTAGATAGAATGGGTACGATATCGTTCCCAAATCTCTCATTGGTACAGATAATTTTATCACTATGTTTGTAATAATTATCATATTTTTACTTTAATAATTTCAGGCCTGGGAAACCTCATTGCTTCAAAAAAGTAGTCCTGTTTGCTGACAGAAAACTATAGTTCTTAGCTGGCTCCTTGTTTCTGAACTGAATTTTGGCTATCATTTACTCCTTCACTCAAAAAATATGAATATAATGCTTGGGAACTGGGATTCAATAATGAACAAGATCCATGTCTTTACCTCAAGAAGCTTCCTGTCTAGTGCAGGTGATTATAAAGATAATATGAACCCTATCTAGATACTTTGAGTATACAGGAGGGTCATAATTCACCCAGTCCTGGAGATTGAAGAAAGCTTCCAGCAGATGTTTATTCTGCTTAGCTTCCATATTAACTTACAAGTTAATATCAGCTTAAAGAGTTACACAGCATATAAGCCTTAATCAATTAAGGAAAATGAGAATGTTATTTTAAAAATACAATTTATCAGTCTCCAAACTGCATTTGTTGAAATCTTAACCAATCTTTCAAGACTATTCTCAGAATGTTCTCCCTTTCTTTCTTTCTTGATCCTCCCAATTAGATCTGTCTCCTTTGTTCTTTTTGGTGCTATATTTTGTCTTGTTTTGCCATTAACTTTGTTTCCGATGCTTAAAGATTATGAACTTAAGGCTAGAGACCTTGTTTAACTAACATTTAAGTTCCACTTGTATACAGCAGGTATTGAGAAATATCTATAACATTAAATTTAATTAAAGCCCTGTCACTTGATTCTGCCTGGAATAGATTCTGAGAAAATCCAAAATTAGTCATCCACCTAAGATACTGATTTTGTTCTACTAAATTTCACAAATTTAAGAATACACAAACCTATTGTGGTATTAAATATTGTCTACAAAGGGGCAGGATCATGAAACTGAAGCTTAAAGCTATCACTCATGACCAGTAACTTCTCTAGGCTTGTAACTTCATTGTAAAATGTAAGGATTGTAGTAAAAAATTTCTAAGGTCCATCCAACTTTTCAGAGTCTATTGAGAGACTTCATCAGACTTGCTTTGTGTTATATTAGTTCCCTTGGAGTTTCCACTTTTTTCTTTGTTCTCAAACTATTTTCTGAACCTTGCAACACAAAAGTTATCATATAACAATTTATTAAACAGGTAACAGATACCAGTACATAAAGTATGGATCACTTGAATTTATATCAGATATAGTAATATTATAGCACAGATCTCACTGACTTCCCACAATTAGTCTTTTTTCATATAACTGCCCTTCATATAAATTCTAAACTTTTTAAGTTCCAGATAAAATAAACCACATACAAAACTTCCTTGGTATGTTTAATTTTAAGTCAAACCCAGATGCATCTTCTTCATTCAGGATTTAAAAATAAAATGATCAAGATATTTGTTTGATGATTTCCCATCAGGAAGTAATAGGGTGACAGATTCAGTGACAGATTAAAACAACTTGTCAAGTTTAGATCAAGGATCCTCTGTGGAGCTGAAAGCCGATCTTCAAATTAAAAAGTTCCACATTACTTTTACTGCATTATATTTTGTTCTTAGCAAAACGCAGTACAAATGTGCTGAACCCGGGGATTCACGGACGACAAGGGGGAGCAGGGAATAAAGTCTGAGAACTGGAGGCTGTAGTCAGGCGGGCGGAGTGGATGAAAGAGGGCCGCCAGACCTGACTCTCTGCCCCCGGCGAGTCACTCGCAGGCCCGCGGCCTTCCAAACAGCCAAAATCGAAGAAGCCACCACGGTCTTACCTAGGACTCTCCCAATGGCCTGACCTCCAGAGCTCGGTCAGGGTCTAAGGTGACCATTCCTCTGGACCCAGTAGTTCTTAACTGCTACTCTACCTGGAAACCCGGTCCGGAACCTGGATGAATTACCCACCTCACAGAGGAAAGTCGCCGCTGCGAATCTTGCTTCCGGGTTTGTCCCTTCGGCAGCTCAGGATTGGCTCCTGCAAGAGGGCGGGGCCTTACCGCTACTTTCCTTACCCCCTCTCGACATTCCGCAGCCAATGAAACTGGAAGACGACTTGAGGAGTCTACGTCATTAACGAGGTATCGCGAGAAACACAGACGCTGTTCTCTCGCGCCTAATTCAGGTTTACGACCCTTCGGGTTTCCCGCGGCAGAGTGTTTGCTTTTTCTACTCACGATTCCCGCCCCTTCTTCCTGCATAGAAGACAGTCTGGGTCCCGAAGGTGGGGCTTTGAAGAGTCCAAGTGTGGGGTAATTTAGGAATCGTATGCACCTCCTAGTTTTCTAGGTTCCGGGGCGGAAGCCCAGAGTGAATGGAACGCTCTGGCGAGCGTGGGCCGCTTATTCGGCTGGGGAGGGGTGTAGAGGGCTCCTGGGTCTGAGTCCCACGGTTAGGGCTTGGTGACTCTTGGAATCCCAAGGAACCTGGAACTCCGGACGTGTAAGGCGGTGACAGCTTTTCCTTCCTAAATCTGACCACTTAAAAGTTGTCCTGCTGGCTCTTAAAGGTGTTTCCACGTGTTTGATTTATTTTTCCCTAGCTTTAAACGTGTGGCCCTTCTCTTACAAAAACAAGCCTGGTCTTTTAAAAATGTTATTTTCGGGCAGGAAATATGAGGTTGCCTCCGTACTCAGAATATCCTGTGCATACAATTTAACATCCAGAGTTGTGTGCTTTACCAGAATCTTATGCGACCCTTTCTTTACATTTATTAATAAGCATTAATTTCCCATAAGAGCAAGGGAAAAGAAAATAGGAGATGAGTTTAAACATAATGGTGAAACTAGAGTGGCACTGAAGACGCAGTTAGCGTCTATTATAAACTCATTGAAAAATAATAGTAGGCACTTAGATAAAAAATGAGACTTTCAAAATTGCCAGTCTGATTATTTAAGAAGCCTGTACCCTATGCAGCCTAACTTAAAATGGTTAAATATGTGCAACCTTTTAAACAAGTGTGTTTTTGATATTTGTTTTTAGAATTTGGAAACGATTGACATTTGAACACGGGACCTAGGAGTACTTGGAGAGAAACCTCGCCCTTGTGGAGCCCTACTGACCTTAAAAATGAGTCCTGCAGATGCACTGTAAGCCCATCCATGACTTCTAGAATCCTTTGGTTACTTTGGGTTTACAGTGGTTACTAACTATGATCAGCTTAAAAAAATAAATTATCGTGGGGATAGTGGTGCGTGCCTGTAATACTAGCGGCTTGGGAGGCTGAGGCAGGAGAATCACGAGTTCAAAGCTAGCCTCAGCAAAAGCAAGATGCTAAACAACTCAGTGAAACCCTGTCTCTAAATAAAATACAAAATAGGCTTGGGGATGTGGCTCAGTAGTCCAGTGCCCTTGAGTTCAATCCCCAGTATCCACCACCTAAAAAAATTACTAGTAAAAAAAGAACTTGCCTGTGAGCAGAATTGTGAATCATCAAAAAGAATATTTGCAATGTTTAAAAATCCATTTTATATGTTTATTAAAACTGTGAAGCTATAGATTGGAGTTTTGCAGTAATTTGTTATGTTGCTATAGTATGTAAGGTTATGTTCTTAGATTTTATTAAAATATTGAAGCTATAGGCATCCTTGAATTTTCATGATGACGTTTTATTCATGCAGTTCTGTTTAAGCAGATTTTTAGAGTCAATAACTCTAGTATCAAGCATATTGAAAATGAATTTGAATAAAATATAAGTAAATAAAAGGCCCAAAAAAGTTAGGTGGAAAAAGCCTTAGACTTTGAGGCTTTCATCCTAGTTTTTAAGACATTGGTGAAAATTAGGTGTATGACCTTGGGAAGTCAGCAGTTCTCTGAGCCTTGTCTCAATTTCTTAATTTGTATAATTGGAATAATCATGCTTTGCTCAGACTAATTTTGAGGTTTAAATCAGAGAATTCATGTGAATATACTTTATACATTGCTGTGGAAGGATGTAGTAATGTGATCTGGAAAGTTTGTTTACAGTAATCAGAACTTTGTGCGTATCATTTTTGAAGTTACTGAAGAGAAATCTTGCTGGAAACGCTTTTTATATATTAATATTTTAATTTTGTGTAGAATGCTTGCCTAGCACTGGGTTTGATCCTCAACACCACATAAAAATAAATAAATAAAATAAAGGCATGTGTCTGTCTACAATTTAAAAAAAAAAAATAAAAACATTTTAAAGATTATAGTTTAGTAAAAATAACCTGAGTTTTCATTGTGGCTTTTAGTCCTTCTGATATTAGTTGAGTGATAAATCAGTTAATTTTTCAGTGTCTAGCCTTTTCATTTTTCAGACATAATAATGCCTACCTCTTTATTAACTAGGAGTTATGATGAGATCATAGATATAAAAGTATTTTGGAAAATTAAAATTTACATTGTTTAAGAGAATGTTAATTGCTATTACAATGCTGCTGCCTCTGCCAGATATCATTTGAATTGAAATTTCTTTTTGTACTTGGTAAATTTTATTAATGAAAAATTAACTTTTTATAGAAAGTAGAGTCAGGCAGGTGTTTCCAGGAGCCTGAATATTAAGTTACTAGCATATGAATATAAAATCTACTTACAGACTTAGAGGAAGACTACTTAAACTTGACTTTCCTAGAGTGCAAAATCAAATAAGCCAAATCTAGAAATCAAGGTTAGAGCCTTTGGGTTTTGTGCTGGGACAGAATGGGAAAACAAGCAGGCCTTTAGGTTTGTTATAACAGGATTATAAATTTTTGAAGCAGTTACAGAACCTTTTAAAACTTTATGTACAAATTTGTTATGTATTGAATTAGTGGTTAGAAAAATTATGTGAAGCCGGGCGCGGTGGCACACGCCTGTAATCCCAGCACTTTGGGAGGCTGAGGCAGGAGGATCGCGAGTTCAAAGCCAGCCTCAGCAATGGCGAGGCACTTAGCAACTCAGTGAGACCCTGTCTCTAAATAAAAAAATACAAAAAGGGCCGGGGATGTGGCCCAGTGGTCGAGTGCCCCTGAGTTCAATCCCCAGTACCACAAAAAAAAAAAAAAAAAAAAAAAAAAAAAATTATGTGATGTTGAAGATTTGTTGAGTACTTCAGATTTTCAGAACAAGTTTAATGGTAGAAGAATGACTTTACTCCTAATTGCGGTTATATTTATTTTATGCTTAAGTTTTAATATACTTGAATATCCTTTTAATGCATTATATTGAAATGATATTTATTTTTTAATACAGTGATGATGAAAATACATTCAAAATCTTAGTTGCAACTGATATTCACCTTGGATTTATGGAGAAAGATGCAGTCAGAGGAAATGATACATATGTCACATTTGATGAAATTTTAAGTCTTGCCCAGGAAAATGAAGTGAGTTTGATTTATATTTGTGTGATTCCACTGTATTTTTTTGGTCAACAGTTTCTTGTCCCTTAGGTTAGATTTATTTTTATAGGCTCTTTTGCTGACATGGCCTGCTTAAATATTAGTATGATAAAAACTCAAAAGCAGATTTTGTGTTTGTGTCCTTAATAACAGCAGGATCTACTCTGGTAAGTAGTCTTAAAATTTACAAATATATTTTAAGGCATTTAATGAATGCATGGTTTTGTGGCAGTTTCTATTTGAAATGAAAAGATTACTATTATAGTTTCTGCTTTCAAAGAACATATGGATACGATATCCAAAATACTCATACAAGGTCACATGTGGTAAAAACTTTAAGAAAATCATACATAGTATTTTCTGGGAGTTTTTTTTTTTTTTTTTTTTTTTTTTTTTTGTACAAGGGATTGAACTCAGGGGCACTCGACCACTGGGCCACATCCCCAGCCCTTTTTTGTATTTTATTAGAGACAGGGTCTCACTGAATTGCTAAGTGCCTCGCCATTGCTGAGGCTGGCTTTGAACTCGCGATCCTCCTGCCTCAGCCTCCCAAGTGCTGGGATTACAGGCGTGTGCCACCACGCCCGGCTTTTCTGGGAGTTTTATAGGTGGAAGAGATGACATTTAGATGAAGATAGCAAGATGAATTTAATGAAAGAGGTGATGTTTAACTTGAGCTTTGAAGGAGGGCTGGATTAAAGAGCACAGAGAATGTATGTTCAAGTGAAGCAGGAATGAAAGCACAGATGTGAAACAGTATGAAGTATGTTAGGTGACTAGCAGGAGGCTGAGGCAGGAGGATCGCGAGTTCAAAGCCAGCCTCAGCAATGGCGAGGCACTTAGCAACTCAGTGAGACCCTGTCTCTAAATAAAAAAATACAAAAAGGGCCGGGGATGTGGCCCAGTGGTCGAGTGCCCCTGAGTTCAATCCCCAGTACCACAAAAAAAAAAAAAAAAAAAAAAAAAAAAAAATTTATGTGATGTTGAAGATTTGTTGAGTACTTCAGATTTTCAGAACAAGTTTAATGGTAGAAGAATGACTTTACTCCTAATTGCGGTTATATTTATTTTATGCTTAAGTTTTAATATACTTGAATATCCTTTTAATGCATTATATTGAAATGATATTTATTTTTTAATACAGTGATGATGAAAATACATTCAAAATCTTAGTTGCAACTGATATTCACCTTGGATTTATGGAGAAAGATGCAGTCAGAGGAAATGATACATATGTCACATTTGATGAAATTTTAAGTCTTGCCCAGGAAAATGAAGTGAGTTTGATTTATATTTGTGTGATTCCACTGTATTTTTTTGGTCAACAGTTTCTTGTCCCTTAGGTTAGATTTATTTTTATAGGCTCTTTTGCTGACATGGCCTGCTTAAATATTAGTATGATAAAAACTCAAAAGCAGATTTTGTGTTTGTGTCCTTAATAACAGCAGGATCTACTCTGGTAAGTAGTCTTAAAATTTACAAATATATTTTAAGGCATTTAATGAATGCATGGTTTTGTGGCAGTTTCTATTTGAAATGAAAAGATTACTATTATAGTTTCTGCTTTCAAAGAACATATGGATACGATATCCAAAATACTCAGATACAAGGTCACATGTGGTAAAAACTTTAAGAAAATCATACATAGTATTTTCTGGGAGTTTTTTTTTTTTTTTTTTTTTTTTTTGTACAAGGGATTGAACTCAGGGGCACTCGACCACTGGGCCACATCCCCAGCCCTTTTTTGTATTTTATTAGAGACAGGGTCTCACTGAATTGCTAAGTGCCTCGCCATTGCTGAGGCTGGCTTTGAACTCGCGATCCTCCTGCCTCAGCCTCCCAAGTGCTGGGATTACAGGCGTGTGCCACCACGCCCGGCTTTTCTGGGAGTTTTATAGGTGGAAGAGATGACATTTAGATGAAGATAGCAAGATGAATTTAATGAAAGAGGTGATGTTTAACTTGAGCTTTGAAGGAGGGCTGGATTAAAGAGCACAGAGAATGTATGTTCAAGTGAAGCAGGAATGAAAGCACAGATGTGAAACAGTATGAAGTATGTTAGGTGACTAGCAGGTTGGTTTGGCTCACCTATAGGCCATGTATCAGAAGGTGTGCCTAAAGACTGGAAATGAGGGTTTGAATTCCTTTAAGGAGGGCTTCGAATGCCAGAGTGAATGAGGTGTTTGTTCTCAGTTCTGTAGAAAGTCTTCTGGCAGCAGGGTACTACGGCTTGAATCAGACCAGTTTGACATCTTTTAAAAGATTTCTAAAAAGATCTTTTTAAAAATAGTGGCATTAGGAATAGAAAAGAGAAAGTTAACACAAAAGATAATACATGATAGAATTTGCAATGTTTGGATAGTTGTAGATGGTGAGGATGAGGGAAAAGGGAAGACAATAATTAAAGTGTATTGAGTCTGGGTGAATGGTGGTACTGATAATAGAAATAGGTAAATAAGAATACCCTAAGTGCCAGGCGCAGTGATGCACAGATGTATTTCTGTTGGCTCTGGAGGCTGAGGCAGTAGGATCATGAGTTCAAAGCCAGCCTCAGCGACTTATCAAGGCCCTACTGAGGCCTGAAGCAGCTCAATGAGACCCTGTCTCTAGGTAAAAAATATAAAAAAGGGCTGGGGATATAGCTTATTGGTTAAGCATCCCTGGGTCCAAAAACCCTAAGTACTCTATAACCTTATCCTATTTTATTTTTTTTTCATAGTATCATCTGAAGTAATTCCCTGAATTGTTTACTTGTTTATTATCAGTATTCTCTACTGAAGGGTAAATTCCCTGAGGGTGAAAAATCTTTCCTGCATGTTCATTCTATATCTAAATATTTATAAAAGAATCTAAAAAGCAGTAGGAGCTCTTAGAACTTTGTTAATTGAGCAAGGGAATAGCTAGTATCATCTCCTTTTAAGATGGAGTCATCTTTCCCTGAGGGCAGAGAAACTTATAACCAAAGGAGATCTGTTTCCTGCTAGAGACTCCTGCAAATGCTCTTTTCTTTTTTAACTTTTAGGCCCTAAAGCATTTCTTTCCCTGTGTACAAGCTTCTCTTCTGTCTGTTCCTTCCCTTTTGTTTCCTAATTCCCATCCCTACATCCCTTAATTTTACCCCCCACCCCCCACCCAGTGGCCCCTTGCTGGAACTTCTAGATGCATATGTTAATTACTCTTTCCCTTAATTTGAATTTAATATTTATTATTGAATTTTGAATTCTTCATGACTTTGCAGTTCTCTATTATGTTTACCCATGCAATCTAACCAGTCTTATTTTATTTCCTTTTTCCTTGGAGACTTTTCAGATTTTCAATTTTGAAATAATTATCGGTCTTACAGAAAAAATTACAAAATAGTCCTTTATCCAGATTTTCTAACATTTTATCACATTGTCTTTCTCTGCTGTATCTTTTCACATACACGTACTTTTCCCCCTGAACCATTTAATAATTTGTATGTTTATTCACAATACAGAATTCAAAATCAGGAAAATAATATTGATTCAATACCTTTATGTAGTTTTAAGATGTTGATTATCCCAGTAATGTCTCTTACAGCAATTTAGGGGCAGATAGGTGGCCTCCAGGACCCAAGCCAGGATTACATGTTTCATTTAGTTGTCATGTCTCTTTGATCTCTCTTAATCTGGTATATTTGCTCAATCTGCCTTTGTCTTTCATGACCCTGATATTTTTGAAGAGTACAGACTGGTTATTTTGTACAATGTTCCTGAAATTGGGTATGCCTGGTATTTCCTCATGATTAGATTTCAGGTTTTGCAAGTTTTGGCAGGAATACTACAGAAGTGAGCTGAGACCTTCTCAGGGTTTCCTGGAGCCACAAACCAGTTTTTTTTTTTTTTTGTGGTACCGGGGATTGAACTCAGGGGCACTCGACCACTGGGCCACATCCCCAGCCCTTTTTTGTATTTTATTAGAGACAGGGTCTCACTGAGTTGCTAAGTGCCTCGCCATTGCTGAGGCTGGCTTTGAACTCGCGATCCTCCTGCCTCAGCCTCCCAAAGTGCTGGGATTACAGGCGTGCGCCACCGCGCCCGGCTACAAACCAGTTTTTTTTTTTTTTTTTTTTTTTAAAAATTTATTTACTTTAAAAATGCAATGTTTATTTTTGGTGCTGACTGCGAGGCGAGCGCTCTGTGGCAGACATACACGTGTAAGAATACACGTAACTTAAAATTTACCATCTTTTGAAGTGTATAGTTCAGTAGTAGTAAGTGCAATCACATTGCTTTTGTAACCAATCTCTAGAACTCCTTTCATCTGACAGAAGTGACATCCATTAACCAACTACTTCTCATTCCCTCAGTGTATTTTTGACAGGGGGCGGTTATAGGAGACTGAACCGAGGGGTGCTTTACTACTGAGCTACATCCCCAGCCCTTTCTGTTTTTTGAGACTGGGCCTCACTAAATTGCTTGGGGTCTTGCTAAATTGCTGAGGCTGGCCTTGAACTTGCAATCTTCCTGCCTCAGCTTCCCGAGTTACAGGGATTACAGGCATGTACCACCATGCCTGGCGCAGTGTATTTTTTGTGTTTGTTTTGTTTCTTCCATTATAATAATTTTCTTTCTTTACTCCAATCATATTCAGTCTTTAAGGCCTAGCTTAAATCTCACATTTTAAATAAACTCCCCTGACCACTGTAGCCACAGTGATTTCTACTCCAGTCTTTTGAATAATTAAGAACTTAAGTTTCGGGCTGGGGTTGTGGCTCAGTGGTAGAGCGCTCACCTAGCATGTGCACAGCCCGGGTTCGATCCTCAGCACCACGTAAACATAAATGCATTGCATTGTGTACAACTAAAGCAAATAAATAAATATTTAAAAAAAAAGAACTTAAGTTTCTTTGGGTAGATTGTATGCCTCTTAAAAGTGGAATTTTTTGTGATTTTATTTCTTCACTGATGTTTTTAGAATGCTCTTCCTCAAAAATCTCATTTATTGTTCATTTATAACTCAAATGCCATGATGTTAACACATCCCTCCTGAATTTTCTTTTGGACGAACATGTTCCCTCAATTCATTGTAGTGCCATCTATGTTTATTTACATATCCATTCTACTGCATGTCAGAGTCTGACTTATTTTTAGGTGTGGGTTTGTCTCCTCCATTAGAGTTTGAACATATTAAGGATAGCAATCATATATTATTCATTCTTACAGCCTTAGGACCCAGTACAGGGTATTGTACATAGTATTTCATGAGGGAAGGGACATCATCTATTTTGTAAATTGCTATTTCCTTAGCTACCAATGCCTGTAGGAACACTAAATAATTTGGATTGAATTTTATATCTGTTCTGTGTATTCTGTTAAAGTGCTAAGTTTATGTTTGATTTGAATTTAAAAAATATATGTATATGTGTGTGTGTGTACACACCTTGGGTAATTTGAGTCAGGGACTTGGCATAGTAATTTAAAGTAGTCTTTTTAAAAGGCAGCTTATGAACCTAAATTGGAGTAAGATTAATCACCAGATTGGAGCATCCTTTAAATAAAGGAAAACTAAGGGGCTGGGAATACAGCTCAGTTGTAGAATGCTTGCCTTGCACGCACAAGGACCTGGGATCAATCCCCATCACCACAAAAAAAAAAAAAAAAAAAAAAAAAAAAAAAGCAAAGGAAACATAAGATTTTAAATTGTCATACATGATGTTGTCTTTTGTTAAAGATTTTTTTCTGCCTTTTCATCTATAGGTTTTTAAAAAGTCATACTCATAAAAACTACTAATTTTAACACTATTTTCTTTTGATTAGGTGGATTTTATTTTGTTAGGTGGTGATCTTTTCCATGAAAATAAACCCTCAAGAAAAACATTACATACGTGCCTTGAATTATTAAGAAAATATTGTATGGGTGATCGTCCTGTACAGTTTGAAATCATTAGTGATCAGTCAGTCAACTTTGGCTTTAGTAAGTAAGTATATTTATATGTTGAAGTGAATGTTACCTGCATATCTTTTCTGTAAAATAATCATAAACACATTAACAATTACAGCTATTTCACTTTTACTATAAGTTATTTGCATAGTAAATATAGTTCTTTGAATTTTCTGTACATCATTGTATGAATTTGTATTGCTCTAAATGATATTGGAACTGAACGTCTTCTCAGATTTTTATATCCTCTTTGATATATTCTTCTATTTATATCCTTTGCCTGTTTTAAAAAATGGGATTTGGCTAGGCGCAGTGGCGGCTTGAGAAGCCGAGACAGGAAGATCATGGGTTCAAAGCCAGTCTCAGCAACTGTGAGGCGCTAAGCAACTCAGTGAGACCCTGTCTCTACATAAAATACAAAATAGGGCTGGGGATGTGACACTTAGTGGTTGAGTGTCCATGAGTTCAATCCCTAGTACCTCCCTTCCACCTCCCCCCCAAAAAAACAACTGGGATTTGTGTGTGTGTGTGTGTGTGTGTGTGTGTGTGTGTGTGTGTCTTTTGCTACTGATTTGCAGGAGTTATTTATATATTCAAAATTCTGAGCTCTTGTTTGGCATATATAATTTTCCCAAATAGCTTGCCTTTTGACTTTGTTTATGGGGTCTTTTGTTGGCAGAAATATTTAATTTTGATTTAGTCAAATATATTGTTCCTTTTCTTTAAGATTTGTGATTTTGGGACTTATGGCATATGTCTAGAACCTTATATGGTAAAGATACTTTTGGGTTTTTTTTCATAAACATTGTACACAGGATACCATATTGCATTCAATTAAAGTGTTTCCTCAGTCCTGTTCAGCTTTCTCTCAGTTGGGTTCTTCATCTTACCCTTTTATGACCCTAATACTTTTGAAGAGTACTGGTCAGCTCTTTTGTAGAATGTCCTTTAATTGGCTGGGATTGTAGGTTTTGGGGGAAGAATATCACAGAGGCATAGGGCCCTTCTGATGGTGTCATATCACGAGGTACATGATACAGCAGGATTTACCACTGGTTATGTTAAACTTGATCATTTAGTTAAGGTGTGATGCCTGCCATGTTTCTCCACTATAAAGTTATTTTTACCTTTCCATTTGCTGTGTTAGAAGTGAGTCCCCAAGTCTAGCCAACATGCAAAGGAAGGGGAATTAAATTCTACTTCTGGAGGGAGGAATATCAGAGAATTTACAAATATATGTTAAATTATTTTGGGAGAGATACTTTTTAAAAATGAGTTATATTGGAGGTAACTTTTGAGATTTTTTCCTTTAAGAAAATGTCTACTTTTGACTTTCCTCTTGATTGATAATTTAGCTGAGTATAGAATTGGGTTCTTTGCTGGTGGGACTGCAAAATGGTACAACTGTTATGGAAAGCAGTATGGAGATTTCTTGGGAAAATGGGAAAGGAACCACCCTATGACCCAGCCATCCCACTCCTGGGTCTATTCCCAAAGGACTTAAAAAACAGCATATTACAGGCCGGGCGCGGTGGCGCACGCCTGTAATCCCAGCACTTTGGGAGGCTGAGGCAGGAGGATCGCGAGTTCAAAGCCAGCCTCAGCAATGGCGAGGCACTTAGCAACTCAGTGAGACCCTGTCTCTAAATAAAAAAATACAAAAAGGGCCAGGGATGTGGCCCAGTGGTCGAGTGCCCCTGAGTTCAATCCCTGGTACCACACACACAAAAAAAAAACAAAACAACAACAACAACAACAACAACAACAACAAAAAAACCAGCATATTACAGTGACACAGCCACTTCAATGTTTATAGCAGCATAATTCACAAGAGCTAGGTTGTGGAACCAACCTAGATGTCCCTCAGTTGATGAGTGGATAAAGAAAATGTGGTATATATACACAATGGAATTTTACTCAGCAATAAAAGAGAATAAAATAATGGCATTCGCTGGTAAATGGATGAAGTTGGAGAATATAATGCTAAGTGAAATCAGTCAATCTCAAAAATCCAAATACCGAATGTTTCCTCTGATATAAGGAGGCTGGTTCACAATATTGTTGGGTCGGGTACATAGGAGGATTAGAGGAACACTATAATGGTCAAAGGGAAGGGAGGGGCAGGGAGGGAACAAGGGGAGAAGGAGGGGAAAAAAAGAAAAAGTGGTTAAATAAGATGGATATCATTATTCTAAATGCATGATTGAAGACTTGAATGCTATGAATATACTTTGTATACAAACTGTTTTGTGTAAAAAGATGCTCTATATGTGCAGTATGAATTGTAATACATACTACTACTATAAATAAAAAATTAAAAAAAGAATTGGGTTTTAAAAGATTCCTATAATTAACATTTGTCTTTGTTTTGTTTGAAGAATTCTGATCAGTATCCCTGTCCTATTCAAATCTAGAACTTGGGACATTTTAACTTCAGTGTTTACTTTCATTTTATTTTTATACTGAAGTCTATTTTTAAAACTTCACTTGCAGACATATTTATATATTTTTCTTTGTTCACTATTGTTTCTTGTATTTCATTCCTTCTTTCTGATATAATTTTTGTTAATTTTTTTTATTGTTGTTGAGTGTCTATTTTTTTGTTGCTCTTGAGTAGACTGCTATCAGTTTAGTTGCTGGAAAGGCAGTGCAGCGTGTTGATGCATGAATTCTGGGTGGTCTGAGTTCAAATCCTGGCTCTATTACTTAGTGGTTGTAAGACTGAGCAATTCACTTAACTGTTCTACCTTAGTTCCATCATTATAAGATGGGCCAGAATCAAGCCAGTCTCATGATTGTTGTGAAGGTTGAATTAATAAGAAAATTGCTTATAGTGATGGGCATAAAGACAAGGTAGTTATTAAGGTTTTCCTGCCATCCTTAGCATTTTATAATTCTATTTAGCTGTGTTTTTAATTCTGTTTATCCAGCATAGGACATCATCATGCATTTAAAAAAAAATTTTTTTTGTAGTTGCAGGTGGACACAATGTCTTTATTTTATTTGTTTATTTTTATGTGGTGCTGAGGATTGAACCCAGTGCCTCATGCATGCCAGGCTAGTGCTCTGCTGATGAGCTAA
Organism: Tamias sibiricus; assembly: GCA_025594165.1. Classification (NCBI taxonomy): domain Eukaryota; kingdom Metazoa; phylum Chordata; class Mammalia; order Rodentia; family Sciuridae; genus Tamias; species Tamias sibiricus. The sequence continues at coordinate 89,146,826 of CM046657.1, read as the reverse complement.
GGCCCCAGCCCTTCATTATGCATTTTAATCTAATAACTTTTTTTTAAACAATTTTGGGAAATTCTATCCTTTATGTTTTCAAATATTGTTTCTCATCTTTTTACTTTCTGAATGTCATTTATATCTCTTACCTTCTTATTTGATATTACCCTTAACTTCTATCTCTTTGTGTTGCATTCTGGTAAATTTATCCTTTTAGTTCATATAGAAAAATAGACAAACCGGGAATTTTTTCTTTTTTTTTCTGGTTTACTGGGGATTGAACTCAGGGGCACTCGACCACTGAGCCACATCCCTAGTCCTTATTTCATGTTTTATTATAAGAGACAAGTTCTCACTGAATTGCTTAGCACTTCACTTTGGCTGAGGCTGGCTTTGAACTCTCAATCCTCCTGCCTTAGCCTTCTGAACCACTGGGGATTACAAACAGAAATTCTGAATGACTTTCTGAAAGAAGACTACTAAGGAATAAGCAGCCCAATTAGATATTGAAAGTATATTACATTGATGCAATAATTTAAAATGATGTGGTTTATGAATTAACAGACAAATGAAAATTAGTAGAAACTCCAGAAGTAGCCTCAAATGCAGGTAGAATTTAGTACTTGATGAAGGTGGCATCTCACATTTTGAAGAAAAATATTACAGATTTTTCAGTAAATACTAAAAGAAGCTATTAGACATTTCAAAAAAAATTTAATTGTAGAAAGGCTGCTAAATAAGATTCAAACTCCTGAAGCCATAAAAGAAAAAAATTGATAAATATGTCTTTGTAAAAATAAAATTCTGTGTAGCAAAAATTTCTTGAAGTTAAAAGCTACACTTTAACCAGAAAGAGTATTAGCAGTTTATCACAGATTAAGCTGTAATTTCCCAATAGATAGTTCCTTCAGGTCACTTAAATCTGTGTTAATGGGCGGGGTGTAGTGGTGCACACCTGTAATCCCAGTGGCTCTGGAGGCTGAGGCAGGAGGATTGTGAGTTCAAAGCCAACCTCAATAAGAGCTAGGTGTTAAGCAGCTCAGTAAGACCCTGTCTCTAAGTAAAATACAAAATAGGCCTGGGGATGTGGCTCAGTGCTTGAGTTCAATCCCTGGTACCCACCCTCAAAAGAAAAAAAAAATGAGTTTAATGGGAAATAGGTAAAGAATTTGGACATAGTTGACAGAAAAGGAAATAGAATACCATTTAAACATATTGAAATTCCATTAAGAAATCAAGCTGTACTGAAATATTTTTCTTCTGTCAGGTTGGCATGGATCAGTGCTTCTCAATCGTTAGTGCACATTATAGTTACCTAGAAATCTTCAACAGTACTGGTGCCCATACCAAGGTTCATATCTTTTGGAGTGTGTCATGGGCATTGGTACTTCTTAAAAGATCCCCACATGATTCTAGCATGCAGCTAGGATTGAGAACCACTGGCATACAGATTTTTTTTTTTAAATATGTAATGCTTTATAAATTGGCATGTTGCTCTTGTGCTGGGGACATGTTAATTGTCTCTGTTGTTAAAATTTTGGTATATGTGCTGCCAAAGTGAGCACTGGCATAAAGTTTTAAAAACTGGGTAACATTCTGTGTTGGTGAGGTTGAGGAAGTCTGTCCCTCTTGTGCATGTCATTGTGTTAGCTGTAATTCTGAACAGCCTTTATGGAGGGAAATTGGCAGTAGCTGTCAAAATTGCAAATGCATATATTCTTTGACCCAACAATGTCCTTTAGGAATTTTCCTACAATTAAATTCTCTCTCTCTCTCTCTCTCTCTCTCTCTCTCTCTCTCTTTCTCTCTCTCGCAGAGCTGGGGATTGAACTCAGGGCCTCGTGTATGTAAGGCAGAAGGCAGGCACTGTACCCACTGAGCTATATCCCCAGACCCCCAGATACACTCTCAACAGGGAACCTTTTCAAGATTATTCAGATTATTCATCATACCATTATAAGACAAAAGACTAGAAAGAATCTAAATGTCCATTGATAGGGAACTGCTTAAATACAGTATCATATAATGAAATACATTGTGGCCATAAAAGCTGAAAGAATCTAATGAACAGTACTGCTGTGAAATGATTTTTAAAATATGTTAAATGAAATAAGTGAATATGTTACAAGGAAAAGATATGATAGAAATTGCTAACATTATTTGCCTCTGAGAAGAATCAGATGACTGGGGATAGCAGTGGGCAGAAGATTAAATTGCCCAGATAGGAAGTGATAGAGCTAGGATTGTTAATGTAGATCTTTTGAATTCCAAACTATAGGTGTTTTCTCCCCTGCCCTAATGACAAATACAAATCATATGCAGAGTTTTTAAAAATTTTTGAGGCCTATTAATTTCCTATTAATTAACTTTACCACTCTTACATTTCAGAAGCACCATTTAATATTATTGGATTTTCATTAAAATGTAGTACTTTGTGAGATATTTTCAAGCTTTAGTTGAAATGAATTGTTACCTATGATTATATTTTCTGAAGAACTAAGTTATTGGTCATCTGCCAATTTAAGTTGTACAGTGTGTCTATAGTTGCATGAATGTGTTGTTTTTTTTTTTTTTGAAGAAAGTCTTGCAAAACAACTTTTGTCCCTTGTAGAAACTTTCAGGTTTTCTTTTCTTTTCTCTTTTTTTAAGATTTCCATGGGTGAACTACCAAGATGGCAATCTCAACATCTCAATTCCAGTGTTTAGTATTCATGGAAATCATGATGATCCCACAGGGGTAATTATTGTTTGTTAAAATTTTAGAAATGATCAGTTTAGTTAGCATTCCTTTTCTTTTCCTCAGCAATTTTTAGTCAAATTTTTAGTCAAGAAGTCAAATTTGATTTGTTATCACTAATATAAACATTTATACTACTGTTTAGATTTTTAAAAAAAATCTAGAATAAGAATTGGTGTACCAGCTATGCCTTTGTTTCATTAGAACTGAGTTTAGCAATGAGTAGCCAGGAGGAATAAACACTTAATATTTGTGTAGTGTTCTACAGTTTACCAGTGCTTTTATATCTCTTTAAGATCTCACCTATAGGATATGATTATTTCACAAACATCTTTAAATTGAAATTAGATGATTTTATTTTCTGTTTGTCATGGAGGTAAGACTAGAGGTCCTAAACTCAAAATATCTTTTTGTTTTATCTAGTCATAAATATTTTAAGTCACTAATTATCTATAGTCTTTTCCACCAGGTTTCAAGAGGTCTGCTTAAAATTACAAAGCACTTTTTTTAGGTTGATTCTTACTTTTTAGTGGCCAAGACACCAGGTAGTTGTAGTGAGATGTTTATTTGGCATTTAGTGTGTGAGTCCAGTTGCTGTAGATAACTTATAGTAGAAAAAAGGTAGTGAATACTTTTAATATTGGAGTTTTGAGAAGACACTATCCTAACCTATGTTTTTGTTGAATATCCCTAATCCAAAAATAAAAATTCAAAATGTTCTAAAATCTGAAACTTGCTGTTCTAAAAGCTTGGGACTTTGGATCATTTCTGAATTTGAGTTTTCAGATTAGGAATACTCATTTGACAAAATTTATGGAAACATTCCAAAATCCAAAAGTCTCCGACAATCTGAAATACTTCTGGTCCTAAGCATTTAGATAAGGCGGGTAGTATGAGGAGTGTGCTGATTCAGGGTAGTGTGGTATTTATGCAGAGTGTTTATTTGTACATACACATTAATGTTCTTTGAAAATATTTTTCATAGGCAGATGCGCTCTGTGCCCTGGATATTTTAAGTTGTGCTGGATTTATAAATCACTTTGGACGTTCAATGTCTGTGGAGAAGGTAGACATTAGTCCAGTATTGCTTCAAAAAGGAACCACAAAAATTGCGCTATATGGTTTAGGTAAGATGGCTTCATTTTACTGTTTATATCAATAAATAATTGTTTAACCAATTATGAAATAGAATTTTGGAGATATCTTTGTAACCCTCTGGAAAAAAAGTGTAACAAATCTCCTTATTCCTTGTTGGTTACTGTTAAAAAAAATGTTGGAAGATTTTGATAAAACTTTTAGTATTTATAAGGACCAATAGCATTAATACATAGCAGCAATTTTGGTAAAAATATAGCTCTCCTTTAGTATCTGTTTATTGTTTTGAGTTTTTTTCTTTTAAATATATAGAATCCCGAATGTTAGAATTACAGAATAATTAGCAAAACTTCATTTTGGTATCTTTGAAAGTCTTTGAAAGATCTAAAGCATCACTGTTCAATATGGTAGCCATTAGCCTCATGTAGACATTGAACACTTGAAATGTAAAGTACACACCAGATTTCAAAAGACTGAGAAAAAAAATGCAAAATATCTTTAGTAACATATTAGAAAAGTTGAAATTAAATTTGTCTTCCTTTTTACTTGTTTTAATGTGGCTATTAGAAAATTTCAAATTGTGTATTTAGAATGCATTAGTGGCTAACATATGTCTGTTGGGCAGTGCTATCATCTCTAAAGATCAAGCATTTGCTTTATCAACTTAACTATCTTTAATTTATTCAGTGTTCAGTAGACAGAAGCTTATTTGCTAGGCTTGATTCCATGTGAATGAAAAACCAAAGGCATTCTATGCCTTGACTTTTATCTCCAGTTATGTGTGTTCTACATTCTGCTTCAGTTGTTTAAAAGAGTACATTCATTATTTTATGTATTTTATGTCTTAAGTATTTTTGAGGCCAGAAATAAATGTGCTTTAAGTTCAAATATTACATCCTTCCATCTGCTTCTGCAAATGATATAGCAGGAAGTTAAATACACTTTAAAAAAAAGCAATTAGCAGTATTAATCACTGCAGTGTTATAGATCATATCTCCAGAAAACAGTTTCTTCTATGTTCAGACTAAAGATAGGTACCATTATGCCTCAGTTACCATCAGAGACACATCTCCTCAGTTAACCATTTTCTCCCAAAGGCTCATCTTGTCCTGTTATGCCTTCTTTAACTGGACTTTGTGTCTATCCCAACCTTCTTCCTTTCACTATAAACTCTAGAATTCTTTATAATGAACATATTCCAGCACTGCCAGTCTCTTCTGAATGTTGCCTCTACTGTCTGACCTTCTCTGAAGCCCTAGCTGGGTGTCTGAGGTTGTTAGGTCCCCTGCAGTTCTCTTACTATGGGCTTTTGGGCAGAAATGGGGATCACTCTTGTTCCCCACCACTGCTTTCGTTCATGTCTCCAAATACCCTGCTCTTTAAAGCTTATGCCTTCTGGGTAAATTGCCCTCCTTTTCCCTCAAACTTTTTTTTTTTTTTTTGTACTGGGGATTGAACTCAGGGGCTCTCGACCACTGAGCCACATCCCCAGCCCTATTTTGTGTTTTATTTAGAGACAGGGTCTCACTGAGTTTCTTAGTGCCTCGCCATTGCTGAGGCTGGCTTTGAATTCAGGATTCTCCTGTCTCCGTCTCCCAAGCTGCTGGGATTACAGGCATGAGCCAGTGTGCCCAGCTTCTCTTCAAACTTTTTTTTTTTTTTTTTTTTTTTTGTGGTACCGGGGATTGAACTCAGGGGCACTTGACCACTGGGCCACATTCCCAGCCCTTTTTTGTATTTTATTTAGAGACAGGGTCTCACTGAGTTGCTAAGTGCCTCGCCATTGCTGAGGCTGGCTTTGAACTCGTGATCCTCCTGCCTCAGCCTCCCAAAGTGCTGGGATTACAGGCGTGTGCCACCGCGCCCGGCTTCTCTTCAAACTTTTTACCTGCCTACTATCATCAGATTTTGCTAATGTTCTCAGTGCTTTAGCACCTGAGTAGGTCAGCCTTCTAAATGCCCTGGGCATTGTATGCCTTGATTTCTACCTCCAGTTATGTATGTTCTACATTCTGCCTCAGTTGTTATTCCATTGGCCATACCAAGTTATTTTCTTTAGGAGCTGGGCTACTTCTTGCTCTTATATATTGTTGTATCTTTTCTTCTGACATCCTCTGTGATCATTATATAAAGTAGCAGCCTTGTCTCTCTTTGCACCCGATACTGTTATTCTCCATTTTGTCATCCTGGCTTTCCCCCCTTTTAATATTTACAATTTGTTATTATTTTGTTTACTTGTTTATTGTCCTTCATAAGACCAAGGTGAGCTTGTGGTGTACATAAAATAACAAGAGTTATTTGAAAAATATTGAATTATTAAAAAGCACTATATTCTAATTTAAAATCACAACGTACGTAGAAATACTGTGCTAAAATACATTTTTATTTCAACTTTTAAAATATCTGTGCATGCAATAATGTGTATTTTAGATCAAAAGTACATATGCCTATAATTTATAATAAAGGGTGGTGAAAAACAGTATTACTAAAGATTTTAACAAGAATTTAAGCATAGGAAACTTTCTTTTTTTAGTTCACATTTCCCTGATTTTGAGGGTATATATCCCTGAAATGAAACATGTTCTTTGAATGTATGTACCTGCCGTCATGTAAGAACCTGAAACATAACTTTTATATATGACATCACTTATAACTTATTCCAGAATTTAAATGTATCCCTAATAGTAAAATGAAATACTTTGAGAAATGCATAATTTAGAAGAAAAGCATTTCTTTTTTTAAACCAAAGTGATAAAATAATTTTAAAATAACATAATGTCTATTTCAGGGTCCATTCCAGATGAAAGGCTCTACCGTATGTTTGTCAATAAAAAAGTAACAATGTTGAGACCAAAAGAAGACGAGAACTCTTGGTTTAATTTATTTGTGATTCATCAAAACAGGTAAAGGAATTCTCTGAAAATGTTGAGCCAAGTATTGAGGTTCCCCAAATCTGTTTCTAAGCTCACCCGCTTTAGCGAATAATGCCCTTATTCTTTCTAAGTGTCAGTGCAGAATCAGGCAAAACTTGGACTTGTTTCACGTGATTTCATTTTGAAATTGTTTTTAGTGTATATTTATTTCTTTAAAAGAATATTTGTAGCATATGGATGAGGCATAAGAATAACCATAAAATGAATTCAGCAAAAAGTAGAATCTTACCAGTACATTTTCCATTATCTTTTCATGATCTCATCTGCTTCTCCATAGCCCAGGGGAAGTATTATTTTTCAGCTTTGAATTAATATCCAGTGCTTTTATTTACTTTTGATCACATGTATAGCCATAATTAATATTTTATTTAGTTTTAGTATAACTGGAATGATGCTGTATATTTTACAGACAACTTATGTTCAATATTACATTTTTGAGTTTCATTCATTTTGTTGCTTAGATTTATAACTCATTTTTATTGATATGTACAGTTATTTTTTCTCCTGTCAGTGGAATTTTTATTTCCAATATTTTTGCCTTTTTTGTGGTACCGGGGATTGTATTCAGGGGCCCTGAGCCACATCCCCAGCCTTGTTTTGTATTTTATTTAGAGACAGGTTCTCACTGAGTTGCTTAGCACCTCACTTTTGCTGAAGCTGGCTTTGAACTTGAGATCCTCCTGCCTTAGCCTCTGAAGCCGCTGGGATTATAGGCCTGCACCACCATGCCTGGCATTTTTTTTTTTTTCTTACACATGCTTTCTGGTGCATATATATAAAAGTGTTTTTCTAGAATATGTAAATATAGCTGGGTCAGTTTTCTTTTGCTAGTAGTTGAAAGACTTTAATCTGTTGGTAGGGTACAGAATTGATTTTCAGGAAGAGAGACTTGTTGAAGAAGCAAGATTAATTATTTGATTATCGTAGTAGGAAATGTGAGGTGGCAACAGTGATGGCAGTGAAACTGACAGAGAAGAGATGGACCTGGGACATTGTCAAGGAAGAATCCAAGGGATTTGGGGCCTGTTATTTAATTTATTTATTGAACATATTCATTGAATGCAGATTACTCTGCATTTAGTGAATGCAGGCTTATTCCAAGTTCTGGGTCAAAGAAGGACACAGATTTGCATTGCTTTATGTACATTCTCAAATAAACAGTATGAGTTTCAAAGGAAAAGCCAGCCAGAGTTTTGTTTTTGTGTGTTTGCTGTGTTACTTTATACCAATGGGAGGTGTTCCTTCTCTTGGGGAGTCTTCCTGGTTCTGCCACACTATGCCAAAGTAGAGAAAAGTTGGAAGGAAAACTCATCAAGTGTTCCAGATTTAAGCCAGAATGAGAGATAGAAGGCAACATTGATCAGGGAACAAGTAGTCAACATACGATGACTACCATCATTTGATTAAGGGGTATAGTTCAGATATAGATCCCATTTTCTACTTTGTAATTAATGAACATTTTGGGAAAAATACTTGGAGACTATTCTAAATATAATTTTTCACCTTAAAATTTACCCACTAATCTTGGCATCCACTGGGATCATCTTTCTAGCAATTAATAGTGTGGTATTATAATTGTGTATGTAGTAATTGGGTTTCTTTATAAGGAAGATTTTTTTTTCTCCCTGTCTCCTATTATTTACTTATCCATTTATACATGTTATAATGGGTTTAAGGATCTTTATTTTACTCCTTGAGTTACAATCCAATAGATTATTCCTGCTGTGACTATCGGAGGCTCTTTTATGTTGGCTTCTTTATTCCTTCAACTTACCCCTTTCCTTTTTTTTTTCTTTCTTTTTTAATATTTTTTAGTTGTAGATGGGTATAATACCTTTATTTATTTATCTTTATGTGGTGCTGAGGATCGAACCCAGTGCCTTACCCATGCTAAGTGAGTACTTTACCACTGAGCCACAACCCCAGCCCCTCTTTCTTTCTTTGATTATAGCTTTAGCTTTTTTGCATCTCAAGATGCTATAGTTTAGTCGGGCACGGTGGCACATGCCTGTAATCCCAGCACTTTAGGAGGCTGAGGCAGGAGGATCGTGAGTTCAAAGCCAACCTCAGCAATGGCGAGGCACTTAGTAACTCAGTGAGACCCTGTCTCTAATAAAATACAAAAAAGGGCTGGGGATGTGGCCCAGTGGTTGAGTGCCCCTGAGTTCAATCCCTGGTACAAAAAAAAAAAAAATGCTATAGTTTCTGCCAGATACTGTGGTGCATGTCTGTAATCCCAGCAGCTCTGGAGGCTGAGGCAGGAGGATCTCTAATAACAGCAATAGCAAAGTGCTAAGCAACTCAGTGAGACCCTGTCTTTAAATAAAATACAAAAAAGGCCTGAGGATGTGGCTCAGTGGTCAAGTGTCCCCAAGTTCAATTCCTGGTACCCCCATCTCCAAAACAAAAATAAAAGTTATAGTCTCACCTTGTGTTTTCTTGCCTTAGCCTTGGAATCAGCCACTTCTCCAAGGAGCTCTGATTGCTTTTATTGGAAAGTAGTATTTAGAAGCCCACATGTACCTATGTATCTAGGTGTGCTTGTTCCTCCTGTGGCTCTCTCAGCCAGCCCTCTGGGAAGCAGAGCGAAGGAAATAAAGATTTATATATATATATAGCAATACATGCATGTATTCACACCTGTATTTCTATTTCTAGCTATATATGTGTTTAGAAACACAATCATAAATTCAGGCCGATTCTAATCCAGACCTACAAGGTTCATTTTTTAAAAAAATATTTATTTATTTGCTTTAGTTGTACACAATGCAATGCATTTATGTTTACGTGGTGCTGAGGATCGAACCCGGGCCGCGCACGTGCTAGGCGAACGCTCTACCGCTGAGCCACAATCCCAGCCCAAGGTTCAGTTTTTGTGTTCTCCCTTGCCTTATTTGTAACTTTTTTCTCTAACAGAAACCTGGATTGTATCATCTATAATGTATTTACCTGTTTTTATGATCCAGGTTTATATGTAAGATAATTTCATAATTACTAAACCATAACGCTGTGAGAAACAAATTTGCCAACTATGGTATAGTATTTGTATATTTTTGTCTACAGCTTTACATTCAGTCTAAATACCATTTTCCAAAGTTACTTACTTCCTCTTTCTCACCCTCTTCATTGTGGTTTTGTGATTTTTTTTTAAATCCCTTAGATTAATTTATCAGCCTTAGCATTCTTAGATACTTCTGTTGTTGTTGTTTCTTTTAGTGTTATAAAAACAAAAGATTTTCTAGATTGGGTGAGAATTCTTGAGTCTTCAATGCTGTGCTGCTTTTATTTGTTTCTCTACATTGACCAGTTTTTTTCTCTTGCTGGAAAAGAATTTCTCACCCAATCTGAGAAAATCTTTTGTTTTTATAACACTAAAAGAAACAACAACAACAGAAGTATCTAAGAATGCTAAGGCTGATAAATTAATCTAAGGGATTTAAAAAAAAATCACAAAACCACAATGAAGAGGGTGAGAAAGAGGAAGTTAAGTAACTTTGGAAAATGGTATTTAGACTGAATGTAAAGCTGGAAAAGAATGTAAGCAGAGGAGGGCTTTGTCATGCAAAGTCTTTCAACTAGGATGTTTTGATCCACCTCTAGGTCACAAATCAGAATCAGCCTACTTGAATAATCTTCCTTCTTTATTCCAGGAAAGAGCCATTGCTCCATGAAGGCACAGTGATGTTATAATGTATTTAAGAATTACCTTCTTTTTCTAAGTAATTGTCATGATCTCATACCTTAGATTTTTTTTTTTTTAAAAACTGGGATTTGAACCTAGGAGGGCTTTACCACTGAGCTACATCCCCAGTCCTTTTTATTTTTATTTTGAGACAGGGTCTTGATAGGTTGCTTAGGGTCACTAAATTGCAGAGGCTGACTTGAATTTGCAATCCTCCTACCTCAGCCTCCAGTCACCAGAATTACAGGCCTGTTCCACCACACCCAGCAAATGTTTATTTTTTACACGAAAACATTTTAAGATACATAAGCCTGCTGCTTCTCTGGTTTCATTTCCTTTCTTCCCTGCATTATTCCTTTTACTTATATGAATATCCATGCTGTTTCTTGGACCCATGGGACACATTCCTACTTTAGCGCCATTACCATCTGCTCTTCCTCTGCATACTGATCCCTCATCTCAGTTCTCTGCTCTTTTTACTCCTCAAAGAGACATTTCCTGACTACCCTATGTATGTACAGTAGCATCCTTCCCTATCACTTTTCCTTTTATTTTTTTTCTTTATAATAAGCACCAATCACTGCTTGATAATTTTTATTTTTATACACATATACCTATGATATTACTGCTTGTTCCCCTCACAAGAGCAAGAATTTTGTTCACTCCTGTGTTCACTGCCTGGGGGCACTTGACACATTTTAGACCCTGAGGAAATATTTGTTGGTTAAATGAATGAATATTGATTTTGATCAAATGAATGATAGGTTGAAGTATTTGAGCACTTTCACTTAAATACCCAATGATATAATTTAATATTAGGAAAAACTTTTTCTTTGTTTTCTCTTATGGGGTAATAACTTTTCTAAGTATAAAACTGTGGTTTGCAAAGCACTTATTCATATAATGTTTTATTTAATATTGAAAACTCTTATTTCTTGAGTTAAATTTATAGTTTATCTCACAGTTTTTATAACCCATAGAAGAAACAGATAATGTTAAAAAATGATTGGTCAGCTGGGCATGGTGGCACATGCCTAAAAAGAACACATTTAGAAATTTGTTTTTATACCACAAAATTTAGATTTAGCTCATTTTCTGCCTTCTTTTTTTTGGACGGGGTGTATAATGATATCAGTTTGTGGATTTTTTGGGGGGTGGGGTACGGAGGATTGAACTCAAGGGCAGTTGGCTGCTGAGCCACATCCCCAACCCTGTTTTGTATTTTATTTTTTGTATTTTTATATTTTGCTTTTTGCTGAAGCTGGCTTTGAACTCACAATCCTCCTGTCCCAGCCTCCTGAACCTCTGGGATTACAGGTGTGTGCCACAACACCCAGCTCAGTTTGTGGATTTTTCTTATTGACAGTGCTTAGGCTTTCTTGACTTGACCAAAGATGGGGAACCTTTCTCTGTAAAGCCTTTTGTAACTCCTTGAATGTAGAATTGACCACCTTCTCTTGACATTCTACTTGACTGTGCTCTGCTAGTCTGTCATTACCTAAAAGTCAAAAACTAGATAATGATTACCTTTGTATTCCCAATCTCATGGTAAGTTTTTGGCACAAAGAATGATGTAATATATCATAAGTGAATGGAGAAAGATCTGTATAGACTTAGTTGATAGGAAATTATTCTATATTGCTATGGGGTTTTATTATTTATTTTTGAAAATCTTGATATAGGAGTAAACATGGAAGTACAAACTTCATTCCAGAACAGTTTTTGGATGACTTCATTGATCTTGTTATTTGGGGCCATGAACATGAGTGTAAAATAGCTCCGACCAAAAATGAGCAGCAGCTCTTTTATGTATCACAACCTGGAAGCTCAGTGGTTACTTCTCTTTCCCCAGGAGAAGCTGTGAAAAAGTGAGTCATTGTTATATGTTTCAAATCAATTTTAAAGAAATCCTTGTTGTAATAATCTACTAATCATCCCATGGGTTCAATATATGATAGATTTATTTATGAAGTTTGGTTATTCTATGTAGTTTTCCAGATTTTAAGCCATCTTCAACAAGGAAACATCCACTTGATGTTGATTTTGCTGTTCATTAGGCATATTCAAGCCTAACATTTTTATTTGTTAAATTTAAATATGATGCTATGTTGATGGCTGCTAATTTCACAAAATTCATTTATAAACACAATCCCATAAAATCACTTGAGATTTTTCTAGTTGTAAATGCAATAAGATAATATATCTAATCTCTTAACTCTTTGACAGAGTGATGTGATTTTAAAAAGCAGTTAACGGTGACTAAACTTCATTTTTAAGGGGTTTTACCATAGGAATCTATTGACATTCAGATTGTTATAATAGGAGGTTTATAAGATGTGTGTTTGTTGTTTTTTTTTTCCTTTGTAGTTCTGCTCTAAATTAATTTTATCATTGTCCTGATAACATTTTATTATACTTAGGTCTATCTTCCCTTATAAGACTGTAATTTGTTTAGACAGGAAAAATGATGAGTGAGTGAATTTTATTCTGAGAAAGAAGGTTTGACATTTTTCCCTGTGAAAATGACATTAAGATTAAACTGAGAGAAACATTTATTTTTAAGGATATAATTTTGTAAGGAAATATTTTATAGAAAGTTAGAAATATGGTAGCTCTGGTATTATCTTTTCCTGGGGAAATTAATGATGTGGTTAAGCTTCCAGTTTTCTCCCTTTTCAGACACGTTGGTTTGCTCCGTGTTAAAGGAAGGAAGATGAATATGCAGAAGATCCCTCTTCACACTGTGCGACAGTTTTTTATGGAGGATGTTGTTCTGGCTAATCATCTAGATATTTTTAACCCAGATAATCCTAAAGTAACCCAAGCCATACAAAGCTTCTGTTTGGAGAAGGTAATTAATTCTTTTAGATAAAGTCACTGAGATATACATTGGTTGAGAAATTATTATTTTTTTGGTACTGGGGATTGAACTCAGGGGCACTCAACCACTGGGCCACATCCCCAGCCCTTTTTTGTATTTTATTAGAGACAGGATCTCACTGAGTTGCTAAGTGCCTCGCCATTGCTGAGGCTAGCTTTGAACTCAAGATCCTCTTACCTCAGCCTCCTGCCACCGCATCTGGCTTGGTTGACAAATTATTTAACTTCAATAAAGTAATTCAGTAGAGTACAGGGAAGCCTTTGTATTTATTACATTCTCAAGCTGGTAAGACCACTTGTTTAGTAAATGCTTTTAGTTGTGTCAGGGATCTCTTTTTTCTTTTACATCATTGTGATAGAGGAATACTCCCCCCCCCCCTATATATATATGTATAAAATCTTTAAACCCTTCTCTCAGTTTTTTTCCTCCTTTTTTAAAATTACTTTTAAATTTAAATTTAAATTAAATTCCTTTCATATTACATATAAAGAGCACAGTTTTCCAAGTCATTGGTTTTACATAAAGTATTTTCATACCATTTGAGTTTTTATACATGCACTTAGTGTATTGATGTCCAGCTCATTCTGCTATTATTTCTATCTTCCTGCCCCCTGCCCTTCCCTCTTTCCCCTTTGTTCTATTTAACATTCCTTCATTCCTCTCATCCCCCCTCCTTTGCCACTATAATTCAGTATCCTCATAGCAAAGGAGTCAATTGACCTTTGGTTTTTTGGGATTGGCTGACTTCACTTAGCATTATTTTCTCCAACTCTATCCATTTACCTGCAAATGCCATGATTTTATTCTCTTTTAGTGCTGAGTAGTGTTCCACTGTGTATATATACCAGAGTTTCCCTATCAATTCATCTATTGATGGGCATCAGAGTTGTTTTCACAGCCTAGCTATTGTGAATTGTGCTGCTATAAACATTGATGTGGCTGTGTCCCTGTAGTAAAAACTGTTTTTAAGTCCTTTGGGTATAGACCGAGGAGTGGGATAGCTAGGTCAAATGGTGGTTCCATTCCAAGTTTTCCTAGGATTTTCCATACTGCTTTCCAGATTGGCTGCACCAGTTTGCAGCCCACCAGCATATATGAGTGTGCTCTTTTCCCCACAACTTCACCAGCATTTATTGTTGTTTGTGTTTTTGATAGCTGCCATTCTGACTGGCGTGAGATGAAATCTTAGTTTTGATTTGCATTTCTCTAATTGCTAGAGATGTTGAACATTTTTTCATATATTTGTTGATTGATTGTATGTCCTCTTCTGAGAAGTGTCTGTTCAGTTCCTTAGCCCATTTATTGATTGGGTTGTTAGTTTTTTTTTGGTGTAAATTAAAAAAAAAATATTTAGTTATTGGTTTTAGTTGTACACAATGCCTTTATTTTACGTGGTGCTGAGGATTGAACCCAGGTTGCACACGTACTAGACGAGTGCTAAACCGCTGAGCCACATCCCCAGCCCCTGGTGTAAATGTTTTTGAGAGCTTTATATATCCTTGAAGTTAATGTTCTGTCTGATGTGCTTGTGGTAAAAATTTGCTTTCATTCTGTAGGTTCTCTGTTCACTTCATTGATTGTTTCTTTTGCTGAGAAGATATTTTTTAGTTTGAATCCATCCCATTTATTAATACTTGGTTTTAATTCTTGTGCTATAGGGGTCTTATTGAGGAAGTTGGGGCCTAATCCAACATGTTGGAAATTTGGGCCTACTTTTTCCTTCTATTAGGTGTAATGTCTCTGGTTTAATTCCTAGGTCCTTGATCCACTTTGAGTTGAGTTTTGTGCATGGAGAGAAAGAGGTTTAATTTCATATTATTACATAAGGATTTCCAGTTTTCCCAACACCATTTGTTGAAGAGCCTGTCTTTTCTCCAATGTATATTTTTGGCACCGTTGTCTAATATAAGATAACTGTAGAAGTGTGGGTTGGTCTCTGTGTCTTCTATTCTGTACCATTGGTCTACTGGTCTATTTTGGTGGCAATACCATGCTGTTTTCGTTACTATTGCTTTGTAATACAATTTAAGGTCTGGAATAGTAATGCCACCAGCTTCATTCTTCTTGCTAAGAATTGCTTTGGCTATTCTGGGTCTCTTATTTTTCTAGATGAATTTCATGATTTCTTTCTCTATTTCTATGAGGAATGATATTGGGATTGCATTGAAATTGTATAGTGCTTTTGGTAGGATTGTCATTTTGACAATATCTTTCCTCCTTTTAAAAAAATACTTATAATCTTTTTCTTCTTTTTAATCCTGATTTGATAATTGGCTTGTTTCACTTATGACAGTGGGCAGTGACTCTGATTGGCAGTGGGAGGATATTGTGGTGTATGTAGCTTCTCTAGTAATCTCCATTAGGCATACCTTTCACCCTGATATCTGCCCCACAGAAAATCTTAAAATGTGTTTGCTTTATACCCTACAGCTTCAGCATAAGCCCCATCTTCCCTTTCTGTGTGAATTGCCATCCATAAATCTCTGTACAAAATCTGGAACCCCTACTAAACTAAAGTTGGGTGAATGCTTTTAATAATATGTAGGTTGACAACAGTATTAATTGTTGACATTTATTCAGTTCTGTGTGCCAACTTTTCTACTTCACATTTTATTCTTATAAAAATCATGTAAGGTAATAATGACAACAATAATAATTGTGAACACTAATAATTGTGAACCCTAATAATTTACTGACTGCCTCTATATACTGTGCACTCTGGGCAGCATTTTGCATTAAATCCATTTAACAAGTTTCTAGGCAGTTAAGGTTTACCTTTGTTTATTTTCTTGCAGTGTTGGGGATCAACCTAGGGCTCCTGCCTGGTATGCAAGCACTCTCATTGATCTATACCTCTAGCCCTACTATCACAATTTATGTACAATGAGTTAAACCTTAGATAAAGTAATTTGTCCAGTGTCAGAGCAATGTGAGCAATTTGTAGCTTACATAACTAAAAAGTTTTAGGAGTATGTTGGTTTCAAGGAGATTGATCCCAGAAATTCAAACTTAAATTAAGGTTGTGGGTTTCTCTCTGTTTTTATGTCCACTGCTACCACTCACACTGATGGTTTCTATGCTAAACTTCATTATGTGGAAGACATTCTCACATGCTGGCCCATAGACTTCTGTTATTTTTATAGCTGGAAGAATTATTTTTCCTAGTAGTTCCAAATAAACCCTGAACATTAAATTTTACTGACTTGAGGTGAGGGAATGATCCCTAAACACAATCCATGAATCAGGGAGACAGAAAATACATGGATTGATTTTGGAATTCATTGTATCCTGGCCTGAGGCATGTACTTCAACTCTGGCTCAAATGACATTTTAGATTAAATGTTTCTTTGTTGTGGGATGCTATTCTGTACATGATAGGATGTTTAGCATTGCCCTCCTTGGCCTTAGTAGATGTCAGTAGTTCCTTTCCCCCCCAGATATGACTTAACTGTTTCCAGATTTTGCCAGTGTCTCTGGGGGCCAAAATTACCTCTGATTGAGATCCAGACTGACTTGGAATGATCATATGAATTCAGAGAAGAGAGTGGATGCTAGCAACAGCAAAAGTAGAAGGGGTCCATTTTAAACACCTGGGTGTACACATAACTTTGTTACCTCTTCATGTTATTATTGTGTTTCTTTTTTTGTACTTAATTGTATTATTGTTTATATGCATGTGAGGACAATGCCTATCTCTTAACTTTTCCATCTTAGCACATATTCAAATACCTGGCTATAGGTGCTCTATAAATGCTCATTGAATTGAAATAATTTATCTAGATCATACTCTTATACCTCTGTGTTGTTCAGGATGGTAGTTAGTAGCACGTGTAACTATTTAAATATAATTAATTAAAAATTCACTTCTTCATTGTACCGTGTGCATTCCAGCTGCTCTCTCTGTACATGTGTGGTTTGTGGCAACCATATTGAATACTAAAGATACAAAACCTCATTATTGAAAATTCTTTTGGATTGCAATGTTACAGATATTTGAAGGACAAAATTATAATATCTTAGGCTTGGAAGAGATTTGAGGACAAAAACACTTTTTCTATTATTGTGCCTGAGGAGGGAACCAAGTTACAAGGAGGCACTACTGCAATCATTTTCAAAAAGGTTGTGTTCATGGTGATAAGGTAACTTCAGATGGGCAAAGAACTTAAGCTGTTAGAAAGTTATTATGTTAAAACTAAAATTCGCCTACTTATAGCTCAGTTTTGACCTCAGGAACAATTTAGGACAAGTGTTATGCCATGAGACAGCTTCAGATATTTGAAACATTTTTCTTATTTTATTTTAGCTCGAACTTTTCCAAAGTAATCCAAGAGCCTTTGTTTATAGAATCCTACATATTCTGCCTGATCTGACTGAAAAATCTAGGTTTATTTGCTTTTAAGTTAATCAAATGAGGGCTAAGTCATATCAAAACATGAATAAAAAGTTGGAGGGCTGGGGTTGTGGCTCAGCGGTAGAGCACTCGCCTAGCATGTGCGCGGCCTGGGTTCGATCCTCAGCACCACGTACAAATAAATGCATTGTGTACAACTAAAGCAAATAAATAAATATTTAAAAAAAAAGTTGGAGCAGAAAAAGTGTTTTAAACTTTCTTATAAAATAATTCAGAGATTGAAAAATTATTAAGAACTTTCATAAAAGAAAAACATTAATCAGTGAGAGCAATACTAGAAGTTATATTTTAAAAGGTGTTATAAATAACCTAGGAAATGAAGATGACTGTGTAATGCAGGAAAGTTCCTGTGGTAGGAATATGAACTATTATTTAACTGATTTAAACTAAATGTACTTTGTTTTATTTAATTTTTATTTTGAGATTGAAGAAATGCTTGAAAATGCTGAACGGGAACGTCTGGGAAATTCTCGACAGCCAGAGAAGCCTCTCATACGACTTCGAGTAAGTGTTATTTACATGATTAAGCTTTATTTATTTTCAAAGTTTAGTGATGTACAGTTTTTTCATGGTTCTTAAGCCACATTACTTGGCATTGACATCACCTGGGAAATTACTGAAAAAATGCAGACTCTTAGGCCTCATGTCAGACCCACTGCTGTTTAATAAAATCTCCAAGAGATTTGTCTGCATATTAAAATTTGAGGGGTCTTGGGGTGTAGGGTTGGGGGTAAACAGTCTAAAGCTAGACTGTTTGGGTTTGATTCTGGCCCTTCTACTAGTAGTATGACATTACACAACTGGATCTTTTGTCTGTTGGTTTGTGTTTCATACGTTTTTGAGATCCAAATGAATTATGTAGTGAGTGGCACACAAAAAGTAATCTGGTCCCTTTTCTCTCTCTCACTCTTATTGCTGTAGTTGAGCCCTTGTTATCATTTACAGGCCTGTTGCTACAACATCCTACCTGAACTCAACTTACACTTCCCTTCTCACCCTGCCAACTAGCCTTTCCTCCACACTAATGCCAACAGGATCTTTGTAAAATACAATCTTGAGTGGCTTTCCTGCTAGACATACTAAAAGGAATAAGTCAAAACTTTTAAGGGGTAGCAGTAGGGTGTTTATGAAACCTGATCTAAACCAGCCTCTTAGACTTTTTCCTCCTAAGCATGTGCTTAAGCTCTAGTCATATTGGACTAAAATTACTGCTCCTGTGCCTGGTGAAGTTCATTTGGACCTTTGCCTGTGCCAGTCCTGTGTGGAATGCACTTGCTTCCTCCTGGCTTTTTGTCTCTTTCAGCACCCATTTAAAGACTGTCTCTCCACAGAAACCTTTCTGTGTTTCCCCGCGGAGTTGAAGCTTCTTCCTTTTTGTCCTCATTCTACTTTGCACATACCTCTTAGAGTATAATTTGCATTCTGCATACAATTATTTATATTTGTCTTCTCGATCAGTGTGTGAATTTCTTGACAACCAAGATTGTGTTTTGTTCATGGTTGTATCCCTAACCCTTAGCAGAGTACTCAGAACCAGAACATTGAAGACACCCAGTAAAGTTTGTTTAGTGAACAAGTTTTGTAACTTTTATGAGCAGAAAATTAAAAATAACTCTAGGCTGGAATATGCCTAAGGACTTTGGGGGAAACCCAGTTGCTTCTACATTTAGTACTTTTAGAACATGGCAGCAGTAGAGATGGTCTGGGTTATCCAAAAAAGGTTACTTTAAATGAACTACATAGTCCTCTTCATCAGGGCAGAAGATACCACGTTTCTCATTTATGTCTGTCTGATACCTTTAGAACCAACCATTTAAATAGCAAATTGGCTTTTCTAAACATAGTAAATTTTTAATTCATTCATGAAGTAAAGGATCAGATATTATTGTGTAAGTAGTATGATGAAAGTACTACCAATTAGAGGGTCCTTATTAATTCATCAAACAAATCTCAGAGTACCTCTGTTATGGATGTTGGAGGATATGCTGCAACCTGCATGGCCATTAATTCAGAAAATCCAGTGAGGGGTGATGAGAGGTTAAAAAAGACAAACAGACACACAGAGAGAGAAAGCTGCAACCAGGTAGGACATTACCCTCTGATGGAGGTATAATGATACAGAGCTAGCTCAACACGTTTATTATATAGGTTTTAACATCAAAAGGATTTTCTGTGAGAAAGTTTCTTCAATCAGGCTAAAAGACAAAGTTCTGGGCATCCAATTATAATTATTTTTTTGCGCTCATAATTCTCTACCCCCACAGCTGGTGTCTTAATTTAGGGTCAAGACTGATAATGCCATGTCATGCACAGCACCTCCTTTGAGCAGGGCATCACCATAGCAACTGGGCAGCCTTTGCACAGGAAGTTCCCAGTGCAGGTGATTGCCACAGGACAATCAGAGACTGTGATTCAAATCACTGCTCCCAACAAGGACACAGTAATTTTTTGTTGATGTTGTTTTGTTTTTGTTTAAGTGATACTGGCATTGAATGTAGGGATACTCACCAACCTACACCTCCAGCTGTTTTTGTTTTTTCAGACAGCATCTGGCTAAGTTATCAAGATGGGCCTGGAATATGAAATCCTTGCTTCTGTCTCCTGACTTGCTAGGGTGACAGGTGTGCACCATTGCACTTGGCCATGGTTATGGTTTTAAAGAAGATGCGGCTTTGAACTTGAGCTTATAGATGGTAGAGGAGTGAAGAGAGACATAGTAAATATCAAATAAATGAATATAATGAATAAAAAAAATGGTGCCAACTGTGATGAAGAGTGTGGGTGGGGTTGTGGTCAGGTCAGGAGTTCTGGTTAGGCTGTGTGATGCTGGTCCCAGAGCATGCACCGAGAACAGCTAGTTTAGTGAGTATACCTCTTCAAAAGAAAGCTGTATTTCTCTTTGCAAGGTACTGTTTACCACTGTAGACTTATCTAGAATAGTCTTTCTTAAGAGATTGTTAGTTCCATTGAGAGAACCATTTTTTGAAGGTAATCATTTCCCAATGCTCACAGACTTGATTCTTTCCTACCTGGATTTCCCCAGCATTTGTCCTTGCCCAGTTTGAAGACATACATATGCCTGAGATGATAGATCAATGAACTAATGCCTCTAGGGCTGGTGTTTTGTTGTGTTAGAGGTTTATCTTTTTTTGTTTGAAAGTTTAGAAATTTCATCTTCTTTTCAGATAGTACTCCTGGTGGGTACCTAAACATTGTTGTCATTGGAGATGTAATCATTCCAACATTGTGGAAATCTTTGCTGTAACCTGGATCCATCAAAATATTTTGCCTTTTTTTTTTTTTGGTACTAGGGATTGAACCCAGGGGCATTTAACTGCTGAGCCACATCCCCAGCATACCCCCGCCCCCTGCACCCCTTTTTTAAACTTTTTATTTTGAGACAGGATCTTGCTAAGTTGTTTAGGGTCTCACTAAGTTGCTAAGACTGGCCTCAAACTTATGATCTCCTGCCCCAGCCACCTGAGCCACTGGGATTACAGGTGTACACTAATGTGCCCAAACTATTTTGCTTCTAAGTTTATGAACCTTCCAAGCATTATTTTCTCAATTGGATAAATGGTGTAATACCAATGTGATCTTTAAAATGTATTACAGAAAAGTAATTTTTATAAATTTAAAAGTATGGCTAAGTAAATATAAAAATGCCAAATATAAATACTGAAGAATGAGAGTGCTTCTCAAAAATTGACAAATTGTTTCCTAGCTTTTATGTGTTATTCTGTATTTCAGGTGGACTATAGTGGAGGTTTTGAACCTTTCAATGTTCTTCGCTTTAGCCAGAAATTTGTGGATCGAGTAGCTAATCCAAAAGATGTTATCCATTTTTTCAGACATAGAGAACAAAAAGAAAAAACAGGTAAGCTAGTTAATTTTACAAGTTAAAGAATGCTATTGCAAGACTTTTATAAGTCTGTCTTTGGTAAAAGAATATAAAATATGCCAGGCGTGTATGAGGCAGGAGGATCGCAAGTTCAAAGCCAGCCTCAGCAATGACGAGGCACTTAGCAACTCAGTGAGACCCTGTCTCTAATAAAATACAAAAAAAAAAAGGGCTGGGGATATGGCTCAGTGGTTGAGTGCCCCCGAGTTCAATACCCAGTACAAAAAAAAAAAAAAAAAAAAAAAAAAAAAAAAGGAATATAAAATAGTTATAAAAGATGTTTTAGTTTATTGTAATATCTTAGACAAAAAAAAAAAAAAGATGGTTGGATGGGCTGGGCTGGAGTTGTGGCTCAGTGGTAGGATGTGTAAGGCCCTGGTTTGATCTTTAGCACCACATAAAAATAAATAAATAAAGCAAAGGTATTATGTCCAACTACAACTAAAAACTAAATATTAAAAAAAAAGATGGTTGGAATAATGGAATAATTAAATCTTCTAAAAATTAGTTGTTATTTTTTAAACCTGTGGATTGATGAAGAAATGGAAGACTTTCTTTGTAAATATAGTTTTTCTGAACGGCACTGCTGAGAAATAGCATATGTAGACTTTAGACATTATTCAAAATAAATATCTACTACTTTCTATGCAGTATTAATGTTCAGAAAATATATTTGCAAATTATGCATTATTAAGTATTTTGACACTGGAGTGTACAGTGTATTAGGAACGTGTCAGACTTTTGAAATGAGACATGTCCTGTAAATTGGTGTTTCTGATAATGTGGGTATTTAATTTCCAATTAAATTTTATAAAATCTAATTTCCCTTTTTAACATTTATAAAATTAAGTCATTGATTTAGATAGTGCTTTTTCATAAAAAGTATTGATCATGTTAAATGTATAGACTCTTCTCTTTAGAGCTATTGAATAAGAGAATTTTCATGGAAACATGTCCCTTGTTTAAAAGTTACTGTTTTTTTGTTTTTGTTTTTGTTTTTTATTTTGGTGCTGGTGCTGGGGATTGAGCCCAAGGTCTTGTGCATGCAAGGCAAGCACTCTACCAACTGAGCTTTATCCCCATCCCTACTCTGGTTTTTATTAGCTCAGATTTAATGGGTTTCTATTTTCATTACTACTATTTTATAGGAAAGAAATCCAAACCAGAGAATCATATTTTTATACTATGAATTTCAATTAATTGCTTCTTTTTTTAACCTTTATTTTATTTATTTATTTGTTTATATTCAGTGCTGAGAATCAAATCCAGTACCTCAGACATGCTAGGCAAGAGCTCTACCACTGAGTCACAACCCCAGCCTGAATTAATTGCTTCTTGATAATGATCTACCTTAATTATGCATCCTTATCAATTTCTTGAAAGATCATGAGTATAGCATTCATAAGAAAACAGAATTATAGCAGTACCTTATTTGAGTTTTGTCCCTGGTGAGTTGTATTCTTTTGATTCTCCTTTTTGTTTATACTTCAGTTGCTCATCCCAAGGTACCTAGTGGTTTTACCCATGATTGCTTTTGTATAATTAGTGCGAATGTCCACACAGTGAAAAAGGCAATGTCTTAGTATTATGTTATCATGAAATTTGTTTTGATTTTATGCATTTCCCGAAAGGGTCTTGGGGACCTTCAGAGGTCTGGGAACCATCTCATGAGAACAGCTGCAAGAGACATACTCCTTGGAGATATGAAAAGGGAATACTAACTGTGGGAAAAGACTGTTGCTATTAGCAAAAAAGACTGGAGTATCTTGAAATGTACCATATTTGGCAAGTTGGCAGTTGATAGAGTTAGGCCATACCTCCTCACTGACAACAGCCTGCAGTGAGTTTGACCACTTAAACATATTAGTAGAAGTTGCTATTTTTTGATGGACTTGTTTTTCTAGGAGAAGAGATCAACTTTGGGAAGCTTATCACAAAACCTTCAGAAGGAACAACTCTCAGGGTAGAAGACCTTGTCAAACAGTATTTTCAGACTGCAGAGAAGGTAATTTCTTATAGTTTACATTTCGAATAATGACTATTTTACAATAACATTTTAATTTAGTATACATATAATTGATAGTTTAAACAAAATAAATGAATCGTCACAGTGTTGCCATGGAGTAAGTAGGGTCACATTTAGTTACATTCATTTGTAGTTACTGTATTCAAGAAATACTAATGTTTAGTTCGTGGTTACCAATATCATTGTTTTTTTCTTTTTTGGGGGGCATATTTTGTATTTTATTTAGAGACAGGGTCTCAATGAGTTGCCTAGCACCTCGCTTTTGCTGAGGTTGGCTTTGAACTTGAGATTCTCCGTCTCAACCTCCAAAGCCACTGGAATTACAGGTGTGTGCCACTGTGTCCAGCTTAATATCATTATTCATGTGGCTATTATTATTGTATTATTGTTTTCATCCTCTTTCTTTTTTTTGTCTCTACTGCAAAATTCAGTCCAGGATTTGATTTTCTCTTAATTTGGATGTAATTTCAGAATTACTTTACAATATAGCCACATGATGGTGAAGCTACTAAATTTAACCATTTGAGTAAATTATGCCACTCTAAGAGTCTTTGGTTGCATAAAAACAACACAGATTTGTTACGTGATTCTGTAGGTCAAAAATCTGACACAGATCTCGCTGGACTGAAGTCAGGGTGTCAGCAGGGCTGTATTACTTTCTGGAAGCTCTAAGGAAGAATCCTTTATCTTTTCCAGTTTCTAGAGGTATCTGTGTTTCTTGGCTCTTGGTCCACTTCATCCATCTTCAAAGGCAGCAGTGCTGTATCTCTGACCATTTTCCCACAAACACATTTCCTTCTGACCCCCTCCTTCTGCCTCCTTCTTCCCTTTACTTGACTCTGTGGTTACACTGGGCAGTCCCACACAGTCCTAATAATCTCTCTGTTTTACAGTCAACTGGTTAGCAGTCTTCATTTCCTGTAACCTTAATTTTCCCTTGCTGTGTAACACATTCACTTAATCTCTATTAATCATAAGTGCCATTTCTTGACCCTGTAACTCAGCCATTCAGGCCTCTGCATCTTTACCTATCCTGGGCTCCCCTCCTTTTTCTTGGTTTGGCTTTGCTTTTTTGACCCTTAATTTTTGTCAGTAGGCTATATTGTTGTCTACCAGTTTTTTTTTCCTTCAATAACTAGGTAACTTGTTTTTGTCTCTGATAATGTTATTCTGTAGTTTTCCTTGCTCATAGGTACTTATTTTATAAGGAATAGATAATATTTTTGCAAATATTGGTTTGTGTTTCTTACAGAATGTTCAGCTCTCACTGCTAACAGAAAGAGGGATGGGTGAGGCAGTACAAGAATTTGTGGACAAGGAAGAGAAAGATGCCATTGAGGAATTAGTGAAATACCAGTTGGAAAAAACGCAGCGATTTCTTAAAGAACGTCATATTGATGCCCTAGAAGATAAAATTGATGAAGAGGTGAGTAACTAATTTGGGTGTGTAGGCCTATTTAGACAGTCTCTCCTTAAGGGTAGCTCTGAGTTTTTTTCTGATAAATCACTATTTAACCTTTCTGATTTGTTCAGTTTCCTCACCAATAAAATTGAGATATTAAGATGAAGATTAAATTAAAATGTCTAATGTCTAGAAAGTACATGTGGTTGGACCTCATGATTTAGTTTTATTCCCTTTGAAAATATCTTATCCTGAAAATGAGCCTTGAAGGATGAAAATTCCTGTTCATTTCACTGCTTTAGTAAGTTTTGATTGGGCTTTAGAGTCTCATCTACAGCATGCATTCTCTCTAAGCATAAAGGCACTGGAAGAATCACAGAAGAAAGTTCTTTAGTTTTGACTTTATTAGATATTTAAATGTTTGTATGTCAATTGTCAGAAAGCAAAATTAAAAGGTATTGACATGGCAGTATTTGTATGTGGGCAGAAGAAAGTTTTACATTCTATATTAAATAGCTGTAATAAGTCTTTAAACATATTAAATATTTCAATAGGATAATGAACAAAGGACATGAATAGGTGGTTCATAAAAGAAATATAAATGCCTAATAAGCATATGAAAATGGTGGTTAGCAAAGGATAATTAAAGAAGTGTACTTTTTATTTGTCAAATTGGGAATGATTTGAGAAAAATAGTAGTTAGTACACCTGCTGGTGGGAGGATTATGTTCAAACTTTACTGAAAAGCAGCCTGGGAAATTTTCCTAAGTAAATAGTATGAGAGAGATTTGTATATGGAGTAATTATTCTTAGTGTTATCCACAGTGGAGAATAATTGGAAATATCTTGTTACATTCGGTGTTGGCACATACACAATATAGAATTTTTTTAAATTTTTTAAATTTTTTATTTGTTTGCATTAGTTATACATGACAGTAGAATGCATTTATGCATTGTGATATATCATACATAGATGGGATATAATTTCTCATTTCTCTAAGTGTACAGGTTGCATTGCAGAATCATATTGGTCATGTAGTCATATATATATACAGTAATAATGTCTGTTTCATTCCACTATCTTTTCCATCCCCTCCAACCCCCCCCATCATTTCCCTTTTTTTGTACTAGGGATTGAACTCAGGGGCACTCGACCACTGGGCCACATCCCCAGCCCTTTTTTGTATTTTATTTAGAGAGAGGGTCTCACTGAGTTTCTAAGTGCCTCGCTGTTGCTGAGGCTGGCTTTGAACTCGAGATCCTCCTGCCTCAGCCTCCCAAGTGCTGGGATTACAGGCGTGCGCCACCACACCCGGCCCATCATTTCCCTCTACCTAATCTGAGGTAATGCTACTTTTCCCTAGTGCACTCCACCTTATTGTGAATTAGCATCCGCATATTAGAGAAAACATTTGGCCTCTGCTTTTGTGGGATTGGCTTATTTTGCTTAGCATGATATTCTCCAACTCCAGCCATTTACTGATAAGTGCCATAATTTCACTCTTCTTTAAAGCTGAGTATTATTCCATTGAGTATATATACCACATTTTCTTTATCCATTCATCTATTGAGGGACACCTAGGTTGGTTCCACAGTCTAGCTATTGTGAATTGAGCTGCTATAAACATTGACGTGGTTGCATCACTATAGTATGCTGATTTTAAGTCCTTTGGGTATAAACCAAGGAGTGGGATAGCTGGGTCAAATGGTGGTTCCATTCGCAGTTTTCTGAGGAATCTCCATCAACAAATATATGAAAAAGTGTTCAACATCTCTAGAATTCTTTACAGTCATTAAAAATTATATTTTTGAAGAACTTGGAAAAATATTTCTAATATAATGTTAAGTGGGAAAATAATTCTAAAGGTGTAGAGCTATACACAATATTGTCCCACTTATTTTTATTGTATATGTGAGTGTGTGTGCCTGTATATAAAGATTGAAAATATTCCAATGTACTATCAACAGTTATATTTAGGCATTTGTATTATAGGGGTTTACCTTTTCTATCCCCCTTAAACAGAAGAATAAAACATTGTTTTAAAAACACATTACCTTTGGTTTTTACTTTCTTGAATTTACTTAATATGGTTTTCTTAAAATCTTATGGTGTTACTATGTAACTAGTTTTATTCAATGCCAAGTATTTTTAAAATTCAGGCATGCAAACCATACTCCAAAACTACTCACTCTGTCCCTCTATATGTGTTATGTTTTGAGTTTTTAGTACAGGTAGATTCCTCAGGTGAGTATCCAAAATAAAACACAACCCTCCCCACAGTGACACCTTGACTCCTGAGCTGCAGAAGGCTCCCAATGTGTATGTAGGATGGTGGCTAAGAGCATGCACTGTCGACCAGACCACCTGTATTTTAAATGAAAATCCTTATTAGCTGTGCACCCATCAATAAATCCTTATTAGCTGTGAGTTCTCCAAATCCCTAGTGCCTTGCTTTCCTCATCTATAATATGGAGAGAATAATGGAACCTCCTTCACTATTGTGAGGATTAAAAGAATGAGTGCATGGTCAATCCTTAGAATGCTGCCTGATACAGTGCTTGCTCGGTGTGTTTATTGTAACTTTTGATTCTCTTACAAATGGTGGCACTTTTGGTATGCTATATATACTGTCTGGACACTATTACATACTATGTCATCTTTTTAAAAGATTATTATTTCTGCATCCCTCCCTGAATTATAACAAATATACTGATCTTTATGCTTAAAAAACAAACAATTCTGCATCCCATTTCCCTGTAGCTACTGCACTATTTCTTTGTTCCTCTTTTACGTAAGAATTGCTTCAGAGAATTTTCTCCCTCCTTTTCATTTTAAAACCATCCCTCAGGCCATATATATGTGTGTATATGTATATGTATGTGTATATATATATATATATATATATGCATATATATATATATTTAGTTGTTGGTGGGCTTTTACTTTATTAATTTATTTATATGTGGTGCTGAGAATTGAACCCACTGCCTCACATATGCTAGGCAAGCGCTCTACCACTGAGCCACAACCCCAGCCCTCCATCAAGTTTTGACCCCGTCATTCCCATGAAGCTGTTCTTTTCAAGGGTCACTGGTGACCTCCATTGCTAAATCTATTGTCATTGCTCTACCTTAAATGTCCCTGGATCTCTTCTTGAGCCATTCTCTTCATTGGCTTCCAGGACTCCACCCTGTTAAGGGATTTTTCCTGCCTCATTAGCTGTGCATTTTTAATCTCTATTCTTGATTCCTCTCATCTCCCCATCCTCTTAATTGGAGTCTCCAGAACTTAGTCTTTGGACCCCATCTTCATCTTTACATCCTCTTTGTAACCTTGTTCAGCATGCGTTTGGTGGTGACTTTCAAAAGTCTAGCCTAAACCTCCCCTCTTAGATCAAGACTTGCATAGTTAATAGCCTGCTAGACATTTCCAACTGGATGTTTAATCTGCATTTCAAACTTCTAACAGTCCTAAGTTTAGCGGCTCATTCTCACACTCTGCTCTCAGACCTGCTGTCCCTTTACAGTTCTATTGTAAGCACCACTCTTTCAGTTGCTTAGCCAAAAACTTTGAAGTCATTCTTGACTCCTGTCCTTCTGTCACTTGTATTCTGACTGTCTAGAAATCCTTTGGGCTCCACTGTTAGAATGTATGCAGTATCTGACTATTTCTTACTACCTTTAACACTACAGTCAGTCCAAGGCATTTTTGGGGATTTTTCCAGTAGCTTCCAAACCCTTCCTCTTCTTCCAGTGCCCCTCCATTCTGTCCTCAATTCAGCTGTCTAGTGATCCTAACAGATTGTGAATCTAGTCACTCCTGCCTTAAAAACAAACAAACAAACAAACAAAAAAACACCTTACAAAGCTTTATTCAATCTGGCTTTCTACTATTTCTTCATCTTCTGTCTACTCTAGCGTCAGTGACCTCCTTGCTGTTTCTTAAACATCTCAGGTCTGCTTTTGCCCCTGTGCACATATTTTTTTCATTTGATTTTAATGATTTTCCCTAAGTATTTTCATGATTCATTCCTCACCTCTTAACATCCTCACTAATAAATGGCCTTTGCACTGAGGACTTTGTGATAATTCTATTTAGATGCAACACCTCCCTAGCACTCCCTGTCCCTCTTCCTGTTTTGTTTTCCTCTGAGCACTTAACAGGCTTTTTGTAAAGATCTCACAGGTTCAAATCTTTGAAAGGATTCACAAGACTCCTGGGAGCACATTCACCTGAGGTTTTTAAAGGTAAAGGGTATATAGTAAAATAAGAAGTAAAGCTTCTGTTGGCATCTGAGGGACACATGCATGAGCTCTCCAAGTCCATATTTGCAAACAGTGGTTCTCGGACTGAACAGCAAGATTTGTACAGATGTTCCCAGGGAGCCCCCTCACCCTTTTGTACCAGGGATTGAACCCAGGGGCACTTAACCACTGAGCCACATCCTTGGCCCTTTTTATTTTTTATTTTGAGGCAGGGTCTTACAGTGTTGCTTAAGGCCTCACTCAGTTGGTGAGGCTGGCTTTGGATTTGTGATCTTCTTGCCTCAGCCTCTGGAGCTGCTGGGATTATAGGTGTGCTACATTGTGCCTGGCTCCAAGAAGTTCTTTTATGCCCTCCAGTCACATAATCAAGGTCACATGATCATAATTTGTAGGTTGAACCCATCAGTAAATGCATTGACCCTGAGGATGCCAAAAGCTCCCCTAGGATAAGCCTTTCCAGTGTTATCTCTATTAACTGGATCCTAGATACCTTCTAAATACAATATAACTTCTTGTTTTGTTATTGGCTGTCCTCCCTTCTTCCCTCCCATATACTCACTAGATTGTCAACTCTGTGAAGGCAGAGGTTTTTTTTGTTTTTGTTTTTTGTTTTACTATTTGTGTATTATCATTTTCTACAGTAGTGCCTGGTACGTAGTAGGTACCTAAATGTGTGCTGAGTACATTGTTAAATAAATGGGGCTTGTCTCTAAGATCCTTGTGAATAGGATCCATTAAAGCATGGGATTTGTAGTTCCCTTCTTGGTTCCAGAGCCACCATCAGCAAGTATTTACTAGCTAGTTATTAACAAATATGGATCTTTAGGGGCCCACTTACTTCAAATACTGTTTTAGAGATCCTCCTATGTGTCTTGCAGCCATGTGTACAAGGGTGAATTGAGGGAATCAATAAATATTTCAAGCCTTATAAAAGAGAAATACTTGTTTTTAAATATTTACTGAAATATTTATACCCATCAGATATTAGAATCTTTTTTTCTTGGCAGTCTTACTGTTTTTTAGTGACATGGAACATTTTGGCTTCAGGTAATGTAATTTTGCTTAGAGAGTGAGTGAGTGTGTGTGTATCCACACACACACATATGTATGTAAATACACACATATTTACTTCAGAAAACATTTCTAGCATTTTAATTTAAGTACCTGGAAAAATATGACTTCTTTAATCAGTCTTTTGTGAGACAAACTGTAATTAAATTTCCAGGTTTTATGTTGTAATGAAAAGCATTTCTCAATCAGTGGTAGCCCATTATTTTATATTTACCTAACTGGAATAAGCAACATGTTTGTGACTTACTCTGTTATGACCTAGGTACGTCGTTTCCGAGAAAGCAGACAAAAAAATACTAATGAAGAAGATGATGAAGTTCGAGAGGTAATTTTCTTGCTATAAATTTCTGTACTCATATTTTAGTCTGTTAAAATAGAATAACTAATAGGTTTATTTAGACTAGTCAGTCCACAGGTGTGATTGATAGGAGTGAGCAGGGGATGCCTGAGAATAGCTGCCTTTGATTTATTTGTTTGCCTACAGTATTCTGCATGCTGCCATTGCTTCATTTTTTCCTTTTGATATTGTCTAAAATTTGTGTATTGTGGAGGCAGGGATACATTAAAAAAGATTCCTTTCTATCAGAATGATATCTAGTTGCTATCAGAGCATTGTATTTATATAAGATAAAATTTTATCCTTTTTTTAGCTGATGTTTTTGAAATCCCGCCCCCTCCCCGTACTAGAGATTGAACTCAGGGCCTCATGTATACTAGGCAAGTGTTCTAAGCTATTATTTGGGGCAA
This sequence comes from Tamias sibiricus, assembly GCA_025594165.1. Classification (NCBI taxonomy): domain Eukaryota; kingdom Metazoa; phylum Chordata; class Mammalia; order Rodentia; family Sciuridae; genus Tamias; species Tamias sibiricus. The sequence continues at coordinate 89,115,692 of CM046657.1, read as the reverse complement.
AAAAGAAGCTTAGTATTTTGATTAGCAGTGTTACCCTGGGTAAATAGGCAGTTTCTGTTGTATAATCTGTGTTAAAATTAGCTTGACTACTATCATCTCTGTCTTAGTCTCTGCATTTTAGGAACAACAAATTATCAATCACCTTTTTAAGTTTTGAGGCAATATCTAATAGAATTTTGCACCTCTATCTAGTTCAATCTAGTGATTGAAATACTGTTTCTTATTTTCTTTCTTTTTGTTGTGCTGGGGATTGAACCCAGGGCCTTGTGCATGTGAGGCAAGCACTCCACCAACTGAGCTATATCCCCAGCCAGTTTTTCTTATTTTCTGATTGTCCTTAGTGTTTTATGACTGCCTACTAGTTATTAAAAGTTATCTCATAAATTATTTACTCAGAAGACATTTTGAATATTTATGGTTTATGTGTTCCGCTTTAGATTAGAAATACAAATTAGGTGTGATCTATGTTCATAAGATTTTCTTCATTTAGTATCTCTAAAGAAAGTATTTATTGAATTCTTTTTGATAGGTGTCTTACTTATACTATCTTAATTCCTGTTTACAAATAAGACCAGATTCAGGGTCATATGGTGGGGATGGAGTTTGAACCTATTTTAACCTTGAAATCTAAATTTGTCCACCATCTTTTGTATTATCAAAGTGTTAGCTTATAATAATAATGCATGGCCAATGAATTGCTAAAAATTAAAAACTTATGAAACTGTCATGAATGACATCAAAATCACTGTATGTAGATGCAACTGCTATGACTTTTACAAGTTCTTTTTTGAAAGCTAAATTGTTTTTAAGAGCCAATAGATTATGGATCCCTTTTGTATTTGTATTCATTTTACAAGGTGTTCTTAAAATAGAAAAGAGTTTGCCAAATAGCAAAATTGCAGGCTAGAAAGAAGTATTCTTTTCTGGTTCTTTGATCATCTAGCTTAATTATGATTACCTGTTTCAGTTTAACAGATTATAGAAATACTTTCTTACTATGGGTCCTTTGTGTTTGAAGCCACTAGCTTCAATTTTTCATTAATCTTTTGAAGGGTAAAATTAGTGGTAGTGCCCTTGCCTAGCATGCATGAGGTCCTGGGTTTAATCCCCAGCACTTGAAACAACAACAACAACAACAACAAATAACCCACATTTTACATAAGGAAGGCAGGAAAGGATATGATGCATTTTCAATTGGAATTTTTCAGAGGAAAGACTTTATCAGTTTAGATTTTCAGCTATATTTTTAAGACTTTTGTAGGTGACCAGAGCTTCTTAGGTGTTTTTTTAAGTCCATTTTCTGTTGCATTTAACAAAATTCCTGAGGACAGGCAGTTTATAAATAGTAGGCATCTATTTAGTTCACAATACTGAGAGTTGGGAAGTCCAGAGAACATGGTGCAGGCACCTGGTGAGCACCTGGTGATGTCTTCCTGCAGGGTCATGACATGGTGGAGGACATCACATGGTGAGACAGCAAGTATGCTAGAGAGATCTCATTTTCATAATAAAGTCTCTCTCTCTCTTTTTTTAATATTTTTAGTTGTAGATAAGACATGATACCTTTATTTTGTTTATTTTTATGTGGTGTTGGGATAGAACCCAGGGCGTCACACATGCTAGGCAAGCACTCTACCACTGAACCACAAACCCAGCCCAATCTTCTCTCTTGATAACCCATTTGTTTATTAATCCATTCATGTGCACAAAGCCATCATGATCCAGTCACCTCCTGAAGGTCCCACCTCTCAGCACTATTAACATATGCGTTTCTAACACATGAAATTGGGGGACACGTTCAAACCACTGGCAAAATTTTCATCATGCCATATATAGGATATTAAAGATTTTCAGCCTCAGTGTACTATTTAGAACTTGGGTGTTAGAGTTTGATATTTTCCCAAGATGCAGTTCACAGCTTTGCATAATCATTTACATCAGAATATTAATCCCAGTATAATTGCTTAAATTATTTAAACAGACAAAGCAAAATATTAGTCCTTCCATTTAGGAAAAAAGCATTATACTTTGAAGCTCTTGTTCAGTTCATATGGAAAAAATTAAAAAAATTTTTCTTTAATTATAAGTTCACATTGAAACAGAGAACTAAGCCTGGCGCAGTGGTGCATGCCTGTAATCCCAGGACCTGGGAGGCTGAGGCAGGAAGATCGCAAGTTCAAAGCCAGCCTCAGCAATGGCGAGGCACTTAGGAACTCAGTGAGACCCTGTCTCTAGTAAAATACAAAAAAAGGGCTGGGGATGTGGCCCAGTGGTTGAGTGCCCCTGAGTTCAATCCCCAGTACCAAAAAAAAAAAAAAAAAGAAACAGAGAACCAAACAGTAAATAATAGACTTTGTAGATCATATGTGATCTCTATCACTTATACTAATTTGTTGTTGGTGGTGTTGTTCTTATGTATTTTGTTTTAGTTGTAGTTGCACACAATACCTTTATTTTATTTATTTTTATGTGTTGCTGAATATCGAATACCGTGCATATGCTAGATGAGTGCTCTACCGCTGAGCCACAACCTCAGCCCCTGTTGTTGTTTTTTATAGTTTTTTAAGAATATAAAAACTATTCTTAATATTATCCACAGTCCTTAGTTTATCTGATGTCTTTGATTTCTTAATGTTCTATCTGAATTAGAGTTAGGGCTGGTAATCTCTTTCAAAATGTGATACTAGAAATTATTGGCAGAGTGAAAAGGTAGTTCATACAATGGGAGAACTTATTTGCAAATCATGTGTCCATATATCCAAGGGATTAGTATCCATAATGTATTAAAAAAAGGCTTTTGCAACTCAATAGTAACAACAAACCTGGTTGAAAGAGTGGGCAATGGACTTGAATAGACAGTTTTCCGAAGATTTACAAATGTTTAATAAACAGGTAGAAAGATACTCAACATCACGAATGATTAGAGAAATGTAAATCAAAGCCACGGTGAGATATCACCTCACACCCATTAGAATGGCTATTTAAAAAAACACACATAGAAAATAACAAGTGTTGGTAAGAATGTGGAGAAATTGGAACACCATACATTGCTGGTGGGATGGAAAAAGATGCAGCCAAAACTTAAACACAGAATTACCATATAATCTAGCAGTTCCACACCTGGGTAGATAACCAACAGTATTGAAAGCAGGGACTCAAGTAGATATGACAGTGTTCAAGGCAGCATGATTTACAATAGCCAAAAGTTAGAAGCAACCCAAATGTGTATGATCAAAATGAGTGGATAAACAAAATGTGGTACCTACCTGCAATGGAATGTTAGTTAATTTTTTTTTTTTTTTTTTTTTTTTTTTTGTGCCAGGGATTGAATTCAGGGGCACTTGACCACTGGGCTACATCCCCAGCCCCTTTTTGTATTTTATTTAGTGACAGGGTCTCACTGAGTTGTTAAGTGCTTCACCATTGCTGAGGCTGGCTTTGAACTTGCTATCCTCCTGTCTCAGCCTCCCAAAGTGCTGGGATTACAGGCGTGCGCCACCGCACCCGACTAGTTAAATCTTTAAAAGGAATGAAGTTTAGATATGTGCTACAACATGACTGAAACATGAAAACGTTATGCTGAATGGAAAAAAAAGCCAGATATAAACAGACATCTGGGTATAGAGTTTCAGTTTGGGATGTTTAAAACATCCTAGAGATGAGTAAATTTCAAAATCTGCATAGGAAAGGTAGAGTTAAAATACTATTCAAATGTAATGTTTGACAAAGATGAAGATACTATGTTTGGGCAAAAAGAAAAATGTAAAATTTGGAAATGATGGTTGGTAATTTACTTCAACAAATAATAATTGTAATGAGGCATATAAATTTTAAATTCTAGTTATTTCCACATTGCTCTAAAGATCACATCGGTTTCCCCCTCACAATAGTATGTGGGAGTGCTTTTCTTACCCTCATCCTTGCCCTCGTGATGTATTACTATATCTTTTTTGATCTTTAATGAATCTTAGAGGTGAGATAGTACTTCTAACTTGCTGTTTTTAACTTACACTTCCTTTTTTACTCGTGTGTGAGCAATTTTTATGTTAAATCATTATGTGAAACACCTGTTTCTTTGTTTCCCATTTTTTGATCTTTATCTAATTGGTCAGTCTTGTTATCTCCATCCCTCTCTTCCTCCATACACATATTAGTATAGTATACTTGGGGTTTTTGCTATGTAAAGGAAGTATCTAACTAGTCTTGAGGCTTTCTTCCTTATTTATTTATTTTTGTGAAACTTATTCATGTAAATCAGGAATGGCTGGAGAGTTAACTGCCTTTGTAGCAACCTGGGAGATAAGCATGCGGGTTTTTGTCTTATTTTTTATTTTTGGTACCGGGGATTGAACTCAGAGGCACTCTACCACTGGGTCACATCCCCAGCCCTTTTATGTATTTTTATTAGAGACAGGGTCTCACTGAGTTCCTAAGTGCCTCACCATTGCTGAGGCTGGCTTTGAACTCCCAATCCTCCTGCCTCAGCCTCTCAAGTGTTGGGATTACAGGCGTGCGCCACCGCGCCTGGCTAGCATGTGGGTTTTTTCATCCTTCATTCTGTTAACATAATGAATTGTATAAATAAATATCTTATTATTGATTCATCCTTGTATAATCACTTTGTAAACCCTATGGCAATGCTACACTGATCTTTCCATATGCTCCTGGATTCTCTTTCTTTGCTTTGTATCCATTAGTAATTTTCTTTTTGTATATGTAGTCCTTTGTCAGTATCATGTTGCCCTGGCTTTGCAAGCATTTGGAAGATTTATTTCCTTGTATTTTGGAACTATTGAAATATCAAGTGGATTATCACTTTGATAAGATGGTTGAATTTACCTATGAAATTTTTTTGGTTGTTCTTTTTGGTGGTGTTATTCTTTTTTAAAATATTTTTTTAGTTGTAGTGAACACAATACCTTTATTTTATTTGTTTATTTTTTATGTGGTGCTGGTGATCGAACCCAGTGCTTCACACATGATAGGCAAGCACTCTACAGCTGAGCCACAACCCCGGCCCATGTGTCAATTCTTTTAACAGTATTATCTGATAGTCTGTTGATAACATCTGTTTTTTCTTGGTCAGTTTATGTTACTGATTCTCTAAATTATGTACAACTGTGTCATAAGGCTTTATTTTTCCTAACTTTTTGAATACTGATTCAGTCTATTTCATATGCCCTACCCCCCACTTCATTCCTATTTCTACACTGCATGCCTAATTCCCTTCTCTTACTTTAGCCCTGCCTCTCCCTTATGGTACATACCATAATGTTTAGAAATGCTCTGGTCATCTATTAGATTGAGAACTTGCTTTTCCAAGTAAGAAAGACTGTTGTCACAGCATCCTGGGATATCTGCATCAGTTTTGGAGACCTCTGCACTTCCTGAAGTCTTCTCAGTTTTCTCCCTTAGCCTGCTCAGGTGTTCATTGTATTTATTCACTCAGCTTCATAGATTGTGTGTTTGGGGTTGGAATCATTTTCTAATTTTATTGAAAAATGCATTTTGTTTTTGTACTTTTTTTATATTTGCTACTTTAAATGAAGCTACCAGGCCAGAATTGCTTTTATTCAATTTTTGATTAAAAAATCTGTATTCATTTTAGAGTAAGTTTCTTTTTTTATTGTTGTTTATTAAGAGTCCATTCTAAAAAGCAACTCATAAATATGGTATTGAAGTAGGGGTGATAGCCAGTATTCCTTCTAGTTTTTAAAGTTTTGATTCTTGAAATACTATTTTGATTAGTAAACCTTTTCAAAAGGTTTCACTTTACAGGTAGTATTATGAATTGATCTGACAGATAATAGCCATCAAATTTGATTGTACTTTTATACAATCAAGTACATCAAAGTTTTGTACTTTTATAGTCAGTTAGTGAAAAATAATAAAATAGACAGTTTGACAATATTAACTGTTCATCTGAATGACCAAATTAGTGATTGTCAAGATGCTGCACTGTTTTCTGATGTGTGCTTTCCCCTGTTACACAGGCCATGAATAGGGCCCGAGCTCTCAGGAGTCAGTCAGAAGACCCCACATCTGCCTTTAGTACTGATGACCTCATGAGTATAGATCTAGCAGAGCAGATGGCAGACGACTCTGATGACAGCATCTCAGCAGGACCCAACAGAGGAAGAGGCCGAGGCAGAGGTCGAAGAGGAGGCAGAGGGCAGAATTCAGCATCAAGAGGAGGGTCTCAAAGAGGCAGAGGTTACTACTAAATATTGTCTTGTACACTGCAGACTTGGAAGTTGAGTGGGAAGTAGTTCCTAGTATCTTGTGGTCAGAATTGAGTTACAAGTTTTCGTTTCTAGAACATGATTATTTAAAAAATGTTGTTTACCTTTTTTTTTTTTTTTTTCTCCCAATAGTGGGGATTGAACCCATGGTCTTTTGCATGCTGGGCAAGTGCAACACTTCTGAGTTACAGCCCCATCCCTTTTTATTTTTTATTTCAAAACAGAGTCTCACTAAGTTTCCAAGGCTGCCCTTGATCCTGCCTTGAACCTGCCTCAGCCCAAGTAGCTGAGATTACAGGTGTACACTACTATGCCCAGTTACAATTCGATTATTATAATGCAAGAGGCAGTTTAAGTTTTGACATGCACCTTTTTACTTAAGTGAATTTTGAAGCAACATAGAGTTGTTTTTTTTTTTTTGTTTGTTGTTGTTTTGGGGTGTTTTTTTTTTTTTTTTTTTTTGTACCAGGAATTGAACTCAGGGGCCCTTGACCAATCAGCCACATCCCCAGCCCCGTTTTGTGGTTTATTCAGAGTCAGGGTCTGACTGAGTTGCTTAGTGCCTTGCTTTTTGCTGAGGCTGCCTTTGAACTTATGATCCTCCTGCCTCAGCCTCCTGAGCCGCTGGAATTACAGGCATGTGCCACACTGCACCCTGCCAACATAGAGTTTTAATTTTTCTTCACCTATATTTTTTTAAAGCTTTATTGTATTTCTTTCATAGTACACTATGGGTAAATTTATTGTCACATTTTTTTCTCACATATGCAAAATAATAATGAGACAGATAAGAATCATTAAGGAAAATAGCTAGCTAATGACTACTTCAGATCATAAAAGTATTATTTTTGTTACTGCTGTAAGGTAAAATACCTGCAATCTTATAAAGTGTTCTCCATAAAATTTGTTTAAAAAGGAAAATTACCCCCAAAAAATAATTTGATTTTTTAAAACCAATTGTTAAAATTAGTTGTCATGTCTGTATTTAATGTACTATTGTTGCTATTGAATAGTCCAAACAATGGAAAATGGTCATCCAGTGACTTCCTAATGTGTTGTTTAAATCCATCTCTAAGGAAATTTCCTAATTGTTTTCATTAAATAATTATCCAAGTGAATTATAAGCTGGTAAAATGAATAGTAATTTAACTTTAAGTCTTCAGTGAGAGAAACCTTCATCTTTTAGTGATATCATTATCTTTATATTTACGGGTTTTTTTCCTGGAATTTTAAATGGGTGAATGTGAACTGACACAGTCTAAAAGCATAGTGTCTGAAAATTAATTGGTCAGACTCTACATTTTCTAATATAGGCCTTGGGCTTTTTTTTTTTTTTTTTGTACCAGGGATTAAACCATGGAATCTTAACCACTGACTCATATCCTCAACCCTTTTATTATTTTTTATTTAGAGACAGGGTCTCGCTGTGTTGCTTAGGGCCTTGCCAAGTTGCTGAGGCTGGCTTTGAACTCATGATCCTCCTGCCTCAGCCTCCCAAGTGGCTGGGATTACAGTTTTTAAAAACTTTAGGCATAGCTTCATGTAGTTTTCATTTTTTGGTAATGTTTGAAAAAGCCTTAGTTACTGTTGGGATTATTTATTGACTGTTCATTATTCTAATAGGCACTGCTCTGGAGACTGCTACTCGAAGCAGGAGCTCAAAGGCCACCGTGTCAACATCTAGAAATATGTCTATTTTAGATGGTGAGTACAGGTTGCAAGGGACTATCTAGCAGTACTTATAAATTCCAATTTAGGGAGACTGAGGAAACCCCCCATAGAAGCCCTCATTTATTTGTATTGCATTCATGACAGTTAAAAGGACTGTTAAGATCACAGAACAAGTTATTCTTTAAAAGATCTTTGTCATGCATCAGAACTGTTGACGAGCGTAAGCCTTAATAATGTTTTAAATAATTTCTTTTAGGCAAATAGAATTATTATTAACTTTTGATAGAGGGATCATGATTGCATAGCAAAGTGAAGCAATGAGGCCCAATGAGGACAGGATCTAATTAGTATAAAAATAAAGGTTGAGTAAGCTGCCTTGTAAAGAATTATTGTCTCTCCCTTAAAGGAAGTTTTTCAGCCTTTATTGAATGACAACTGATATTAGGGAAAGGACACAAACATCAGATCAATTAAAACTGTCTCTTATTTCTATATTTTTTATTGGTGCATTATAGTTGTTTGTAAAAGGATTTGTTGTTACATGTTCGTACACACACAGTACAACAATATAATTTGGCCAACATCATTCATCAGTATTTTACCTTTCCTATCCTCCCTCCCTTGGTCCCTTTTCTCTGTTCTATTGATCTCCCTTTAATTTTCATGATATTTCCTCCCACCACCTTTCTTTTTCTTTTTCCTCTCTAGCTGCCACATGTGAGAGAATACATATGACCCTCAACCTTCTGAGTTTTACTTTTTTTGCTTAACATAATGTTCTCAAGTTCCATCCATTTTTCTGCAAATGTCATGATTTCCTATTTCTTTATGGCTGAATTAAACATCATTGTGTTTATATACCACAGTTTTGTTATTGATTCCTACATTGATAGGTACCTCAGCTGGTTTCACAGTTTGGCTGTTGTGAATTGTGCTACTATAACATGGGTATGCATGAATTGCTATAGTGTTATGACTTAATTCTTTGGCATAAATACTGAGGAGTGGTATAGCTGGTCATATGGTGGTTCCATGCCTAGTCTTTTGAGGAACCTCCATACTGATTTCCATAGTGGTTGTACTGATTTACAATCTCACCAATAGTGAAAAAGTATTCCTTATTCTGTACATCTTCTTCAGCAATTTTTATTGTTCATATTCTTTTTTTAAATTTATTTTTATTCTAATTTGTTATACGTGCTTGCAGAGTGGAATTCATTTCATATTACATATGAAGCACACAATTTTTCAAGTTGCTGGTTTTACATAAAGTATTTTCACAACAATTGTGTCTTTATACATGTACTTAGGGTAATGATGTTTAACTCATTCTACCATTATTCCTATCCTCTCCCCTCCCCCTCCTTTGTTTTATTTAAAGTTTCTTCATTCTTCTCATCCCCGCCTCCCTTGCCTTTATAAGTCAGTATCTTCATAACAAAGAGATCATTAGACCTTTGGTTTTTTGGTTAATGGCTGCCACTCTGACTGGAGAGAGATGAAATCTCAGTGTAGTTTTGATTTGTTGTTTCCCTAATTGCTTATGATGTTGAAATTTTCCATATATTTGTTGGTGATTTATATTTCTTACTTTGAGAAGTGTGTTTAGTTCATTTTTGCATTTATTAATTGGGTTATTTGGTTTATTTGGTGTTAAGTTTTTTACATATTCTAATTATTAATTCTCTGTCAGAAGTGTAGCTAGCAAAGATTTTTGTAGGTTCTTTCTTGATCTTGTTTCCTTTGCTGTGCAGAAGCTTTTTAATTTGATGTTGTCCTATTTATTAACTCTTGCCGTTATTTCCTAAGCTTTAGGTGTCTATTGAGAAAGTCATGGACTGTGCCTATATGTTGGAGTGTGGACCTCATGTTTTCCTCTAGGAGTTGCATCATTTCTGGTCTAATTCCTAGATATATTTGGTACATTTTGAGTTGATTTTAGTGCAGGATGAGAGATAAGGGTCTAGTCTCATGTTTCTGTGTGTGCGTAACCAATTCCCAGCACTATTTGTTTAAAAGGCTTTCTTTTTTCTAATGTATGCTTTTGGCAACTGTGTGATCAGATGGCTGTAGGTATGTGGGTTTGCAAGTAAGACTCTTAAATAACCTTCTTACTACAACTTTTTAATATTTTTTTACTGAAGTATTATTCAGCACTTTGGAGAGCCCCCTAATATCCTTAGCTTTTGACTTCAGAAATTTGTCTTTATGGCCAGGTAGGGAATGGTGTTCAAAAAGATGATCTTCCATTTCTGATAGGTCAGATACAAAAGCCAAGAAGGGGAAAAAAGAAAAGCAGCATGTTGTGTTGTAAAGGCTGAGTTCAACTCTGAATTCAACATGAAAAGTTTTGTGACTTTACACAAGCTGGTCACTGTCCTAGATTGTTCACATGTAAATTAGGAATGATAATTCATGCTATACTAGGTTTTTCTGAAAATAAAATAAACAAAAAGTCTGGCACATAGTAGGCATTTATGAAATGTTGTTGTCATCATACAAAATAAGAAAACGAGAGTGAATAAAATATGAACACTTCTATGTTAAACCACCAGAAGTTGGTTAGCATGCTACAGACAGGGTGACAACTTGTAGATGGCCTGCTTTTATCTTAGCCCTGATGACCTTTGTTCTGCCTAGCTTACTAGTTTTAGGTGAAGTTTTCCTTGACACAGTGAATAGAATTAATCATTTGAAGTAAGTCTTCCTCTGTTGTTAAGATATTAGCTGTTAATTAAGCTCAATTCCTTTTTCTTTTTTTTTAAAGTAATCTATTCCCCCCCCCCCACCTTGTTGTCTTTGGTGTTCTATAGTTTTGTTCTTATAAATTTAAATATGGTGTTCTTTTTTATCCTGCTTAGGGTTTATTGCTTCATAAATCTCTGAATTGGTGTTGTATCATTCTAGAAAAGCCTTGGCTGTTATCCCTTCAGATATTTCCTCATTCCTATTTTATTCTTCCTTCTTTTGGTTAAATAAATGTGAGCCCTTTTCTTTTTGGGGGGAGAGAGGGGGTGCCAGGAATTGAACTCAGGGGCACTTGACCACTGAGCCACATTCCCAGCCCGTTTTTTGTATTTTATTTATAGACAGAGCTCACTGATATGCTTAGCACCTTGCTTATGCTGAGGCTGGGGATTTTTGAACTCAGAATTCTCCTATCTCATCCTCCTGAGCCACTGGGGTTATAGGTATGCACTACTACACCTGGCTATTCTTAATTTCTCTTGCATATGCTGTTTTCCCGCACTACGTTCTCGATAATTATATCTAATTATCGCCATGACCTGCACAGCGAGTGAACAGGTCTCTGAATGCAGGCGGTGGGTGGATTAGGAAAATAAGAAAGTACAAGAAATAAAGACAGGGCTAGGAGTAGAGTGCTTGCCTCGCATGCACAAGGCCCTGGGTTCAATCAACTGTACCACAAAAAAAATTAAAATTAAAAAAAAAAGAAAGAAAAACAAATATTCAATTATAGGTGAAAGTGGGACTCAGTGGGTGAATCAGCCTTGATGGGGTCTGACTGAACAATGAGCCAAGATTCTGCATGTTTATTATACAAGTTTTAAAAATCAAAGGAATTCACTGTGAAAAAGCTTCTTGAGGTAAACAGGAGGAAGTTGTGAGCGAAACAGCTTAGTTGGGTTTTACCTGTTCTCGCCCATGTCTTCTACCTCCAGCAGCTGGGATTTGAATCCAAGGCTTTTGAATTAATAAATTCTACGACAAGCATGGAATTCTCCCTATCAATAGGAGCCACTTGCAAATGGGCATTTCTGTAGGTACCCAAGAGAGGCCTCTTGCTGTCCAGGATTACATAGTTCAAATCAGTGATTCAGGCTGGGGATATAGCTCAGTTTGTAGAGTGCTTGCCTAGCATGCACAGGGCCCTGGGTTCAATCTCCAGCACCACCAAAAAAAAAAAAAAAAAAAAAAAAACAAAGCAACAATTCATTAGCAGCTTCCAATATCTGATCTATCTTCTAACTCATCTATTCTGAAATTCTTTTGAATTTTTAATTCATTGTTTTTTGTTTTTTTGTTTTTTTTTTTTGGTGGGGGGATGATTCTGGTATTGAAATTCTATCTGATCTTTTTAAATATGATCTGTCATTTTTCATAATTTTTAAGAATTCCCTGCGGATATTTTTAGGTCTGTTTTAATTTTTTTGTATCTAAGTAAGGATACTTGGTTTATGTTTTGTGTCTATAACTTGATGTCTGAATGTCTTTGGCCTCTTTTGTGATTTCTGTTTCTGTTGTTTGTTATTCATGGTGACTTATTTCTTTGAATATTTTGTTATCTGTTGTCCCTAGAAAATTTGTCAGTAGAAATAATCATACCTTGGATGAAGCTGTGTTCCTCTCGAAAAGATTTGTCTTTGTTTTTCCAGGCTTCTAGGGCACCTCAAATCTTAGGCCACTTAACACTTCACAGAAGAAGAAATATGAATGGTCAACAAATATATGAAAAAAAATTCAACAACTCTAGCAATTAGAGAAGTGCAAATTAAAACTACACTGAGATTTCTTCTCACACTAGTCAGAATGGCAAATATGAAGAAGACAAGTACCAATAAGTGTTGGTGAGGATGTGGGAAAAAAGGTACACTCATATATTGCTGGTGGGACTGCAAATTGGTGCAACCACTCTGGAAAGCAGTATGGAGAGTCCTCAGAAAACTTGGAATGGAACCACCATTTGGCCTAGCTATCCTACTTCTCGGCATATACCCGAGGACTTAAAATTAGCATAGTCTAGTGACACAGCCACAACAATGTTTATAGCAGCTCAATTTATAATAGCTAAGCTATAGAACCAACCTTGGTTCCCTTCAACAGATAAATGGGTAAAGAAAATGTGGTACATATTCAGAATGGAATATTACTCAGCCATAAAGAGAAATGAAATGATGGCATTTGCTGGTAAGTGGATGGAAGTGGAGACTATCATGCTAAATGAAATAAGCCAATCCCCCCAAAACCAAAGGCTAACTGTTCTCTCTGATATGCTGATGCTAAGTCACTATAAAGGTAAGAGTAGGAAAGAATAGAAGTACTTTGGATTAGACAAAGGGTAATGAAGGGAAGGCAGGGTGAATGGGAATAGGAAAGATAGTAGAATGAATCAGACATTACTTTCCTGTGTTCATTTATGAATTCACAACCAGTGAAACCCCACATCATTCACATTCAGAAGAATGGGAAGTTATACTCCATATATGTATAATATGTCAAAATGCATTCTGTCATGTATAACTAAAAGGAACAAATAAAAAATGTATATACATATATTTGTATGAAACAGGTAAATTTAAATTAGTTTATTTTTCTAATAAAATAAAAACATTAATTTGAGATAAATGTAAAGTAATAAAATCGTGAAATACTTTTGATAAAATAAATCTTAGGCCTCTTAAAACTAAATGTATAACTTGAGTGTTGTTGGGGTCAGTCAGGTGACATGCACTTGTGAAATCTTGTTTACCTCTGCTTCTCTCTTTATTCATTGGGGTGCCAGCTTATGGTAGGGAGGAAGTGCCTCAGGCTCCCACCACTGGCAGGCCTTGTCTGATGATAGCAGTCACCTTTTCTCTAAGCCAACATTAGCGTTTCCCTGAATGACAAGTCCTCAGGGAACAGGACTACTTACTTCTTTGAGTTCTAGCTTTTCTAGTTTTGGCCTGGTAATTCTGTGCTATGTCGTATGCTCTTCAAATGCCATTGGGATTTTTCTCTAGTCATTTGAGGTAGCAGCATGGATTGTTTTCAGGAAAATCATCGTCTGAAAAACAATGAATAGGTACAGAGATATTATCCTTACTTATTTGGAACTCACATGTAGCGAGCGCCTCCTTTGCATTGAGGACTTTAGCTCATACCATTTGTGAGCATTTTTCACTTTCCAGTGTCAGCTTCCTTCAGAACCACTATGCCAAGTACAACTTTGAAAGCATCTTTTAAGAACTGCTGCTCCATTATGTATTGAGAGTGTGGAATAAAGTCTCTCTTGGGGTAGATAGACAAGGGGCCAGTTATGGTGCTTTATCACAAATTGGACTGACTTCGTTTTTTTTTTTTTTTTTTCACTTCTTAAAAATTTGTTCTTTTTAGATACACATGACAGTAAAGTGTATTTTGACATATATACATGGAGAATAACTTATTCTAATTAGGATCCCATTCTTGTGGTCGTACATGATGTGGAGTTCTATTGGTTATGTATTCATGTAGGAACTTAAGAAAATTATGTCTGATTCATTTTACTGTTTTCATATTTCCATTCCTCCTCCCTTCCCTTCATTCCCCTTTATCTAATCCAGTGAATTTCTATTCTCCCTCCACCCCCCTTTTTATTGTGTGTTAGCATCCGCATATCACAGAAAACATTTGGCCTTTGGTTTTGGGGGATTGGCTTATTTTACCCTAGTATTATAGTTTCCAGTTCCATCCATTTACTGACAAATGCCATAATTTCAAACTTTTTTTAATGACTGAGTAATATTCCATTGTATATACATACCATATTTTCTTTATCCATTCATCTGTTGAAGGGCACCTAAGTTGGTTCCATAGCTTAGCTATTGTGACTTGAGCTGCTATAAACATTGATGTGCTTTCATCATAACACCATTTTTTTTTTTTTTTTTTTTTTGTACTGGGGATTGAACTCAGGGGCACTCAACCCCTGGGCCATATCCCCAGCCCTTTTTTGTATTTTATTAGAGACAGGGTCTCACTGAGTTGCTAAGTGCCTCACCATTGCTGAGGCTGGCTTTGAACTCGCGATCCTCCTGCCTCAGCCTCCCAAGTGCTGGGATTACAGGCATGCGCCACCGCGCCCGGCACACCATTTTTTTTAAGGTAATAATAGTCCCCTGTGAAAGAGGCTATGTCAATGAGCCGCATTGATTTGAAGCTTCAGATTCTCTGAGTTGTGTTTGAAGTCCAGATGTTACTGTGGTGCCTTGGGCAGTGTAGCATTATGGTTTAGAACCCAGCTCTAGAGTTAAACCTGGTTTGGTCCAGTCAGGCCTGCTCGTCACCTGCCACCCTTGCACTGAAGTGCTGAGGGAACAGTGGATGTGCTGTTCTTGTTCATTGTTGCATCCATAGTGCCTGGCACATAGTAGATGCTCATTAAATTCTTGAACTTGATTGAATGAAAATTACCTAAAGATTGTATAGCATAAAGGTTCAGAACATGGTTCTGAATTCAGAAGGACCTTGATTTTACTCCTGACTCCTCAATTGTCTGGCTATGTGTCCTTCAGCAGATTGGTTACGGTTTCCATCTTGAAGTTTCAATGTCCTCATCTCTAAAGTGGGGTAATGATTGTTTCTACCTTATTGAAGTCATGTTGAGAATTACTGAGAAAATCTATGTGAGGGATCTGTAAGTGTCTATACATGGTAGGCCTCAGTAAGAGTAAACTGTGATTATTCAAAAAGCCTCAGATCCCTGAGCTATAAAATTGGTAATGTTATACAGGTCTCATGGAATAGTTATTTTAAGTGAACTTAAGTATACATGGTACTGAACATAGTACCTAGTAAAAACACAATAGATGATCACTTATTAGTGTTAGTGGCATATCTCCTTTCTCTAGCCCTCCTCCCCTGCAGTGCTAGGGATTGAACCCAGGACCTCTTGCATGCTAGGCAAGTGCTCTATCACTAAGCTATATCCCCAGCCCCAGATGGATGTTATATAAAGCATGAGTCTAAATTTATCTTTTATCTAATTGATTTGATCTCATAGTTTTGATAATTTAACTGATTACCTCCACTTTTGGGGCCTTGTTTTGAAAAACAAACTGATGTTTTTAATATGAATGTGTGAAATATTTTTATCATTTTTTTATCATTAGATTTGATGTTTTGTTAAGTCTCTTAACAAAATAACCATGGGCTATTAACTATGCTTGTCATCACTTTGGGACAGAAGCAACAATAAAACTGTAACTGGTATATCCCCATTGTAAATGGAGGAGTGAAGAGAAAAATAAAAGCCAAATTCTGATATAATAAGCTCCATGGAATTTGGAGATTTATTGTTTTGCTGAAATTTTGTTGGGAGCAGTAGAAATTACACTTTTAGCTAACGGCAGTTGTAAAGAAGAGTTGACAACTCAGATTTTTCTATTGAAGTTAGCAAAGGACAGTGACTGAGCAACTAAAAGATACCTCTGCATCCACTGCCTTTATGTGTAATTACCATCATGAGATTCACTGCTGCTGCTGCATATATTGCCACTAATAGCTCCATGTATGTGAATGCCACCCGCTAGGCATTTGCCAAAGCAATTTGCATTAAATATCTCTTTATCCTTTTAACAATTTTCTGCATGAAGTATTAACACTATTTTACAAGTGAGGATATTGAGATTGAAAGAAGCCAAGGAACTTGCCATAGTTACCCAGTGAGGAAATCAAAATTAGTCTTAACTCCCAAACCAGACTTCTTAACCTCTGGAATGTATTGCCTTTCTAACAAAATGTATGCTTATTTTTCTGATAAAATTAATTTGTTTCATAAACCTTCATCTTTTTCTATCCACTGAGGGTTAAAAGAAAGATTTCTTCTTTTAAGGGATCTCAGAGTTTAAGGAGATATTCACAGTGAATAAGTGTTGAGCAGAAATATTCTTTGCAAGTGTCATGATCACTGGCTTTTCTGTTCATTTGCTCTGCTAGCCTTTTTAGTAGAGTAGGATGTGAGACCAATATTGAGAGAGCAGACTGAACTTTTGCTTCAGCCTTTCATCTCTCTTCTCAGACAGACATCACAAGGTTGGGGATAGAATCTAGAAAAGGAAACAGGAGCAAATAATAAATGTAGGCCAGGTAGAAAGATTGGTGAGGTTTACAGACTAGGAAATTTTGGACTCCAAAGGATTCTTTGTTAATCATCTTTCTTTTTTTTCTTTCTTTCTTTTCTTGCTTTTTTTCTTTTTTCTTTTTCTTTTTCTTTTTTTTTTTTTTTTTTTGCCCTGTTTAAATTGGATATTGTCTTGGGGGAGATGTGTGTGATATTAGCAAACTTCAAGACTTAAGAGAATATAAACCTCAGTTAGGTGTTTGAAATTTATTATAAGTTTTGATCTCAAGGGAGAAGAAGGGGAAAAGTAAAGGGCTAGCGAAACCTCAACTTTCAACCTAGTTTATAAAGAAAAAAAAAGAAAAAGATTCATAGGAAAGTTTTATCATGGAATAGAAGATAGATGTACTGTTTTATAGAATATCCCTCTGATATAGTTCTGGTATATCCAAGTACCCCTCTGAATATGGCTACCAAGTTAGAGAGAATGAGAAAATTCATGATTTAGCCACAGAAAACCTTCTACAAAGAAGGAGGGTATTGGGAAGTTTTATCTTTATAGTTCAGTGGTTAGGGGTCAGGTTTTATGCTTTGGGTATTTTTCTTAAGTATTTTAAAAGTATTTTTAGTATGGGTGTATTTGTGAATACTGCTGTTACTGTATTTGAATAAGCTGGGAAAGTATGAGGCTGATAGGTAGAGCTTGAGTTATTTGAATATGCAATTCCAGATGTCTTCCAATTTTAAAAGGTGCAAATGGTTTTATAATTGGTCATCATGGGTTTTGCAGATAGGAATTTAAAAACATTGAACTAAAACCAGTAAGGTAGAGGACAGGGTCTAGGGGAAAGGAGGAGTGGAGGGAAAGAGGAGGCACTGGGGACTGAAATGGAGTAAAATAAATTCCATGCATATATGATTATGTAGAAACAAACCCCACTATTATGTACAACTATAATGTACTAATAAAAGCATTTTTTAAAAACCAAGAAAAAACCCAAAGAAACAAAACAAAATCTTCAGCTGAAGAAATGTGTAATTTTTCTAAGTTATTTTAAGAATTACATAAGTGGAATTTTATCTTTTGCATTCTAGCTTTTAAATCTGTGAGACAGCAGCCCTCCCGAAATGTTGCTACTAAGAATTACTCAGAGGTAAGAAAAAGGTTTTATAGTTCTCTTTTAATAATTTATGTTTGCTGCATTATGAATTGTCAATCTTGCAAAGTAAATAAAAGAGGAAAAAATGTGAAATATTAAAGCCAGAAGACCTTATGAGTTATATAGACTGAGTGCATCTTAGAATTCTTTTTATTTCTTTCCCTCATTTAAAAATAGTGGTTCATATTACTAGATTTCCATAAGGAGTGTATGTAGAGTAATATTTTCAAGGGTAACAATACTGAAACAAAAGGGCATGTGTGTGGAATACTAACATTGAAAACAAGTTTATTGTGTATACAGAGCTTCATTTATACTGGTGTAGACTCAACACAGACTAAAGATCGGAGCTTAAGGATCTCTGTGGTCTGCTCCGAATGGCCTTCTGCTCTTCCTTTGGCTTCCAAAGAGTCTAGTATGGGCTTGACTCTCCTAGTAACTCACTTTCAAAACCTGTATGTCTTAACTCCCAAGCCAGTGCCCTTCCTCCTGTATCAATGTTTCTCTAGCAGCACTATTAACATTTTAGATCAGATAATTCTTTTTTATGAAGCAATGTCCTGTATGTTGTAGGATGTTTAGCAACATCCTTAGCGCCTTACATGCTGTTCTTTCAGGGGTTTTATCCTCATCTGTGCATCATTTAGGTGAAGTTAGCTTGTGTGTGTGTTGCATGTCAAGATAACAAAATGTCAAGGAATAGCTAGTATTTTGCATGATGGAATTAAAAATCAGAAATATCTTTGTTGGTTCTTAACTCTAACAAATGGTATTTAGCAGGGACAAATGTAACAGACACCTAGTACTTCTCACATGGTCAGATACCTCATTTAAAACTGGAGATGGAACACTAAAGTTCTAGCTCCTCATCAGAATCCAAGAAGAACATCACAGGTCACCCCTGCCCTCAAACCTGTGCAAGTCACTCACCAGTCTGTATCTTTTAGGTACCCACACCCTGTGTGGGCGAGGAGAGACGTGAACTAAGACATGCAGTAGAGAATACCATTTGTGAATAAAGAGGGACATTGGAGGGAGGTCAGGCTGACTTTAATTTTTAATAGTTACTGCTTTCATGGTTTCTGGCTCCCTTTTTGTGACTTTTTAATATACTTTTTGAAAAACCACTTTCAGATTCAATTTTTAAATTCATATTTATTCAGATGTTCCATTCCTAAAAAGAACTATTTGCTGCTTTGTTTCCTTCCCTATCCTTAGGAGATTGAGGTGGATGAATCAGATGAGGATGACATTTTTCCTACTACTTCAAGGACAGATCAAAGGTAGGTCAGGGACTTCCTGAAGAAAAAAAGAAAAAAAAAAAAAAAGAAATCCAAAATATTAAAAATTATCCAGAATTCTAGTTATACATTTTTTGTGTGCTATATAAGTTCAACAGAATTATTTTCAACTAGTAAAGTATGTACAGAAATAAGAAATAGACAAAGAGCTAGTTCTTAGAGCTGTTGCAGTGTTATTGTAAGCATTGTCACTGGAAATGTAAATAACCTGTAATTCACTTCCTTTTGTCTTTATTATTCAATGATTTTTCTCCCCAATTACTAGAAAATAATTTTATATTTTGTTAATTCTTGATTCTAGCTTTTCTTTACTACCATATTTTATTTACTTAATTGTACATGGTGCTGTGCTAAACACTAAAAAGAGGATGGTGTAGACTTACTCTGCCTTCAGAGTATTTATATGCTTTTCCTGGCTTTTTTTTTTTTGCCTGTTGCTGTTAAGCTTGACTTAATTTAGTAGTACCATTTTGTTTCAGGATTAACATTTTGGGTGGACACTGCTTAACTAAAACCCAATTAATGAAAATTTCTACTAAGAAAATAATCAGTGACCTTTTTAAATACTTTCTGTTTGAGCATTAAATTAGGTCTGATGGGGGACATAACAACTACTTTAATATGGTTATGCCTCAGGCAACTTAAATTGTGGAGAGAGTTGAACCCATTTGTGAATGCATTAAAGGAAGATTGAATCAGTACATAATTATGTGTGAAATTATGATTCAGTCCCTTAATCATGAGTGCTCATGGGAAGGGCTCAAAGAGCAAGGAGTGTGGGCTCTGGTAGAAGGAAAAACCTCTGAAGAGTGGTGGGCATTTCTTTCTTTTTTTTTTTTAGTATGTGGGGCCTTTTTAAAGATACTTTTATTCTGTTGTAGAACTGAGATTTGAATAAAAAATATTTCAGTGTTGCCATAATTTTCAAAAGTGGAAGATGATAATAGATACATTTTGATATGTGATAAGAACTATAATTATAATCAAACCTCTGAGCAGTGCTTGATATGTCAGGCACTGCTCTAGGTATTTCAGCATATTAACACATTGAATCTTTCCCCATTTTACAGATGAGAAAATTGAGGTACAAAGAAACTTGTCTAAAGACACATGCTAGTGAATAGAGAAACTGAGATCCAAACTTTGACTTCAGAGTCCTTCTTCTTAATATAAAGTTTTTGCTGCTGTAGTGCAATTGAAGGGAATTGTGTATTGTTTTTATTCCTTGGTGCTTTGGGATTAAGAAACTTAACTAGAAATGCATTTCTGATAAGTTCTCTATGTCATTGCCTTTGGTTTATTACCCATCCTCCCCTTTATTTTTTGCCTCAGGTGGTCAAACACATCTACAAGCAAGCACATGTCCCAGAGCCAAATAGCTAAAGGGGTTGATTTTGAATCAGATGAGGTAATAAAGTCATATTGTTAAATTTTAATTAATTTTTAACTTTGTGATAGGTAAATAGAGACTGCTAGCTAGTTGCTAAAAGTTATTTTGAAAAATAGTTTCATTGATAGCTTTCTTTGAACTATAATGTTTAAAGTCAATAGGGAACATCTGTTGAGTGCCTGTCTGTGTAATTCCTCATATAAAAGTCCTGCAGATTTTTAAAAGGTGATGTTCACTCCACTCTTAATTTGCCTAGTTAACAGGATCAGAGCAGTTTTTCAGCTTCTAACATTTATATTTGAAGAAATTATGGTGATGATAATGTAAGACCTTTTAATGTTACTTTAGTAGAATAAGTACCCACTGTGTGTTCCGCATGTTTCACATATAAGATGGTGTCTGGTGGTGATTTTCATGTCAGAAATGTTCAGGCATTTAGTGAAATGCTTTCTGATAGGATGTGTGGAGGAAACTCTAATTTAAGATGATTGTCTGAACTGGACAATTGTTAAAACTCTGACTTGAGTGAACAGGAATAAAAAAGGTGTAATCACGACTTGCCTCTTGCCTTTATTCATTCATTGTTTCCATCAAGTTGTATTAAAGCTACATGACTGAAGGATACTGGACTTTCCCTTTCCTCCATGACTGCCATTTGAAAAGGACCTTTACACGTTTTTGTTGAATTGCTTGAAGGTATTTCTCTAAGACCTATCACCCCTTTTCATTTATTTATTTTTATTAAAAAATTAATTTGAGTAAAAGCACATTAACATAAAACTTAGCCATCTTAACCATTTTGAAATGTACAGGTCAGTGGTGTTAAATATATCCACATTGTTGTAAAACAGATCTCCAGAACTTTTTTTAAACTTTTTAAAAATTTGTTCTTTTTTGATATATATGACAGGATGTATTTTGATGTACCATACATACATGGATATAACTTCCCATTCTTGTGGTGGTACATGATGTGGCATTATACTGGTTGTGTATTCATATATGAACATAGGAAAGTCTTGTCCAATTCATTCTATTGTCATTCCCTTTCCCACCCCAGATTGAACACCTGCGCCCCCACTTCCTGCCACTGTTGTGAGTCAGCATTCACATATCAGAGAGAACATTCGGTCTTTGATCTTTTGGGATTGGCTTATTTCACTTCAAATGATAGTCTCAAGTTCCATCCATTTACCAGCAAATGTCATTATTTCATTTCTCTTTATGGCTGAGTAATATTCCATTCTGGATAGGTGCCATATTTTCTTTATCCATTTGTTTTCTTTATTATCTGTTGAAGGGCATCTAGCTTGGTTCCATAGCTTAGCTATTGTAAATTGAGCTGCTATAAACATTGTTGTGGCTGTGTCACTATAGTATGCTGATTTTAAGTTGTTTGGGTATTGCTGAGGAGTGGGATAGCTGGGTCAAACGGTGGTTCCATTCCATGTTTTCTGGGGAATCTCCATACTGCTTTCCAGAGTGGTTGCACCAATTTGCAATCCCACCAGCAGTGTATGAGTATACCTTTTCCCCCACATCCTCGCCAACATTTATTGTTGCTTGTGTTATTGATAATTTCCATTCTGACTGGAGTGAGATGAAATCTCAGTGTAGTTTTAATTTGCAATTCTCTCATTGCTAGTGATGTTGAACTTTTTTTTAATATATATTTGTTGGCCATTTATATTTCTGCTTCTGTGAAGTGTCTGTTTAGTTTCTTTGCCCATTGGATTATTTGTTTTTTTGGTGTGAAGTGTTTGTGTTCTTTATATATCCTGGAGATTAATACTCTGAGTTGCTGGTGGCAAAGATTTTCTCCCATTCTGTAGGCTCTCTCTTAATGTTCTTGATTGTTTCCTTTGCTGTGAAGAGGCTTTTTAGTTTTTGATACAATCCCATT
This sequence comes from Tamias sibiricus, assembly GCA_025594165.1. NCBI lineage: Eukaryota > Metazoa > Chordata > Mammalia > Rodentia > Sciuridae > Tamias > Tamias sibiricus. The sequence goes on along the minus strand of CM046657.1, from coordinate 89,093,201 downwards.
TATTGATTATTGATTTTACTTCTTGTGCTTTAGGAGTCTTGTTAAGGAAGTCCTTGTTAAGAAATTCAGACAACTGTAATAAAATGTAAATGGGAGATTTGAACCTATTTTTTCTTCTAGTCGGCACAGAGTCTCTGGTCTAATGCCTGGGTCCTTGATCCACTTTGAATGTTATGCAGGGTGATAGATAGGGTAGAACTTTTTAATATTGCAAAACCAAGACTCTGTAACCTTTAAACATGTTTTCATTTCCCTCTTTCCCCAGTTCGTGGTACCCACTGTTATACTTTCTCTTTCTATGAATCTGTCTGCTTCTAGGTACCTCATATAAATGAAATCCTACAGTATTTGTTGTTTTGTGACTGGCTTATTAACTTTCCAAAATGTCCTCAGGGTTCATCCATGGTATGGCATGTGACTTACCCTTTTCATTTTGAGCTTTCACTGCTGTTTCCAAGTTCCTGTATCTCAGCTGTAGTTTTAAAACAACTTGAGCTGGGAAGAAAAATGACAGCAAGAGCTCATTCTATTATGCTACTGTATTGATTCTAAGAGAGAAGCAAGCAGAGCATCTGCATATACATGTGGTTATATATTAAAGTTAAAATTTTGTGCACTAGTTCATGTTTAACTGCAAAGAAAGAAAACTCTTTATTGGACTTCATTTTGGATTAATTTTTAATAAGTTCCGCTTTTGATAGTAGCAGAAAATGAATCAGTAAATGAAAGTGAATTTTTATTTCTCAAGGTATCCATTTCTTACCAGAGGTGGATAATTTAGCTAACATTTCAATTTGTTAATACTATCAATAAAGACTAACAGAAGCTAATGATTTCCTTTATTAATGTTTTAATAGAAACATAAATCAAATTTACAAATTTGTTTTACCTTCTGAATATTGAATTATAGAATATAATCAATTTTATATTATCCCTCATTAAATTATGTAACTTGAACTCATCTGAGGTTTGATAGTTTTCATTCTCTTTAATTAAATTCTTAGTTAATATCTGATATTCCTGTTTTTTTTTTCTAACATGCATGTAATTTACAACTTATCTGAAAGGAAACTCTTGAAATATTCCATCTGCTTCTTTTTTCAAAAACCCAAAAGATTGCTTTGATAGGTTGTTTCTTGCATTAGTCTGAAAGTAGCTATCTACTTCTAGCCTTAAATGGGAAATGGGAACTAAGAATTACAGCTCTTCTGAGTTAGACCTTTTGCATGTGACTTCATTATTTTTTGGCTGAATTTCCAGAATGGCAGACAACTGTAATAAAATGTAAATGGGAGGGGAAGAAAAAACCCAAAAAACTATTGACAGACCAAATAGAAATGACTGAAGTAGTTTTTTCCTGGCTTACCCATACCTCATTTGCCTTTATTTAGGCTAATCACTGAGAGAAATGTATATGGTGTTCATTTTAGATATATACATACGTGTATATTGCAGGATAAGATTTTATTTTTAATGCTCATTAAGAACTTGAATTGAATTATATATTTCACACTTATAAAGGAAATGCAAAAATTATATCTAACCTATGTGAAGAGAAAGTGGCTCTCACTGACACCATTGCTACTGTTTTACTCTATAAACTTCTGTCTTGCTTCAGGGCAACATGGAACAACATTAACTTAACATCTCTATGTCATTTCAGGATGAAGATGATGATCCTTTCATGAACATTGGTTCTTTAAGAAGAAACAGAAGATAATATATTTAATGGAACTTAGAAATTTTCAAGTTACAGAAAAAAAATTAAAATATTGCAACCTAAGACTTGACAGTTAAAGATTTTAAAACTGTTTCTGTGAATTGAAGAATTTGAAAAAGACTTATTTAACAGAGAAATTAATGTGTAAGAATTTATATTTTTAAGCATCATTTCCTGAACATGACTCTTATTACTGAAGGTATTTCTCAGCTGATGGCTTTAAAAATAACATTGGTTCTCATTTTTTAGTCTGATTGTAAAATTATTTGGGAATGCTTTGTAAAATTTAAAATGTTATTTTACTGTCATGTTAGTGTATATCTTACTGAATAAGGGCTTTGCTTAAAGATTGTTTTGGGGTAAGTAGTAAAGTAAATCCACCATTATACATTTCTGCTTTATGATCAAAGACAATATCAGTATCTTAATGTTAAATTCAGCCAAAGTTGAAGGAGAGAGAGCTTATAAAATTTAACCTCATAATTTTTAAATAATTTTCTAGAGGTTTTGTATTTCCCAGAAGTGAACGTTCTATGTGAAACTGTGCCTAAACTCATTATTTGACATTAAGTGTAAGTTTTCTTTTTTTCCCTAGTACTTGATGTAGTATCAGCTCCAAAGACTTGGAATGATTAGAAGTACTGAATAGTTTGAATAATTAGATATAGATTTTTTTATTTAAAAAAAAAAAAAAAACACAGTCTATTAGAATTACTAAGTTTTTGTTCCAGTTGTAGCAAAAACTCAAAAAATTATGTTCCCATTGAGTGGTAGCAATTGTCTCGATTATTCTCTATCATTAAGGCTATTCTCTTTCTCTCATCTATTTGTAGGAAGAAAAATGTTACATAAATTTTATATTTTACAAATATTAAAGAATTTTTAGATAAAGTGAAACAGTTCTAGCTACTTGGAGGCTGAGGTAGGAGGAGAGTCAGTTCAAGGTCATCCTGGGCAACATAGTAAGATTCCATCTCAAAAAAACAAACAAAAACAAAACTTTTCTTTAATTTTAACTTTGGTTCCTATAAAATATTTTCAATGGGCAATTCCAAAAATCTTAAAGAAGGTTTTATTGAAATAATCCCATTCTCTTCCTTAACACTCTATATAAAAAATAGATACCTGAGAATATCCCCCCCCCCCCCGTACTGGGAATTGAACCCAGGGATCTTTTACCACTGAACTACACTCCTGTCTATTTTAAATTATATTTTGAAATAAGGCCTCACTAAGTGGCCCCGGTTGGCCTTAAACTTGCAATCCTCCTGCCTCAGTGTCCTCTGAGTTGCTCAGATTACATGTGGGCACCATGTAATCTTAAGGACATGGTGGATCTTTGTGACACAATAGCCTGACATTTCTTCATAGAAACAAATAGGTGATTAAACAATATTCATTTACCATCAGAATAATCACATCTGGAACTTGTAAAATTTAAGGAGCATTTGGATAATGGATGTCTCTATATTATAACATCTTAGAAATGGCCTAAGTCAAAAATTACATTATAACATTCTAATGCGTTTCTTTAAAAAATAAGTTTCGTGCCTAACTTGAACATAAGGGTTATTTTAGCAAGTAGCATTAACACAGCAGAAGGCATTGTTCTGTGAAATACTCTAAGGAATTTTATTGCACTTTAAATCTATAATATGTCCTGTATGTGAATGGAGTAGAGATTCAGTCTTGGGTAAAAAGGTGGTGTGGAAGCTGATAGGGGATACAGGGGATGCAGTGCTACCCTTATACATGGCACACTGGCTTGGACCAGGCAGCATCAGCCAATGCTCATGTTCCTGGGTAAGGGTGAAAGTGAGGACATGGCCACTGAAGTATACTAACAGGTTCCTGGGCTAAAGGAGTAAGGCTTTCTCTCTTTATCACTGCTGTAGAGTATGAAAGGATACTTACTATAATGCAGTTAGCTGCTAAAAAAAAGTGATTCTGTGGCAGTTACAGAGAATGAACATCTCTTCAAGATATCTATTTGTGAATAAGTAGTGTGCAAAAAGCCCTAGAAATATGGTAAAAAAAAAATGTGAAACGAAAACTTCTCACTGAATATTATTATGTAGTTAAATGTGCCACATATCCTTGATTCTGTGTATCAAGGCATCAAAATCTTTTTTTTTCTTCTGTGGCAGTTTTCAGACCTGTTTGTGTAGGGATCTTTCAAACGATTCCAGAGCACTTGGAATTGCTCTTGGAGGCTGTGAGAGCAGTGATGAAAACATTGTGAGGAAAACATTTATTTGTAGGGAATCCTTCCATGCTTGCCAAAGAAGAAATCTTCCTGGCTTCTTGTCTCCTATGAAAAATACAGCAAGGCTACAAATGCAGTGTTTTCCTAGGCAATCCTAGGAAATAGAACTGCTTAGGAAATTCAGGCATCTAGGCAAGTGATGAGGCAAACTTTAATTCAGGTAAAGATGAATCTTTTTTTTTTTCCACAAATTTAAAATTTCTAACCACAATAAATACAGAAACGTCATACAATTTAGTAAATAATTACATAGTTATCACTTGTGAAATATTTACATAGGTAACAAAGCAGAGTATCACCAATGCCCTGGAAGTCCACTGAAAGTTCTCTCTTCTGAGTACGCAGTCCTGACTAATCCAGAGTGCTTGTTTTTGCCACAAGGTGGTGCTTTCACCATTAGATGCAGTCAGAATGTTTCCACTGCAAAGCTCAAGAAATCTAGTTTTGCAATAAATTTAAATTTAGAACTTATGCAGGAATATTAAACCTATGCAGCAGTACCATAATTAGCCTTCTAATCTTAAATGTTTTATGTATTTCACCTGGTTTGGGCTGTAACTATAAAAATCGCCAGTTTTATAAATTTTGCATATAAACATTCAAGAAGAAAGAAAATGTTTTATGTTTTCATAAAGATAAAAAATCCTTTCTTGAAAAATTGAGTAGAAAAGCCTACCAATGTAAACTTTTTCTTTGGAAATGTATGATATTTAAAAGTAACTTCCACCAAAGTGATGTGATATCCTTTTTTGTATCTGTCAGGCATTTAATTCACAATATTTTATGGATTTTAAAAGCTAACTTCCATTAAAGTTACTGTAAAGGTTTTGCATAAAAAAGATGTGAGTTTTTTATCCAAAGAGATACTGTATTCTCGAATGAGAAATGTTGACATTTTATCATTTGCTTATCTTACTTCCAAGAATTTTGAACTTAATGTTCATTAGGTCTGAAAATGCTAGAATTTTAATTTGATCTCTGTAAAGCCATTTCACATAGTTTGCTATTGCCATGCACATTTGTATGTCTTTGTGATAGATCACAAGATCTGATTTTAGCTGTTTTAAAGTTGTAAAAGCAATGCATACTTATTCTTCAAAATTCAGACATTGAAGTACATAGTAAAATGTGTCTATTTCCCTGTAATTCTCTCGCTAGATGTGCCCTGTGAAAAATTAGGTATGTTTCTTCAATTACTTTTGGCATGACTACTCTCGTTGTTGAATTAGAACCCCATATTATATAGCCAAATATTTTAGTGCTTCTCTCAAGGTATATGCTCACTTTGGTACTTACTTTGGTATCCTGATTTTTTCACATCTGGTTTGTTAACCTTTTAGTTAAACCGTCATTGCCTACTTTGTTTTTATGCCTGTTTGAGGTAATCACTTTCTACCCTAAGGTCATGAAGATTCTTGTGTTATTTTCCAGAAGTTTGTCTCCCCCCCCTCCCACACACACACATTTACAGTACAGCTAGGAATTAGTTTTTATGTATGGTATGAGGGGGGTCATATTTCATTCATTCAATTCCATGTGAAAAAGCACTTGCTCCAACACCATTTATTGAAATAACCACCCTTCCCCTGTTCTGTAGAGCTCTTAGTCATTGAGTTCCTATCTGCATGGATCTGTTTCTGAACTCCGTTCTGTTCTATTGGGCATGGAACTGTTTCTGAACTCCGTTCTGTTCTGTTGGCTTATTTGGAATTAATTACTGTAACTTTATAATAAGTATAATAAGCCTTTTTGTCTATGGAACAGTTTCTTCTACTTTGTATTCTTCAAGGGTACTTTGGAAAAACTTGGCTCTTTACATTTTCCATAAATTTTATAATTATGCAAACTGCCATGACATAATATAGGGTCTTAACAAAAATATCCATCTAGTTTTGGTTGGGTTATAGTTCTTAACTATTTTCAATTGCAGTTGATTTAATTAAAGCCTTGACCTTCTTCTGGCTTAACTAGACATTTCTTTTGACACATAAACTGATTTTTGTTCCTGGAGGTAAAACTTGCTGTGTGAGCTTAAAAACATTCTGTCCTTGCTGGACTTTCTGTTTCCTACCGGAAAGGTTATGAACCCCACTTCCCTGAATTACAGTTCTTTACCCATTTGTGACATAGCCCAGTCAAGAGAGGGTATTAATGTTTCTTATACCCCCACCTCATTCACTTCCACTTTCTCCAACCTGTGTGAAGCATGTGCTGTTTTTCCAAACTCTCCTCTTGAGACCCTGCCTACCTTTATAGAACAACCCACCCAGGCTTGCTTCCAGTTCTGATCCTCACTGTTCCCACCCACCAGTTTTCCTCCATCTACACACCTGGAAACAAAGAAACCATCACTTTTCTTTCTTTGCTTCCTGCTCTTCAACAGCCATGTCATGTTCTGCATGGATCCCTTCTTTGATCAAATGCAGCAGATACTATAAAGAAAATGAAGAAAGGAGGAAAAAGAAGGAGGGTACTATTTATTGTGTTACTGTTCTATGCCAGGCCTAGCTATATATACATATTATTTAATTCTCATAACTGAAGGAGCCCTAATTAGGAAGGGCTGTTACAGCTAGCTGGAAGCCATAAGTTCCACCTGATATGTATGTGACGCACCTGTAGGCACCCGAAAAGCTGAAGGTATATAACCGGGTGAAAGCGGTCCGAGTTAGGAGAACGGAGAATTCAGTCAGCCGGGCAGTCACTCGGTCAGTCAGAAGAATCAGAGCGGCCAGAACGTAGGCAGAGCGGTTACAGAAGAGAAACCAGATAGAAGACAGAAGAGAAACCAGATAGAAGAAGTAATGACTGGTCAGAGTTAGGCCGAGACTCCTGAGGAAGACAGAAGACAGAAGAAAGAAGAAGGAAGAAAGAAGAGAGAAGAAAGAAGCTCTAATCTTTCTCTAAGCTAAGCTCTATCTTTCTTTCTCTCTAAGACTCTAAGCTAAGAAGACAAGAAGAAAAGCTCGCTTTAATCTTTCTCTCTAAAAATCTTTCTTTCCCTCTCTAAGCTCTAAGAAAGTAGAAGTAAAAGTAGTAAAAGCTTAACTCTGCCCCCGAGAGTTTTTATCCCGGTTTACGGTACCAGGCAGCTTACACATAACATCACTGTAAAGTAGGTGTTATGGTTTGGATATGAGGTCTCTCCCAAAAGCTCCTGTTAATGCAGGAATATCAGGAATAAATTAGAGGTGAGATGATTAGATTATGAGAGTTGTGACCTAATCTGTCCATCCTAGTTTAAATGGACTGACTGGGTAGTAACTGTAGGCAGGTGGAGTGTGGCTGGAGGTGGGTCACTTGGGGCATGCCCTGTTATCTTACCTGTGACCCCCTCTGGCTCTCTGCTTCCCTTCTCTACCATGAGTTGAACGCTTTTCCTTCTCTGGGCCCTTCCCCCATGAGGTGCTGCCTCACCTTGGGCCCAGAGAAATGAAACCAGCCATCTATGGACCGAGATCTCTGAAACTGTAAACAATAAACAACAGCACCTTGCTGTTGCTGAGGCTGGCTTTGAACTCACAATCCTCCTGCTTCAGCCTTCAGAACTGCTGGGATTACAGGTATGTGCCACCATGCCCAGCCTAAGAAATAATATTTAAATAAAAATTTTAAACTTAATACATTAAAATTTTTTAATGTAAACAAATGGTAGAACAGTTTTAAATCTAATTCTGTCCAAATCCAAATCCATTCTTTCCACATGGCCACACTGCCTCCCATCAACTGAGGCATGTCCTTACTTAAAACTAAAAACATTAGCCTCAAATCCTAAAGCATGTTTGAACTACACAAAAAAGGAAAAGCCCAAGAAAGAACATTAGTCATATCTAAAATTGGTGACTGGCCTAGGCAGGGTAAACAACAACAGGAGGGCTCTCCTTTAGAGAAAGACATTTCACATGGTAGGATGGTACAGGAAGTCATTAAACATTAAGTAGCAACCTTGGGTGACTGGATGACCAAGTTATTGTGAATGTTGAAAATGCAAATGGCTTTAATTAGGTTTAGATAAAACCTGTAATAGATAATAGACTGAGAATTGGTTTATGTTGTGATTCCTGGGATTAATTTAATTTAATGTATCCATTAGCTAAAAATCTATTTAATAGTGATTTCTCACAGGAAGTTAGTCTATTGTTTTTGCTACCCAAATCACATATATTAAGTTTTTTCTAAACAACAACAAAAGTGTGCTATTCTAGAAAACCTGAAAACTCCTAAACAGCATAAATAATGTGTGTGTGTGTGTAATAGCTTCTTTGTTCTGTTAGGATAGACTTAGATGTGAAGCGTTGAACATACGGTATGGTCATATTTAAAGACTTAGTAAAAACTGTCAAATTGCCTGGTTGAATAACCAAAGGAATGAACTTTAAAATGACAGACTGGAAATGCAAATTAGCCTAGGATTTTGTTAATGATTAAACTTTAAATGACATGTCACTTTTACCTATCACAGCAGAACTTTATTCTTCGATTGTAAGTGCCAGCTCTATATCACACACTAATCAAATGCCAGAAAACCATGATAGACATAACCTCACAGAGCTTTGAGTCTAAAAAAGATACTTCATTTATTGAGCTCTTTTTTTCTGAGCCGGGACTGAGCTAAGCACTTTGTTACCATCATTAAATCTGATCACCACGAAGGTAGGTATTTTTATCCACTGAATGGGAAGCAGATGTTCAGAGACTGACTTGCATGAATCAGAGCTATACAGCGGGAGCACTGAAGTCCAGGTCTGACTGACCAATGATCTCACTCTTAGCTTCTAGGTGAGGAAGATTTTTAAAGCCTAAATTCAGCGGAAAGAACCTTTTACAATGCATTTCAGAAAATCAAATAAATGACTAAGTGTTGGTTAGGGTGCAGTGAAAGAAGTGCTCTCATGTTGCTGGTGGGAGTATAAATGGATATATCCTTTCTACAAAGCAATCTGGCAAAATTATCATAAGCCTTAAAACATTTTCATCCTCTTTACCTGAAATTCTATTTTTTTGGACTCTCTCCTAGCCAATAATCTGGACCAGCAGAAAGGATATGGATCGAAGCTGGATGATGGATGCACATTTCTCTATATCAAAAGTCTAAAAATATTTATGTAAAAAGATGATTCCATCCAACATTATTTATGATAGTGAAAAAATATTATGGTATGGTATTCCATGAGACAAAATGTTACACGGTCATTTAAAAGGATGTTTTTGAGAAAAATTTAGTAACAAGGAATATGTTTTCACAGTAATGTAAGCAGAACACGAAACTGATAAAAGTTCATTGCAATTATGTTAAAAGTTAAAGGAAGCAAAATGAAATGTTAATAGGATTACAGTGATTATGTTTTTATGGATTTGCATTTTTCAGTTTTCTTTACAAATACCATTTTTACTCAGGAAAAATAGTTTTATAAACTTAGGAAAAAGTCAAGTGGTTTGCAGAGGAGGGCAGTCAATCTTGACCTGTAACAGGTTCCTTATTGTTGTCAGTCAGGAATGGGTTTCTGGTCTGATTAGCCAATTGAGCCAATCTGACCAGGGTGCAATATTTAGTTATACCTAACAAGGCCTTTGGCAATGAGGAAATCAAATCATTGGCTTTTTAATTTGTACACTACCTTCACTGCAGAACACAGCCATTTTTTGTGTTTATGAGAGGCATTTGATGTCAAGGAGTGATGGCGAAATTAACGGCTCAGCTTTATTTCTGTGAGTGCTTTGGATTTTTTTTCCTTTTAACAGAATCTATTTATACTTTCACATATTCATGCATTAAGTATTTAGTAAGAGCCTGCTCTGTGCCAGGCATCATGCTAGGCTTGGTTTAAAAGAGGAAAAGAGCAGGGGGTCTGCCCTTAAGGAAACTGTCCAATGGGAGGGCAGAGTGTGGATAGTTAAAACACTGTGTGACAAAGGGCTGAGGTGGGAAGATGAACCCAGGATGGGGATCCAGAGCTTTCTAGAAGTCACTTGTTAAGAATTTTTATTTAGCGATTAAACTTACAATATAAATGGTATGATCCTTTTCCTGACACAATTTAAATTAGATTTTATTACTCTACTCTTGGGGCTTTTGTAATATCCTTATGTGTTGGTTTTTTTTTTAAATAGTCTGGTGGTTCAAGATCCATCCTTCCGTTTCTGATACACATGCTAACTTCACTGTGGACAGTTTTTCCTCTGAGAGGCATCATCATCATACTTCAAATACCAAAACCTCTCTTGGTTCCACTGCCTGCAAGCAGGATTTTCAATTGCTAGAATTTGTCTTTATCATAGCATGAGCTTTAGGAAATAGAAGTCAGGAAAAAAATAATATGAAAAAAAGACTTCTTTTTTCTGGAGCTCAAAATTAATGGCCTCAAGTGGTAATTAAAAAAAGAATCTTATTAAAGAATTTTTCAAAAGGGTATGTCCATGACGGCTACTGCTTACATCTGGTGAAAATAAGTTGCAGATCTGGTGATGCTTTCTAGAAATATCTTTAACAAAATTTTTACTGAGTATTGTAAAAAAAAATCCACCTTAATCATCATCATTTCCCCCTCTGTAAGATGCAATATTACTCAAATGGCTTAAATATCATGGGTAATTCTCCTCTTTCACATTCTGAGATCTGATTGAAACAAAGCACACATAAAAATAATAGAGAAGAAGAAAAAAATAGCTCAACAGCAATTAAGAGCATAGAATTAGAACTGGTGCTAAGAAATATGACTCAACCTATAGAATTACAGAAAATCTCCATGAAACATTGATTCCTTGGCTCTACCTAATAGAGGCACTGTATCTTATCTTTGCTCCCTCCAAGATCTAATTAAGACGTGTTCTTTTTAAATAATTAACCAGCATCAGAACCAGAAAATTGTTATTATCACAGAAAGTAGGTTTTACATTGCATATAGAAGATGAAGGTTTATTTAATTTTATATGATTAAATATGCCCTCAAATCCTACTAGATAAAAAGTATTCAGAGAAATTAAGACTTGCTTCCTGAATTGTTTGATGATTCCAAGTTCAGTATCTACCACAATACTACCCATGTCCCCTGTCTGGGTACTGAGCCAGGCTGCAGAAAGTAACATTAGGAATATGATCATTCTTGGCCTAGGAGGAGTTCTCAGTTTAGTGGGAAAGATGGGTGCATATCAAAGAGACTACAACAGAGGAAGTATAACATCAGAGAATGGATGGCATGTTATGGGAGCACTCTTAGAAGAGAAGATTTGGGCTGGGCACAGTGGGGCATGCCTGTAATCCCAGCAGCTTGGGAGACAGACAGGAGGATTGTGAGTTCAAAGCCAGCCTCAGAAAAGCAAGGCACTAAGCAACTCAGTGAGACCCTGTCTCTAAATAAAATACAAAATAGAGCTGGGGATGTCGTTCCATGGCTGAGTGCCCCTGAGTTCAATGCTTGGTCCTCTCCCTACTCATCCCCCCCCAAAAGAAGAGTAGATTTGGGACCTAACCTCACTTGTCCTGAGACTTTGGCAGTCATGTAAGGTATCGGTGAGTCTTTAGCAGGGTGGCAATACTTGAACTGGGTCTTGAAGAAGAGAGGAGTTTTTCTGGCCTTATGGTAGAAGAGATGATGCTTGCAGGTAGAGAATAACATTCTCAAGCACATACCATCATGAAGTTGGCGAAGTGTGAGGTAACCCCAGGATTCTAACCATGGTGAACAGTGAACAGAAAAGGGAACAAGTATAAGAAAGTGGGGGAGAATGGGCTATGAGTTGACTTTGGAGCTTGCTGAGTTTGAAGTGTGTATGGGGGTATTCTAGGTGAAAACATTCAGCCAACAGTGAATATGTAATACAGGTCTGGAACTCTTGACAAAGGTGGTGAGTAGAGACATAGATCTTTGTAAGCTGCCTGTCATGGCCAGCCACAGCGCCGCGGGAGGAAAAACTCGGGGGCAGAGTAAAGCTATTACTACTTTTACTTCTACTTTCTTAGAGAGAGCTTAGAGAGAGAAAGAAAGATTTTTCTTCTTCTTAGAAAGAGCTTAGAGAGAAAGATTAGAGAGAGATTAGAGCTTCTTTCTTCTTTCTTCCTTCTTCCTCGGGAGCCTCGGCCTGACTGACCAGCAATTACTTCTTCTATCTGGTTTCTCTTCTGTAACCGCTCTGCCTACTTTCTGGCCGCTCTGATTCTTTTCTTCTCCGACCTGAACTCTTCTTCTGACCGACCGAGCGACTGCACGACTGACTGAATGAATTCTCCTTCGTTCTCCTAACTCCAACCGCTTTCACCCAGTTATATACCTTTAGCTTTGCGGGTGCCTCACGTGCATTTACAGGTGCGTCACATACATATCAGGTGGAACTTATGGCTTCCAGCTAGCCGCAATAGCCCTTCCTAATTGGGGCTCCTTCAGATCTTGGTGATGAGTGATAAGAAGTTAACCCTGTGCATATGGATGGGAACAAGGACGTTTGGTTCAAAATGAGCAAATCATGGAGGATGCCATTCTGGAAACTACCTAGCCTTCCTGGAGTACAACTAATACTATGACATGGGTTAAACATATTGGTACTAGATGGCTCAAGACCCAAATCACCATTTATGAAAAATTTCTATGTAAAAGTGCAGGGTAAGTTAAAGCAATTTGCAATTTAATTTAGGTCACAAACTGTAATTTGGAGCATTGGTATTCTTCTTTTCCTTTATTCTAAATATTACCTTTTTACTTGGTGGCTCCGGTATATCAGACTTGGAAAGCAATTCCTGGCTTAGCCCACCCACACGCTGTGTGTTGTCACTGCATTTGTGCATATCTTCAGCAATACTTGATATTTCAGGCCTACTTGTTTCCTTTGTAATTCAAGTATATCAACATCCAACTTGTACAATTTAAACAAGCTTCAAGTGACTGTCATGTCACCAGGCTATTTGCGCTTCCTTCCCTTCTGCTACTGTGATTGGTGCCACAGGGAATTGTGAGTGTGGAGAGTTTCTAACTCAAGTAGGAGCTTTTCAGAAAACACTGTTGATGTTAAAGCAACATTGTTTGCAGCATCCAGAATCTTGATGTGGTAAAGCTCTCAGAAATGCCTCTTTCTAAGGTCTCTGTATGAAATTATTGCTCTTCATCTCACTTTTGTTAAAATACTTATGAAGTGTTTTTCTTCCTTTGTTCCTTTCCTTCTTTTCTTCAAGGCCATTTTGAAAGAGTTAAACAGTAAAGTCTCTTTGGTATGTTTAACATGGAACTATTATTGGAGGTGTAGAAATCTAATTACTATGTGGCATACACTGACTATACACAGTGTCCTCATTTTTACTCAGAAAGTACAAAAGGAATTGGTTCACCCCATAAGAGCAGCTTGTGTCCTCCTCATAACTCCTTAGAGCAAAGCTTCTGAGGAAAGAATGTCTAATAACTTAACCTTAGTGTGGGGTAACATGGAGGATGTTCTTGCTTCATTAGTGAATGGGTTGTTCCAGAAGTTCAGGGTAAACTGGGACAATGGTGCTGAGTAGAAATTCAGTCAAGGTCAGGAGGCCCAACCTGGCTGAATGGAGAACTGAATGCCTAGGGAAGAGGAAAAGGAAGTGATTATAGACTCTGTGCCTGCCCTTGGATATTCTGAGTGTCCCACCCCTTTAGAGCACATCAGTCCAACTCCCTGGGGGCCAACACTGAAATTTATTTGCCAGAGGGTCTTCTATTTTCTTTTGTGCCCACTTCCACTGCCTACTCAGCAGGCCAATTCTGGAGCATTAATACACCCCTGGGATAAAACTTTGATGAGTGACAGGAGTTGATGTATAGGCATCCCAGTTCCCTAACCCTTTGGCTTGGGTAGCTGACATCTATGCTTAATATTGACTTTACAGGTGGCTAAGCTCCAGTCACCCACAGTGGTAGCTGGCTTGACAATGCACTCTTTACTGGCCACCTTCCCTTCCTTATCTCACTTCCCCACTCCCCTGCTGGTGTTTACCTTCACCTCCCAAATAAACCCTTGAATGCCTCCTCTTGTCTTTCAGAGAGACAGTTCCAGGCACCTGGCACAAATGCCCTCATACCTACAAGGTAGGCAGGCTAAGCAAGGAATCAAAGCAAAGGCACTGGTTAGGTGGCTCAGATTAAGAACATGCCTGCTGTGGACACCAGGAGGGTGCTTGGAAAGGAGTGTTTGGCAGAGCACTGTCTTCCTTTGATCTTTCTCTATGCTTGTTGCTCACTGGCCCTCTCCTCATGCACTCTTTTCTTGACATGGGGCACAATTCTATTCATTAGGATTCTGTTTCTAGACTACCACAACACACCAGCCTTGCCACCCTGAAATGGTTCCAAGTCATCTTGATGGGGCACCAAGTCTATTCAAGCTCTTAGGTTACATGTTTATAAGAAGTCTCTGGATTTTTTTTTTAAGCTATATACCTATTATTTCATCAGTCTGATACCCTGTCCTTTTTCCTGGGATCAGTCACATAATTCTCTATTTCAACCACATAATCCTGTGTGACCTGCCAGGCCCATCAGCAGAATTGAGGAACATCTCAAAATAGTGGCTTAAAGGGTGACTATAAGGCAAGAAACTGGAGCTAGGGGATTTCTAGGAACTTGCTTAAAAATAGTGAAGAAAGACTAAAATTTCTGGGAGGGATTGAGGCCAAAGAAAGGTCTTTCATGCTTTTTTGCATTCGATTTTAACCAAACTGAAAACTGGGCCATCACCTGGTTTTTCCTTCCAATCTCTGTCACATTTGCTCCTCCCCCTGTCAGCTTGACTTAGGTCTCACCCCATAAGAGCAGTTGAAGGCATAAGTGTCCTCCCACAACTCCTTAGAGCAACAGTAATTTACAGGACAGATAAAACCTCTAGGCTTTGAACAGCCTTCACACCTGTTTCAAGCCATAGCCTCTCTATTCTCTACTCATATGCTGGAGTGTTCTTTCTAAAAGGCAAAACTGATCCTATCAGTCTCTACCTATAGTCTTTTCATGCATCCCCAGAAATCTTTAAAATTCTTAGCATGACCAATGACCCTCATGCTCCAGACCCTGCCTAACTCTCCAGCTCACTCTCCACTCACCTCCCTGCATAATACACAACTTACTTCCATGTCTGTAAACGCCCAATGACTCCTTCCCTGAAGATTCCTTTTCCCTGACTTGTTTCCTGCTGGTCTTTCAGGATTCAGTTGAAGTGTCACTTACTTTGATAAGACTTCCCTGACTCTCTCCAACTGGGATAAGTGCACTGTGTATTTTATTGTGGTGACTATTGACCTACTTTTTTTTTTTTTTTTTTTTTTTTTTTTTTTTTTTTTTTTTTGGTACCGGGGATTGAACTCAGGGGCACTCGACCACTGGGCCACATCCCCAGCCCTTTTTTGTTATTAGAGACAGGGTCTCACTGAGTTGCTAAGTGCCTCGCCATTGCTGAGGCTGGCTTTGAACTCGTGATCCTCCTGCCTCAGCCTCCCGAGTGCTGGGATTATAGGCTTGCACCACCGTGCCCAGCTTTGACCTACTTTCTGATTGCTTATCAACAGGAGAATCTGGCCTGTGTCCCTTGAGTTTGAGGGAGTACTGAAGCTGATGTCTAATTCTCCTGGAAAAGTTCCAAAGTGGCAGGTAACTGGAGCTTTCCCCCTGGTCACGTGAGAGAAGAGGACTTTGGTGGGAAGGTCACGTTCTCCAGGGTTTGGTGGGAAAAAGGAGCAGGCTTTCCCCAAGGCCAAAATGATAGTTCAGAAGTTATCTGGGTTTGAGTACTTTGTTCAGGCCTCAACTCAAGGGCATTGCTCAGCAGGGCTAGATGACACACTAGAAAGTCTACACCAGGTTTACCATTAGAATGGGGAGTTGAAGGCATAAGTAATCAATTATATCTTGACTCTCTTGTAACAGAATGTTGTGTGGTGAGAGATCTGTACAGGGTTCTCTGAAAACCTCACATAAAGGAAAAGAAAGCTGTTAACCATGGCCAGAAAGGTGAAATAACTTGCCTAATATCTCACAGCAAGGAAGTCACAAAGTTGGGATTAGACCCTGATTCCAGAGCCCCTCCCTGGTCTTAAGAGCAAGGTCAGGAAGGTCTGTAGCAGGGGATGGGGTGGCTGGGAGAGAGACTTCACAATGGAAGTGAAAACAGGTGAGCAAGATGGAGAAGTAGGTGGGGAACTAAAAAGCAACATGGATCATAATATCCCTACCAGGTCCAGTTTCTGCATCTTCCAGGACAGAAAACTCACCCAGTAAGTGGGCACGTAGCTAACTAAGCTTCTTGTTTCCTTTGATCTATCAGGAAAACTGTTCTGAAGAGTTTCTTTGAAAAACAAAACTCCCCCACATTGCGTTCCTGAGAGCTGTCAAAGCAATAATGAGCCTTTAAAAAGCCCTCCAGCATGCCTGTAATCCAGATGCTCCGAGAACTTGTAGCAATTCTAAGGCCTCCATTTCATTGTTTGTCTCCTTCCTGGGTTCACCAGAACTCAGTGGTCCATCTCAATATTGCAACTGTGCTAATACTACAGCACAGATGGAAACAAATGAAATTTATCTTGTCACTGAAGGAGACCCCCTGGCAGACCCAGTCCTGCAATGTGACCCTACATAATTCCCACTCGCCCCCATGGGCTTGCTTCCACCTGTTCTCTTCCTTTACCAGAGGCCAGGAGAAACCGAGCCAAGGTGTACTCGAGAAGGCACTTTGCAGCGCCGCTGGAGTTGTGTGCTGGAGTGGGAGTGGATTGGGCGTGGGGACAGCAGCCGCGCCGCCAGGCTTGTCAGAGCCCGAGCGCGTCACGGTCGGCGCGAGAGTCGCTGCGCTGCCCAATAGGCGAGGCGCTCGCTGGCGTCCTGGTGGGAGCAGATATAAAAGTGCTGAAACAAGCCCCGAGCGTGTCGACCGAGGGCTGCTGGCTGGCTGAGTCCGGCTGCGAGCGGGGCGTCGGTGGTCCGGGGCTCCCTCGGCGCCACAGCCCTGGCGCGCTCTGCTCCCAGCACCCCGGGCACAGGGTGGGGGACGTCCCGACTGCGCGCTCCCAGGAAACCAGCGGCTCGGGTAAAATGGTCCATCACTTCTTGCTGCTCTTCCTCCTCCGCTTGGTGCAAGCCACTGAGCGCCCCGAGGGTCGGGCCGAGGAGCAGAGCCTGGAGGCGGCCCTGGCGGTGCCCAACACCTCTCACTTCTTCTGGAACAACTACACCTTCTCCGACTGGCAGAACTTTGTGGGCAGGAGGCGCTACGGGGCCGAGTCCCAGAACCCCACGGTGAAAGCCCTGCTTATCGTGGCTTACTCCTTCATCATCATTTTCTCGCTCTTTGGCAACGTGCTAGTTTGTCATGTCATCTTCAAGAACCAGCGAATGCACTCGGCCACCAGCCTCTTCATCGTTAACCTGGCGGTGGCAGACATAATGATCACGCTGCTCAACACCCCCTTCACTTTGGTAAGGGCCCTCAGCCTCCGGCTTTCTTGGTCTCCCTCTCATCTGTCTATCTAATTTCTCAATTCTCAGTTCTCTCCCTCCTTCTGTCATCGCCTCCCTCCCTTTCTCTCTGTCCTCCTCACCCCACCCCCATCTCTCCACTCCTATGGTTCTTCCACTGCCTCATTTCTGGCACTTATGCCTTTCTGACTTCATCTTTTAGTCGTTTTTCTCTCTTGTCATTCATCTCTAGTTTATCACCCTTCAACTCTGCTCTGTTTCCCTTAGTCTTTCTGCCAGTCACTGTCTCTCTGAAGTCTGTTTCTCATTTCTCTATTTGTCTGTTTCAATCTCATCCTTTATCGCCTTCTTCTCTTCTTATGGTCTTAGTTTTCTGTCTCTGCTATGTCTCTCCTATTCTCTCATTCCATCTCCCTTTCTCTCACATTTTCTCCTTCATTCCCCCCTCCCATCTTTTGCTCAATTACTTTCTAAGCCAAAGCTTCTGCAGCTGGTGGCATTGGGTCAATGGTTGGAGTGTCTGCAGCTGACTAATCTCACTGCTGTTTAATATTATTGGATATGTGGGCCTTTTTGATTATCAAACAGTAAATCAAGCCCTTAAACTATTAGCAGAGACTATTAGGTTGCATCCTCTCCTGTAAGTGCAACCTATTAAAGGTCTACCCCTCCATCCTGACGGGGTGCTGTTTTATGCTGCAACTGAAATATCAGACAGTTGCTAAATGTTAATGGAACCTGAGGTGCATTTTCCTAGACTGCTTATTTAAATTTCATTTCCCTTCTGTTTATTGACAGTGAGGCCATGTATGAGATCTATGTTGGGAAAGAGATGAAAGTGAAGTGAACATGGGCCCCCCACCTGGCTCTGCTGGCTCCCCAGCACACAGGTGGTTCATGGCCTTCTCCCCAAGCCCTGGCCACTCAACATTAGTGTTGTAATCTCTGTCCTTTTATGACCTAAAAGTGCAGTTCTCATGGATGATTTGGAATCACGAAGGCTGTGACTGTGCAATCTGCATGTTTCTATAGCATGAGTTACATCTTTTTTAATTTATGGAATAACTTTATTTTTTTTTGAGTTACTGTCAAAGCAGAATCTGTTCATGCCTGCCTCTGCCTTTCTTTCTCTCATCACACACACACACACACACACACACACACACACACACAGAAAGGACAGACTACAAAAAGAAGAGGCCAATTCCCATGAGCCCATGTACCTATATGTATGTCTCTCCAAATCTTAAATCCTCAGAGAACTCTTACATTCTCTTTCTCTTGGTCTGTTATAAGAATGTCACTCACATTTGGTAGACAAGGAAAGTAAGGCAGAGAGAGGTTCAGTCCCTTGTTCAGGGCTGTGTGGCTAGTAATATGCAGACCCAGGATAAGAATTACATTCCCTATCTCAAGTCTAGGTGTCTGTCCACCACACCACCAGAGGAAAGGAGGTCACTCTGGGGTCTGCTTCTACTGCTCCAAACTACGGATTTTTTCTATTCTCATTCTGGTCTACGTAGAACTTATTGATGCCTATTCAGGATCCTTTGGGTACTAACTCAAGTTTCTGCTGCCTTGATTCACAGGAAAGCAACATCTTTTTCTTTCCTTGGTTTTTGTTTTGTTTTGTGGTGCTGGGGATTGAACCCAGGACCTGCTGCATGCCAGGCAAATGCTTTACCACTGCACCACACAGCTACCCCTCCTCCCTAGGTTTCTGACCTGACCGTGGGCAGTGCTGAGATGGCTGGGCCACCCACAGTGGGAACCGGAAGGCTCCATAGCTTGGCATTGATGCTACTGCCCAGAGACAGGCTGTAGGGCTGAATCTGCTATGGACACATGAGGGGACAAGGAAGCCAAGGATCCAAGGCCAGCTACAGCTGAGAGCTGGGAACCCCTGCCCCAGAGCATGGTCTGCAAGAGAGGAAGTCAGGTGCTAAAAATCCTGCACTCTATCCAGGATGAGCCAAAATAGCTTGGACTTGAACCTGACCCTTGGAGCTGCTGAATCCAAACTCGTATTAGTGTCATAAGGTGATGGTAATTAGGGAGAGGGAGGAGTTTGGGGGCAGGGTCTTCTAACCCCTTAGTCTACTCAGCAGGGCAAGGCATCCTGCTGTGGCTGGTTGTTGACAGTGTCCTCCCTCCTGTGTCTCCCTTCCTATCACACACTATGGTTATCGTGAAGCCCAGCTCTGACCACTGAGAGCATGCATATTAAACAGTTATTCACAGTTCCCATTGTAGAGACATACACAAAATGTAGTGGAGCCTAGAGGGCGGAGTCTTTCACTCCCACCCACCAGAGTCCCATGAGAGAGTCAAAGGAGACTTTGCAAAGAACATGACATTTCAATGGGACCTAGATGTGTAGGAGTTTCCCAGGTCACGCTGAACAGTCAATGCAGACAGAGGGACCAGGGAGACAAAGGCAAGGAGACATCAAAGTTCACAGTGTATTGATTTCTCAATACAGAGTGGCTCAGTGTAGATGGAGCAGCGGAGATGAGAGGCACTGTGGAGGGATGGGCTGGGGATGGAGACGCAGATGTGGACCAGAAATCAAGGCCAAGGCCAAGTTTGAACAGGCCTGGATATGCATGAGGCATCTGGCTGTGGCCTGAGAACTGTGGCCACGCTCAGCTGGTTGGTAATAGGAATCTGACTTTTGGTTAGGGAAGCTGCGAGCAGCAGTGTGCAGGCTGAGTTACCAGGGACAAGAGCTGAGAGTGGGGAGGGCTGTGAGGAAGCTGTACCAATGCCATGACCTCGTTGGGGCTGAAGGACAAGGGAACGGATTTGAAAACCATTAGAGGTTTGGATTTGGTCATTCACTGAGTGTGGGGGTGAGGAGTGTGGGGGTGAATATTGCTAGCTCCATAATGTGGCTAGACTGCTCAAAAGCCTCACGTGGCTCCTCCCTATCGACCCTGAAAAAAGGAAAGTCTGCTGTCCTGGTGTCACAATCAGGCCGGACTCATCCACTCCTCATTCCCAGCCAGGCTCTGGGATTCTGATCCAGTGTCAGTGCCTTTTGTTCTGATCGCCACCTGTGCAAGTCCTTCCTCATTTCAGATGTCTCTGGTGTAGTCACAGTGGCAGTGCATTGGGTCACCCACTTAGAGGGTCCAAATGTCTTTCCCAGGATGACAAAAAAAATCTGCTGTAAATCTTTACACTGTATTCTTTTCTATGGGGCTGACTTGCTCTGTTTCTATCTCCATCACTGCTGTCTCTCCTCTGCCCGCTCACACCCCTACCTGGTAGCCTCAGTCCTTTTTGTCTGGGCCTCTATAGGGCACTGACTTCTTTCTGCCTTGTATTTAGGTTATTTGGGTCCCCCTTGCCCAGAATGGAAGCTCTTTGATCAAAATCATGCTTGGTCTCTCCTGGGCAAGCAGCGTTACTCCCAGGAGCTGCTCAAGTACTAATTGAGTGAGCAGACATCCCTGGTGTTGCGGTAGGAGGACTAGGCTGCTCCTAGGGTACCATCTCTCTCCAACCTGATCCACACTACTCCAGGCCTGTGGTTTTCCTTCCCAGATGAGGAGTTACAAGATCAGCTTAGCCAAAATTTCTGGTATAGTCCAAACACTGTATTATGACTTTTCATATGTTCTCCACTAGACTGAACTTAGTCCAAGAATGAGTTTTATTATCACACATAAAAATACCTGCCACTTATTTCTACTAATAACTTTCTAACAATCTGCCAGCTATTTTCTTCTCATCCTTTACAGACTTCATACTGAACCTGTAAGGTAGAGATTGTGAAACCTTTTTTTTTACCCTTTGCAAATGACAAAACTGAGGTTTATAGAGGTTACATATATTGCCAAGATTGGACAGTGATAAACTCTTAGAGGTAGGAAGTCCAGCTCCAAAACCCATGTCTTTCCCAAGATCTCCTGTCCTGATGACCTAGGATCATGATCAGTATTTGTTGAACTGAATAAATGATAATGAGCTGTGCTGGGGGAAATCACATGAAATCATGATTTGGCCTCATATATGGAAAGAAGGGAGGAGCTGGGAGAGGCTTCCTGAGGGTATGCTCCTTAGAGACCATCAAGGGGTCAAGGGGGTATCAGAGTAAAGGGCTGGCTGTCTTTCTCTTAACCTCTGTTTGCTTGTCTCCAGGTCCGCTTTGTGAACAGCACATGGGTGTTTTGGGAAGGGCATGTGTCATGTCAGCCGCTTTGCCCAGTACTGCTCCCTGCATGTCTCAGCACTGACACTGACGGCCATTGCTGTGGACCGCCACCAGGTGAGGGCACCTACCTCCAACACTGCCCTTCCCTCTCTGGCTTTGCTTTCCTGGACTCTGCAGGAAATACTCTTAAGACAGTGTTTTAGCCCAGTTTTCAGTGAGCATGTTTGTCTTTTTATTGTTCAAGATAAGCATGTAGATTAGGGATCTTAAACCCATTGTCCTAGTTGTTTCAAAAAGTTGTTTTCAGTTTGTTGTTCTGATGAAGGCTCAGTGGTGGCATTTTCTGTCTCAGAAATCAATGAGCTCATTTTAGGGGTAGACAGGCAAACCTGGAAAATCACAGATGAAAAAAAAAGAGCAGCAAATAATTGCAGGTTGGAGATAGGCTCTTCAGTGGGAGATGGGTATTCACTGGCCCAGACTGTTGAAGAGGAAAACAAGCCAGGATATCCAGATGGCAAGAGCAGGTGTCATGGTGGTGACTGCACCTGGGGTGAGGACATTAGAAGCTGTGGGTGGATATGGTAGTAGGAACCCAAAGAGAACCTGAGGGTGTCCATCCTGGAAGGGGATGGCTTCATGCCAGGTGCCTTGCCTATGCTAACTCAGTGAGCCTGTGTTGTATGGTTAGACTATGCTGAATCAAGGAAGAAAGGCTTGGAAAAGCACATAGGTAGCTTTTCAAGATCATGTGACTATGAATAATGCCTCTAGGACCAAGGTCTATGTGGCTCCATGCTCATTCGGTGATCACTAGACCATTCTGCTCTGAAAAGACTCAAGGAAACCTGTAAAACAAGTATCATTAGGGCCACCAGGACAAAGAGGAATGGGATTTATTCTGAGTAGCACCAAGAGGTACAACAAGGACCAAGGGATAAGGAACTTCAAAGATGCATGCTCAAAGCTGAAGTCCAATGTGAGGAATGATTTTCTAATGAAATGTCTGAAGGTGGACACAGCTGCCTGGGAGGTAATGAATTCCATGTTACCAGCCATATCTAAGCAAAGTCTGGATGACAGTTTGATAGGAATGTCTTCAAAGGGACTCGGGCATCTATCTGATAAGGAATTGGACTAGCCAAACTTTGAGATTTTTTTGAAATGCTATTATTGTATAAGAATGAACTCTTCATATATATTGTAAATATGTCACCACAAATTGTAAAAATATGCATGTGAATATTTCCTGCTTTTTCTTAATCTTTTATTCAATAAGATCTCTGGGTTATCTGTGCTTGGCCTATGATTACCCCTGTCTAACACAGCTGAGAGTTGGGAGTTGGTGCATGGGTTGAGTGGGGCTGAGGAACAGGGGCTAAATCTTGCTCGTGTTGACCATGCTGCCATATTTTGAAACACGGGGCCTGACCCAATGCCAGTGAAGTCCCCCAGGAGTGTCTGGAGACTTTTCCCTAGGCTACCACTGCCTTCAGCAAACCTGAGCACAGGAGTTGGAGGGGCAGAGATGGCCAAGTCCAGAATGGAGACGCTCTGGGAGACTTCTGAAAACTCATCATGTCCTCCCATAAGATCTTGAAAAAATTGGGAAGAAAAAAAAAATCCGAGAAACATCCAGAACATTGCATGTGTTTCAGGATGGTACCCTAAGACAGCAGTAACTCTGTATGACCTCTGTCCCCCTGACCCTGAACTCACCTATCCCCAGTGCCTTTCCGAAGAAGTAATGATTTTCATCTTAAAGTGAAGATGCTTTTAAAATTTCCAAGCTTTTATTTAAGCCTTGTAGAAGAATTGATTGTCATACAGTAGCAATTTCAAGTGCATTCCAGCCTGAAGCCTATAACACTGGCTTTATTGTAGGCGTGTGGATGCTGGGCCCCATTGCAATTTTACTGGCAGCTTTCATAAACAGTGTTGTGAGCTCCCAAGTAAGTGTCAATGCAGCTTTCCATGAGAAGTGATGAGAATTTGCTCTCCATCAGCTTCAGACCTCTCAGAGCCCTGCATAACCTAAGGTGTCTAGAATCCTGGGAAGATAAGTCCGATCTCAAGGATGTGGGCACTGAGCATGGGCTTGCCTCTCTACCAGCTTTGGTTTGGGGCTATGGAAGCAGACCTCCTCCACAAGCCCTCCTTGGTCCCATCTCTGCAGCAAGAAGCATTTTGACTGCCAAGAGTCTCTGAATCCAGACGCACCTTTTTTATACTCCTGAAGGTGGGCTGTGGAGTGGGGCATGGTCTTCCCCACTACTCCCAGTTACCTGGTGCAGCTCAGGGACTCAGCAATGAATGTAAAGGTTGCTTGCCTTAATAAATAAAGCATATCTTAGTGACAAGTGAACTGCACTGTCTGGAGTCTCATTTGCTTCAAAATTCTTCAGCTAGTGATGCTGTTTGCTTGTTTTTCAGGTCATTATGCATCCTTTAAAGCCCCGAATCTCTATCACAAAGGGTGTCATCTACATCGCTGTGATCTGGATTATGGCTACCTTCTTCTCACTCCCACATGCTATCTGTCAGAAATTGTTTACCTTCAAGTACAGGTGAGATGAATAAGTAGGAGCAGCCTAGGCTTCAGTGGAGATTGCCCATCCCTGCCTTCTCCCGGATCGACAGGAAGCCCTGGCAAAGGGAAACTGAAGGCCCCTCTGGATCCACAACTATCAGAGTTACAAATACCTGCCTCACTGAGCCATGACCCTGGCCTCTCTCCCATCCTTTTGCTTCCTGATCCATGCCTATTCTTTGCACCCCACCCCCTTTTGTCTTTTTTTCTTCTCAACCACTTTAGCTTCCTCCTGATTGTCTTTCCAATCTCTCTCCAAGGACCAGGCAGTAGTTACCAGGTTCTGCCACCAGGGGGCGTGTGCTCACATAGACAGATGGGAATCAACTGCACCTGGTTTAAAATGAGCAAGGTTTAAATTCTCACAGGACTTAGAAAAACATATATGCGTGTATGTGTCTGAGGCAGGATTCTCCCCATCCTCCACCTCTCACCCAGATTTCTTTATCATATGTCTTCACCAGATGGGAAATTCTTTCAAACATTTAGTGTTTAAAATTTAAAGTAGTTCATTAAGGCCTATCTCTCTGCTAGACTATTAAGTTTAGAAAGAACTGGCTCAGTTTCTTTTCTTTTTTTTTTAATATTTATTTATTTGCTTTAGTTGTACACAATCTGTTTTTACGTGGTGCTGTGGATCGAACCCGGGCTGTGCCCGTGCTAGGCCGGTGCTCTGCCGCTGAGCCACAACCCCAGCCCTCAGTTTCTTTTTTTTTAAAAAAATATTTTTTTTAGTTGTCAATGGACCTTTATTTTATTTATTTATATGAGTTGCTGAGAATTGAACCCAGGGCCTACACACTGCTAGGCAAGCACTCTACCCTGAGCCACAACCGCAGCCCAAGCTGGCTCAGTTTCTGATTTGGTACCTCAGTGATCTCAACCATACTCTTTGTAACAAGCCCTCAATCTGTATTTACTGAGTGAATAAATGAATGAATGATCACAGAGGGATTTTCAACCTTTCACAAGATGTTATAGATGAAGTTCCTTAGAAACAGGTCCTGAGATAAAGGCTTGCACATATACAAGAGGTTTATTGGGCTCATGCTCCAAGGAATACTGGGTGAGAGGGTCAGGAGGCAGGAGTGGGAAGGGAGAACCCATGCCAGGGTGTAGCTTGAGGGGAAGCTGGGGACTCTGGAGCGATCTTTGGAGTAGGGAGTAGAGTCTGGAGCAGCAGAGTTTGCCCTGCTGCAGGCCAAGGAGTGTGGCTTTCACATTCCTGTCAGTCACTGGTTCCAGGCTTACTAGAGATAATAGAAACTGCCCCACTTCTGGCTCTTGGTGAATCCATGGGAAGGATTTTCAGTGACTCTAGGGTAATCCTAGACACCTAGAAGACCACAGGTGCCAGCATTTCTTGCTGGAGGAGCAGGAGCTGGGGGCTGAGCCTCTCTTAAGGGGATCCTGGGGACCAGCACAATGCACTCCCAGTGTCTGCTAGTGGCTATGCACTGTGTCCCTGAAAGGCAAATTTTGCTCACTCCTATGACAAAAGCAGACTCAAGAGAGAGAGAGAGGTCCTGAAGGCCAGTTTTTCAAATTATTTATAAAGGCTCCCTTCATGAATTCCAGGATATTGGAAGAAATCAAACTCTCAGATCCACCCACATTCAGACCCCCCCATCTGCCTTCACACATGGAAGACTTTTTTTTTTCTCTCCCTACAAGAGCAAAGGGAGTTTTTATTTTGCTATATGATGGCTACCAGCACATATAACAAGAGCAACGAGCCACATGGACATACTAAGAAGGATGAAGAGGACCAGGGTAATTTCTATATAAAATAGAAACTGGTTACATGAGTTCCTTAGTTCAGGCTTTTCTACTCATTCTCAAGACCTATCATTTCTTTCTGTCATTTTAGTTCCCCTTTGGAAAGGGAGGTTAGTACAATGGAAAATTCTAAGATTTTCTCAAGGATGAATTAAGTTTTCAGTTAAGGACACTACTGTTTCATCATTCAACCAATACCTATTAGGTCTTGTCTGTGGGCCAGGAACAATGCAAGACTAAGTGGGCTCAGAGATTCCGTGTCTTCCTTACCTTTATAGAACTCTCAATCTTGTGGGGAGTGAGAAACGTGATCAGATACTTAGGCTACAACGGCAAAAGAGCTATAACAGACAGATGTGCCAAGAGCCCAGGGGAGGGAGGGGCTGGCGCCTCTTGGGGTGAAGGCTTTCCATCTTTTCTCCTCCTTGTCGCCTTCTTTCTCTCTCTCCTCCTGCCTGCAGTGAGGACATTGTGCGCTCGCTGTGCCTGCCAGACTTCCCCGAGCCAGCGGATCTCTTCTGGAAGTACCTGGACCTGGCCACCTTCATCCTGCTGTACATCCTCCCTCTCCTCATCATCTCCGTGGCCTATGCTCGTGTGGCCAAGAAGCTGTGGCTGTGTAACACGATTGGTGATGTGACCACGGAGCAGTACCTGGCCCTGCGCCGCAAGAAGAAGAAAACCATCAAGATGCTGATGCTGGTGGTGGTCCTCTTTGCCCTCTGCTGGTTCCCTCTCAACTGCTATGTGCTCCTCCTGTCCAGCAAGGTCATCCGCACCAACAATGCCCTCTACTTTGCCTTCCACTGGTTTGCCATGAGTAGCACCTGCTACAACCCCTTCATCTACTGCTGGCTGAATGAGAACTTCAGGGTTGAGCTAAAGGCATTACTGAGCATGTGCCAAAGACCCCCCAAGCCTCAGGAAGATAGGCCGCCCTCCCCAGTTGCTTCCTTCAGGGTGGCTTGGACAGAGAAGAGCAATGGTCGGAGGGCTCCACTGGCTAATAACCTCTTGCCCTCCTCTCAACTCCAGTCTGGGAAGACAGACTTGTCGTCTGTGGAACCCATTGTGGCAATGAGTTAGAGGAGGTGGGGAGAAGGCAGGGGAGGATCTGCCTCCAGCTGAGATTGGAAAATGGCCTATCCTCTTGTGCATGATCTTCACAGTGCTGGAAACAAGTTCCTACAGAGACAGTAGGACTCTTGAGTTCTTAGGAAACTGCCTGGCCTTCTAGCCCCATTTGATGTGCAAACTAAAATTCAATTACCAACTAGGCATCTGTTCATAAATTCCTATGTAGAAAATGCTATGAGGTATAGCTCCCTGGATCTCTGAGCAAGAGAACCAAGGTAACCTCAGCTTAGATGGGGGCTGAATCAGTCAATGGACTCCAACTGTTGGGCAGCTACCTTATAGCCCTTCTGACTGCTGAGCATCCACAGAGGAAACTTAAGTCACCCTTTGGGTGCAGCTGACCCAGACACAGAGAGCTCTGCTGGAAACAGGTTCGCTGGCCAGTGAGATGTTAGCAAGCCAGAGCAGGCATAGGTTTTCATGCCTCGCCTTCTGAAGTCATTGGACCAAGATAAATCACAATTTTTCAGTGGCTTGGCTCTATACATGACAAGAAAGGACCAATTTAGGTTCCTTAAAACAAAGAGAAATCATTATTTCCACTTTGAAAAATTCAGAAAAGCACAAAGGAAAAAAAAATCATCCTTTCATCCCATCAATTTGTGATCACCTCTGCTAACGCTGTGAATTTATTTGCAGCTTTTCCCTTTGTGTGTAGATGTGTGTATGTGTGCATGTGTGCACTTTTAAGATTCCGAACTATACTTTTCCATTAGATTGTAATGATCAACAAGAAACAGGGGTGCCACAGAGTATTTATGAGCCCCTCTCCAAGAGTAGTGTCCACCAGACGAATCAAAGAAGAGGTGAGAGAGGAACCCCAAATGAAGACTGTCCCCAAGCCAACAGAACTGGTTTCATCTTGCATCCAGTGATGGCCAGGGCCCAGCTAAGTTACCTCTGTCCAGATGGTGACCATCATGATGATCCAGGAGATAAGACTCGGCCATTCCTTTTTTTTTACAATCACACAGAAACAAAAGGGGGTGAAATGTTGTTCTGTTTTCACAGGAAATGAGGGAACAGCCTTTCCAACATGCTGGAAATAACTGTGCTGAGCCACTTCATCAACCCAAGCTGTCTAGACAGGCCATTTCTCTGTGTTGTCTGAATAACGAGATATTTTTCATACCAGTTTCTGAAAGAAGACTCATTGTCATTGTCACCTTGGCAATTCACACGTCACTTCCAAAAACCTATGGTATCCTTAAAGAAACTTTTTTCCTAAAGGGCCCACTTGCCAGAGAAATCTCATTCCAGAGACTGAATGTTTTTGTCACTTTCCATCTGGTCCTGACTGACTCATAGTGTCACTCAGAAAGAGACTTGTCAGGCAGAATTGAGCTTAATTCTCTATCCCCGAACAATTGCTGCTGTCATGCTGGGTTTAGGTTTTCTCCTGGCCCGGGAGAAATCCTGAAAGTGAAGCATGTAGATGGAGTTGAATGGGAAACAAGTTTAGAGGAGAAGGGTTTGGCCAAGATTCATTTACATCTCTAGGCAGTTAATTGAACTTGGTTTCATTATCTGCTTCTGTATAATGAACCATGAGAGTTTCTTACACTAATCTATTTATGAGGATGTTAGAACATTTTCAAAATAGAACAACAACAACATCAACAACAACAAAAACAATCATCTTTTTCTGAAGAGCTGATTTAAAAATGGCTTTCATGGGGCTGAGAACATTTTCTAAGTCCAAACGGATCCCCAAGTGAGTTTTTCGGGCTAAATGGCTCCTGTGTCTGTTCTTGTCTGTGATGTCAGGAAGTAGCTTTTAGTTCCTCTTACTGCTGCCATAGAGATCCTATGAACCAGCACCAGAAGAGGCAGCAGGGACACAGAAAGTGTGTCCTGCTCTGGACTCATGGGGACCACTTCATCCCCTTGTCTCTGAGGGTGCCTAGAAATACTGCTGAGTTACAGAGAAAACCTTTAAGTCTGGGTCTCCTGTTGTCACCTGTATGCCCCCTTCCCTGTGTTGCCTGTGGTCCTCAGAGCAAAAAGTGTCTTGTAATTGTGAACGTGAAATTTGTAAAACTTGAGTTTTCTCAGTGTGATGTACAGAGTGCTTCATTGTAAATTGTTCCAGTCTCAATAAAATATCTTTTGTGTGTGGGGGCTGTGCCTCTTGGATTGGTGACTCTGTCACAGCTGGTAACCTTTAAAATGGGGATCAACATGGATTCAGGAAGGGAGCATGGAACTCATCTACCCAAAGCCTGGGATCTCAGATGAAGAAGTCCAGGTCTGAGAGGGGACACAGCCAGTTGAGAAGCCTCTGTCTCCTGATCCAGAGCTTCCTCCTCTGAGTCAGCCAAGTGCTGCATGTTTTAGCCCCAAGCTCCATCTGTTCCTTGGTGACTCAGGAGGAGGTGAAGTTGCCACTGGAGCCTGGAGAGTTTATTTTCCCACTCTCTGTGTGCAGTGGGCACCGCCTTCCCTGTGCCTACTGCGATCTGCCACACTGGGCCTGGGGTCCCACTACCTGCCGGGTAAGCTGGGTGGGAGACTTCATTGCACACATAATTACCCTGATGCCATTCAAAGCATCTGTTAAAATAAGTTTTAAACAGTTTCATAGACAGTTGTTAATTGGGGTAATTTGCTAATCTTAGAGGAAAATTAGAAGAAAAATGGAAGGCATAGAGGAAGTAGAGGAGAACTAACATTTGTTGAACTTTCCTAATTTAGTACCATGCTAAAAGCTTTTGAGCTCATTATCTCATTCACAGGCACAGTAGCCCTTCAGAGTAAGCATTATTATTTCTATATTGCAAATGAGAAGTCTGAGGCTCAGCAAACTTAGATAACTTGCACACATCTAAGTAGGAAAAAAGTTACCCTCTTGGACATTAGGTTCTGAAAAAGTATGCAGAAAAGAATTTTACTTTTTTTTTTTTTTTAATCCAGTGTTCTCTAAATTTTCTTGATTGGAAGATAACTTTTTTTATCTTCCAAAATCTATTAACCATCTTCAAAATGTAAAATCTATTAATCATCTTAAAAACGAGTGTTTTAACTATATGCTTTGGGAAATGCGTGACTAGGTGAGCCTCAAAGGCACCTGTTAGTCAATGAATTCATGGTTCTAGTACTAGAAAGGTCACATGGCTGCATCATGAATTATTACGGTTAAAATCATCTTCTAAGCAAGCTCCTAAGTGACTCTCACATTGCTGGTGCCTGTTAGACCATGGTAGGTTGCCAAGGCAAATAGCCACCTCATAGCCAGCCTGGGCCCCAAGGTCTTCAGGTAGCATAAACAGAACTCAGCTGACCCCTCCCTGCTTCTAAGCTGTGTGGTACCACCAGAGCCCCTATGGGATGGAGCTCTTCCGGGATGTCTGGAGCCAGGAGGAATCTGATAATACTAGGGGTCTTGGAGCATCCACAGATGAAACATGTATGTTTTCGAGTGTGGCCTGAAGATGGTAGCCATGGGCAGCCAGCCTCCCAGGCTCTGGAGGATGACCATTAGCATTTTCATGCACTCCTTCCCTAAAATTTTCTTTCATTTCAATGAGTAGTTAGGGAAAGGAACACAAGAAGAATAAGAAATAAATGCAATGCTGGGAGCCTTTTAAAAAAACAAAGAAAAAAGTGGTATCTAATGTGAGAAAACCCTGGAATCAGTGATCTTTCTGAGGTATCATAACCTGTATTGTGGAGAAAAAACTATTAGCTGCTTCATGAGGATAGAGGGTTTGAATTTTATAGTGCCTCCCGTACTTCCATTTCCATCCCAGCAGGAACCCTATCTTCAGATTGGTCATGAATTTAAGAAGCTCAGCTTAACTATGAAGAAGGCAAAGGAATCATAAACATGGGATTTAAGATATTGATTATGGCAGGCTGGAGAGAAGGGGTACTGGTTGGTGTCAGGGTAAGGTAGGGACCACAAGGTGGATGTAGATAATAGTCCAGCTTTTATTTTGGGCAATGCTTATTATGTATTAAAATAATGAATCAACTAACCACATAGCTAAAAATAGGTCATGTGTTGACCAGTGTTAAGGATGTGCCATGAAGCCAGGGATGGGTGGCAGGAGCCTGTAGTCCTAGCTACTAGGGATGTTGAAGTGCAAGAATTGCTTGAGCTTAGGAGTTTGAGATCAGGCTGGGTAACACACAATACTCCATCTCAACAATGACAAAAGGGAGCAGGCCACAAATCAAGGTTATAGTGAATCCAATTGCGCACCCCTGAAGTCTATAACCAACCAACCAATTACCAGTAAACCGATGGATGTGGAGACCTAAAGGTCCAGGCCTTCACTTTTCTTCCCTGTACTCTTCCAATCAACTTACATCTATATTATTAAAACATGCAAATAGAGTTCACTGCCAAGACAACCAAGACATGATAATTGTTTTTCCTTTTTAAAACAACCTTGTTTTTCTGAAGTTAAAACTTGCTTTGGCTTAGTTTTCTAAATTGCTGCCACTAATTGTTCTCCAGTGTTAAAAATAGTCAAAACTGCTTTGTGACATGAGCACAGGACCTAAGTGTTCTCCAGCTCCTGAGCCTGGTCCCCTCAGATCTCTTGAGCTGCCTGAGTGGCTGCGCTCGGTCTGCTCTCCTCCTGCAGGACACCTGTCCTCCCTGCCTGCTGCCCTCTCCAGCGTTAGAGCTAGGTCAGCATCTGGAAGGCTGTATTTCTCTTTTTTGGTTCACTCCTTTATTTGGGAAGACCACATCTTCCAGCATTATCTCAAGGAAAGGTGCATCGGAGCTCATTTCTTTTGAGAGCTGATTTGTCTGCAAATGTGTTTAATTTTAACTCATACTTAAGTCAGTAGTGTGTTTGCATGTAGAATACTGGGTTAAAAAATCACGTTTTCTCACAATTTTGAAAGTATTTGTATTCATTTTATATTACTGCCATAATTAATTCCCACTGCCTAAGGGGTTTAGCCAACAAAAATTGCTTATCTTATAGTTCTGTAGGCAGATCAGGAGTCTGACACAGAAGGGCTGCATTGCCTTCAGTTGGCTCTGGGTATAACCTCTTTCCTGCCCTTGATAGCTTGAAGAGGCCATTCACATTCCTTAGCTCTTGGCCCCCTTCCTCTAGTTTCAAAACCAGCAGCACCATGTCAGAACTTCTTCCACCATCACATTTCCCTCTGACTCTCTTCTTTTGCCCCTTCCTTTTCACTTTTCAGGACTTTTGTGATTGCATTGGGCCCATCTGGGAAATACAGGATAATGTCTCTATCTTAAAGTCAGCTGATTAGTAACCTTCAATCCATCATCAACCCTAATTCTTCTTTGCCTGAACATATTCACAGGTTCTAGGCATTGGGATGTGACGATCTTCAGGGAGGGCCATCATTCTACTTACTAGCATTGCTCCATTGTCTTCTGCTGAGAAACTGGATACTTTTCAAAGTCAGTCCTATGCATGAGATGTAAGACTCATCTATTTCAGGTTGAGGCCAAAAAGATGAGTTAAATGGATGATAGGAGGGATCACCAACTGTGCACCTTTCAAGAACTTATGTAGGCACGAGTCTCTGTGATTCTTCCAAAGATATGATGTTGCTTTTGGTTTATTATTCCATAGGGAGAAGATGCTTCAGGGGTATCTGCTTGGCACTGCTCTAACTGTTCATGTATAGATTCCACTATTGGTTAAGGACTCCCACTCTACATTTAACAACTCAGGGACTAACCACAGAATAAGCCCATGGAGCCAAAATTCCCTTTATTGCCTGACTCTCTTATGGTTGGTGGGAATATAAAATGGTGACTGTTTAGTCGTTGCATGCCATGGGAAACCTGTGCTAACCCGATTCTCACTGCCTTCAAACCCTGGGAAAGAGATAACTAAGTCCAGATTCCCCTTTTCTTAAAAGTCTGTACCTGCCATCATTTGTGGAACAAGTTACTTATTAATCATTCTTCTTTGTTGTAGAAAACAAGCCATTTTGACTAGTTTAAATCTAAAAGCAAGTAATTACAGGATAGCAGAGAAAGAACAGAATTTTCAGGGTCATTAGGGAATGACATTTGGACTATTGTACAGACAGAAGCAGTACAGCCATAAGTGCTCACACGGCCATCATTCAGGGATAAGGCCGGCAGAGTCTCTGCTACAGCTGCCAATGAACCTGTTCCTCCAACTCAGCATCCTCTAGAAGAGCACCTAGACCTTGACACAGTTTCCAGTTCACATGGCTCACTTTGGCTTCTAAATTTTTGTGACTATATCCCTTGGAAGAACATAAGTCACATGGAGATCAAGTGTGGAGGGGTCTAAAATATGTTTTATACACACACACACGTTTCTATTCATATATATATGTATATATATATTCAATCATATATATATATTTTGCAACCTCAGCATATATACTCTAACCTCAGCAGTATAAGAAATAGTTGGAATTATTATCAAATAAACCAGCCTGAAGTATCTGTCATAGCAAATATTCATAAAAAGTAATCTCTTGCAGCATTTGATAGTCTGAAACTTACTTTATTTAAAATTTTGTTTTTGTTGGTTGTTTTTGGTTAGACATGACAATAGGATTCATTTTTACATAATTATAAAATTATAATTTGTTATAAATGTAACAAATTATATCCCATAATTATGGGATATAATTTGTTCTAATTCAGTTCCCAGTACTTGCCCTTTCTTTCCACCCTCCATTCCCCTTCCTTCCTCCT
Organism: Tamias sibiricus; assembly: GCA_025594165.1. Lineage (NCBI taxonomy): Eukaryota > Metazoa > Chordata > Mammalia > Rodentia > Sciuridae > Tamias > Tamias sibiricus. The sequence goes on along the minus strand of CM046657.1, from coordinate 89,059,456 downwards.
TCACTTACTAATCTTTCTGCAGTATTTTTTTAAAATTAGTGTCTTGTGAATGTGCATGATGGTGAGATTCACTGTGGTATACTCATATATGTATATAGGAAAGGCAGGTCAGATTCATTCCACTGTCTTTCCTTATCCTGTCCCTCCTCCCTTCCTTTCATCCCCCTTTCTCTGTTCCACTGATCTTTCTTCTATTCTTTTAAAACTTACTCTATTAAGCTGGACGCTGTGGCACGTGCCTGTAATCCCAGCAGCTTGGGAGGCTGAGGCAACAGGATTGAGAGTTCAAAGCCAGCCTCACCAAAAGCAAGGCACTAAGCAACTCAGTAAGACCCTGTCTCTAAATCAAATACATAAAATACAAAGAGTGGTGTGAATATACTTTGTATACAACCAGAGATGTGTAAAAAGTTGCTCTATAAGTGTAATATGAAATGTAATGCATTCTGCTGTCATAGATAACAACTCAGAATAAAAAAACAAAATAGGGCTGAGGATGTGGCTCAGTGGTCGAGTGGCCCTGAGTTCAATCCCCAGTACCAAAACAAAAGAAAACTTACTCTATTAAGCCCTACTCTGGAATGGCAGTTTAGTTATGCTATAATTTGGGTAACTATCCCCAAAAGACCCAGATGTTAAAGACTTGGTCATCAGCTTCTGGTGCAATTAGGAGTAAGTGGAACCTTTAGGGCCCAGTGGAAGGAAGTTAGGTAATTGGGAGCGTGTCCTAGAAGGAGATATTAGGGCCCAACCCCTCCTTTTCCTCTCTGTTTGCTTCCCAGTTGCCATGAGGTGAGCAGTTTTGCTCTATTATGTGCTCCCCACCATGATGCACTGCTTTGTCACAGGCCCAAAGCCACATTGGACAACCCGACTATGGACTTGAACCTCTGACATCATGAGCCAAAGTAAACCTTTATTTCCTTTAAGTTGATTATCTCAGGTATTATGTTATAGTCACAGAAAACTGACTAACAAGCTGTGTAGAGAATAGCAGGCTGACTGTCACTTTTCCCCTTAATACTTTGAGGATATTATTTTATTGTTTCTGGCATCTATTTTTAGGGATGAGGGTTCAACTCTTAGAATGACTTTTCTTTGCAGGAAAAGTTTATTTTTTATCTCCCAGTTTTATTAAGGTATAATTGACAAATAAAAATTAAGTACACTTATAGTATGCAACATGTTTTGATAAGGGTCTACATTGTGAAATGATTAAATAAGCTAATTAACATACTTATCACCTCACATAATTATCATTTTGTGGTAAGAATATTTAAGATCTATTATTTTACCAATTTTAAAGCTCATAGTACATTATTATTAACTAAATTCACCATACTGTATGATAGACTTCCAAAAATTATTCACCCTGCTTACCTGAAACTTTTTACCCTTTGGTCAACATCTCTCCATTTCTCTCACCACCTGCCTTCACCTTCCAGTCTTTGGCAACCACCATCTATTCTACTCTCTGCTGCTATGAGTTCAACTCTTCAGATTCCACCCGTGAGTGAGATCAAGTGCTGTTTTTCTTTCTTGTCTGGCTTATTTAACTTAACATAATGCTTAACATAATGTGCTCTGGACTCATTTGTAGGTAGCTTTTAAGATTTTATCTTATTCTTTGACATTTTGAACAATTACTGCTAAGTTTTTGGATTTGGATTTGCTATTCTTTTTTTTTTTTTTTTTTGTATTTTATTAGAGACAGGGTCTCACTGAGTTGCTAAGTGCTTCACCATTGCTTAGGCTGGCTTTGAACTCCCGATCCTCCTGTCTCAGCCTCCCAAGTGCTGGGATTACAGACGTGCACCACCATGCCCGGCCATGTGAAGCTCTTTATGGTTACCACTGGTTACTACAGAAACCTCCTCCCCTCCATTCCCATCCTTGCCCTACAAATGAGTCCAGGTCCTTCAGAGATTGATCTATTTGTTGTCCTCTGAATGAGCCACTGCTCTGCCCCTTTGCCTCTGCGACTCTGTTATGCCATCGTGCCTGGCATTGTATTTGCTATTCTTTATTTTGTTTAGAACTCTGTGTGAATCTTCACTCTAAGGATTTATATCTTTTTTTAGTTCTGAAAAATTACTTGACAATATTACAGTGAATATTACCTATTCTCAATTTTCTCTTTTTCTTACCCTGTAACTTCTACTCGTCAGTTTTGGAGCTTCTTATTAAATCCTTTTTGACTCTTAATTTCTGTTGGGGTTTTCAGCCCCCGACTCCTCTCGACCCGCAAGAGAAGGGGGAGCACGCCCCAACAAGGACAGATCGAGAAAGGTAAGAGCCAACTGACCGCCCGCACCCAGCCCTCCTTTTGGAGGACAATCAGATGCATCAGGGAGACTGGTCAAGGCACGAGCTCAGTTTATTGAGGAAGTTGGATGGCCTTTATAGAAGACATGGGCCAATCAGCAGAAAAGTTATAGGGGAGCATAGGGAGCATGAGGAGATCACATTGGAGGAACAGCCACTAGTCTATCCTAGTGGTGGTTTGATTTTTCGTCATATGTCAGGGCAACACCCCTGGGCTAGGCCAAGTCCACATATCAGGAAGTGGGAGACAGCCAGAGAGTTAGGTTTTCATTTCCTTGACTTAAATTTCTATTCTTTCGGCTGACGTGCTGTGAATGTCCCCAACAAATTTCCCTTTCACATTTTTTGACTCCTTGGGACTCTGTGTTGCATCCTGTACAATTCCTAAAGATCTTTTAGTGTATTGCTTTTCTCTTTAGCTGAATACAGTTAATTACTTATTATATTTTTAATAAATTAAATGCATATTTCTTATATTCATAGTATAACTATATATTTATTTTTTAAATGTGTCCACTCTTTTCTTTCTTTCCTTTCCTTATATTATAGACAATATTCTTCCTTTTATCTCTTTGAGCTTAGTCATTCTACGCCTAAGTCCTTCTGCGTCTAAGTCCTTCAGAGATTGAGTTCATATCTGTCATTCATTTTCTTCATATTTTCCTGTTTGTTGTACTTAATAATTTTTTATGAGAGTGGATTCCCATGTGTATTTTGTAATTCTTGCCTATTACTTGTATTTGGCAGGAATCATTTGCTAAAGACGGTCTGTGAAAGTGCCATGTGTGTAGGTATCCTCAAGAATGAGTTAACATTTAAGTCCCCTGAATTTTAGATGAATTGTCCCTGGTTTAATCAAGCTTTATCTTTTCACTCCATCATAATTTTAAAAATTATTCATTATGTAATCTTCTCCTATACCTAGCTAAAAGCTTAGATAAGCTCTATGATTTCTTAAAATAAGAATTTATCTTTTAAATAGTTTTAGGCTTCTAGAAAACTGTGAAGAGAGTAGAGTGAGTGCTCTTATACCCCATGCATGACCCTCCCTAGTATATACATATTATATATATTATATTGCTATATATATATTTTACATATATATATTATATTGCTATGGTATATTTGTCCTAATAAGTCCATACTGTAATCACATTTCCTAAGTTTTTAATGTTTTTTCTGTTTCAGGATCCCATCAGAATACAACATTTCATTTAGTTTTCATGTTTCCTTAGGCTCCTTGAAACTGTGTGGGTTTCTCTGACTCTTCTTGGATTTGATGATCTCGACAGTTTTAAGGGGTACCGCTCTGGTGTTTTGAAGAATGTCCTTCAACTGGGATTTGTGTGATGCTCTCATGACTAAGAGGGTTACAGATTTGGTGGTAGGGGTGGGGTTGACCACAGAAATAAAGTGTTATTCTCAAAGTGTCATATCAAAGCTACACAGTATGAATGTGGATTATCACTCCTCATATTAAACTTGATCATCTGGCTGAGGTGCTACTTCTCAGTATTTTTCATGGTGAAGTCATTTCCCTCTTTTTATGCTGTGCCCTTTGGAATATGTCACTGGGTGGCACAACCCACAATTAATTAATTCCTTGAATGTGAAGTAGCTACATAAATCACTTGGAATTCTGCTGCACAGGTTTATCTTTTCTCCCATTTAATTATTCATTCATTTATTTATACAAATATGGACTTTGATACTTATTTTATACTAGGAGTATGGTCTAAAACTACTTCATTTTGCTGCTCAAATGGTTTCAGCTTTGGCTTTGGGGAGCTCTTTTAGTTTGGCTCCTGTGTCCACTTGACATGCTCTCTTCGACTTGGCATTTGTTTGATTTAGTACTTCCTTGCTTTCTGAAGCTATGATATGTTCCAGGCTTATCTTATGTATTTCCTGCTCTCATCTGAGAATCAGTTATTTCCCCCAAGGAGTCTCACTCCATTTATTGGAAACTGATCTTAGAAATCAGTATCTGGATGCCAGGTGTGCCCTTTGCTGCTTGGGTGTCGTTACTTCTAGGACCTTTCATCTGGCAAAGTGAGAAGATATAGATGTATATACTAATTTGTGTGTAAATACATGGTTATAGACAATGGCTTCCATGCATTTGAAATTTGTCCATCTTCATGTGGATGAACAGTTCATTATTTTGTGTGTGTGTTTTTTTTACATGAAACCATCTATATCTATATAAGTTAAACATGAGCTTACACTGGTGTCTCAAATTCTAATCTAACTTGCTTTCCACTCCAACAGCAAAAAACCTGGCTCCCAGTGTCTGCCATTCATTTATTTAATTGTTCAGTTCCAATATACATGCATAGCAATATCAGTATCATTCACTCATTCTCCTGTAGGAAATAACTTCATTAACCAGAGTTCAGTACTTATGTGCCGTACCTTTTGCCTTTAGAGACTTATAGACTCCATTTATTTCCAAAGTTACTTTGAGATAGTTGCAGTTTCTAAATTCAGTGCCTTTATCCTGCATCCCCTTCAGTAAGATTGTTTTAAACACTTGTGATACAGTTAGATTCTTTTGTTCTATCTGAATTTCATCACTGGATCCATCCTCTACCTTGGGATATTCTGACCTCCTTAAATGATAGTTTTTAATTTGTATACATAAAGGTTTGTTTTTTGTCCAGTAAAATTTTGTGGGTTTTGACAAATATGTACTATTCTTTTCTATATCCAGTGTTAAAGTCTTATGCAAAAGAGTTTCACCTAAAAAGCCCTTTGCATCAACTATTCAATACTTATCCCACCCTGAACCTCAAGCAACCATTGATCTGTTTACAATCCCTGCAGTTTTGTCTTTTCCAGAATAGTATACTGTTGAAATGGTACAGAATTAAGCCTTTACAGAATGGCTTCCATGCATTTGAAATTTGTCCATCTTCATGTGGATTAACAGTTCATTATTTTGTGTGTGTGTGTGTGTGTGTTTGCTTGTTCAGTTTGCTGAATAGTATTCTGTTGTATGGATGTACCATACCTAGTTTTTCCATTCACCTTTATTCATGGACACATTATTGGATTTCAGGTTTTGCCACATATATAGATATAAAGTTTCTGTAAACATCAACTTGTTGGTTTTTGTGTGTGGACATAAATTTTCACATCAGTTGTGTAGATACTTGGGGGTGTAATTGCTGGACCATATGGTTAGACTAACTACATTTGGCTTTTTAAGAAACTGGCAAACCATTTTCTAAAGTGGTTGTACCATTTTGCATTTCTACCAGCAATGGATGAGTGTTCCTGTTGCTCTACACCTTTCCAATTAATTGATGTGGTCATTTTTATTTTATTTTATTTATTTTTGTACAAGGGATTGAATGCATGGAAATTTACCACTGAGCTATATTTCCAGTACTTTTTTTCATTTTTTCATTTTTAACTTTGAGACAGGGTCTCCTTAGGTTACTAGGTTCTAAGTTGCCAAGACTGGCCTCGAACTTGCAATCCTCCTAATTTAGCTTCCCAAGTTGCTGGGATTACAGGTGTATGCCAAGTAACCTGGCTGGTATGGTCATTACTTTAAATTTCAGCCATTCTAATATGTATTTGGTGTATTTCATTGTTGTCTTGATTTACATTTCCTTAATGGAAAATGGTATTGAACATCTTTTCATATGCTTTTTTTTCCATCTGCATATCATTCTTTTTTTTAAAATTCAGATCTTTTGCCCACTTTTAGTTGGGTTGTTTGTTTTCTTACAGTTGAAATGTAAGAGTTCTTTGTATAATATGGATGGAAATCCTTCATCAGGTATGTATCTGGCAAATATTTTCCTCAATTTGTGGCTTGTCTTTTTATTCTCTTAGCACTGCTTTTTGCAGAGAAAAAATTTCAGCTTTTAAAAGTACAACTTGTCAATCTCTTCTTCATGTGCCATGCTTTTCATGTTATAATCTCTGTGACAACTTTTTTTTTGGCTTACTCTTAGAGTTTTAAGCATATAATTCAGTTTCAAATTTTAATTTCTAAAATGAAAATATCAGATAGGAGAATCAGCACTTCTATCACCATCCACAGCCAACCCTCTGCCTCCTTGCCCTAGCTAACACTGCAGGTTATTAAGGATCTGGGCTGTGATTGGCTTCTACTCTGACATCCTTCATCACTTCCCACACTCTTTTGTTCCCACCTAGATCTGCAATCATGAGTGAGTCAAAGAGAGGGAGGAAAGATACATGTTCTCTCTTGATGGGGTGACCTCATCCTCTCTGGCCTGAGCAGACAGTTGTCTTGTGGGTGCTGTCAGTGGTTCTGCAGAGACTCCCTATAGCCTCTTTAACCACAATCCTCAAAACAAAGGAGATGTATTTGATTCCCTGAAAACTCTGCCCTCAACCTCTAGTTCATTAATGATCAGTTCCACCAGGTTCGCATGCTAGAGTCCATTCCACCCCCAATAGCTCCAGCTCCACTTTCCCGTGATTGATGTCTTATTCACAGAAATCACTGGCATTTTTTTCCTCCTGAGACCCATTAAAGCAATGCAGGCAATTCTGGCATGGCAGCTTTCTCTTTGCTACATCACCAAAATAGTGAGTCAGTCAGAACTTATCCTTCCTCTTATGATGCCCTGACCAGAATCTGACACCTGTCCACAGCAGCCTGGACTCCAGGGGACATGTATAAGACTCACTAGGGAATTCCTCCTGTACGCTTGAGAAGAAGAATAGAGAAACAGACTTCTCATCTGAAAGAGGGATCAGGGACAACTAGGCAGCAGTTCTCTGCAATTTTTTTTTCCCCATAAATTTCTCTTCCTCTCCAAATATGAACATTTTCTGTAGCCTTGATTTAGCCCAGGGATTCAAGAAAAGAATATATAGGTTGAGGATTGTCTTATTCTTACTTTGATGTCAGTCTGTCAGCCATAGGATTGGTCCCTCAGTGAAACCGAAACCAGAAGGGACCAGCTTTAACATTCTTTTATGTAAGCAACCCGCCCAGATCCTAAGATCAGAATCTTCTATCTTTGGGCCAGTACAAGTAGTTAGCCCACACATGGCTGCTTCAAAGGAAAAGCTATCTATCTCTGCCACTCAGAAATTCTGTACTCAGTTTGAGATTTTATGCACGAAAAGCAATTTTATCAGTCAGAGCCTTGGTTTTCTTTCTACGAGAAGCTGGAATCTCTTCCTTCTTATTATATAAAATTTGCTGAATCTCTTTTTCCTCACTTCAATTTCTGTTTGATTAAAGTTCCTTCCTTCCATCAAATCCTAAGGGCACATATCAGGTCCTTGATTCTGGTAATTCTCATTCCTTTTCATAGAGTCAAGACATAGAAAACACTTTTAAAAAAATATTGAAGTCGTATCCTGCAAACATGCTAAATTCAGTTATTTGTTTTCACAGATTTGTTGGTAGATTCTTTAGAACTGTCTACGTACCTGCCAGTATCTTCTGAGAATAAAGATGGTTTTTACTTCTTTTAATATATCTGATTTTTCTGTCTTTTCCTTCTCTTATTAAACTAGTCAGGCTTTCCTGTAAAATATGGAATAGAAGTGGTAGGCATGAGTATGTGTGCTTGTTTCCGATGTTAAAGAGAAAGCATGCCGGGCATGGTGGCGCATGCCTGTAATCCCAGCACTTGGGAGGCTGAGGCAGGAGGATCGCAAGTTCAAAGCCAGCCTCAGCAATGGCGAGGCACTTAGCAACTCAGTAAGATTTTGTCTCTAATAAAATACAAAAAAGGGCTGGGGATGTGGCCCAGTGGTTGAGTGCCCCTGAGTTCAATCCCCAGTACCAAAAAAAAAAAAAAAAGAGAGAGAGAGAAAGCATTGGTTTTCCATCATTAAACATGATGCTTGCCACAGGTTTTTGTAGATATCTTTTATCATATTGAAGACATTTCCTTCTATTCCTAGTGTGTAGAGAGAATTTACTATAAATGGATACTGAATTATGTCAAATTATTCTTATTCATAAGTGAAATGGGTTTTCTCTTTTATTCTAGGAACATGGTAACTGCATCAGTTTTTTAAAGATGATCTAATTAACATGATCTAATAGCCTGACAGTAGAATGAATTTTGACATATTGTATACAAGTGGAACACACACTTCTCATTCCTCTGGCTGTACATAGTGCTGAATCACACCAGTAGTGTAATCTTACATGTATATAGGGTAATAACGTTTGTCTCATTCTAACATCTCCTCATTCCCACACCTCCCCTCACTCCCCTCTACACAATCCAAAGTTTCAATTAGTTTTTAAGAGGTATAACAACCTTGAATTCTTGAGATAAATCCTATTTGATAATTGTGTATGTGCTTTGGTGCCTCACCATGCAGTTCTGCAAATGGGGCAAAACCTAGAGAAATAAAGAAAAAAAAAAACCTAGGAAACTTTTTGGAGTGTCACCTCTCCAAATTTTAACTCAATTCCACAATCTATCCTTTAAAAAAAAAAGTTTGAGAGTTGTTAGGTAGTTAGTTGCCTTTCAGATTTTGTCTAGGACTTTCAGTTGTAATCAATTTGAAAGATAAGCTATAGTGGGCTTACACTGCCATAGGGGAGTTAGACTTCTCTGCTCTGCTTTTTCAACTCTGAACTTTCTGTTTGGTTGAGGCTGGTTCCCTAAGGGCTTCCCTGTGTTTGCAGGATTTTAGTGGTAAGCCAAGAATCTGTGCAAACTTTATACCCAGATTTTGAAGCACAACCCTTCTGCAGTGTTCTAATTTCTGGAATTTCCCTTTAAAATTTCCAGCTCTACTGCTGCTCTGAATCCTGTTATGCACCTTCACTGGCTGTTAGACCTGCTGCTTTCCATCACCAGACCTTAGCAAACTGAGGAACTCCTCCAGGAAAGAAAGCCATAACCCATATTTCTTTTTTAAAAAATTTTAAATATTTTTCTAATTTCTGGTGCATTGTAATATACATAATAGTGGGGTTCATTTTGGCATGTTCATAAATGTATGTAACAGTCTTCTTCATTTCAATACCCAGCACTACTACCTTTCCTCCTTGCCTCCCTCCCCCTGATACTCTTTCTCTACTCTGTTGGTCTTCCTTCATTTATTTATTTATTTATTTATTTATTTAATTTGTTCTAATTAGTAATACATGGCAGTAGAACGCATCTTGACATGTCATACATAAATGGAGTATAACTTCTCATTCTTTTGGTCCTACATGATATAGAATCACACCAGTCATGTAATCATGTATGCACATAGGGTAATAATGTCCCATTCATTCTACTATCATTTTTACCTCCATACCTCCTCCCCTCCTTTTGCTCCCCTCTGTCTAATCCAAAATACCTCTATTCTTCCCTATCCCCCCACCCACCCATTGTGAATTAGCATCCGCATATCAGAGAAAATATTTGACTTTTGTTGTTTTGGGATTGGCTTATTCAAATTTTAATTTGACTCCACAATCTCCAGCTCCATCTATTTATTGACAAATGCCATAATTTTCTTTAAGGCTGAGTAACATTCCACTGTGTGTGTGTGTGTGTGTTTGTGTTTATATATATATATATATATATATATATATATATATATATTTTCTGTATCCATTCATCTGTTGAAGGGCACCTAGGTTGTTTCCATAGTTTAGCTATTGTGAATTGAGCTGCTATAAACATTGATGTGGCTGCATTACTGTAGCATGCTGATTATAAATCTTTTGGGTATAAACCAAGGAGTGGGATAGCTGGGTCAAATGGTGGTTCCATTCCAAGTTTTCTAAGGAATCTCCATACTGCTTTCCAGAGTGGTTGCACCAATTTACAATCCCACCAGCAATGTATGAGTGTAGCTTTCTCCCCACATCCTTGCCAGCATTTATTGTTGCTTGTATTCTTGATAACTGCCATTCTGACTGGAGTGAGAGATGAAATCCCAGTGTAGTTTCAATTTGCATTCCTATAATTGCTAGTGATATTGAACATTTTCATGTCTCTGTACAGAAAGTAGAGTCACACCATTTGTGTCTTCATATGTTTACTTAGGGTAATGATGTCCATCTCATTCCACCATCTTTCCTACCTCCATACCCATTCTTTTCCCCTCCCCCACTTTGCCCTATCTAAAGTTTGTCTATTCCTCCCATGCTCCCCCTACATCCCCATTATGTATCAACATCCTTATGTCAGAGAAAACATTCAGCATTTGCTTTTTTTGGGATTGGCTTACTTCACTTAGGATTATATTCTCCAACTCTATCCATTTACCTGCAAATTCCATGATTTTATTCTCTTTTAATGCTGAATAATATTTCATTGTGTATATATACCACATTTTCTTTATGCATTCATCTATTGAAGGGCATCTAGATTGGTTCCACAATTTAGCTGTTGTGAATTGTGCTGCTATAAACACTGATGTGGCTGTATCCCTGAAGTATGCTGTTTTTAAGTCCTTTGGGTATAAACCAAGGAGTGGGATAGCTAGGTCAAATAGTGGTTCCATTCCAAGTATTCTGAGGAATCTGCATACTGTTTTCCATGTTGGCTGCGCCAATTTGCAGTCCCAACGGCAATGTACGAGTGTGCCTTTCTCCCCACATCTTTGTCAACACTTATTGTTGTTTGTATTCTTGATAGCTGCCATTCTGACTGGAGTGAGATGAAATCTTAGAGTAGTTTTGGTTTACAATTCTCTTATTGCTAAAGATGTTGTACATTTTTTTCATATATTTGTTAATTGATTGTACATCATCTTCTGAGAAGCATCTCTTCAGTTCCTTAGCCCATTATTGGTTGTGTTATTTTTTTTTTGGTGTTAATATTTTTAAGTTCTTTATATATCTTGGAGATTAGTGCTCTGATGTACGTGTAGTAAAGATTTTTTTCCCATTCGGTAGGCTCTCTCTTCCTGTTACTGATTGTTTCCTTTGCTGAGAAGAAGCTTTCTCGTTTGAATCTATCCCATTTATTGATTCTTGATTTTATTTCTTAACTTTAGGAGTCTTGTTAAGGAAGTCAGTTCCAAGCTAACATGATGAAGATTTGAGCCTACTTTTTCTTCTATTAGGTGCAGGGTCTCTGATCTAATTCCTAGGACCTTGATCCACTTTGAGTTGAGTTTTGTGCATGGTGAGAGATAGGGGTTTAATTTCATTTTGCTACACATGGATTTCCAGGTCTCCCAGTATTGTTTGTTGAAGAGGCTATCTTTTCTCTAATGTATGTTTTTGGTGCCTTTGTTAAGTATGAGATAACTGTATTTATGTGGGTTGGCCTCTGTACCATTGGTCTACATGTATATTTTGCTGCCAATGCCATGCCAATTTTATTACTGTAACTCTGTAGTATAACTTAAGGTTTGGTATTGTGATGCCTCCTAATTCACTCTTCTTGCCAAGGATTCCTTTGCCTATTTTGGGTCTCTTATTTTTCCAAATGAATTTCATAATTGCCTTTTCTATTTCTATGAGGAATGTTATTGGGATTTTAATTGGAATCCCATTAAATCTGTATAATGCTTTTGATAGTTTGACCATTTGACAATATTAATTCTTCCTATCCAAGAACATGGGAGACTTTCCATCTTCTAAGTTCTTCTTTAGTTTCCTTCTTTAGTGTTCTGTAGTTTTCATTGTATAGGTATTTTACCTCTTTTGTTATATTGATTTCCAAGTATTGTGTGTGTGTGTGTGTGTGTGTGTCTATTGTGAATGGGGTAGTTTTCCTAATATCTCTTTCAGTGGATTCATCACTGATGTATAGGAATGCATTTGATTTATAGGTATTGACTTTATATCCTGCTTGTTTTAGTCAGCTTTTTCACAGCTGTTACTAAAGAATATGACAAGAACAACTATAGAGGAGGAAAATTTTCAGAAGTCTTAGTCCATAGAAGGCCAGCTCCATTTCTCAGGGCTTGAGGTGAGGCTGAACATCATGGTGGGAGAGGGTGGCAGAGGGAAGCAGCTCACATCATGACCAGGAAGGAGAGAGAGAGAGAGAGAGAGAGAGAGAGAGAGAGAGAGAGAGAGAGAAAAGAGAGAGAGAGAGAGAGAGAGTCTCCACTCTCCAGATACAAAATATATACCCCATAGACATGCCCCCAATTAATCACTTCCTTCAGCCACACACCACCTTCCTCATGTTACCACTTAGTCAATCTCATCAGGAATCAATTCACTGATTAGGTTAGGGCTCTCATAACCCAATCATTTCTCCTCTGAACCTTCTTGCATTGTCTCATACATGAGCTTTTGGGAACACTTCATATCCAAACCCCATAACATTGTTACTTTGCTGAATTAATTTATTAGTGCTAAAAGTTTTCTGGTGGGTTTTTTGGGATCCTTGAAATATAGAATCATGTCATCAGCAAATAGTGATAGTTTGAGTTCTTCTTTTCCTATTTGTATCCCTTTAATTTCTTTCATCTGTCTAATTGCTCTGGCTACAGTTTCAAGGACTATGTTGAATAGAAGTGGTGAAAAAGGGCAACCCTGTCTTGTTCCAATTTTTTGAGGGAAAGCTTTCAATTTTTCTCCATTTAGAATGATATTGGCCTTGGGTTTAGGATAGATAGCTTTTACAATTTTGAGGTAGGTTCCTACTATCCCTAGTTTTTCTAGTGTTTTAAACGTGAAAGGGTGCTGTATCTTGTCAATTTATTTTCTAAATCTATTGAGATGATCATATAATTCTCGTCTTTAAGTCTATTGATGTGATGTATTACATTTATTGATTTCCATATGTTGAACCAACTTTATTTCCTGTCTTCTACTACTTTTGGTGTTGATTTGTTATTCTTTTTCTAGGGCTTTGAGATGTAATGTTAAGTCATTTATTTGTTGGCTTTTATTCTTTTAATGAGTGAGTTTAATGCAATGAACTTTCCTCTTGGCACTGCCTTCATAGTGTCCTCCCACCCACATCCCTTGCGGGAGGGTGGGGTGGAAATGGGGTTCCCCTCAGTGGAATGTGCTGGCTAAGAATTAAAAGCTAAGGGAAATAAAATGGCGAGAAAACCACAGAACACAGAAAGTAGTTTTAAGAGCAGGGACAGGATGGACAAGCTGATCAGACGGATCTAGCTTCTAGACAAAATGGAGCCTGTGCCTGCTTTATTTATATTGAGAAACATCAAAGTGTTTCTAAAGAATGTTCTTTTCCAAAAAAAAGGTTAAAAGTGGGCAGTTCTTTTCTGGAGCCATTATGAGGAACCTTTCTAGCAGGGCAGAGGGAAAGGTCATGTGCATTGGGCAATCTTGCCATGGGAGAGCCATGGAAAGTTCCTAATGCTAGGTCTATCTCTCCCTGGCTACCATGCTGAGAGAAGATCTTCATGTATTTCGTGGATGGCTTCCTGCAGAATTCCAGAGATTTTGATATGTTGTATTGACATTCTAATTTACCTCTATACATTTTTTTAATCTCCTCCTTGATGTCTTCTGTTATCCATTCATCATTCTCTAACATATTATTTAGTCTCTAGTTATTAGAGTAGCTTTTATTTTTTCTTTATCGTTGATTTCTAATAATTTCATTCTATTATGGTCTGATAGAATATAGGGTAGAATCTCTCTCTTTTTTTTTTTGTATTTTCTGAGGTTTGATTGTGGCATAACATATGGTCTATTTTAGAGAAGGATTCATGTGTTGCTGAGAAGAAAGTATATTCACTCAATGATGGATGAAATACTCTATATATGTCTGTTAAGTCTAAATCATTGATTGCATTATTTATTTTTATAGTTTCTTTGTTTAGCTCTTGTATGGAAAATATATCCCATGGTGAGAGAGGTGTGTTAAAATCACTCATTATTATTGTGTTGTGGTCTATTTGATTCTTGAAATTGATAAGCGTTTGTTTGATGTATATAGATGCTGCATTGTTTGGGCATTGTCTTGTTGATATATGATTCCTTTAAGCAGTATGAAATGTCCTTCTTTATCCCTTCTGACTAACCTTGGCTTGAAGTCCACTTTGTCTGATATGAGAATGGACCCCCTGCTTGTTTACATGGTCTATCTGAGTGATATGTTTTTTCACATGCTTTCACCTTCAGTCTGTGTATGTCTTTTCCTATGAGATGAGTCTCTTTAAGGCAGCATATTGTTGGGTCTTTTTAAAAAATCCAATCTGCCAGTCTATGTCTTAACTGATGAGTTTAGGCCATTTACATTCAGGGTTATTATTGAATATGGTTTGTATTCCCAGTCATTTGGTTTATTTTTGGCTTTTAACTTGGTTTCTTCTCTGATTGGACCTTTTCTTTAGTGTAGTTCCTCCTTTTGCAGATTTACATTGTTGTTTTTCATTTCCTCCTAATGGAATATTTTGCATACAGAATGTTCTATAGTACAGGCTTTCTAGTTGCAAATTCTCTAACTTTTTTTTTTTTTTATCATGGAAGGTATTTATTTCATCATCAAATCTGAAGCTTAATTTAAAAAAAATTGTTTATTTACTTTAGTTGTACACGATGCGTTTATTTGTACATGGTGCTAAAGATCGAACCTGGGCCACGCATGTGCTAGGCAAGCGCTCTACCGCTGAGCCACAACCCCAGCCCAGCTTAATTTTGCTGGATATAAGATTTTTGGTTGGCATCCATTTTCTTTCAGAGCTTGGTATATGTTGTTCCTGAACCTCCTGGATTTGAGGGTCTGGGTTGAGAAATCTGCTGAGATCTGAATTGGGTTTCCCATATTTGTAATCTGAAACTTTTCTCTTGCAGCTTTTAAAATTCTACGCGTATTCTGTATGCTAGACATTTTCATTACAATGTCATTTGGTGTGGATCTGTTATAATTTTGTACATTTTGTATCCTGTAAGCCTCTTATATCTCACTTTCCATTTCATTCTTCAGGTTTGGGAAATTTTTTTGATATTAATTTATTGAAGAGATTGTGCATTCCTTTGGTTTGTATTTCTGTGCCTTCCTCTATCCTGATAATTCTTAGAATTGATCTTTTCATTTTGTCCCATAATTCTTGGAGGTTCTGTTCATGGTTTCTTACCATCTTCACTGTGTGGTCAATGTCATTTTCACAATTATACATTTAGTCTTCATTGCCTGAGGTTCTGTCTTCCAAGTAATCTAGTCTGTTGGTGATGCTTTCCATTGAATTTTTAACTTGGTTTATCATTTCTTGCATTTCAAGGATTTCTGGTTTTGTCTTGTTTTTTAAGAATCTCTATCTCTTTCTTGAAGTAATCTTTTGCTACCTGAATTTGCTGTCTATCTCCTTATTGAAGCAATTATTTGTTGCCTGTATTTGCACGTTCATACCATCCTTTACTTTGCAGATAATTTTAACTATGTACATTCTGAACTCCTTCTCTGACATTTCTTCTATTGTGCTGTCAATGGATTCTATTATTGTATCATCTTGTATCCCTTGTAGCATTTTTTCCCTTTTTTTTTCCCATGTTGTCCATGTGTCTTCTCCTCTAGCAGTGCAGATCTGAGGTATTACACTTTCTACCGTATAAATCCATAGTGTCCCTGGAGGTTTCCAATACCTCACCTTTAGGAGGGAGATCAATATTATAGCACCCAATGCAAACACCATGCAGCTTTAAAGCAAATAGCTCCTATTTAGACAATTACAATTTTGTTGCTATAAGCAGAAATGATGTGTTTGATTGTTATCTACAATATAAACAGTAGGTTTTCAAAAGGGTCTACAGTTTCTAATGGTGAACAAAGATAATGGGGGTGGGTGGGATGTGATGTTTTTGAGGCAGGAGGTGAGAATATAGAGGTATTAAATTATAGGAAGAGTGAAGGGGAAATCAAAAGAAGTTGTCTCTTAGCAGTAGAAAAGAGAGAAAGAAACTCTGAGGAAACATAAGGGAGATGAAAATAGAGAGAGTAAAAAAAATAAGAAAAAGAAAAATGTAAAATAAAAGAATATATGACAAAACTGTAATATAGTATTCAGACATCTCAGTCCTCAGTAATCTGATGCATGAAAAGTACTTGGTTTCAAAAATGTTGTGGATGTGAGAGCAGGCAACAAAAGAAGAAAAAAATCTCAAAGGAAAATTTAACAATTGTTTCTGTTGGAGTTTAGTATCTTTACTGTTTTCCTTCTCATCCAGTAGGTGGGGTTGTCTATTGTTCACTGGTATCTTCATTCTCAGGATGGTGAAGATTACTAGGGTAGGAGAGTTTGTCTTGGAGGTGGAACTCCTGGAGGCAGGTATAGTGATTGCTGGTGGAAGACTGCACCCCAGGAATCTCCTTTGTTGTCCACTGGTGAGATGTAGGAGCCTGGGCTTAGCTCCTTACATCATCTGTGGACCCCACAATTCCTGGTCTCTAAATTGTATATTTCCTGCACCCATCCTTTTGACTTCCCAATTAGGAACCTCTCTCTCCTGAGGTCTTGAGGGCTGAGCAACAGGACCTGTGGGCTTGTAGGTACCTTGATGTTGGGCTTCCAGGCCACAGTTAGTGCCCCAAGATGGAAGTTTCCCCATCTAAAGATGGAAATAATGACAGTGGAGGTAACCCAAGATGGAGGAAACTGCTTTCAGAGATGGAGCAGTGAGGGTAATTGTGTGGTGGCATTGGGGGGTGTGTTCAGAGATGCAGTGCTGTGGCAGGTAGTGCTGCAGTGGGCAGCTATCCCCAGGCCTCCATTTGGGAGGCTACCAAATGGAAAGGGCTATGGTGGATGCTGCTGTTGGTAGATTGGGAGCAGCTTGCTATACTGTGCCGCTCTGTGATTTTGTGCGTGTTGCTCATGGAAAGTTTTCACTGGTTCTGAATGATAGCTTTCCTAGGTAAAGCAACCTTGGCTGGCAATTATTTTCTTTCAGAGCTTGAATTATCATCTTATTTTAAACCCACCTGGCTTTTAGAGTCTGAATTGAGAAGTCTGAAGTAAGTCTTATTGGTCTACCTCTCATTGTGACCTGACACTTTTCTCATACAGCTCTTAATGTTCTATTCTTATTTTGTGTTGTTAGGATAGTAACCCCCGCCTGATAACTATAAAAAGAAACAGTTTAACTATTAAATGACTGCCAAGTCAAAAGGTTTTAGTCAGCTTAAGGCCTACAGAACTTCCTAACCTACACAGGTAGGCTTAATATTCAGTAGTATGATTATCTAGCCCTAAGTAACAGAAATAAAGTGTTCTCTACTATTAGACATAGAGGTCATACCAGTAAAAAGATTTTATAGGATCAGATGACTTTAAGTAGCTTGACTACCATATTATCAAGATAGACATCTGATCTGTAAGATTAAAAGTTAAATGCTGTGTTTACATTCGTGATAACTCTGTGGATGTTAAAGTTATATTCCCAAATAAAGGCCATATCCACTCTGGCCTTATTATGGGGACAACTTCTCAGCCCTCATACCTCCTGGTGAGAAATTATCATCTTCATAGTATACATTGAAATGTTCCAGATGCTGCAACATTTATTCAGTACTCATGTTTTTTGTTTCTCTGATAGAAGCTCCCGTCCCTGATGACTTTACGACCTTCCCCAGGCTTCAATCTGACCTGACTTCTAAAAAAGGAACTCCAAACTACTTGCCCCATCACTTCGCCCACTTTCAGCTTGAAGAAGCCAGATTCGGTCATCATCCCATTGCCTTACAGTAGTAAGGAGTTCATGAAATTAGAAGGGAAATGAAGCCAGAGTCTGTTGGGCAGTCAGTATAGTCGGGTGAATGGAATCAGGTAGGACCAGGAAAGACAATTTTGAGTGAGTCCAAGAAAGTTGGAGACTTGTTGGTCTACAAGATTGAAATATAAATTCCTCCAGAGCCCTTCCTCTGCCCTTTCAAAGATTTGGAAAGGACAAATAAGATAAGGGGGGAATGTTAGGATAGTAACCCCCACCCCCAGGCAGGCTGGAATGTTAGGATAGTAACCCCACCCCCAGGCGAGCTGAGATGTTGAACCCCGAGGCGGGCTATTTGAATTTCACGCGCAGGCTATTTGCTCCAACAAGGACGTAGGTAATCCGAGGCTTCTCTTTGTTCAGGGTGAAATTTGTGCACGTGGGCCACGACATAGGTAATGCTATCTAACCTGAGGCTTTCCTTTGTTTGGGGTCTTGTGCTTCCTTCGTGTCTGGTGGGAGAGCTTGAACCCAGCTAGCTGGCTCAATAAACTCCGTTTGTGTATTACATTACTGACCGGCTCTTTGTGGTTTGTGGGAAAAAAAAAATTAGCGAGACTGGACTCTAACAGTGTTAGGTATTTGGATTATGATGTGTCTTGAAGAGTTTCTTCTTTGATCTTGTCTATTTGGAGTTCTATATGCAATGCATCTTGTGTGTGTGTGTGTGTGTGTGTGTGTGTGTGTGTGTCCATCTTGTTCCTAAGGTTTGAGAAATTTTATACTATTATTTCACTGAAAAAATTCTTAATTTCATTAGCCTATGTTTCTAGGTTCTCTTTTATCCCATTGACTCTTAAGTTTCATCTCATAATGTTGTCTCAGGATTCTTGTATATTCTGATCATGATCTTTTTCCCCCTTTACTGTCTGCCAAATGTTCCAGCTCAAGTATGCTATCTTTGAGGCGTGAGATTCTGTTTCTGTATAATCTAGTCTGTTGATTATACTTCAAATGAATTTCTCATTTTATTTATTATCTTTCATTTCTAAGTGTTCTAATTGTTTTCTTTTCAGAATTTCTATTTCTTTATTGAAATGATCTTCCTCCCCTATAATTTATCTTAGTTCATTCATTAATTCTCAAATTTTATTTTAGCTCATTAATCATTTTAATAATCAATTTAAAAATATTGCTCTGGAATTTCATCCCCTTTTATTTCTTTTTTAAATATTCTTTTTAGTTGTAGATGGGCATGATTTCTTTATTTTATTTATTTATTTTTATGTGGTGCTGAGGATCAAACCCAGTGCCTCACATGCACTAGGCAAGCACTCCTCTACTGAGCTACAACCCCAGCCCCTCATCCCCTTCTATTTCTGTGTATTGCTTTATTGTGGGATTATAACATTTAGGGGGAGACTTGTTTCCCTGTTTCCTCATGTTTTCAGAGGTCTTGGACTTGAACTTCTATTGAGATGGATTCCTCTGTGTGTGTGTGTGTGTGTGTGTTTCTTTGGTGTGTAGTTGTCTCTTTTGTAATAAGTTCTGTGTTGTTGGTATCTCTGAGCTTCAACATATGGGTTCAGTGTAATACAAGTGTTATTTTCCACCATCGGTGCTTCTCAATTTGCCACTGAAGAAACGCAAAATTTACTCTTATAGGACTGCTATAATATTGTGGGTTTTCCTGCATCTTCTTTTTGGAATCTTTCTCTGATTTTGCTGGAGGAATAGATGGCCAAGAGTGGACCTGTAGCCTTCCTCTAGTCATTCATATTTGGTGCCTAGTCATTGGTTGGGGTGTTTGTCTCTCCTATTTTATGTGTTAAAGTTTTGTTGAAGCTTGAGCCAGGTTGGTTTCTATGTGGAAGAAGATGAGCTGTCACTTTGCTGAGTTGTGGGTATAGTTCAGATATGGAGCCTCTACCTTGTGAACTTATAGTCACTTTTCAGCTCTTCTCAGAAAAAGGGGAAACAAGCAACAGAAACAACCATAATGGTCTGTATCTAAATAAAATACAAAAAGGGGCTGGGGATGTGGCCCAGTGGTCGAGTGTCCCTGAGTTCAATCCCCAGTACCAAAAAAAAAAAAAAAAAAAAGAAAAAGAAAAAAAGAAAAAGGAAGAAAGAAAAAGAAAAGAAACAACCATAATGATTAACATACGGTATTAAAATAAATGTCTGGTGCCTACCATGGCATGTTCACCATTAATTACCACAAAAAGAGTAATGGCAGGGTCAGCATTTAACAACAGAACCAATGGTAAGCATACAAGAACTACATCTAGCATTAAACAGTGAGTGTCAAATATGCCCTCCCCAGTACTAACAACCACAGCCACATGACTGGTGGGGCAGTAATTATATAAATAAAATTGTTCTTAAAGATAGCAAAATTATAGTTCATTAAAAGAAAATGGATAGTCAGGTACAAGAAAGTTTAAAATAAAAGGCAAAAAGAGGCACAGCATGAAAAAGATAGCAAGTGATGGCTATAAAGAAGGAAGAGTAAAAAATAACTAGAAGAAATAAAATAAATAACAAGAGAGACAAAGAGAGAAAGATATAAAAAGAAAATTTGGCTGTTGAAGGGGGGAGAGAGGAGAAGAGTAATAAGAGAAACAATAACAAGAGCCACTACAAACAAATTCAAACTAAAACACATAAACAAAACAACTTACCCCTCTGAAATCAAAACAAAGCAAAATAACAAATGGTTCAGGAAAGAAAAAAGTAAAAACAGAAGAAGGGAAAACATAGTAAAAATGAAGAGAGAGAAAAAAAAAAAAACATTTCCATGAACCAATCAACACAGCTAGAGCACACACATTCACGCATTCACACTGACACTCAATGGAAAATTGAGGAAAGGAAAAAAAAATCTTAATGAAAAATGAAGGGCTTGTCTCTACTGTGGTCAAAATTATTGACAAGAATGGACATTTACCACTGATGCTAGCCTGTTCTTTCAGTTTCTTCCTAGGCTGTGCACCCCTTACGGAGAGCAAGGGCTGGGTGTCATTAATCCCAACTTTGAGTTGTTCACTAAGCTGTCAGCTGGAGTGCCCTGCAACAGCTCTCAGCTTCCTTTTTCATTAGTTTAAGAACAGAATGGGAAGTAGCGACAATTGGAGTTTTATCCACTCAAACTACGCAGATGCCCTCCCAGGGTGGAGCTGAAGCAGAGTTCTAAATGTGAAGTTCAGGAGTCTGGTTGTTTAGTTCTGACTGACCTTTCCAGCTTTGTCATGAAGTGACTGACATACAGAGACTATCTCCAGCAACCCTTTTGTTGGGCATATGCCGATTTCCACTGTGCTTCTAGGTCTGGAGCAGGGGGTCCTGACAGACCCTTTCTTGGGGAAAAGCAACCAACTTTCTGTTTTGCTTATATACTCCACCACCCACAGAAGTGCTCTTCTCAGGATCAGACCTGAAGAGCACATGTGCCCACCTGTCCAGCTTCTGTGTCTCTCTCCAGCTAATCCTGCAAGCTCCCAAACCCAAATGGAAAACAAGAAGCACTCCATTCCTGTATCCCCAGCCTGAGCACCCCCATCAGCAATTTCCTGTGCCTGCCTCAGTCATGCCCCACCAGGAGGACTCTAGATCTCACAGAAGGTGCATGAAGAAACAGTCCTGATGCCTGTTATGAACTCCCCTGCTCCCTCCACAGATAGCTATCTCAGAAAACTTCATTAGAAAGCTACCCTACACTGGCTCCAAGGTGGCACTCTGTGTCTCTTCTCCACACTTTAGCCCAGAAGCACGGAGCACCCCTCACACACCACTCACCATGCTTCCTCTGGGTCTCTCAAGTTGAGATGGCCCCTCTGTTCCACCAAACCTGATATATTAATGGTCATTCATGAGTAAATAAGTTTCTGGCTGTCACTTAGACTTTGGGGAGTACTTTTAAATAGTTGTTTTCAACAATTTTGTCCAATTTTTAAATTATTTCTATTGTCAAAAGGAATAACCTAGGCTGGGGATATAGCTCAGTTGGTAGAGTGCTTGCCACGCATGCACAGGCCCTGGGTTCAATCCCCAGCACCACACACACACACACACACACACACACACACACAAAAGGAATTACCTGACCTTTTCTATGCCATCATTACAAAAATCCAATTCTCTATTTGATTTTTTAAATGATTTCTATTTCTCTGCAGAGAACTCACCATCTGCTTTTCATTATGAATATATATTTTCCTTTAAAATATTTGAATATTTTTAATAGTGGCTTCTTCAGTTTCTTGCTTGCTAATTACAACATCTAGGTCATCTCAGATTGTTTCTATTACTTGATTTTCTTTTCTTAAGTATGGATTGTAGTTTTCTGTTTTCTTTGTGTGTTTAGTGATATTTGATAGATTGTATACTGGACATTATAATGATATATTGAAGGAGGCATTAGAGTTTCATCACTGACAAATACCTGATTAAAACAACTTAGAGGAGAAAATATTTATTTTGGCTCACAGTTTCACAGCTCTCAGCCCATGGTTGGCTAGCTGCATTGCTTTGGGCCCGAGGTGAGGCAGAACACCATGGTGGAAAGGCGTGGCAGAAGAAAGCTGCTCAGCTCTTGGCAACCAGGAAGTAGAGAGAAAGGGAGAGGGAAAAGTCCAGGACAAGACAAAGTCCCCAATGGCATGTCCCCATTGACCTACTTCATCCAACCATGTCCTCCTTTCTGTGGGTTCCTCTACCTCCCCATAGTGGACTAAGCCATGGTGAATTAATTCTTCAGTGAGGTTAGTGCCCTCATGATCCAATCATTTGCTGACAGGCCCACCTATGGACATTGCTGCATTGGGGATCAAGCCTTTAAGTACAAGAGTCTTTGGGGGGCATTCCAGACCCAAGCTATAATAAGGAGACTCTGGATTTTGATTCTCTGAAGAGTTTGTTTTTCCAGTTTTTGGTCTTTGTGGGAAGTTAGCCTTGATATCCCCTATAGTGAGCATCACCCAAAATCTCTATTGTTCCCAGAACTGCTGCTTGCTGTTTTCAGGTGGGCTCTCTGGGCTTCCCCAGCATATGAATAGTTTAACAATCTGACAAGGAGTTGGTCTCAGTGCATGTAAAGATTTTGGGACCAACTCTCTCTACATCTCTCTCTCAATTTCTCCCCTAACTTTCCAACCACTAAGGAAGTCCTGAACTTTGCCCCATGAACCTTATGGCCCCTGAGCCTCATGCGAAATGTTTACCGAAAAAAAATCCTCAAGCTCCCAAATCACACCAGTTGTGATAATATTTTAAGAGTGGACTACTACTCAATTTCTACCTACCGTTTGTCATCTCCAGTACATTCATATAGTTGTTTTGAGATATTTTTCTGAAATTTTAGCTGTTATAGGAACATCATCTGATCCAGTCCTTCTGCCATTACCACTCTAAATGAGATTTTATGGTAATTTCTCACCTTAGTCTCTCCATGCCAACAAGTATTGTAAATTTGTCCCTATATCCAAGCTAACTTAGATTTTAATTTTTTTGTGTGAGTAACTGTATTTTCTACTCAAGGCACAGGGTGAGCATGGAGTTTCCATATCACTTCCCCACACCAGCTGGAATCTAGTCCAACTTGCACCTTTAATTTGCTAACATAACCACTTATAGGCTTCTAGCTAGACCCCCTAGGCAGGGGTCTCCACCAATTAAACTGGCTTCCATATTTATAAAAACAATGTAACTTCAGCATCTATCATGTATAATTAACCCTGATATTCCCATGAGCAGTACTGATATTACCTCCTATTCACCAGTTGAGCTATTAGTCTACTTCCTGATTTTAACATCTGGATTTTCTCATTTATTAGTTTTAAACACCACAAAATTTCTTAGTTTTAACATCTCTATGTTTTGTAATTGGTGCAGAGAATTCTGTATCAACCCAGTCATGCATCTTGAATAAAACACCAGAATAAACTTTGTATAAGGACTCCATAAAGTGTTTTTTAAAATCCCGCTTCTCTTATGCATTAACTACTTGAGAGATGGTGTGCAATTTAGTCAACTTAAAGTTAAAAGCTTATTTAAGAATCACTGTGAGCTGAAAATCAAGCAGTAAAGATGAGCATATTTCAGACATGTTGAGAATTCTAAAGGAAATTGTAATTTTATATATAAATGAAAACGTTCACAAAACACTGATGAGATGCCACTACATAGCTATTAGAATGACCCAAGTCTGGAACATGAACAATACCAAAGGCTGTGGAGGATGTGGAACAATGGGAACTATCACTCATTTCTGGTGGGAATAGACAATGGCACAAACACTCTAGAAGACAGTTTGGCAGTTTCTTACAAAGCTAAGTATACTCTTATCCAGAAATTGTGTGCTTTGGTATTTACAAAAGGAGCTGAAAATTTACATCTGCTCAACAACCTGCACATGGTTGTTTATAGAAACTTCATTCAGAATTGGCAAAACTTGGAAGCAACCAGAATGTCCTTCAGTAGGTGAATGGATAGATAAACTTAGTACATGCCTACAATGGAATGTTATTCAATGCCAGAAAGAGGTGAGCTTTTGTGCCATGAAAAGACAGGGGGAAATTTAAATGCATATTAACATGTAAAAGAAGCCAATCTGAAAATATTACATACTAGCTAATTACAATATTCCAGAAAAGCTGAAACTAAGGAGATGGTAAAAATATTAGTGGTTTTTAGGCATTATTGGGGAGGAACAAAAGAATAGGAACACAGATTTTTGGGGAAGTAACACTCTTCTATGTGATATTATAATGTAAACACACATAACTATACACTTGTCTAAACCCATAGAATATATAATACTGAAAGGGAAACAGTGTAAACTGTGGACTTGGACTTGGGACGGTAATGATATGCGAGTGTAGGTTCATTCATTGCAATACAAGTACTCCTCTGGTCAGGGCTGTTGATAATAGGGGAGGCTATGCATGTACAGGGCAGCGGGAGTCCAGGGGATCTCTACACCTTTCATTCAATTTTGCTGCAATCTAAAACTGCTCTAAAAATTCTACTGAAAAAGCAAAACAAATGACAGGAGTAATTCACTTGCTCACAACCCTCCATTTTCTCATTTCTCCTAGACCTTTTCCTCAAACTTTCTCCACTTCCCACTTTTGGTAGTTGAATAGTCATTTCAAATCCATCTAGTGGTATTGTATTATTCTGCTTGGGCTGCCATAACAACAGCCACAGACTGAATGGCTGGACCAATAGAATCCATTTCTTCATAGTTCTGGAGGCTGAAGTCCAAGATGAAGATCTCAAAAGGAATGGTGTCTGATGAGGCCTCTGGTCCTGGCTTGTAAATGTCTGCCTGCCATCTGCCTGCCTCTGTGGCCTTTCTTCTGTGTGTGTACAGAGAGCGGGATCTCTGATGTCTCCTCCTCTGCCTATGAGGTTACTAGACCTATCAGTTTAGGTCCCACCCTTATGACTTGGTTTCACCTTAATTACTTCCCTAAAGGCTGCAATTGAGTGGATAACCGGTATCACTACAAATAATTTGCTTAAACTTCCTTTTCTGTTTTATCACATTTATACCATTTGTTTTGATTACCTATCAAATGACCAAAGTAGCTTCCTGTATTTATTCTAAGAGGAAGTCATTGTGGTTGACCAGAGATTAGAAGCTCAGGTTACTTTAAAGTGAAGAGTGTTAGAAAGAACTCATGTTTCTAATGTGACCAGGGCCAGTCCATAGAGGAAGAAAACTAACAAGGGATTTGATGGCACTTTGAGTGAGTGACCAGTTGTAATAAGCAAAGGTGACTTAAACTGGACTTGGACTGTTCTCCACCTGATGGCCCATTGACCCACCCTTAAACCAGCTCCACCTGAGGGCCTGAGGGCATATTAACCCTGTGCTTTATAAACCCTGCCCTTGCTATGAGCAGGCGCCATTTTCTACTATCCTGCTTTGTGCTGGACATAGTTGGTGGCCCCAGCCAGAATAAAGGCTTCATTGGCTATTACGTGAGTGCCTTGTGAGACTTTTTTCCTGCAATTGGATACAACACAGTCAGCACCAGTGAGGTTGTATATATGGAATATGTGACTTTTGATGAAAATGTAATTTGGAGGGTAGTCAGGAGCCAGGATAGACATTTTAACATATGTCATTCTGAGAGATTTGTCCAAGTCTTGGGAATACTCTTTGAAAAAGCCAAGAATCTGTTATCAGTGAGACAGAGCAACTGGCAGCTGTTTTTTATTTTTTCCTTCTTTGTTGAAGGTAAAACAATAAAAGCTTATTAAGTGTTATTTGGTGAGTATGCAGCATTGGAACCATACAGTGCTCGAAATAAACATATAAAAGGAGATATAGAATGGAAGGTCACCATCAAAAAAATAAAAAAAGCACAGCAGTGGGGAAAAAGTACAAAGAGGGAGTCAATAGCTAAGCAATGGTGCTAGATCATTTTTCAAGAATTCTCTCCAAGGAAAAATGATTTTTGAGACTCAGTGCCTTGGCAATGAATAATTTTTATTTTGTTATCCCCAAAATTCATTTTCTTTATTACCAACTGGAGCATGATCTTGAAAGTAAGAAATAAATTATTGTTGCCAAAGAGTCTAAAGAAAAGTGGAGCTGTTTTTGATGACGGATGACAACATAAGTATTTCAAAATAATACTTTAATTTATTTTTTCTAAGTTTTTCCAACTAAACCAAATAAGGAGGAATGAGTTGATATTACTGCAAGAAGCAATTAGGTTTGACAGAAGGGAGAAATTCTCAGAGCAGTCCCAGCATGAGGTTTTAAGACATGAAATTGTTTTCCCAGGAAGGCTGAGAAATCTCTCTTTGGAGGTGCTTGTTAGGGAAGCAAGTACTGGGTACTTGTCTCATCCTATGACTCAGAAGCAAGGAGAGTTAGTAAGGTACAGTAGTGTATGTCAAGTCTCTGCTGGGATCAGACAAATTGGGGCTTAATTCCATCTAAGCCAGTTACAATGTTCATGTTCTTAGACAACTAAACTTCTCTGAGTCTTATTGTCATTATGTGTAAAATGGGTTTGTTATAAGTGTTGTACCCAATTTGCAGGAAAAATTCTCACAAGCCACTCACTTAATAGCCAATGAAGCCTTTATTCTGGCTGGGGCCACCAACTACATCCAGCACAAAGCAGGATAGTAGAAAATGATGCCTGCTCATAGCAAGGGCAGGGTTTATAAAGCACAGGATTAATACGCCCTCTGGCCCTCAGGTGGAGCTGGTTTAAGGGTGGGCTAATGGGCCATCAAGGGTGGGTTAATGCGCCATCGGGTGGAGACAGTCCAAGTCCAGTTTCAGTCCAAGTCCAGTTTAAGTTGCCTTTGCTTATTACATTCCCCACTGGTCTTATCAGGGAGAACAAATCTTTGTTCTCCTCCATAATCTGCCATCCCCATGTTTGGTTGAGAAAGCAGCAGGTAGAATCGATGAGACTGAATGTGAGACTGAATGCTGGCACTGGGGACTCCCCTGATAACAGGCAGGAGGAGGGGTGATATTGAAAATCCTAAAGCTCCTCCTGGGAGGAGCAATTCCTGGAACAGGTTACCTTGGCAACAGTTTGAAACAGGGGCAGGGTTGAGGAAGGTCTCTGAAGAAATTAACATTCCAATTCTTCAGTGGACAGTTTCCCAACAGTCTTCAATTTCCCTGGACTCATTCAAAATTGGCCTTTTTGATACAACCTGACTTGATTTACCTATATATACTGACTTCCTAACAGATCCTGGCTTCATCTCCCTTTTAATTTTAGGAACTCCTTACTACTGTAAAGAAAGGGGACGATGACCAGATCTGGCTTCTTCGAGCTGAACAGGGATGACGAGATGGGGGCAAGTAGTTTGGAGTTCCCTTTTTAGAAGTCAGGTCAGATTGAAGCCTGGGGAAGAACAGGTTGTCATCAGGGACCAGCGCTTCTATGAGAGAAACAAAAAACATGAGTACTGAATAAATGTTGCAGCATCTGGAACATGTCAATGTATACCATGAACATGGTAATGGTCAATAATTTCTCACCAGGAGGTGTGAGGGCTGAGAAGTTGTCCCCATAATAAGATCAGAGTTGACATGGCCTTTATTTGGGAATATAAAACTTTAACATCCACAGAGTTATCAGGAATGTAAACACAACATTTAACTTTTAATCTTATAGATCACATGTCTATCCTGATAAGATGGTAGTCAAGCTACTTAATGCCATCTGATCCTATAAAATCTTTCTACTGGTGTGACCTCTGTGTCCAGTAGAGAACCCTTTATTTCTGTTACTTAGGGATAGATAATCATACTAGTGAATATTAAGCCTACCTCTATAGGTTAGGAAGATCTGTAGGCCTTAAACTAACTAAAAACTTTTGACTTGGCAGTCACTTAATAGTTAAACTGTTTCTTTCTCTAGTTATCAGGCATTCCTGCCTAAGAATCTCTTTTGTAGCCTCAAAAGAGGCTCAAGTTACATTTAACTATTATTATTACATTTAACTATTATTTTTTAAATGCCCAGGAATGGTTGTGTTTCAGTTTCAACTGTTTTTGCTAGGTGTTTAAGATGAAGCAGCTCAAACTGACTTTTGTTTTATCTATTGCTAAGAGTCAGCTGATTTCTGATGGGAATCACTCTTGGGGGAACTTGAGAGCAGCTTTTCTGTTCTGCTAGTGCCTTTTGCGCTCAGATGGGTCCAGGTCTTGCTTGACCATGTGGCTTCCCTTAGAAGCACCAGGGATGTCTCTCCCTTCTCCAAGGACCCTTCTTTTCATAGCAAGTGCACTGATTGGCTTCTGTGGCTCAGAGTTGCAAAGCTCTTCAGAGACGTTCCCTATTCCCTGGATTCAGACCAACTCTGAGGGCAAGAGTCAAACATTGGCTTCCTTGGCCCCTTTTAATTTAACTTAAAGTCTTGATCTTAAACATCTATCAAGTTAGTTTCACCAGTCTTAAATTAAGAGCACCGGGCTTTACTTTAATGCCTATAACCTTACTGTCATTTACGCTTTCCATTAATTCAGGTTTGTACCATCCTAGGTGATTGCTTATTGTCTTAAATTAACCTAGGTTGTGTCATTAAAGCAATACTTAAAATAGCTTTTCCTGAATGTTTTATACACTTAGTTAGCCAACTTTTACAGAGCTTTTACATCACTGAAGTGACCATATCTACAACCTTCTAATTTCTTTCTCCCATCTGTTAACCTTTCTTTGTTCACAATTTCAAACAATCCTTGTAATAATTTGAATTTAGGCAAACTTTTTATCTCAACAAAAAATATTGTTATTTACAGTCTCCCAACAGAAACAGCTGAAACCTTTGAGCCTCTGTATACAAAAAAATTTTTTATAAACCTTTATACAGAATCACACATCTGTTAACCACTTCACGAGAACACAATGTTCAAGTATATAGAATTATACCTGTTGGACCCCCCCCCCCCTTTTTTTTTAAGATCTTTGGGAACCTTTTTTTCAGCGATGACAAAGCAACTTCAAAATCTCCCTTTTTTTCTTCTTTCATTTACCAAATTTATGAAAACAATCAATAATGTTACCCAATGAACTTCAAGGAGTTACTTGATGGCATATTTAACAGTTAGCATTTTAACCTTGTAAATTAATCAGATGTCTAACAAACAAAGTTACTCACAAATTCAATTTTCTTACATTTATACCAGAGAAGACACACAACGAAAAGGCAGAAAAACCATAGAACACAGAATAAGACACAAGGGAACAAGAACCAGGCGCCAAACCAAACAGGGAGCAGTGCAATGTCTTGCTAATGCTCCAGACAAGAGTGCGTATGTGCCTCATCAGGCACCTCTCTGTCCCCAGTAGGAATTCCCAACCAGACCAGTAACAGAGGACAGTGCGGCATTTTGCTACTGCCATGGACAGGAGTGTATGTGCCTTGCCAGGTAACTCACTGTCTCCAGAAGAGATCTCAAAACCAGATACCAGATGTTATGGGGGCGCCACTTACCTGTGGAGGTTTTCTCCACTGGATGCTTGCTAATTCTTTTGATTCGGCAGTTTACTCCAGTAATCTGAAGGACCGAAGGCCCACCCCGGGGCCTTGGAACGTCTCAAGGTGCGCACCCCCTGGGGTGGCACACCATTGTGGAATCCCAGAGCGCAGGTCCGGCTTCAGATTTTGTGGTGGTAAAGAAAAGACCACCAACTCCAATATTAAGTCAAATTGAAGCAAGCTTATACTAGTGCTTTGACCACCTAGAGAGACTTGTGAGTTAAATTTCAGTTGTTTACCCAATTTAAATTGAACCTTTTAAATCACATGAATTAAAGGTATTTGGATCCATTTTTTAAAAATTTTCATGATTGCTCATTTTCCATTTGCCAATCTTGATTTCATGTACATGACATCTGGACATACACACATATAGACATACAAACACAGAACATAATAGCAGAGGCCTTGTAGCTTTTTGCACTCTATTGCAATGTTACAGATGTTTAAAAACTCCATCAGAAAAACATTAACCTAGGTGCATAGGATCAAAATCATGAGCTCAAAAAAATACATTTTGGATCTCAAGAAAAAGCAAGAGTCTTAGAAAAATGACAAGGCTGGTAATGCAAGTTCAGGTAAAAAGACATTTTTACTTTTTTTTTTTTTTTCTCTTCTTCTTCTGGGGTCTAAGCTTGCTGCTTCTCCATTTACATTTCAATGCAAGTCCTGGCTGAGGTCTGGAAGGGTGGGGAACTGCAATTGTGAGCAGATACCTTATGCCTAAGGCACTTTTTCCCCTGCAACTTCTTCCTTAGATCTGGGGTTGACTGAGTTACAAAAGCTAAAACCAATCTAGAGCCTCCTTACCTCCATCACTGTTGGGGTCCCAGTTTGGATGAGCAGAAGGAAAAACCCTGTCAATCTGAACTGTAGGCAGTCCGTTTGGTCCAAGGATGGACTGCTGGGCTTCCCACCAGATCTGCTTGCACTCTTCAGACAGGAAAAGTGTTTGGAGGAGTTGGCCCGGACGGGCCTCGCAGGGCTCGGCTGCTGCGCTGCGTTCGCTACTCTCCCCCGCTGCCCTGCCAGCTCAGGCTCCAGGCTGGCAGCGGAGGGAGGGAGGGAAAAATGAAACCGACGAGAATGCTAGCACACAAACAAAGATCAGCCACACAAGAAAAAAACAGACATAAGGACAAAAGACAACCAGACTGGGCCACACAGGGAGGCCCACCAGACAACCAAATTGGGCGCCACACAGAACCAGATTGGGCCATACGGGGAGGCCCACCAGGTGTTCAGGAGCGACGTCTCGCCCTGTCCCAGAACCAGATTTGGGCCACACAGGGAGTCCCACCAGGTGGACAGGAGCGCGTCTTGCCCTGTCTTGGGATTCAGTGTAAGTGACTGCATCCACTCTGTCCTTGTCCCCCAGAAGAGCTCACCAGACAGGTAAACAGGCGGCTTTGTAGAGGCACCCAGAGAACCGAGTGGCAGTCCTCTCAGGGAGAGGCTGAGGAACGTCTCTCAGGAGCTCTCCCCTACCCCAAGAAGGAGTCCATGATCGGGCATAGGAGTCTGAATTTGTGTGTGAGGGCAAGGAGAATAAAGAATCTTGCTGGGGCCTCCAAATGTTGTACCCAATTTGCTGGAAAAAAAGTCTCACAAGCCACTCACATAATAGCCAATGAAGCCTTTATTCTGGCCGGGGGGCACCAACTACATCCAGCACAAAGCAGGATAGTGGAAAATAGAGCCTGCTCATAGCAAGGGCAGGGTTTATAAAGCACAGGATTAATATGCCCTCAGGCCCTCAGGTGGAGCTGGTTTAAGGGTGGGTTAATGGGCCATCAAGGGTGGGTTAATGGTCTATCGGGTGGAGACAGTTTAAGTCACCTCTGCTTATTACATAAGTATTAACCAATATAAAGTGCTTATGCTTTAGTAATTGTTCAGGGGGAAAAAATGCCCTCATTGTATCTATAAGATCTCCTACACAGCTCAGAGAGGGATGAAGTGAATGAGTATCAGGGGATCAGATCATGCCCAGCCCTGAGCTACAGGACTTTCCATTCACTTTCTCTCACTTGTTTTCACAACCCTGTGAAGCTTTATTCTGGACATTCATTCTCCCCTTTGTTCTCATTCTTGAGGATTTTGCTTTGGTTTGTGATGCATTTGTTTAAATGGCACCCAAGCAAGTAGGTTTGAAGGCTGTTGCTCCAGAGAAAGTTTCTGGGTACCAAGATGTGTACACTCTGTTCTAGCCTGCCTCAGGTATGGACAAGATGCCTTGACATGATCTTGGTTCCTAAAACTAAGCTCCCTTCCACATTGATGTGTGTTTATTTGATAAACTTGCTCCCACATTGGAAGAAAAAGCATCTTTCTCCCCTTCTTCATCATTACTACTTCCTAAGAGCATCCGCCTAAGTAGTTAGCCCCTCTTTGCTGACCACAAGAGAAAGGAATGGAGTACTTTTTATTATTCTCATGGGAATGTTTATGTGTGTGGTTGTGTGTTGGTTACATTAGAATTTTACAGGGTCTCATTTTTAATAATTATTCCTTTAACCTGAAGGTTTTGTGAAAGCAAAAACTTCAGCTAACATGTAAATTATCAGTTATCAATACATTAACTTATGTTCTCAGCTGGAGCTGGGATTAGTGTGAGGCAAGCCAGATGCAAGGACATAAAGGGAAGGAGGCACTTGCACAGCTCTGAGAGTGACTATCTCTTTAAATTTTGTGCTCATGGAACCTTACTCACCTCCCCTACAAAACCCAGTGGTCTCCATACTGGCATTACCCTGCTATCTCCAATTCCCTATCCATGCCATATCTTGAATTGACGCAAAGGAGAACCTCTCAGAACCTGATTAAAACAGTCAATGGCTCTTCTTTCTTACAAAAGCTTTGCCTCTTACTTTCTCTTCCCACTCAGTTGGACTATTGATTAGAAGTTCCTTAGATGTTCTGGATCTTTGTAAAGGCAAATATTCCTACTTGGGAGTTTGTCTGTGCATCCACTGCACCCCCAACCAAAGCCAGGATTTTGTTTGTTTGTTTGTTTTCCTTTTTTAACTCTTGTTTTTCAAGTAGCAGCTCAGGATCATGTCCTCACATCCTCAACTCTCCAAGTTGAGGTTGGGGCCTTCTTCTGTGAAAGCAAAGAAGCCTGATCTTGCAGCTTCTTGTGTCACTTGCTTCCTGGCTTGTTTTTCTCTCCTGTTAAGCAAGCGGGTTGCTGCTGCCTGAGGAAGGAATTGATGTCTCACCTTTCAGTTAGACTTTCTTGAGTGCCCTGCACAGAGTAATTGGGAATAAGTGTTGTCAAAATGTATGTGTAACATAGACCATATTTTACAAATACTTCTGAAGTTTCTCCTCTTAATCATTCTTTCCTCCATTCCAACAGCTCCTGAGACATTAAGACAAGGCCACGAGTCTTATTGCCTCAGAGAAGTGGGTTGCAAACTTGGAAGAAAGAAGCCCACAGAGCAAGGTTGATGGAAGACAGTACACAAAAGCAAGTTCCTTCCAGGCAGGAGAGAGAGGGAGAGAGGGAGAGAGGGAGAGGGAAAAAGAGAGGGAGGGAGGGAGAGAGGGAGAGGGAAAAAGAGAGGGAGGGAGGGAGAAGGAGAGGAGAGGAGAGAGGGAGAGAGGAGGAGAGAGAGGGAGAGAGGGAGAGAGAGGGAAGAAAGGGAGAGGAGAGGAAGAGGAAGAGGGGGGAGGAGTGAGAGAGAAAGAAAGAGAAAAAAAGAAGGAAGGAAGGAAAGAAAGAAAGAAAAAAAAAAAAAAAGAAAGAAAGAAAGAAGGAAGGAAGGAAAGACATCAGTGCTGGAAGTAAAAAAGAAAGAAAGGAGGACAGAAGTGAAGGCAGGAGGGACGGAGAGAAAGAGAACGAGAGAGAAAGAGGTAGACAGAAGCAAGTTTCCTTCCTAACACAAGCTTCTCTCCCAAAGCTTGAAGGGCCAGCAGTAGAAACAATCAGACAGGTTAGCATACTGGGGACCACCTAGGCTGCTGCTCTTTTTTCTCAGGTATGAGCTGAAGAGATTCCAAGCTTCAGAGAGAGGCACATACCATGTCCCACAGGGCAGGGAAGCAGGAAAGCAGTAATGATCGAGATCCTGTATGATTATCTATAATTATTTAATTTTTCTTATTGTGTCCCAGATGTTCCATTAGTGCCATTTATTTCAGGTACTTCTTAGGTACCCGATTTCAGTATAAACTGTGTGGTTCCATTTTCTGGGAAAAACAAAAACAAAAAGCAGAGGAAACCTTGTACAGGTAACAGCACCTGAGAGATGCTCAGAGCCTGCAAGCTCATTCAGCTGTCCTGCTGGTCCTTTCCCATTAGGGTACAGGCCAAGAGGCACAAATGAACCAAACTCCTGTGCAGCGGGTAGGCTTTTTTCTTCAGGGGAACACAAAAAGCACCTGTGGTAGAGTGGTGCTTGTGTGGAGCAATTACCCTGATTTGTGCAGGAAATGGGAAGCAGATGAAAGGCATGAGGTGGAAATCAAGGGCAGAGAGATGAGAGCACTGGGTATTCATATATGCATTTAGCCATTAATTCATTAAATATGGGTTAGCACCTGTATTTGCCAAGCCAAGTGGCAGGAAACACATGTAAAACTGCTAAGGTCTGATCGTTTTCTTTTAGGAGCTAATACTTTGGTTAGAAGAGATAAAAAAAAAAAAAAAACACATTGAATATATCAGACAGTGTAACACAGGCGACATATTTGAGGGAGCACAGAAAAGGGAAGATTCATTCTAACTGAAGAGGGAAAGGTCTTCAGGATGGGATGAATCTACTTAGTGCTCCATTTCCACTCCATCTTATCTAACACCATACTGGTCTGTCTAGTGCCGTGCAGTTCTGACATTAGTTAGCTGGAGAGAGCATAGATCCTGCAGGTTTAGAGCAAACTCCTCTGTGGGACTGCTCCTACTTCAGATGCTAGATGCAAGTTACAGGTGTCCCCAGACCACTGCACTTATGACCACCTGGTGGCAAATTTAGGGGTTCCTATGACTCTTTCAGGCTGGATAGTTTGCTAGAAAGACTCACAGAACTGAGGAAGGAGTTATACTTGCGATTATGATTTTATTGTCACTTTTATAAGAACACCCACAGGATGAGGTCTAGGAAGGCCATAGAGCTTCTGTGCCCTCTCTCCAGGAAATCAGGAGCTTCAGTATGCAAAGGTTTAATTGGGATTTTATTATGTGGGCATGACTAAAAAAATCATTGGTCTTGTCATCAAATTGACCTCCAGATCGCTTCCTCTTCCCTAGACTCCAGAGAGTCTAATCACATGGTTTGACTTTCTGGGGACTAGCTCCCCTCCTCCTGCTATCTAGGGACCTACCAAAAGTTACATCATTATCATAAAAAAAAAGATACTCCCATCACTTAGAAAAGTCTAAGGGTTTTAAGCTCCCTGATGGGAATTCAGGATAAGGAGGATACAAATGTTTTATTATAGTACATTTCAGTTTAAAAAGTTGACTAGAAGTTCAGTTGATGGCATCTTAAGTGAGTCACCAACTTCCTGTATGACTTCTAGAAGCTTTATAGGAGGCTTTGTCAACTCTGGTTTGAACCATCTTTTCTTACTCTGCCCAATGCAGGAACTGTAATTTCTACTATTATGACCATTAATAACTGAAGTTAGGATGGAAATGAACTTAATTAACTTGGTGAGGAGGTGGATGAGCAAAAACTTATTTAAAATCCACTATCAGGTTAGCTCTAATAGAGAGCAGGATCTCAGGAGTGAAGGGCAAAATACCACACGGGGACCGCCTTGTAGAAAAAGGGGGGTTTATTAAGGGAAGGGGAGAAAGGGGGGGAAGGGGGAAAGGGAAATGGGAAAGGGGAACGGGGAAGGGGAGAGCTGGTGAGAAGATGACGGCGAAAAGAGTAGAGAGAGAGTTCTGAACAAGCCGGGGCTTAAGTACAGAGGAGTGGGAACGTTACTTGTATGGTCCGGATTGGCTCAGAAAGGGAGAGACCGCCCGGGGTTGAATTCCCGCGAGAAGCGAGAGGCGAGTATTCCCAGGATCAGGAAGGGTGGGGACTCAGAGCCCACCAAAGGTGAATTCCCCGAGAGTTGGGCATTTCCGGGAAGGCGCCTGGGGGTATGGCCTGCCAGCCTGAATCTTATCCAACAAGGAGGGTGGTAGCTTTAAAGCAGAAAAGGCTATGGTTGAACGGATTTTGGTTCAAAGCTCAGCTGGCCACTTACCCAGGAGATCTTAGCTAAGTTACTTAAGCTTCCTGTGATGCATTCTCATGTGTAGGGTGAAGGTTTGAGACCAGGTGCTCTCTAAAAGCCTGTGGCTAACACTGCATTTTGACCCATATTTCATCCATTTGAAAGGCAGAGACCTAAGCCAATTACCTACTTCCATGTGAGCAAAACAAGTCCCTATTTATGTGAGCCACTGTTACTTGGATTTTCCGTGATATGCATTTGAACCCAATCTGGTATGAGGTTTCTATATGTCTAGAGTTCTGCCTACTTATTGAAAACTGATAATGTATAAAGCACTTGTGAGATGCATGAATAATTATTAAATATAGTTATGCCTT
Source organism: Tamias sibiricus (assembly GCA_025594165.1). Lineage (NCBI taxonomy): Eukaryota > Metazoa > Chordata > Mammalia > Rodentia > Sciuridae > Tamias > Tamias sibiricus. The sequence goes on along the minus strand of CM046657.1, from coordinate 89,022,997 downwards.
AAGGAATGTGCAGCATTTGGGGAAGAGAAGAACACAAGACATGTTGTATCCTCTTTGAAGTCAGGCTATTTGGAATCAAGGCTCTGACACTTATGGCTTATAATGTTGAACCAGAAAACTGCTCCCATTCTTGGTAAACTCATTCACAAAATGGTGACAGTAACACTGACTTCCCAAGGGATATGGTAGAATTAGAAAGATAATGCAGATGTTAATGTGTGTGTATGTTAAAGAGGCTGAAGATTAATCTTTGTAGAAGTCTATTTCAAATCACAACAGCTTTGCCATTGCCTTGAAAACCACAGAATTTAGATTATGCTTACTGTTTACTTTGTTTTGTGTTCTAACAAGTGATTTTGCAGAGTGAGTCACATTTTCCCCAAGGCCAACCAAAGAGCTCTTAATGTTGTTTATATAATTACCTTCCTTTGTTAAATTCCTATGTCCTCTTATTGATAGTGTTATATGGTCCTCCTGGTAGGGAATTATTTCTCATGTTGGATAGGTTGAATTTAAAATACAGTAGATGTTAGGAATTCAAGAATGGTTTAAGAAGCAAAGAAGTTATTTTATGGCCAAGGAATTCTACAGAACTGTGGAAATGAGAAAAGACCAGGCTCCCCTCCCCCACCAAAGCAAAACAAAACCTAACAAAACTAAAACAAAACAAAACAGCCAAATGTCAGGTTTAAGGCAGCTCCCTTCAACCTCTTTTATAAAAACACTAATCCCATTTATGAGGACAGAACCTTTATGACTTAATCTCTTCTGAAAAGACCTTATCTCATAATACTGTTAGGTTCTAACATAAGGATTTTCAGGGCAGGGGGTACTAATACTTAGACCATAGCATGCTTATACTTTCCCCTTAGTTTTGTTATGAGATACTGTAACAGTGGTCCACTTTATGATTTGGATATAACACTTGTTGCTCTGCCACTGCAACTTATTTTTAAAATGGACATGTTTCTTTCTCTTCCTCTTTTCCTTGCCCCTCCCTAATCTCAGGGGAAGCAGGGTTACCTTTCTTCCCCATCCTAGACAGAGTTATCTGTCCCTGAGTACACACCCACTACAGGAAGGAAGTAATCCAGACTTTGGGGATGGTACCAGAAGAGCTCAGAAATGACTGTCTCCCCAATTAACAAGTAAATTACAACTCCAGACAGAGAACACATGGAATGTAGCCTTTGAGTCACCTCTTGAAAATCCCCGTTTCTGCTGGTGGGCAGAATCACAGCCTTTGAGACAGCAGTCCCCTATGTTTCTCCTTTGCTAGCAAAGCAATAAATCTTCTTTTTCCTTTTTCTCAAAACTGTATCCTCGTTATTGGATTGGCATAGGGGTCAAGGACTAAGCTTTCAGCAATACCTTGACCTTGAACTTCCCAATCTGTAGAACTATGAGAAATAATTTTTTACTATTTGTAAATTATCCAGTTAAGGTATTTTGTTATAGTATCCCAAATAGACTGAGACACATAACACAATGAAACATGGGAAGAGCTCAGATGAGCACTGCCCAGATCTCATAGGACTCTAAAGGACTCCTGCTGCAGGTTCTTGTTGATCCAAGATGCAAAGAAAAGACCACCAACTCCAATTTCAAATTAAAGCAAGCTTATATTGTATACACACAAAGAGAGCTGGCCAGTGGCTGCCCCTCCCAAACACTGGGCTTGGGGTCAGCCCCGCTCCCCGGGAAGACAGGTTTTTATAGTTCAAAGAGTTATAAAAAATCTTGGGAACTTACAGCTAACAAAGTTCAGACATATACAATTCAAGGGCAAGTGGCAAACTAATGACCTACATGGCATTGCATTCCAAGGGAGGGAGTAAAGTCAAACCCCACATCAAAAGTTTATGAGGCACCGTTAGTTTTAGAGAGAGTTGTTATCTGGTCAAGGAAAGCCAGGCCTGAGTGAGCTCAAGGCCTGGGCAGGAATGCCAAACAATTTTAAAACATCAAAATGTGATCAGGACAAATAGGAATCCTAGCATTTCATAGAAAACTGAAGTGGACTTTTCATAACTTTTTGACAGGATGGCTCCCAGTCTTAAGATGGAATTAGGCTGGGTTTATCAGTTCTGAAGCCTACAGCTTCATGGTGCAACATGGGTTCACTGGTCCTCATGGGTAATGGGGTGGTAGTAGAAGTGAGTTGAAGAGGAACTTTACTCAATTTCATGGATAAAACATTTAGTGCAACTTCTGACAAATACAAGTCCTCAATCAACATTTTTTCTTGTCTCTACTTGTCCACTTCCTCGCCATCCTGCCCAAGGCAGTCCAAATTGAGCAGAATTGAAGTATAAAGGTGAGACAGGGCAAATGGCAAATGTCCCATGCCAGAAGCAGGGAGGGATGGGAGCAGAAACGAGAGTTTTGAATTTTGCCAGAGCCTCATGATCCTAGGAAATGGAGAAGGGTAAGAAATTCCTTTACCAGCAATAGCTTTCTGTGAAGAACAACCCTTTTCCTTATGACCTAGATAAGATTCACGGATGCCCCTTTTGGTTACCAGGACAAGACCAGATAGAGACATCACAAGTTCTCATTCTTGGCCTCATAAGTGATTAGATAAACTGTGTCATCCAATCTGATCTAGGAGCAAAATGCTTGTTTACCAAACTAAAATTCTCTCCTTTCCCCAGACCTCTGAACTTTGACCAATCTCTGCTCGAGCCAGGAGAGGTTAAGGGTCTTTCCCAGAAAAGAGGCGGGCCTTAGGATAAAATATCCTCTCAACTACTAGTCCTTCATCCCACATCCCTACACTGGGTTCTTTTCAACCATGTATGCTCCTCTCTATAAAAAGAAATCCTTTTTAACTCTTAGCAAATTTATGTTCTCCCTATTGCAGTAGTCCCCCTCCCTCTGTTACAATAGTCTCTTTCTCTTCTTGCAATGATTTTTTCTAAAAATGTCTCTTATGAAGTCCAGATCTGTTTTTTATTGGAAACAGTTTTGTGATAGACAGCCTCCAAGATGGCCTCAGGGATCCCCACTCCTGGTATTTACTCCCTTGTATAACCTCCACTCTTTTGAGTGGGCCTTTGTGGGCTGGACCTAACACTTTGCTTGTAATGAATGGACAAAGGTGATTGATGTCACCTTTGAGATTAGGTTGCAAAAGACTGATTTCTGCTTTGCTTGCATTTCCTTTCTCAGGCTCTCTTTGGTTTGCTGGTCTTGCTGAAACAAGCCACTGTGTTATGAGCTGTCCTGTGAAGAGGCATGTGTGATGAGGGACTAATGGCAGTTTCTGGCCAACAGTCACTGGGGAGCAGAGGCCCTCAGTCCAGTGGCCTCCAAAAGTAAATCTTTCCAACAACCATGTGAAAAGGACAGCTGTGAGTGAGCTTGGAATCCCAGTCAATTCTTAAACTGACCATGGAACTGAGTGATACTTTGATTACATCTTGGTAAGAGACCCTGAGCCAGATCAGTTAAACCATTCTTGGATTTCTGGCCTACTGAAAATGTGTGATAATGAATATTGTAAGCCACTAATTTGGGGGATAATTTGTTAGCTAGTGCTATGGTTTGAAGGTATCCCCAAAAACATGTGGTGGAAATTTTAATCCCCAATACAACAATGTCAGGAGGTGGGGTCTAATAAGAAGTGATTAGGTCATAAGGGCAGGGTGAATGGATTAATGCCGTTATCATGGGAATAAATTCCTTATAAAGGTTTGTTCCTCTTTTACTCTCTCTTCTTACTTTCTCATGCCCTGTTGCCTTCCATCATGGGATGATACAGCAAAAGGGTCCTCAGCAGATGCAGATACCTTGATATTGGACTTCCCAGCCTCCAAAGCTGTGAGCCAATACATTTTAACTTATTATGAATTAACCAGGCTTAAGTATTCTGTTGTAGCAGCACAAAACAAAGACAATGGCAATAGATAACTAATACAAATTTGATCTTGGAAATTCTCTGCAGGAGGCCCAAGATCTGGTGAGACAAAGCCTGCCTCCCAGGGGGAGTTCCTGGGTAGCTGCAGGAAGGGCAGACCAAGCATGGTGTTTATAGTAGAGACTGAATGAACACAGGGACAATGGACAGACCATGTTTTACAATAGAGCTCTGCACCAACCAGGCCAAGAAGCCAAGCCATAGCTTCTGTAGCAATTGTCCCCAAATGGTGAGGACTTGGTCCCTGACTGCCAGCTACCTTTTATTTGTCTCCATTTCCAACTCAGACCCAAGCCATAAGAGGACATATTCTCCTCAAATCAATCACATAAGATGCTTCACTTTTAATCATTCTGCTTCCAACTTTTCCATCACTCAGACTTCCAGTCTGAACATATCTGGAGCTGTCCACATACCCTATTTTGCTTTTTAACTATAAAGCCTTCTCCTTCCTCTGCCTTTGAGTCTCTGCCAAAGAGCAGGTGATGGTGGCTCACTCTCTTGTTGTAACAACCTCTGTATAAGCAGCCTGTGCACTCTCATTTGGGAGATCTTTATTTCCATAGCATCCTCTGCCTCCAAGCACATGCATTCTGCAGCTTTCTGCTGGTCACCCAAGGAAGGTTGGCTTTGCTTATTGACTGGAATCTTTACTCTAAATAAATTAGGGGAGGGGGAGGGAGTCTATGGATAAAATAAAATATTTCTTTCTCTTTCACTCCAGTGCTCAAAAGAGTAACACAGATTCAGAATGAAGTTACGGAGCTTTCCTTTGTTCAGACAGTGAGAGAAAACTCTGGATTGTAACCAGAGTAGAAAGGGTGGTCTTTATTCCCAGCCCAGATGACTGTTTTCTAAGAAATAGGCCTAAAGACAGAACTTGAAGTCTAATTGCCTGTATTGTGGATAGAAAAGTCTGAAGAAAGAAAAAGAGTCCTATGGTGGTAAAATAAGTTTCATTTCAAATACCATCAGGATAAGGGCACCATGGAGAGTTCAGGGTGGAAAACTCAGCCCCTCCTCCCACCATTCCACTCTCCCAAAACTCCCCTTCTCCACTATGCACTACTTAGCAAAGCCAGATGGTCAGACAGTTCTGCTCAGCCAGAGAAAGCTACTGACAGTCACTATGTGTCTACAGCTAGGGGACTCTAACATCCCACAGGGCTGTACAGGACAGATCATTCAGAAGGGAGGGGCAGGCAGGAGCATTTGAGGCATATCTTTGAAGCTCCAGTGCCAGAGCCCAACTCCAGCAGGGGTTGTGGAGACACAAGCAGATGGACAGACGTGAGGAGTCCGCGAGAACGGTGGAGAAGCAGCACACAGACAATCAAGTCAGGGGCTGAATCCCAAAACTTTACTTTTGCATTGTATGTTATATAGTAAAATTCCTTGGCAGTATACATTAACTTTTGTGGTTACATCAAAGGAATTTAAGGAAATCACAGTCATAATTTTAGGGAAGTAGCAAACATCTATTGATTACATTCCAGACATTTAGTCTTTTATCCAACATATTTCAAGGTCTTGTGGAGACCATGGTCACACATTATCTAAACGCTTTGCATCTCTGCCAAACTTTATCTGTAACCAGTCTAGGTTTGATTCATTCTTATGAGCCATGGACTCTTTGAAGCTATTCCTCCGTACCACCTGTTTATCTGCCCGATTGAAGTTAATTTTTCCTGCCTGGTTTTAAAGCACTATTGTATTTCTGCTTAAATTCATTTTCCATTAACTCTAACTACTAGTCCTAACTTAAGGTCATAACGTCCTGTCTATGCCCAGGAGAGTAGGAGGGTTCCTTCAGGGGGAGACCAGAGCCTTTCTCTAATCGGATATGCAGATCTAAAAGACCCTTTAACAATGGCAAGAATTAACTTAGAGGCATTTTCCTGCCTTGACTGTTCTGACTTCTGAGAAAAGACCCCAGGGGGGTTCCGGGATTGGAGTCTTAGGGCCTTGCAACATAGCCATCCTAAGTTTATCAAAGAAAACTCTGCTTGGGACCTTGTACTTTCACATCTGATACCACAGAGTCCACCTTGCTGCAGTTTATACATGTAGTCTCATTCCCTAGCAATATTGCATTAGTTTTAGTGGTCATATGAGCTGTAAAGAGAATTCCAAGGACAGAAAAGACAATGACAAACCAACCCAACACTATCTTTATGCCACATCTCCCTAGAGGATAATCGCCTTGGGCCATCCACCCTTGGAGAGCCTTGCTCATCCTTAGGTCAAGAGAGAGAGATGTGGAACTCTAGGCAATATGGCTTTGTTCTATTATTCAAAGAACAAAAGCTGGATCCTGGGAGAGGCAGCTAATAATTGTGTCCATGCTCCTTTCCAACACCTTATGATTTTTAGCAGTGAGGATGGACTTTCCTCCTCATCAAAACTCCGTGAAGAACTCATAGTGCATATATTTAGTATCTTTTTACATACAACTGTTTGTATACAAAGTATATTCATATTCGTACAATTCAGGTCTTCAATCATGCATTAAGGAAAAGTGAAAACTCAGGAGTTCAGTGTCCACCAGAGCTCATCCACCAGGCTGAGGAAACCACGTCATTGCAGGCCATAGGTTATTGCGGAAATGTCCTTAGAACAGTGGCCTCAGTGGAGACGCGGGGATGGATTCTCCCCCTGCCTATTTCTTTCTTGCTGGTAGATGACTAGAGAAGTAATTGTGGGAGAGAAAAAAGGAGGCATCATGTGGGATATATCATGATAGAATCTGACCTGAATCTTGTCCAGATTTGTTTGTCTTTTCTTATCTCTTGGCCTGAGGAAACTTGGGGCTGAGGCAGAGATGCTCTGAGCTTGACAGAATTTCCTGAAATACAGGGTGGTTGTAAAGATGGGAAGAAATATTGGTTGTGGAAATTCCCAGCAGAGAACTGAGCACATAGGAAACCCCAGTGAATTGTAGTAGACTCAGATCTAGGACCCAAGACAGGATATGGAGAGAAAAATTGCTATTGGTTATACCCTTTTCTTTGGCAGTGCTCTGGAAATTTTAGTACAATGTCAATGAAATATAGAAATTTTTTCTTGCCATTGGGTTAGGGCAGGTAGGAGAGAGAATAGTTTTGCTGAGCTTTCTTTCTTCCCTTTCTTTGTAGCATGGGCCTTTGCCTAAGTTATACCCCATTTTCTTTCTACTTCACCAAATTCAACATATTTTTTTCTTTCATTACTCTGTTCTCCCAGGTAATAATTCATGTTACATATTATGTATCAGTGAAAGAGTGCTGATTACAGTTGTTAAATTAAAATTAAATATGTAGGGAAGTAGTCTTCCTCTCACTTCTGAGCCTCACTGAGCTAAGAAAATGTGGTTACTTAATAGCGAAACCATGGTAACATATCATTTAATGTCTTGCTGTGGCGATTTTGATGCTTTTTAGGAGTGGGGAGGGGGAAATAACCATATGACTTATATCCACAGAGAATAAACTAAACTTAGCCATTGGTAAGAAATGGGCATCATCATCTGCTTGTTTCTTTGTTCTGGTCTATGATCTGACTTCCTGGGGCTGTTTTCTGAAGTGCCAGATTTCACCCAACGAGAAATTGCTCCTTCCTTGTAAAGCTCACCTTTGAATAGAAACAATCACAGCCTGATAAGTACTGGGTTCCTTCTTGGTGAAGCAGTCAGCCGGTCTGAGCCCATCAGCTTCACAATCAGCAGCTGTTCTAGAATTCAGAGCCACAATCTCTGTCACTGCAGACAGATGCAGAGCTCGGAAAAAGCTGCAAAGATTTAAGATTTTTGCTTTGTCATGGATGGTGCCAACTTCTACTCTTTTTATAAAATGTCCTGACCCTGGAAATGATCCTGCCTCAGTTTTTTGAATCTTGCCTTTGGGTAGGTTTTAGTCTCTGGAAAGTTTGCTCTTGCCATATGGCTGAGGATACACAAGCTGTTTGGGCTGTGAACTTGGAAAGCTGACCGTGAAGACCAGCTGCCTAGGACCGGCATTGTGGCCAGAATGCTCCCAAGGGCCCACATATTGGGGCTTCTAAACTCCAGCAGGTGGCAAAGCTCTGATGTCAGTTGAGTTGATGGTTTATATTTGAAGCATTTTAATTCTATAATCATTCTTAAACACTTCGTTTTTTTCTCCCGTCTCAGTGGAAAAGGGGTCCTACCTCTGCTAACCTTTGTGCTAGCCCTGGATTACCCACTTCTGGAACTCATTTCCTCAGCCCTCTGTCCTCTTTTACCTTCATCTCCACTAGCACTTTGCATTCATCCTGCAAACGTGCTCCTCAATCGCAAAATGATTCCTTAAGCTACCTACTCTGGTATCTTGTCTGTCTCATCTAAACTAGCCACCTCCTCAACCTGGAGTTCCTTGTGTGCTTCTCTTCTAACAGTCATCTTTTTTTGTTGGGGCAGGTACCAGGGACTGAACTCAGGGGCACTCCACCACTGACCCACATCCTCAGCCCTATTTTGTATTTTATTTAGAGACAGGGGCTCACTGAGTCGCTTAGCACTTTGCTTTTTTTTTGCTGAGGCTGGCTTTGAACTCATGATCCTCCTGCCTCAGTTTTCTGAGCCCCTGGGATTACAGGTGTGTACCACCACACCCAACTCTTAACAATCACCTTATTTACAGTTCTTATAATTTTTTGTTTACATATTATTTTACCTGTATGCCCCATTACAATATCAGTATCCCAAGGGCAGCAATCTCATGTTTGCCTTATTCATTACTGTGTCTTGTATAGATAAATGAAGACCACCCAAGGGAGAACAAGCAAAGGTTATTTATTCAGACCGTGTTATAACAGTGTAATCAGTCACCCTCACTTGCATTTTGGCAGAGACTCAAAGGCAGGCCGAGCAGTGGGAAAACTTTAGCATGGGAAAGAGGGATGGCGGGTAAACCCTGGCTGGGTGTTGTTGGCAGGCCAAGATGGAGGTAGACTAACTAGCAGCAGGGCACCTGTATTTGGCTTTCCCCTTTTGGTCCTGCGTTGGAAGCAGGAGCCCAGAATAGGGAAGCTGGAAGTTATTAATCAGTTCCTGGTCATTTGCGGTCCGTTGTTACAGGGATTATTCTTTGGCTTCTGGGACTGATTGCTGTAGATAGTGGGTTGGCTGTGAGTCAGAGTCCTGTTTTTATGCATATTTGTTTGTATATTAAGTTTTCAATTTCCAGGACCAGCACAGTGTCCAGCATAGAGTAAGAACTCAGTAAGTATTTACAAGTTAATTGATAGGCAGATGGCAATTCAGAATTTGACATTGTGCCCCTGTGATACTAACTCCCTCTTTACTAACCCTATTTCCTTCTTTACTAGCCCCATTTCCCTATCACCTCCTAACTGTGGGTAAGTTGGACAGACTCTTCCCCAAGATTTTCATTTTTCTCTTTATATTTTTCATAGAGAACTACTAAGTACCACAGTGACAAACAGCACTTCCCAGGGAAACTGAGCTCTGGATTCTTATTTCTAGCTTAAACCTCTATTCTGTACTGCAGGTCTACTGTCTTATGGACATCTCAATGACAATGACCCACCAGCCTCTCAAGGTTCATCATCAGCCCCTCCTCCCTGGGAAGACTTCCATCTTCTCCAGATTTTTCTGTTTGTTTTCATTTACAGCAAAAGCACTACCAAAGTGGTTTCTGGTTTTATGGGAAAGTAAATCAGGATAAATGCGAGTAGAATATAGGGCAGGAGGGAAAATGAAAAATGCGGAATTGGTGGTATTGGCAGGAAGAGAGCCCCTTTGGGGTGCATGAGGGGGCTGGGTGGTCAAGCCATCTCAAGGACTGGAGCTGGGGAAAATGATCTGATGTGAAAGACACCAGCTGGGGACCCCAGAATAGCATCTGAATCTGGGTACTTCAACAGCAAAAGCACTGGGACATTGGGAAGCACCTCAGAAAGCAGTCATTTCTGTAGGGGGAAGGAGTGGGCAGGGACAAGGTGGAGGAGGCCTAGGAAGGGTGTCCAGATGGTGAAGTGAGGTGTATGGGCCATGATCCCTGTGCATGGGTGTCAGCTGAGACCTCTTCGGTACTCAGGAAGGGGTAGGGATCTTAAAGTAAGAACAGCATACAAAAGAGACTCTCATTTTTTTTTTGTTTGTTTTTTATCTGCCATCCAGGACTTCCCAGAATTTTCTGAGGAAGGGCTTGAATGGGGTTGGGTGTTCTCATCATGGAAAAGTGATTGGGTTGCATCCAGTAGGAGCATCTCCCCTTTCACCCAAGACCCAGTGCAGTCTAGGGTAGGGAAAGGACCCCGTACAATCACAAGCTTTGGGAGTTGAGTTATCCAAGGCTATTGGTTCTTTGGTGATAGTTCTCTTTTCCACACCCCATCTTATGCCTGTCTTATGCAAAAATATGATCTAAACTCCTATAGGTTCTGTCTTCCTAATTGTTCCTGAATCTGCCCCTTTTGGTCTACTGCCTGTACTGTAGCATGGCTTAATACCTCCTAGAAATTCACTCTAATTGGGTACCTGGAACCTACATTTCTGGACTCTCTCCTGAAAATCCATCCTACACATTGCCCTCATTCTCATTGTCTTCCATTTTGCTCTCTTTCATTATTATTATTTTTTTCCTCTTATACAACACTTGGATCTTTTTAGAAAATCTGCAGTTGCCGGACACAAAGGGTGGAACCAATACCTGGGATCCCACTAAAATGGTTGTTTATTTTCATGTATTCCTTTACCAGGACTGTGTGAAGAAAACCACCTGTGCACAAGAGATTTAAATATTTAGAAGATGAAAAGTATGAGATAACACATCAAAGGGAATAGGGGAGACTAGAGAAAGTGGAGGAGGCAGCTGTAGTAGAAGAAGATGATCTTCTAGTAGAACCTCTGAGGGTCTGGGCTTGTTGCTGGCAGGCATGGGGAGCCGAGAGGGAAAGTCTGCACTTAGACTCGACTCCATGTCTCTCAAATCAGAGGTCACGTAGCCCGGTATTACCATATGGATTAGGGGAACATGGACGAGCTCCTCTCTAAAAAAATTAAATGAAATTCTGGATAGTGTTGAAGTTCACATTGTGGGTTTTAGCATTCTAGAGAGAACCATCCTTATTCTGGCAATATAGATCCTACCAACTCAGTCTGGAGAGGCTGAGCATAAAAGATGATGGCCAGACTAAATATAAAAACAGATCTCTAGCCCATTGTCTATAGTAACAAGCTCACAAATCAGCCCACTATCTATAAGTCAGACTTGTAGAAAGTCAGATCACTATCTCTAGCAAGTAGCCCAGAGATCTATAAAACAACCCTTGTAATAATCATCCCTGAACAGCAAGGACTTGATTAATAACTTCCATCTTCCCTAGTTGCTCTTCCTACTTCCAGCTTAGGACCAACAGGAGAAAGCCAGACTGATCACCTGGGATACCCTGCTTCAGCCCACCTCCAGCATTGCTGCCAGCAGTCCCCATTCAGGGCAAAATTGAATCCTTCCTTCTTTCCCACTCTGAAGTTTGCCCACTTCTCTACCTGCCTGTGATTTGCCAGGATGCACGTGAGGGTGGCTAACTCCTTATACACATATAGCATGCTCTGAATAAATAGCTTCTGCTTGTTCTCATTGGAGTAGTCTTCATTTATTCCACCCTTTGAAGTAAAGTCTTCTAGTCACCAAACCTTCCCCACATATCCAGGACCCCCAGCAGCTGTGCCATGGAGGGGAAAGAAGACCCATATATGCAACCATGGAACAAACCAAGTGAGCTAAAAGAGAATCAACTGAGCCTGTAGTTCTTGTATATGGACAGACAGCCAAAGTCACCAGACTTGAGAAAGCCAGCAGCCATAGCAGAAGATCAGAGAATAGAACAGAGTGACCTTGGAGAGAACACATCATTCAGAACAAGCTTTTGAAAAATATTTTAATGAGATCTTTGGTGAGACTTGAGAAGATATTGCATCCACCAAAAAACAGCGGGCTGTGAAAGACAAGGGAATAAAAATTCCTCCTGGAAATTAAAAGTGGATTACTAAAATTAAAAAGATTGCAAGATTAAGTTAGAAACTCTAACAGGACAGAAAGCCAAAAGATATAACTTTTTCTGTAGCTGAATTCAGAAATGGTTAGAAATGAGTGCCTCTGTGTTGGGGCCCTGGAGTAAGGTGTGGGTATTAAAAGTCCTTTGACCCGTGTGTCAAAGGACCATGTACGTGGGTCACTCCAATGGCAATAGATAATCTAACTGCAAATCTGACAGCTTATTCTACTGTTCCTGGTTTTATGGATGTAATGCCTTCCTATGTCTCCTCCCAATCACATTAAGAGGTAGAGCTCAGTCTCTCTTAACCATGACCTCTCCAAGGGGAACCCAGCCCTCCCTCCCTCCCCACATCTGCTTCAGTTCCACTCAACTACTTACTAGGCTATTCAACATAAGCTTATGAGCTAGAGCTGTGGGGGTCAGACATAGCTGGTTTAAAACTTAGTTATGTTCTGATTGCAAAATGGGGATAAGAATATTTGTCAAGGCTTTAATGGGGATCAAATGAACTACCTACTACATGCCACACACTTAGCAGGGCCCCTGGGCACACAGTAAGTGATCAGTAATACTGACAGTAATTAGGGCTCCCAGAACTAGCCTCGTGTTCACCCCAGCTTTAACTCTACTTTTGCTACTTTTTAATGCCTAAAACACTTGAAAAAGTCACTAAACTCTCAGCTTTATTACCAAGCACACACCCACAGATAGTTCCTCCAGTTCTCAATTTTGAAATGATGTTGCCTATATGTATTGTTGAAGCCACAATTTATAAAGTAACTTGGGGCCTCAGCTGGATTTTTAAAAAATGTTTTATTAGTGCAATAGGGCTACACATAATAGTGCAGTTCATTTTTACATATTCATCAGTGCATGCTAACAAAGTTTGTTCCTTTTTTCTGGGGGGGGGGGGCAGGTACCAGGATTGAACTCAGGGGCACTGGACCACTGACCCACATCCCCAGCCCTATTTTGTATTTTTTAGAGACAGGGTCTCACTAAGTTGCTTAGCATCTCGCTTTTGCTGAGGCTGGCTTTGAACTCCTGATCTTCCTGCCTCAGCCTCCTGAGCCACTGGGATTACAGGTGTGCACCACCATGCTGGCCAAAGTTTGCTCCTTTTAGTCCCAGGTACTTCCCATTTTCCTTCCCTTCTCCTTCTCCCAGTTCATTTACCAGTAGGCACCTAGGATGGTTCTATAACTTGGCTATTGTTAATTGCAGTGCTATAAACCTAGCTTTGCATGCGTCACTACAGTATACTGATTTTAGTTCACAAACTTTAGCCAGCTGAGTTCGGATCAGCATTTCCTTTCTGTTCTCAGTGAACTGCCCTCCTCCACAGAGCTCAAACCTCACCAACTGTGAGGCTATCAGGATTCTGACCTGGTCCCTTTCTCACAGACTTGATGTGAATGGCCTCGTCTCCACTGCTGCCATCTGTCTCCTACTCCACACCCTGAGCATCACACTTGGTTTTGTGATTATAGAGTGCCTTACCTATGTCAAGGTTTGCTCAGTGAACGAGCAAGTTCAAGGTAGGTGCAGAAAAAGTGGAGGCCAAATTTATTTGATGAGCAGAATTTGCTAGTGTTTGGCAAGAACAAGCACTTGAAAAGAAAAGCCAGCCAATTCAAATGCTAGAACCTTCTGTCACAGAAAAGGTCATGGGGAAGTCACCCTGTAGGGCTGGAAGGTATGGGGCTTCAGACTCCAGAAGGTTTCTGGTGGGGTGGATTGGCTGCCAATCCACCCACAGAGGGACTTGAAGTCAGTGTGCCTTATCCAATTCAATTCTGATGCCTCTGTCTCATTCTGTAGATGTGGCACTGCCTGAGAAGCACATACCATATCCCAACAAGGACACTGGCTCACCCACCCTTCCTTCCTTCCTTAAGTTAATTCATCTGGTCCAACTACCCCATTCTTCTCAGCAGAAAAAAAAAAAAAAAAAAGACCTTCTTACAGGAAGGTCAAAAGAGCTGCCAAAGGTCATATAGAGAGTGGGAAGGCCAGATTAGAGCTTGAGTTTCCCAAATTCCAGGCTAGTGTTCTGCGATGGTGGGGAGGAAGGGGTTGAAAGGAAGGGGAAACACTCAATGCAGTTGAGGTAACTGCCTCAGTTTTGATGTCCACAATAGAGTCGATGGTCTGGGAGCCCCACCTCTCACCTTGGCTTGGGTCTTTGGTATGGTGTATCACTTGTTAAAAAAAAAAAGGGGGGGGGGGTTGAAAATACTCCCATCAGAGGCCTTGCCAGGATATGTAGCAGATACTAAGAAATTAGTAATACCCAGCTAAGTACAGTCTAATGTTGAGACTTCAGTGCAATAGGCACACCAGCTCTTTGTGAATCTTGGTCTATGCCTGTGGGCTCTGGCAGAGTGACACGGAGAGGATAAATCAGTTGCTATTTTATTGGAGGCACCATGGTAGGATGGAAGGCCAGGCTGTCACCATCAGCTCTGCCATAGAAATGGTGAACATGGCAGGATTGGAAGGGCATGGGGTTCCATCATAGCCCATAGCCCCCATTCCTATGGGCAGGAGGGGATGGGTCACTTTAATACTTCCCACCCAGCTGTTTCCCAGGCCAGCTTAAGCAGAACACAGCAGAGCAGTGGAGAGGGCCTGGGACCTAGGGTGCAGGGTCCAGACACCAGCTGCTGCAGCTTCTGCTCCTTTTAGTGAATGGCCTAAGGAAAGAGATGGCCCTGGCCTGGTCGCTGCCAGTGGGAGCTAGGAATGTGGGTGTGGGGAAGGAAGGGCCCTCAGAAAAGGAATAGCAGGAACAGAGAGAAGGGCATGGGGACATAGGCGAGCTCCCAGGTTGGGGCAGTGTTGGCGAAGAGGAGGGTCACAGCCACATTGGGGTTGCCCTCATCAGGCTCAAACCACTTCTGGAGACATCTCCCACTGTTCCTGTGCTCAGGACTTGCCTTGAAGGAGTTGCTCCAGATCTTCTCACACAGGTCAGTTGGAGTGGGGAAGTAATGGGGGAAAGAGCGGCAGGTGTCCCCTTCAGGGCAGCGGTTCCTTCCTGTGGTGGGTTGAGGATAGACAGCTTACTTCCCACTGCTCCCCCATGTCCCCATCATTTACTCTGTGGTCGGGGAGACATAGGGAGGTTTGTATCTGCACCCAGGTTGGAGGACCCCCAATGGGTCTGCCTTCCTCCGGGGTCCTGTCAGTGCCACTCACCCTGACTCCAGTTCCAGCTGCTGTACCAGTTGGATTTGCAGGTATAGGAAGTGCTGCAATCTGCCCACCACTCCTCACAGTCTTCCCAGCACAGGGGCACATCCACAATCCGTTCTCCCTGCCCACTGGGCCCCACCTGGGTGCAGACATAGTGAGATACAGGAACATTAATAGCAGCAATTTGAAAACTACTAATAGTATAATGGTACTTGTGCC
Organism: Tamias sibiricus; assembly: GCA_025594165.1. NCBI lineage: Eukaryota > Metazoa > Chordata > Mammalia > Rodentia > Sciuridae > Tamias > Tamias sibiricus. The sequence goes on along the minus strand of CM046657.1, from coordinate 89,007,639 downwards.
AGCCATCTGTACAGCCTGCCTTATAAACTCTCAGAGTACTATTATTTTACAAATGAGAACAATGAGGCTAAGTGCCTTATCCTAGGCATACAGCTAGTAGGTACAGAGATGAATTTAAACTCAGGTCCATCTAATTCATCAAGCTCTCCCTTGGTGATAGTCTCTCATCCTTCTGTTATCTGACGAGCCTCCCCCATGTCATCCTTTAGGGTCAGAGGCAGCTTCCTCTTCACACCTTTCTCCAGCAAGGCCTTTGTCTCTCCTCGTGTTCACAGGGAGACAACATTTCCTGCTCTACCAGTCTCCTGGAGATACCATCATATTACAGAATGGAAGCTCCAGCTCTTAGCAACAAGGAATCATATGATTTTACCCTCTATTTCCTCACCAGCTGGATCCAGGGTCCCAGGTTAGGGGAACACTGATAGAAGCAGATGGCCTGGAAGAAGTGTTTCTGACAGCTTGGGGTCAACAATCCACAGTGAACCAAGGTGAAGTTGTGGAGTGGGGATACCTCAAGGTGGGCTTCCCAGCTTGTGGTGGCTGTGCAGCAGGCATTGTCCTTCCAGGGGATACACTGAAGGTAGAGGAAGAAGCAACAGGGGAGTAAGAGGCAGGGTTGTTGAGTGTCTAGGGCAGAAGGATGCAAAGTAAAAATGCTCCTTAGGAGAAACCTGAGCAACTGGGATACCATGAGGCCAGCAGGAGCAACCTTGATAGTCTTCAATATTCACCTATAGGGCAGAAGGCCCCTGCACACAGACCTCCCTGCCCCAGGCTGCTGCAGTCGCTGCTACAGTCCTCTGGAACACAACTTCTGGGATTTCAGTTCCTGAGAGGCAGCAGAGGTCTTTTGGGGAAAAGCAAATAGAGAGGAGACCCAGGAGGATCGAGGTTGCATAGGGTCAGAGGGACTCACAGGCTAGATGCCAGCTCTGCTTCTCCTCCCACATCCCTGTGAATTGGCTTTAGGAGTTTGGGGAGGGGACCATTAAGTCATGTTTCCCCAGGACCTGTTGGTAGGAAGCCTTGTTTTGACCTGTGCTGAATCATCAGATGGTGACGGTAGGTCACCATCTGAGCCACTCCCAATGTGGCCAGTGCAGTTCAGAGATGGGAACTTGGGATCACTTTCAACCTAAGGAACTAAATGATCTGGATTTGTTGGGGCCCAGAGACATTTTGGCATTTGTGTTCCTTCTATGATCTGCCAAAGAAACCCTCTATCACCCCTGGCCCGACTCTGGACTTTATACCTCCACATAGAGCTTGTCTTCTGGGCCAGGCTCTCTCTTGTGGTGCTTGGCATTCATACAGACATTGAGTGGCTTGTCTTCAGCCCAGGTGGGCGTGACTGTCCACAATCCTAGCAGGAGCTGCCACCACTGTGCCATGGCCTGCTGCAGAGAGGAGACTCATGCTGCTCAGACAATGAACAGGACACCCCCCACTCCACTCCCTTCACCTACCAGCACTGAAGAGGAAGTACAGACTCCAAGGCTCCCTCAAGTGGCTGAATCACTGGCTGCTCTTAAGACCCTCTGGGGCAACATCATACAATGTCACAGTAGATGGAAGAATCCTTTGAGGTCTGATGCCAACCCCAACCATTGTATTGATTCAGTCCAATAAGGGAGAGACAAGCCCAACCTGAGGAGGAGGCTGGGGGAACATGGCTTCAGCCTTCCCTGCAGGAACTTTTCCCATCCCTCCTCCACTTGGAGTCAGTCTTTCTAACTCTAACATATGGGCTGGGAATTCAGAGCTTTGGAACTGGACCACAGCCAACCCCCAAATGTTGGCTGAGTAACCAAACAAATGCTCAATTACCAGATTCTACATGGAACCAAAGGGCATGGTGGATGGGACAGTGCAGACAATGCAGGCCTTACCTTATCAAGTACCAACACCAACTCCAGGCCCTAGGAGGGGCAGCTTCTCAGAGCACCTTGCCCTCTCCCTGGCTGTCTCTAGCTAGAGTCCTTTTCTTAGAACAGAGGTTCTGCTTCTACCAACCTCAACCCATGACAAACCCATCCTGAGCATGAGGCTGGGAGAGCCAAACATCAAGGTGCATGCCCAGGATGAGGACATGAGGAACCTTGTGCATCCAAGCCCAAGCCCCAGCCCCAGCCCCAGGACAGGAAGATGGCTTCACCATCTTGGTGTTTGTTGAGCACTGTATTTCCAACTGGGTTTTGTATTGTACTGGCAATGGGATGAGTGGAGATCTCTCTCTCCCCCTGCCCACCCCCCCCTCACACACACACACACACAAAAAGGCAGAATAGCACTCTGCTTCAAGCATCTAATTCCTAAGTAAAAGGGACCCTCAATCTTCACAATCCAGGACCCTTTCCTTCTTTGTCCCCAGGCCTGGTAGGAGCCTGCCCTGGACCCATGATAATGAAACTGAAAACTGGCCTGAGTTTAGGGCCTCATAATAGGAAAGGGGTCCCCACCCCCACCTCCAGAGCCCATTCTCAAGTCTAAATGTAAGGCTGCTCTTTCCACACCACCAGTGCTAAGCTTAGACTTCGCCACCAATTTTTATTTTTATTTTTAATTTGTTTAGTTGTTTATGGACCTTTATTTTATTCATTTATTCATATGCGGTGCTGAGAATCAAACCCAATGATTTACACCTGTGAGGTAAGCGTTCTACCACGGAGCCACGACCCCAGTCCCACCAAGGGTTTTTAAAGAGCCAATGTAAGGTGAAAAGAGCACTCTCTTCATACTCACTTTCAATGCAGGAGCCTGCCAGTTGCTCTTCCCACTCCTGAGCTGTGAGTGAGGCCAAGGGGAACTCCACCCCTCGCCCATTTATTACCTGGTTCAGTTCTATGAGATCCAGGTGCAGCAGCAGAATTGCAGGTGCCTCCAACTGAGCAGCCTCTTCTTGCCCCTCTACGGGCCTCTGCAGGTTCCCAGGTCTGCTTCCTCTAAGAAGCAATCCCCTGCGTGAGAGAGGCCCAGGTCCAGCTTACCTCTTACCAGCTGGATGACTTTGAGAAAACTACTTAGACACTATAAGCACGAGTTTTCCCATCTGTAAAGGGAGCTGTTAAAACATGACTGCTGGGGAAAAGAAGGTTCATGAAAAGGACTTGGTGCGGAGTAAGTCTCATTGGTTTTAATTCTTTGATTCTCTGAAGGCTCTCTCCCTCCCACTCCCTCTCAATCCCTCTCCCTTGTTCTGTTCTGCAGTTCTACCTGCCCCCCTCCTCAGCTCCCTTACCTGAGGACTGAGTAACAGTGTACTCTCACAGACTTCTGCTGGAGAGAAGAACCCACAGCCCACAGGATGCAGAGATGAGTTGTGGGATTGAGGACTGAGAGTTTAAATGCACGACCAAAGCCAAAACAAACAAAAAAAAACGTTCCTTACAACCCACACAATGGCCTCCACTGGCACACAGGAACTGTTGGCCTGTGAGATATTCTGTGAGTGCTCCATTGGAAATGGAGCCCATATTTTTGCTCATTTCTATGTTCCCTCTCCAAAGGAGAAGTAGCAAAGTCACTGGAATTTTATTGATAAGTAGGAAATGAAAACATTTTTAACTAAAGAGTTTAGGGCCTTTCTAAGGCTGCTAAGGGATGAGCTCTGGAGGTGGGGGTGGGGACCTAAGCATTTTTAACTAAAGAAAATAGAACACAGTCTATTGCTGAACCACACAGATGATGTGCAAAACATGTTAATCATCATGTTGGAAAATGACATTTTCCACATCTGGGTTATCACAGCCCAACTACTGAGCAATAATGAGGACCAGGCACAGGGCTGGTGCCATCTGTACACAGTCTGACTTACTACGTGCCACCACCTCTAGCCTGAACACCCTCCCCATTCTAGGACTGGGGAAACTGAGGCTCAGCTAGGGAGTGTGGCAGAGCTAGGATCTGAACTCAGGCACTGTGATTTCATATCTGATGCCTAAAGACCAGGTAGGGGTACTGCCAAAATGGTAGTACTATCTAAGTCTCATATCTGCTTTTTAAAAAGTTAGATGCCATAATCAGATTGTGTTTGTGTGTGTTGGGAGGTATGTGATGACTTTCTGGGGGGACAGTGATGATTACCAACCCAGAATCTATATCTTGCCTTAAGCACAGCTGGGAGTCTCATCTTAGGATCATATACCAAATGGTAACAGCCTTTCTGCAGCATGGGTCTCTTCTTAGGGCACCCACTGGAAAGAGTAGAAGCAGGCACTCACATTCTGTTCAGCTCCTCACAAATATTCAGGGAGTACTAAGCCTTGACGAATAAAAGATTTGGGGTTGAATGTTAAGCTTAAAATGGCTGTGGATGTGGCAAGGACAAGAATCCAGAAATGAGTCACAAAAGTAATTACTGAAATGGAAAACTGTCCTTCGTATGGAGGGAAGAAGGACAGGAGGAACTAACTAACAGTCTCTAGGACAAAGCTGTAGGAAATGAGCTGAAATTACAGCCAGTGCAGATGCAGGTGGAGGGAGAATGAGGAGGCTGCCTTTCAGAACCATCAGGCTGGCCAGCGGCATCTGCTCCCTAGAGAGGCAATTTGAAGCCCTTGAACAGAGCTCATTTTGCCTTATTGTGACTGAGTTTTCCAAAGAAATCTGTTGGCTGACTGAAAGCTGATAAATCAGAGCTGGCTGTGGACGGAGCCATTTGAAGCAGTTGATCCAAAACAATTTCATTCTACAACAAAAGCAACAACAGCAAAGTGACATTTAGATGGCCAAGGGAAAAGGCATGGCAATGTTCTGGGTATTCTGGTGGGAATGTTGGGGGTGGGGTGGATGGAGCCATCCCACCCCCACTCTGGTTTGGGACCACGGGGGTTACGGGGTAGTGATGACTCTCTTCCTTTCCCCATCATGAGGTCACCCAATGGGCTGAAGTCCACTGAGTTCAAGAACAGACTAAGAAAGCAAAGAATTAGCATCAGAAATCTCCTGCAGATTTGAAGTCAGAGGTCAGCTGGAGGGTTCATTGGTGACTCAGACATCTTAGCCTCATGAATCCTTCTCACCCCCCAAATCAATGACCATCTTAATTGGTTTGTAGCAAGGGCAGTAAAATAGGGGTGTTGTTTATTCTTATTTCTTCCTTCTCTCTACATCCATCTAAATGCCAGAAATGTTGATAACTTTCTGAAGTCAAGTTCTTTTGTCCCTGTTGCTCACCCTTCTCTCAGGTTATGATCAGTTCTTCCCTCAGTGGAACAACCTTCTAACTGGCTCCCTTGCTCCTTCCCACAGCTTTATCCATGCAGTAGCCAGAATGATCAAATTTCCCAGTATTTTATTATGAAAGTTTTCAAGCATAAGGAAAGTTGAGAGAATTTGACAATGAACACCCACACAACTACCACTTTGATTTTACCCCTACCATTTTACTTTCTTTTTTGTCTATTGAACCAACCATCTATCTTTGGTTGAGGTTGAACAATCAATCTTATTTGCATTTCAAAGGAAATTGCAAACATCAATATATCTCTTTCTAAATAATCCGCTCATGCATATCATTAACCAGAGTTCAATATTTGTTTGAAGTCTCTTTTTTTCCCCATAATGATATTTTTAAAATATGAAAATGTTTACCATACTCCCCTGTTTAAAATCCTTGTAGACCCTGAGATAAATCTCAAATCCTTAACATGGGCATGGGCCATTTTTAATTTGGTCCCTATTTACTCTTCTGAAATAGGGACCAAATCTGAATCTGTTTTTTCTTGTCTTTTGTCTACACTCCAGCATTGGTTAACCCTAGTGTCTGCCTCGCTCTATATCAGTGGCTCCTTAACTCCCTCATAGCCTGCCCTGTGTCTGATAATTCCTACATATCCTTCAACTCTTGGAAAGGACAGTGCCCCTAATGGAAGCTTGTGTGGTCCCCCAGGGGCTGGTGAGATATTCTCTTGGGGTCTTAGTCCTGCTGCCATCACTGATCCTTGCTGTTGAGAATGAGTGCTACAGCCTCACTCTGCGTCTCCTGTCTGCATGCCAAGATTGGATATCCGGCAAAGTTTGTTAAGCAAACAAAAAGAAAGACCTGAGTAGAATAAAATGACATTTTGTTCCCCTGGAGGATTGAATCCAGGGGTGGTTTGCCACTAAATTACATTCCTATCCCTTTTATTTTTTACTTTGAGACAGAGTCTCACTAAGTTTCCTAGGCTGGCCTTAAATTTGTGATCCTCCTGCCTCCGTTTCTGAAGTTGCAGGGATTATAGGCATACACCACTGCATTCAGCTAAAATGGTATTTCTTAAAACATTTAATTCAGACACTTCCCTAGTATAACCTTACTTAGCCTGTCTCTCTTCCCTTCTGTCTTCTTTCCTTCCTTCTTTCTTTCTCTTTTTCTCCTTTATTCTATCCTCATCGTCCTTCTCCCCTCTAGTCTCAAGTGATTTCTCCTTTATCCTCTTCCCTCTTTCTCCTGTCTCCTTACCTTCCTTCTCTCTCCTCCTGCGCATTCTCCTCTCTAGTTCATAATGACTGCTCTCATCCCTCTTCCTTTTTCTCTTTCCTCTTCTGCCTCCCTTCCCTTTCTCCTTCACCCCATCCGACTTCCCTGTTTCCTTGCAATCTTCTCTCTTGCCTCCTTGCTTTCAGACAAGAGCATCTTTGGTTTCCAATGATTGCTGTGAAATTTCAGGGTGTTAATGCTGGGGACTTTCATCACCACTTGAGGAAGGCTGCTTTGTAGGACTAATCACAACACAGAAATGAGTGTGAAGCTTATCAGGTGTTGGAGAGGGTCCAAGTAAGAGAAAGACAGAAATATATCAAAGTTCTGTGGGAAAGAAACTAACTGAAAATTAGAGACAGGAGAAATCTATGCCACACAGAACAAATCTCTTTACTCTCCTGCTTGTTTTCTTCTCACGGTCAATGGTGCATTCTGTCTTCATCACACGTTTCCCTGTTGCTAATTGTTACATTCTCTGTTGTCCCATTGTTATATTCAAACCAGGATGCTGCTGCACCTACCAAATAGTGAAAATGATAAGTAAGGTTTGCATGCAGTTCTACAATGCAGAGCTCTTCTCAATATGTTTTCAATGTGTCCAGATCCCTCCCTGGAGCTGTCCCTTTGACCCATTTCTCAAAAGCTGCTGAACCGTGTTCTTCTTCCCAACCATGCTTCCTGAAGACCTGTGTTTGTTCATGGTGGCTTCTCTGTGCCACCTCTCTTTTTCCCAACCACTGCTGCCCAGCTTCTACCCACCATTCCATGGAATCCACTCTTGCCAAATTCAGCAGCCATCTCCAAATTGTTAGAGCCAATGGACAACGTCCATCTATAACCTACTTGACCTCCATGCTGCCTCTGACCAAGGTTACCCCCTGCCTTTTTGAAACTAGCCTCTTCTTTGATTCCCAGCGCTCCACTTTGCCTTGGTCTTCCCTCTTCTTCTCAGCTTGTTCCTTCGCAAACTCCTTGGCAGCCTCAATTTCTTCCTTGCCATTTAAACAAATTTTTGAGTTCTGTCCTTGGGCCTCTCCCTTTCTTGGGTTATGTAACCCTCATCACTCCTGTGATGATCTTTATATGAGTACTCCTAAATCTCTCCCTCCAGTCTTGACCTGTACAATTATGTATCTACGTGTCCCTAAAGATATCTCACTTGGTCTTCCCTCAGGCTCCTTGTTCCTCACTATTCTTAGCTCCCCATTCAATCTGCTTGTCTATGCTGGTCAACAGGACCGCTTTCCCTGTAGTCACCCAGGCCAGAAGGCCTAAGTTATTCTGGATGCCCCTTTCTCCCCTACTTCATGTAAGAGCTTTAATACAACATGTGAAGCTCGCTATTTATTTATTTATTTTTGGTACTGGGGATTGAACTCAGGGGCACTTGACCAGTGGGCCACATTCCCAGCCCTTTTTTTGTAGTTTATTAGAGACAGGATCTCACTGAGTTGCTAAGTGCCTCGCCATTGCTGAGGCTGGCTTTGAACTCCCGATCCTCCTGCCTCAGCCTCCAAAGTGCTGGGATTACAGGTGTGTGCCACCATGTCCGGCCATGTGAAGCTCTTTATGTTTACTACTGGTTACTACAGAAACCTCCTCCCCTCCATTCCCATCCTTGCCCTACAAACCAGTCATACCAATCTACTTGCTACCCTCTGAATGAGCCACTGCTCTGCACCATTGCACCTGCAACTCCATCTGTCAGAATAATTTTACCTGGCTGCTCATCTGTAGGTTTCACTGAGGCACAACATCTCAAGAAAGCCTGCTTTTCTCCTTCCTTTAGTGTCACTTTTATGGACTCTCATGGCATCCTATACTTCTTTTTAGAATTTCATTTATTACAAGGTAGTATATTTTTTGCATATTTGCTGCTCCCACCCTTAGACTTTGAGTTCTGTGAGTGTGAGGACTTTTTCTTATCCTTGGTTTACCACCCTCCATCTGACACAGTTTATGATGCATAGAAGGGCCTCTAAATGCTTGAACAAATGAGTGAGTGAATGAATGAGACCAAGTGAATGGAACGTGCCTGTGCAACGATCCTCAGGGCTTGAACGTGTGGTAGAACCCAGTACTCTCTCCTTATAGTCCAGTTTTCATTGAATATCCCATCCTGCCAGCCTAATATGCTTAATGTTGAAAGTGTGTTTGGACAAGGCACAAACATACGCAACAGCTCCTCTCAGAGGATTTTGAAACCTTCCTCCATATCATCTTTTAGACTGTTATAATCTTACCTGGAGATAATACATATGGCCCAGTGGCCTTATCCAGACATGGCCACCCAAAGCATGACTCTTGGCATCACTGTATCTTCCTTCATCTGACCATCCAAGAGATGTGAGTCAGTGCTGGTTGGCCTTAGAATTGCAACCATGATCCTGTCCTTCCAATGTGAGAAAGAGTTAGGATTCCACACTTCAGCTAAACTGAGTTATCCTCAATACTTTCAACTCTCTGTGATAATTCTTGCTCCAGGCCTTCATACATGCTGGTTCCTTTCATTTGGGACCTTCCCACCCACATCTTAATTCCCACATCCTTAAAACACAAAGTGCTTTCTTTTTGCTGATTCCTTAATTTCTACGCCTCAGTTTAGAGATACTCATATTCAAGGAGACCAAAACCTGGGCTAGGATTCCTGCTACTGCTCTCCTAGTCTTTGGGCTTCCTTTATAATAACACTAGTCACACACTATTCTAGAATTTCCTGTTGGCAAATGTTCTGTACTAGGCTGCATAGCCCTGGGCAAGTAGAGACTGTACCTCTCATTCCATGTGGTAGGCATTCAGCAGATATTTGTTAAGTGAATGAATGACTATTTTTTTGTAAGAAAGATTCTTTTCTGTGATTCATTTTTACTAAGAAACATGCTAGGAAAAATTCTGTGAAACCTTGAGTTTTTTTTGTATAAGTTTGCAGTTAAAAGTGTAATATATATATGTGTGATGTGCAAGCCTGTGGATTTCTGCCCTTTTAAAAATTGTTTGTCTGCCCTTCATTTCCTTCTCACCTATTACTAGATGGCCCATGCCTGGAAGGTCTTGTTGGGCTCATCTTCCTGGCTCCCCACAGCTGTATAAACCAGGAGACTTGGCAAGTGTGATTGGTGAATTGTTTTTCTCTTAGACATACATACAATTTCAAATTTGAAAAATGGAATCAGACAGTTTATGTTTCATCAACAATGAAATAAACATACATCTTTCTATATCTATTTTAGTCTTTATGCCTTTGTCTTACACTGAAAATGTCTGACAAATCTCACAGAAGAATTGGAAGGTCAACAATGTATTTTGTGGTTTATAGGAGGAATATAGTGGAAAATAAATTATTTTGGGGTGGCAAATATTTGAATCTACCTTTGTGCTTACAAAGGAAAAGAGAAGAAAATCAACTTTCAAAAGATTGTAGGTGAATTGCCTTATAATGCAATGGTTAAACAGTTGCCATTTCTAGAAAAGTGAATTTTGTGCATCGTCAGTGACCTCCATTGTAGACCAATGGGATGTAACATTTTGTGATGCTCTTGGATCACTTTCTGTTTACATAAGACTTAAATCTCTGAAAATATTAATGATTATAAATATTCAAGAACTCCCATTTGCAAAACTAGATTTTAACTTCTTCAGTGTCCCCTCGTATTTGAGTTGGTGATTCTTTCTTTCTTCTTTTTTTTTAATCAAAGCTTGTGGGATTTCTGGTTCCCATGGAAACTGGGACTTCAAAGGAACCATTGAGGCATCTTTCTGTACTATCCTTAAAGACAAAGTAACTCATCCTCAGAAGTGTGGAAAGTCTGTAGCTCCTCCAAATTTCCTGGCATGGTGGCCTCTTTGAATTGGGAAGAAGTTTCCCTGGGGCCATCCCTACTGAAGAACGGGTTCTTTGCATGGAGTGAAGTAACTTAAGGCATGGATGTGGCTGTTCTGAGAGCTGTGTTGTACCCATGCCAGGAAGAAGGAAAGGGTGACTATGATTTCTCAAGTGTGTACTCTATTCCAGGCCTGTACAAACCCTCAGCAGATCTCATCTCCTTGCCTGTCTGCTAGGTAAGGACAAAGATTGTCTCGTGAGCACGTGTATATCCAACATAGTTTAAATTGATAGATGAATGATTGCTGAATGAATGGGTGGTCAAACAACCTTGCACAGGTATTATAAACCCATTTTATGTATGACCTTTGAGGGATTAAATAAGTTGCACAGTTTTATCTTTATTATCAAACATAAGATGTGTTAGTAATAAACTTTTTACCATGGTATTTAAGCTACAGGATATCAAAAGAGTGAACACCACCCAAGAAGTTGTGTCCTCTCCTAGGGAAGAGATTGGCGTGTTTTCAATTGTACACAAGATACAACAGGATAGTTATGTCATGTTAGGAGGAAACATACCTTTCTGTCTTTATTGGATAAGTATGGTTGAAGGAGATGTGTATGTGCTCCATGTTGACCAGGATGACCAGTTTTATGTATAAAATTGTCTGGGCTCTTGTCTCATTATTCAATCAAACTGTAATCTAGATGTTGCTGTGAAGGTATTTTGTGTATCTTTATTTTTAAAGTCTATAATCAATGGTGAGCAATGTAGGATTTGGGTTCTAGCCTTTCTACCTAAAGTCTATGTTCCCCCTATTCTACATTAAACAGGAAAAAATAAGTCTGTGAATTCTTTCCTTGGCACTTAAATCTTATCAAATTCTTGGGCTGGGGTGTAGCTCAGTGGTAGAGTGTGTGTGCCTTGCATGTACGACCCCTGGGTTAGAGCTCTGGTACAGAAAAAAAAAAGGGGGCGTGGGGGCAGAAAGAAAGAAAATCTTTTAAAACCCACAAAGTGCTGAACACCTGCCCTATGGCTGGCCCTAGGCTAAGTATGTCACTTAGGCTATGACACAGCAACTCTACCACTACCAACTACGGTCATAAAAGAGCTTGGGTTTAGAATACCTCTCTTTTTTGTTTAACTTATTCCTGCACCATTCCCTAAAGCATGTTCCCTAAAGGTCTGGACTCCAAAACAACAGATTCTTTCTATGACCAAAAGATTTGGGAGATACTTATGCTATTGCTACCTCTGGAAGGAGTCCTGTAGAAAAGACATGTCTTACACTTCATTTAACCCAGCATTTTCAGACATTTGACTATAGCAACCCTTTTGGATGTTATGCCCATTGACATCATGGCATGACTGTTCTGCCAACTGTAGTCGGGAAAATGCTGGCCTGCTAAGTGGCATTGCCATAAGCTTCACAGAAATAGCTGTGAGCAGGTTCCCAGACAAAATTGAGCACCCAGGTCATGCCTATTAACTAGATAATACTTTATGTTTGTTTTTATCATACATTTGTCAAAAAAACTTATGTGGGCTGAATTTCTTTTTTTTTTATTTTGATGAAATTTTCTTTTTTAATTGGTGCATTCTAATTATACATAGTTGTGAAATTCATTGTTTCATATTTATACATGCACACAATGTAACAATATAATTTGGTCAATTTCCACCCCCAGTTCTTCCCCTTTCCCTCCCCTCCTCCATGTCTGTCCAGAGGAGCCTTGTTTTGCGCATAAGCTACATGTCAGATTCTAGTGATGGCAATTCTTACATCTGTTGGTAGAATGAGCTAGCAGACCACTCAATTCTTTTTATATTTTTTTTTCATTTGTGCCATTTTGATTCTGTCCTTATTTCCTTTTCCATATATTATAAAATTGTTTTCTTAGTGGTTACTATGGAGATCCAATTAACAATCTAAATCTCTTAACAATTTTGTTTGAATTGATATCAACTTTAATAACATACAAAATTCTGCTCCTGTACAGCTCTACCCCCACCTTTATGATTTTGTGTGTGTGTGTGTGTGTGTGTGTGTGTGTGTTGCTGGGGATTGAACCCAGGGCCTTATGCATGCAAAGCAAGCACTCTACCAACTGAGCTACATCCCCAGCCTTAAGCCTTTGTGTTGTTATTGTTATCAATTACATCCTTATGCATTGTGTAACCATTAATATAAGTTTATAATTTTTTCTGCACTTGTATTTTAAATAATAAAGGAAAGGAAAGAGGATATGTGATCCCAAAATACAATAATCCTGGCTTTCACATTTACCTATGTAGTTACTGTGCCTAGTATTCTTTATTTCTTCATATGGTTTTGAGTTACTGTCTAATATCCTTTCATTTTATCCTGAAACATTTTATTCCTTTAACATTTTTATATGGTAAGTCTGCTAACAATAAACTCTGCTTTGGTTTATGTGGCAATCCATAATTTATCTTTAATTTTTGAATAATGCCTTTGACAAATATAAAATACCTTTTTGATAATTTTATTTTTTTAGTGCTTTAAATATGTCCCCTCACTGCCTTCTGGCATTCATGGTTTCTGATGAGAAATCAGCTATTAATTTTACAGAGGATTACTCGTACCTGACTAGATAATTCCCCTACTAATTTCAAGTTTGTCTTTGTCTTTTTTTAATTTAATTTTTTGATGGTTTGATTACAATTTATCTCTGTGCAGATGTCTTTTGAGTCTACTACTTGGAGTTCACTGAACTTCTTGGATATGTTTTTGTTTTTGTTTGGTAGCAGGGATCAAATTCAGAGGCACTTGGCCACTGAGCCACATCCCCAGCCCAATTTTATATTTTATTTAGAGGCAGGGTCTCACTGAGTTGCTTAGCTCCTGGCTTTTTGCTGAGGCTGGCTTTGAACTTGTGATCCTCCTGCCTCAGCCTCCTGAGCCGCTGGGATTACAGGTGTGCATCACCAAGCCCGGCTTTGGATATGTTGTTTTGTGTTTTTCATCAAATTTGGGATGTTTTGGCCATGATTTCTTCAAATATTTTTTCTACCTATTTTTTCTCTTTTCTTTCTAGGATGCTTCTTGGTGTGCTTCATGATGTCCCATGGGTCCCTTAGACTCTGTTCAGTTACTCATTACTTTTTCAGACTGGAAAATTTTAATGGACAATTCTTCAAGTTACTGACTCTTCTGCCTGATCAAATCTGCAGTTGAACCCCTTTAGTGAATTTTTCATTTTAGTTATTGTTTTAGTCAACTTGTTTGTCACTGTGCCCAAAAGACCCAACAAGAACAATTTTAGAGGAGAGAAATTTTATTTGGGATTCATGGTTTCAGAGGTCTTAGTCCATAGCTCCATGTCTGGCATCTGGGGCACAAGCATCATGATGTTCTCTCCATCCCTATAGCTTTGCTGATTGCAACCCACATGGCCTCTCTCTTGGCTTGTTTCCGCTTGATTCCTACAGATTTCCTCAGCAGACATCCCACATTATTGGTATTCCTTAATTTCTGGGGTGAGGTAGGGATTCCCAACTGCAGTTTTGGCTTCCTCCTCACATCTCCATAAATTCCTGGAAATAAAAATATACTTTGTATAATAGTGATCTGAAGATTACTTCTGAGCTGGGACTATTAACATTTTTAAGTCTTTGTTGATATAACATTAAAAATGAAGTACATTTAAATATTTTTTTATGTTTGAATTAGTAGTTCTTTCTAGTCCCTACTTCATAATGTTGCTTTGGGATTTAAAATTTTACTATATGAAAAATGCTCAGAATAGCACCTGGCACAAAGTAAACATTATAATGAATATTTTTTGCTCATTTTGTTATTGACACTTTACAAATTATTCATGTATTTTGCTCATTATTTAAAAATTGGACTTTTATAGATTTTTCTTTTCCTGTTTATATCTCTATCAATGAAGTTCCTTCTTTCAAAGGAGTTTCTCTTTTCTTTTAGGGTCCACACCTTGCCATGATCGTTTGGTTATAGGGATGAGGTCTGACCCAGTCTGTACCAATGAGGTCCTTCCCTGAATTTTTAGATAAGATATCAAATATGTCAGATTAGTCTCTATTTGGTCTGCCATGGACTGTTCCTTTGTGTCCTCCTAAAATTCATTGCTTTTCCTGCCTAGATGCCTCCATCTATCTATCTATCTATCTATCTATCTATCTATCTATCTATCTCTTTGCATTCAGTTTACCAAGTTCTTTCACTAAATGGAAGAAGCCAGTTAATTCTCAAGAGAGGGGAGATCTCATTCTGGAGGATTTCTCCTGAGCTCTTTTGAAAGGCCCCTGAATTGGTGACCTGGCAAACTTTGTTAAAATGAAGATTCCCAGGTGCGCTCTCTCGCACTCACTTGTGCTCTCTCTCTCTCTCTCTCTCTCTCTCTCTATATATATATATATATATATATATGTGTGTGTGTGTGTGTGTGTGTGTGTGTGTGTGTGTGTATATGTGTATATATATATGTATGGAATTGAAGCCATGGATGCTCTATCATTGAGCTATATCCCTAGCCCTTTTTAATTTTATTTTGAGACAGAGTCTTGTTAAGCTGCCCAGGTTGGCCTTGAACTTGTGATCTTTGTGCCTTAGCCTCCTGAATGACTAAGATTACAGGTGTGCATCACCATATCTGGAATCTTCTTTCATTTAGCATCCTAAATATGCCCATATCTGGAATCTTCTTTCATTTAGCATCCTAAATATGTCATTCCAAACTTTCTGACCTGCATGTTTTCTGATGAGAAATCAGCCCAAGATTCTTCATCTTCTAACATGCTCCCCCAGGTAGGTCATGAAAGTTTAGAGAATGACTTCTTTGAAGGGACTTAACTTCATCTTGCCTTTCAGGTAGTAGAAGGCAAGTCAGTGAGGGTTTCCTGCTGTCACTGTCCTCTCATTCTCTTCCTCCCAATGAATGCTCTTACTGATGAATGATTGAAAAAATTTCTTTGATATTCTAACATTTCATTGATACATATTTTCCTTGGTGAAAAGCCAGATGCTTCTTCCTTCTACCTGCATAGGCCTTGGTTTCTCATTTTGTAAAGCAAGAAAGCACACTAGCAGTAAGCTTCTTTCCTTTTACTCTCAGTTTTGTCCTCACCCTGGATAAATACCTGTTGCTTTTCCTGCCTAGATGCTCCCCTGCTTTCAGCTTGAGAATCCCTTCCTCAAGGTCTGCTCTTCTCTCAATGAAGTTCCTTCTTTCAAAGGAGTTTCTCTTTTCTTTTAGGGTCCACACCTTGCCATGATCGTTTGGTTATAGGGATGAGGTCTGACCCAGTCTGTACCAATGAGGTCCTTCCCTGAATTTTTAGATAAGATATCAAATATGTCAGGTTAGTCTATTTGGTCTTCCATGGACTGTTCCTTTGTGTCCTCCTAAAATTAATATATTTAAGTCTAAATCTTCAGCATTATGGAATTTACAGGTGGTGCCTTTGGGAATTAATTAGGTCAGGATTGTGGAAACCTCATGAAAGCGATTAGTGCCCTCATAATAAGAGACATGAGAGTTCATTCTCTTGCTCTGCTCCCTTTAATTTGAGGTTATAATGAGAAGACAACCATCTGCAAACTCAGAAGAGGGCCCTTGCAAGAACCTGATCAGGCTGGCACCCCGATCAGACTTTCCAGCTGCCAGCCTGTGAGAATTAAATTTCTGTTGTTGAAGATACCCAGTCTATGGTACTCTGTTAATGGCATCCTGAATTGACCAAGACAGTTTCTCTGTCATACCTAAAACTATGTTCACATCTTCTGCCATGTAAAAAATTTCAATTTGCATGAGAGAGAATGTGATGAGAAAAATTGGAACAGAGCAGAGCACTGATATGCTGTGGGAAAAAGAAAGAGTTCTGGTACCATTTTTCCCCCAGGTGTTGTTTCTAAAGACCCTGACTTTCCCAATTCTTTCATGGGGCACAATACTTCAAATAATGTTTTTTTTTTTTTTTTTTAACCCACCATGTTTTAAGTTGTATTTCTTCCAATTGTATTCAAAGTATTACTAATATATAAACTTTCTTTATTTTTTTACTTTCTCCCTTGAAGTACGATTATCTCCTTTTACAATATTTGGAGTATAAGCCACCACTAGGAAGAAGAATGAAAAATTGCTTTAAGTGGTAACAAAGTAGCCCAGTTCAATCACTTCAATCCCAAAGGGGCAAGACTGCTGTTGTCTGAGACTTTTTATCTCTAAGACTATGGAAATCAAGAAGATAAAATCAAGATAAAGAGGAAGAGGATGTGGAGATCATCTGTGCTGAAATATGATTTCTAACTAGAGAAAGATTCATTTAACACCTATTTATTGAGAATATTATCATGTATTCTGTCCTGGACTAAATCATCAACAATCTTTCCTACTCTGTAGCACTTCTGTAGTTCAGCTGCCTTCCTTTGGCTTGGAATCATACCTAAGGAAGCCAAGGTCTGCCATGTTGATGTCATGCTTCCAAAATAAAGTAGTCTAAGGCCTTGCTCAATGTCTTAATGAATCAAAAGGTTAGGAAAACATTTTTAAACTTTTCTTTCCTCCTCCTCCTCCTCTTCCTCCTTCTTCTTTTTTCTCCCTTTTTCTCCCTCTCTCCTGTAGGCAGCGTCTCTCAAACTCTTGCCTCCCTTATTCTGAGGCCCTCCAAACTCATAAGCTCAATCTGTGCAGGTTTCATTTATTCATTTTGCTTCTTCCTCAATTTTCTATTTTCCCCACTTTCCATAACTTTCTGCCAGTTCAGAGGTAAAGGTAGCTTGTTCAGGGCTGGGGCTCTGGCTTAGTGGTAGAGCAGTTGCCTTGCACTGTGAGGCACTGGGCTCGATCCTCAGCACCACATAAAAATAAATAAAGATGTTGTGTCCATCTACAACTAAAATTTTTTTTAAAAAGATATCTTATTCATCCAATTTCTCTTGTTATTCTCATTATCTGCCATCCTAATCTGAATAATACTGCCCCAGTAGCCAACGGGCAAAACCACTTGTCCTGCTAGGTGGTGGTGTGAGAGAGGTGGTGAATATGCTACAAGTGATGCTGTCTGAGTCACTTGCCATATCAAAGAGGTCAGGTCTGCATTTGAATTTAGGTCTGTACAAGTGAGCCCCAGACACAACTCTTTAAAATCTTCTCCACAGGTTTAATGGAGAAGTTATTTTGCCATACTGAGCCAGGCAAAATAACTTGAAAAGGGTAACTTATCAAAACCCATAGACATTGTGGCCTATTTCCCTGCCTAGCTAGGTCTTTGGGAAATATGAATGATGTCGGGTTGTTTCCCTTTGGCTTGAAGAATTATCTGCTAAATAGCAAGCATGTTGTTTGCTCCTTATTGCTGAAGAGCTATTACAGAAAATGTCAAGTACTCTGTCTTTCTCCAAGACTGGCTGCCAAAACTAACAAGAGATTTTAGCCTAAATATTCAGCAGTTACAAGAACCTCCTCTTCTTTTCCTCTGCCTAACTCTGTTTCTCATGAGTCCTCCCCAACATCTCCTTTCTCTCTAGAAGAGTGTGGAGTTGGAGAAATGTGGATTCCAACTTCTTCATGCATTTATTCATTTATTTTAACATTTCATGAATTCCATCTATGAACCAAATGTTGTTCTAGGCACTAAGAATAAAAGGAAGGAATAAGAGGAAAAGTACTTTCTCCCACAGTACATATATTCTGGTAGGAGGAGCCCCAAACAATTAAATAAATAAAAAAGAAAAGAGTAGATTGTGATAAGGAATGAAGAAATTAAAAGGCTGGTCCCATAACAAATTTTAGAATTTGCAATTACTTCCATTTGGGTGGTCAAGAAAGGTCCCTTGGGAGGGTGATACTTGAATTTAATGATTAGAAGGACTCAATTCTATGATGATCTGAGACAAGAATCTGAATCTACTATGTTCCAGAATCTACTGTGTACAAAACCCAGTGCTGGATACATTGAGAAGTAGAGTTGAGCGAGACAAATCTCCAGAGAGTAATACAAGAATGTCTGGCATGAGTAGAAGTCATGAAATAACATCATAAAGCAGTAGGTGATGAGAAACTCTGAAAAGAAGGGTACACATGCAGCAGCTGGACGGAGGTGGGGGTGGGTGGGTGGAGGTGGCCCTTGCCCTACTTATCTTCCTCGAGAATGACATGTCCCAAAGTGAGAAGCAGCATAAAATCACAAAAGACCGTGGGACCAGATACATAGGTTTTGAAACAGAATCCTTGTTCCATTTGCTTATGAGAGCATAAAAACGGCAAATGTATCATTTTTCCAGAAAATAAAAGCAGAAAAATGTGAAATGGTACTTGGACAGGTTTTGGTCAATAACACTGCAGTAACACTATCCACCATCACTGCCCTGCAGTGTTTGTGGGAAGAGGTTCCTCTCCCTTGGCTTTTTGTCTCCTTGTGGAGGGACATCAGTCACATGGCCCACCCTCTCATTCAAATGCCCCATGGAAGGGTGGTGACTTTGAGATGAGGGGAGGGTATGTGTGGTCAGCACCACTGTTTTCCTCCTTGGGGTGTGTGCTCAGCATTCTGGTTTGTGCCTTCTTACTGTAAGGTTTTCAAGGGAAGTTTCTACTCATAAGGATTACAATTGTTTAGTATTGCTTGGGTTAAGAACTGTTTAAAGTTTGCTATTAGGAAGCCACATTTTCCAGTATTGATTGTATTAGTTATTAAAAACAAAACAAAATATAGCACTTGAATGTCCTTCTACCTTACTTCTTCTCTGATTCTTAGTAATTCCCAAATCAGATGGAAAAAAAGTAATGGTTTTTATTTTATTTTTTAAATAATTTTTTTAGTTGTAGTTGGACACAATACCTTTATTTATTTTTATATGGTAAAGGATCAAACCCAGCACCTGGCATGTTCTAGGCGAGCATTCTACTGCTGAATCACAACCCCAGCCCCAGTAATGCTGCTTATTTAGCTTACTTTAGACATTTACAAAATTTTACTCTTTTGCCAACAAGATCATAAGTGTCCACATTGGACTCAAGTCCTCCTAGTTTTGTATTAATTAACATGTAAGTTTCTTACCATTCTTATTTTGATATCTTAGTCATAGCTGGTTGTGGCTTATTTCTTGGGAGTAGCAGTTATTTGAAAATGATGTCAAAAGAGTGCTTCTTCCCCTTTAGTGGCAGCATGTTAGTATGTCTGATAGGAGAAATAGTTCTAACTTAGAGCAGCGTTTTTCAAGGTATAGGTCTGAGCTCATTAGTCAGCAAAAATATCAGCTTAATGGGTCATGAGAGCATTATGAAACAATAGCATAGAAAATAAATTATCAGAACATACTACATAGAGAGGATTGTTTTATGAAAAAAATTAGTTATTTTCGGGGCTGGGGTTGTGGCTCAGCGGTAGAGCACTCGCCTAGCACATGCGCAGCCCTGGGTTTGATCCTCAGCACCATGTAAAAATAAATAAAAAATAATAAAGGTATTGTGTCCAACTACAACAGAAGTGTTTTGTGGCAAAGGCCAGCTAGCTGTTTACCAATGAAAATACATACAAGCAGCATTGCATAGCTGCTTTTGTTGATGTTTACATGCCAGCAACTGCTTGTCAGTAGAGGTGATGAATGCTGCTTCAAACCCCACCATAAGGTCCTCCACTCTTTCTTTTCTTGAATATCACCTGGAGGCTGGACACTGAGCCCAGAAGAACCATGGGAACCATATGTGGAAGATGGCAGTCTTCATTTGTATGAATTCCTGAATGACTGTGTGGGACAATCCCCTTTATTACTAACCCTCCCACCCACAGCACCAAAGGGACTCTAGGATCATGAGGGGGAAAATACTTCTGATATGTTCAGCTACTCATGTTTGTGATGGTTTACCTGTTAGGTCTGATAACATTACCTTAACAAGTAGATATTTCTGACTAGCTGGGCACGGTGGCGCACACCTGTAATCCCAGCACTTGGGAGGCTGAGGCAGGAGGATCGCGAGTTCAAAGCCAGCCTCAGCAATGGCGAGGCACTTAGCAACTCAGTGAGACCCTGTCTCTAGTAAAATACAAAAAAAGGGCTGGGATGTGGCCCAGTGGTTGAGTGCCCCTGAGTTCAATCCCCGATACCAAAAAAAAAAAAAAAAAAAAAAAAAAAAAAAAAAAAAAAAAAAAAAAAAAAAGATTTCTGACTGTTTAATAGCCACTGTGAAACCATTAATGTTCAGGACCCTGGACAGCACCACACCCCCATCAACCACTCCCATGAAGCAGAAGCAGGAACTATTAAGGCAAATCTGCAAATTGTCCTAATGTGTGGCAAGCCACTGATAGGTCTTTTACTATATTGCTCTTATGACCTTAGAGGAGCCACATTTGTTGAGAGGAAAGTGTACAGGGACCTTTGATGTGTTGATTTTGCAGAGTCAAGATGAAAAATGCTAAGGCTCTTCAAGTTGGAAACCAGCTTGAACAACAAATAGAGCAGAAGATTAAAGAAACCAAGTGCATTTGGTGAGAGTGAGCCAATTCATACAGAGAGAGCATAAAGTTTCTTTACCTTATATGGCAGATATCACATTTTATAGATAAGGAAACTAAAGCACCGAGGGATCAAATCACTTTCCCAAGATCTCATTGCTAGTTAACTGCAAAGCCAGGGTTGAACCTAGACAGCATGAGGTTGCACTCTGGGGTGCTAGTTGTATGACCTGGAGGGAAGGCTTTTCCATTGTGAATAGCCTCTGCATCGTGCTAGATTTTGTAAACAGTGGTTTTAAGTTTCCAGGAAATGAGGACGGCTACTGGGATTCAGATGGTATAAATCCCATCTTTATGTTAATATGTTCTTAATTAGTTCATAGGTTTTCATATATACTTAGGAGGCAACATGGTACAGGATAGGAATTACAAAACACTTTCTTGAAGATAACCTTTTCCTTCAAATGAAATCTCAGGTAAAAGCCCAATCCTTAGCACCTGGTTAGAGCAGAGGTGGAAGGCCTGGGGCTTCACTTTGCCAGGAAGCTGTGACACACCATCTCTCTTCACCTCACCTAATGTTATGGGGGCACACAATTTGAAATCCACGAGGACAGAGGATAACCTCTAAACTTTTGGGTTAGATAGGCCTACCTGCCTGCTTTCTGCTTTCTTCACTTTATTTATTCATCGACTTATTCATAAATATTTATTAGACTGTATGCTATTTGCACTAGTTTGCTCTTGGCTTATTAAGTGTCATTTTAACATCTTTTTTCCCCCCTCACTGGCTTCGATTGCTTTCTCTGAAAGTATTCATGGTGATAACTGCTTCATGTGCCCCCACAGTCATGAGAAAGGATGCACATATGAACATATTCAGTGGGTGTTTATTCCTCCTTCACTTCCTATGCTGATCTTTGCAGTACAATATAATTCAGAGTAAGGTCATTTAGAAAACATGTCTTGTACACAGAGAGAGAGAAAGAAAATGACATTTTATAAACAGCTCTGTATGTCTCCATTCCTTGCCCTTCTCTTTCTTTCACACCTATATGTAGCTTAGGAAAGCTTCCTCTAGGTTCCCCTCTCACCTCTAGTTTAATACCACTTCTCATTTCCTCTTCTTGGCCACAGCAAGAAAACTCCCCTTTGCCAATATTCTCCTCATTTCCTTAGCCTGAACTTCCCCAGCTCAATTTCTCAGTATCTCTTCCATGTCAACTGATTCCAGCTTCTCCCTTAGTACCAGCTGAGCCCTTCCTCTCATTAAAAAAGTTATCTTCAGAGACTAGGGGGGAATCACTATTAGTCCCAGAATATGCAGCATCTCCTTGTTGTCTTAGGATTCTACCTTCATCTCTTCTGGTTAAAATTAGTTTCTTTCCTGCTGGTAGAAGACTAAACACAGCCAACTTTGAGAATGGCCATTAATGACTAGGGTTAGGACTGAAAAGACTTTTAGCAGTTGCCACTAGCAACCACTAAAGGAGATTTAAAATCCTATCACTCAAGTCAGCTAAAAAAAACCCTGCAAACATTTTAAATTTTTCTTTAAGGCTAACACTTCATCCATTATACAGATAATGTAATGGCTAAGAATGGAGGCTTTGGAGCTAGGCCACTATGTCCAAATCCCATCCCTCTTTCATATTGGTTGTGTGATACTTGGCAAGTTGCTTAACTTCTGTATGCCTAGGCTTTCTTATCTAAAAAATGAGTACATTAATAGTGCCTATCTCATTATAATCACATACTGTATAAATAATTTAAGATGGTTAGAACATTGCTTAACATAGGAAAAGCCCTCAGTGAATGTTATCCATTATTATTATCATTATTTTTTAAATAGTACTCTGAATAGTGTTTCCAGAGTTCTGAAAAGTACATGAGCAAACCTCAGGCAAATTATAAAAAAAAAAAAAATCAAACATTTGCCAGGGTTGTGTGGGAAGGAGAAAAAGGAAAAGGAACATCTAGAAGATAAAGCCTTCATAAATTCCTTTAGCTCTCATGATGATATAGGGATTATATTCATATTCTTGAGTTTTTCCTTACCTTCTCCCTGGGGCTGTGGTAGGTTTTCAGTAATGATTGCAGAATGAATGAATGAGAGAATGGGGAGAGGATTGAGTCCATAAATGATTGGATAAGTGAGCTAATGAACAAATATGTGGACCACTGGTACTGGAATGAACTAAACAGCCATGTACCTTTCCATGGTTTTTGATGCTCAGTTTGTCATCTTCACCCAGATACTTAGGTCTGCTGTGTTCTAGTCTCTTCCAAATTAAGAAGACTGAAGATCACTGTATGCTACCTTCCATCTTCTTTTCACACATATCCAACAGTAGGGTTCTTGGCCTTTGGCTGTGCTTTCTGGGCTACTTTGTGGCTTTGCCTTTATGGTTTTGCTCTGAGGTCTTCAGGTCTTCACTATCACTGGTCACAGATTTCCATGAAGGCAAAATAGGAGCACACCTGTCCAACATAGAAGAAAACAGGTTCTGGCACTGTTCTGGGAAGAAACAGAGATAGTGTTGCATGATTCTGTTTTCCAGAAAAACTGGAGGACACTCACAGACTAGACCATTCAGAGGTAGAAGAACTGAATTTTCTTACAAAAACCTTGGATTCAAGGTAGAATTTCTGTGTGAGGTTGTGGAATGTTGTCTTACCTTTTGGGTACTTCTGTTGTACACTGACTCTGTGAAACAATTCCTGTTTTTCCAACATGTAATTTGCATGAAGCATAATTTTCTGATGGTACAAGATCATGTGTGGCACATAACTTCAGAAATATATCAAGAGTGACATGGTCCAGTGGCTTCCCTATACTTTCCCTATGGCACAGAAAGTTGAGGTAGGCTATACTTGCAATTTGGTTAGACCAAAGTAGACAGGCATAGAACCCAATGGATTTGGATTGTAACAATTCTAACATCTTATTGCTATACTCATGTTCCTTTTCCTGTTTCTTTCAGCCACCAAAGAGGAAGTGATAATCACAGGGATAAAGAAAGAGGAGGGGCTGTGTTTGTGGCTCGGTGGTGGAGCACGTGCATAACATGTGTGAGGCACTGGGTTTGATCCTCAGCACTACATATAAATAAATAAAAAATTAAGGTCCATCAACAACTAAAAATATTTTTTAAAAAAAGAAAGAAGAATTGTCAATAACTATATACCAAAGAGCTGTGTCAAATATCAAGTGTTCATTGTTGTGTTAGTTCAATGACAATTATTGTTTATAAAATTGGCAGATGGTACAAATTTAGTATATAGAGCTACTCTCATGACAGACAAGCTCAGTCAAGAGTAAAGCGCTTGCATAGTGAACATAAGGCCCTGGGTTTGATCCCTTGCACTGCCAAGAAAAAAAAAACAAGAAGCAAAAATAAAGGCAACTGAAATCCACAGACAATTATGGCTTAAGTAATATTTTTTGCTATAAAATTTTTACTCAGACTTCATTAAAAAGTTCATCATAGGTACCTTATCCCAAAGAATGCATGTAGTTAGGGACTGCCTGGCCCAGTAGAAAAGATTTTGGAAATTGGAGGCTTGGGTTTTAGTTGTTGTTTTGCTGTTGACTCTCTATGTGACCATCAGTAAATTACTTCCTGGTCCTCAGATGTCTCATCTGCAAGTTGGTGATAATATTATCTACCTGGCAGCATGTGAGGAATAAATGAGACAATGTATATAGGTTGCCTGATACTATGAGCAGGTCTTTGTTTGGTCCTAACACCTTTATTGAAATAAGTTGAGGATAAGGATACCTGCCTTGAAGACCTCAATGTTGCTAAAAACGAAGACATGCTTTGGACAACTACTGATGTACAGTTCTTGCGTCCTGCAGTTCATGCTCAGTAAACATTTAATAGCAGTAAGCATGACATGTCAGAATCTGAGGAGCCCTTGGGGCTTCTGATCATGTGGAGAAAGAGGCCTGGTTCTCTATGGGTGTGTAGGAGTTTGGGCCTGAGGTTCTAGTAGGAATCAACATTAATAACATAGAAATTAAATTCCTGGGGCCTGGAGATCCCATATGGTCAGGGAGGAAGAAGGCTTGTCACTTGTACCTGTACTTGCACAAGTCACAAAGTTGGTACTTAATTAATATTTGTGCCAAGGAAGCAAGGAAGGAAGTCTGTCAGTCTTGACCTAGTAAGGGTAGGGTATACTCTCTGAAATAGCAGAGCTGAGTTCTATCCTTTTATTTTTGTTTTGTTTTTATTGGTACATTATAAATATACATGATAATTGGGTTCATTTTGACACAATCATAAATCATATAGCATTTGGTTCATTCTGAGTCTCCAATACTTCCCCTTTGCCCTCTTCCTTCCCCTGACACCCCTCCTTTAATGGTTTTTCTTCTATTTATTTATTGGTTATTCTATTTTTTCATGCTTGCAGGTATAATTTTATTATTTTAACTACTGGGAGAAGGGTAATATCAATATAAGCATTCTTTTTCTCCTTTGTTAAAGTCCAAATAATACCACTCTGTTATATGCAAAAGGCTGTTATGGACATTTTCTGACATAGTATTTTAAGAGGTTGCTTTTACTCTTAATCTTGAAGAAACCAAGTCTCTTTCCTAATCAGATTTTTTCCCCATTTCCATGATTAGTCTACTGAGCAAACCCTTTGAGTCCATTTTGTATTGGCTAACACTCAGTCATAGCTCCTTGCATGCAATTCATCCCACACAAGTGTGCACAGGCACATCAAACCCAGGGCTGCTCTGTATTCCTCACAGCTCACAGAAGTCCCAGGCAAATGAATCTAAAGCATATGACCCACTGCTTGAGAGTTGCAGCTTGAGTTGCTGCTGAATAATATTCAATTTCAATAATAAACTTAATAAAACCTTCACATTTCCTCTGAAAAATTAGCTAAAGAGGCCAGAAAGTGATTCGCTGGAAAGTGATGTTCTAGGTGACCACAACCAATGCCTAGTTTTGAATAAGCACCATGGCTATCTATTTGCTTTTGAAATTGGATCTTGACAAGCTTCAGGTAAAAAAATCACTTCCAAAGTATCCATATTCATTTACATATAACCAATACATCATATTTGCATATGGGATTGAATTTTTATTCAATTTCCTCATATAAGGTCTATATTTTAACTGGTAGGTAATTTTAGATGCTTTTTCATAGAAATACTAAGTACCCTCCTATTCCCAGGCAGTTTGAATGGTACATGTTTGTCTCCACACAGGGAATGATTATAGTTAAAACTTTAATGAACAACATGAAGATTAAGATCCAGTATTAACAGTTTCATGCAGATGGAATAAATCAGTATGAAAAAAAATCCAGTATTAACATCTGTCTGGGAGCCATATCAGTTATTCAACTGCCTAGTCTGCAAATCATACAGCTGCTGGAGAACAGAAAACAAATATGATTCTGAAGGCCTAGAAAAGGAACCCTGACTTCTAAAACATTAACCATTGCTTATTGCTGCTATGGATGTCCTATATGGGGTTTATTTTTTCCTTTCAAAAGCCACTGATTCTTGTAGTGATATTTAACTTTCTTCTTTGACCCTCAGAGAACTGGTATATTTAGGAAACTAAACGAACAAAAACAAAAACACCTGAAACAAAGTCTCCAGAAGATTAAAGTGCAAGAACTGTCTATAATTTGTTACACAGAAGCTGTATTCCATATTTTCTTAAAAGAAACATTTTCTTTGTTTTTTGTAGTTTTCCAGTCAGTCTATTTTTTTCTTTTCCATTTGCTCTGTGATGAGCTCCTTGGTCTCTTCTATCCTGTCCTGAAGATACTCCTTGATAGGGTGACCATGTCAACACGTCAACATGAGTAAGCAAATACTTCATAGTAAAGGGCATTCCTCCCAAAGGTCATGGTGTAGCCGGTAGGTGTTGCAATTTTAAACATGGCATATACTATCAAGGCTTTTCCACCCTGGGAATTTTTCAGGATGTTCACTGTACTGTCAAGTAACATAAGAAAGTCTAGAAAAAGAATGGAAATAATTCCTTTTATGGCTGCATAATAAAATGTTTCAAACTAAATACCAGAAATTCTTAGATGCACAGGAGTCAAAACTTTCCCACATTTTTTAAATGTTTTCTTAAATTGCTGATAAAGACTAATAGATTTGTCTTGCAAAGAATCAAGATCTTCCTTTTTTTTTTTTTTTTTCTTCCCAAATAAATTCCTTTGGCTGTGGCACTGGATGATAAAACTCTCTCAGATAAACATACTGCTCACATAGTTGAT
Organism: Tamias sibiricus; assembly: GCA_025594165.1. Lineage (NCBI taxonomy): Eukaryota > Metazoa > Chordata > Mammalia > Rodentia > Sciuridae > Tamias > Tamias sibiricus. The sequence goes on along the minus strand of CM046657.1, from coordinate 88,980,630 downwards.
GGCAAAGGACCCTCAGTGGGGGTGGCTGAGCACCCAGTGATTTTCTTTCCTTTGCAAGGTACTGGGTGGTAAGTAAATGTAGCCACTGCTTTTGAGGGCCTTGAACCCTCAATTAGTGATTCAGCACTGTTCAGAGGTAACAGTGCTTTTATGTTCTGATGGTGTGCAAAGAGACCAGGTTTCTGTGGTTCCAAGCACGTCCTCTGTGCCAGCTGAGTCCCAGCCTGTGGCATGTTCCATTGCATTTTGAACAATGGTGATGGATTTCAGTTTCTAGAGACTAGACTTCAATCAAGGATTTCTGGGCATGAAAATTACTCACTCCTGGGAATTGCCTGAAGGACTATGATTTTCTCTCAGCTGCATGACCTTGACAGTTACTTAATTCTCATCACCTAGAACAATGGGACTGTGAATCCCAAGGCACAATCTGTACAAACATCACCTTGAATACCATGACATTGTAACTCAGCAGAGTAACCTGGAAAGGCATGGGCAAGAGTGCCAAATCTGCAGAGCTCAGGTGAACACTTGGCCCCAGGCCCTGAGCCATGCCTATAACCAATATGCTCCAGCTGCCTGTGCCTCCTCCATGCTGCCTCTCTGCATTATTTTTAATTGGTTCTTTATAGTTACACATATAAGTGGAATTCATTGTAATGTGTTCATACATGATGTTATGGTTTGGTTATAAGCCCCCCCCCCCATTTTTTTCTGTAATGAAATGACTGGCTTATGAGAGCTGTAACCTAATTTGTCAGATGGACTGAGTTCAAATGGACTGGCAGGTGGGGTGTGGTTGGAGGAGGTGTGTCACTGAGGCATGCCCTGGAAGGGTGCATCTGCACTGGGGCTTCTTCCTCCCCCTCTGCTTCTTGGCTGCCATGAAGGGAGCAGCTTCTCTCTGCTGTACCCTTTCCCCATTACATGCCAACTCACTTTGCACCCAGAACAGTGGCATTGGCTGTCTATGGACCAAGACCTCTGAAACCATAAGCCCCAAATAAATTTCTCCTTCTCTAAGTTACTCTTGGGTATTTTCATCACAGTGATGCAAAAACTGACTAATCACATGTATATATCATAATTTGTTACTTTCATTGTACAGTTGCTCCCCTCACCTGTTCTTTCTCCCTTCCCTCAATCCCCTTCTTCTACTCCATTGATATTTTTATTTTCATAATATCCACTCCCCTAGCATTCCCTCACCCCACTTATTTCTCTCTAGCTTCTGCAAATGAGAGAAAACATTCTGTCCTTGGTTGTCTGAGTTTGGTTGATTTCACTTAGCAAGTTCAATCAGTTTTACCAGAAAATGACATAATTTTGTTTTTCTTTATGACTGAGTAAAACTCTATTGTTTATACATACCACATTTTCTTAATCTCTTTGTCTATTGACAGGCACCTGGCCTGATTCCATAACTTGGCTATTGTGAATTGCACTTGTATAAGTGTTGGAATGCATGTATCACTGTAGTATGTTGATTTTAGTTCTTTTGGATAAATACCAAGGGTTGGGATAGCAGGGTCATATAGTCATTCCATTCTTAGATTTTTTCCTCCTTTTTTTTTTGGTACAAGGGATTGAACCCAATGGCACTTAACCACTGAGCCACATCCCCGGCCCTATTTTGTATTTTATTTAGAGACAGGGTCTCACTGAGTTGCTTAGTGCCTCGCTGTTGCTGAGGCTGGCTTTGAACTTGCGATCCTCCTGCCTCAGCCTCCTGAGCCACTGGGATTACAGGCATGCGCCATCATACCCAGCCCCAGCCCTTTGTGTTTTTGAGACAGGGTCTTACTAAGTTGCTTAGGACCTTGCTAAATTGCTGGGACTGACTTTGAACTTGTTATCCTTCTGCTTTAGCCTCCCAAGATGAATTACAGGCATGTACCATCCCACGTGGATCATTCTTAGCCTTTTGAGTAACTTACGGCCTTCCGAAATATACAAATTTGCAGTCCTACCAACAATGCATAAGTGTACTTTCCCCCAAAATCCTCACCAACAATTATGGTTATTTGTATTCTTGATGATTGCCATTCTAACTGGGATGAGATGAAATTTAATTTAATGTAGTTTTGATTTGCATTTCCCTGATTGCTAAGAATATTGAACTTTTCCCCCATATATTTGTTACCCCTTTATATTTATTCTTTTGAGAAAAGTCTCTTGAAAGCCTGGCATTGTGGTACATGCCTGTAATACCAGAGGCTCAGGAGGCTGAGACAGGAGGATGACAAGTTCGAAGCCAGCCTCAGAAACTTAGCGAGGCACTAAGCAACTTAGTGAGACCCTTTCTCTGAATAAAATATTTTAAGAGGGCTGGAGATGTGGCTTATTGGTTAAGTCCCCCTAGGTTTAATACCTGGTACAAAAGAAGAAAAAAAAAGTCTCTTGAGATCTTTTAATCATTTATTGATTGGGTTTCTTTTCTTTCTTTTTTTATGTTTAGTTTTTGAGCTCTTTATATATTATGGATGTTATTAAGCCCCAGTTGGAAGAGTTAAGTGGCAAAGTTTTTCTTTCATTCTATAAGTTCTCTCTTCACACTCTTAATTTTTCCCTTTACTTTGCAGAAGCTTTTTCCATTTATGCTGTTCCACTTATTGATTCTAGGCTTTATTTTTGGAGCTTTAGGAATCTTATTAAGGAAATTGGTGTTTGTGTCAATATATTTAGGGTGTTGACCCTATGTTTTCTTCTAGCAGTTATAGTGTTTCTGCTTTAATTCCTGGGTCTTTGACCCACTTTGAGTTGATTTTTATGCAGGGTGAGAGAGAGGAATCTAATTTCATTCTTCTATATATGGATATCCAGTTTTCCCCACACCATATGTTTAAAAGGCAATCTTTTTTCCAATATATGTTTTTGGCACCTTTGTCAAGGATGATTATATTTATGTGGATTTGCATCTGTGTCTTCTGTTCTCTTCCATTGGCCTTCATTTCTACTTTATGCCAATACCATGCTGTTTTTGTTACTATATAGCTCTCTGTGGTATAATTTGAAAGCAGGTATTCGGATGCCTCCAGCCTCTTCTTGCTCAATATTGCTTTGGCTATTCTGGGTCTTTTATTCTTCCATATGAATGTTTCTTTTTAGTTCTTTGAAGAATGTCGCTGTTATTTTGATGGTAATTGCATTGAATCTGGAAATATCTTTTGGCAATATGGCCATTTTGACAATATTAATTCTACCTATCCACGAACATGAAAGGTCTTTCCATCTTCTTGTGTGTTCTTTAAATTTCTTTCTTCAATGTTCTGTAATTATCACTGTAGAGGCCTTTTGCGTCCTTGGTTAGATTTATTCTCAGGTTTTTTTTTTAAAAAGGCAATGATGAATGGAATTGCTTTCCTGATTTCTTTGTATATTCATTTTGGAGTATAGAAAAGCTATTGACCTTTACATATTGATCTTATATCCTGCTACTTTGCTCTATCAGCTCTAGAAGTCTTCTGGTGGAGTTTTTTTTTTTTTTTTTTTTTTTTGATCTTCAGTTTTATAATTTTTAAGTATTACATTAAAAATTACTAATAGGACACAGTCAACCAATTAGGCAATTTATAACTATGGCTATAATTTATTAAACACTACTTACAAGCCCAGCACTGTCCTAGAAACTTTATGAGTATTGTTACTTTTTTTTTCTTTTTTTTTTGGGGGGGGGATGTACCGAGGATTGAACTCAGGGGCACTTGACTACTGAGCCATATCCCCAGTCCTATTTTATATTTTCTTTAGAGACAGGGTCTCACTGAGTAACTTAGTGCCTCACTTTTACTGAGGCTGCCTTTGAAATCACAATCCTCCTGCCTGAGCCTCCTGAGTGGCTGGGATTATAGACATGCACCACCTGGCCTAGCTGTATTGTTACATTTAATATTTATTACAACCTGTGTTGAATTGAAGCCCACTGATTACCTATCCTGTATACAAAACCCACCTCTTACTCAGTAACAAAATCCTACCATTTTTTCTTTTGTATCTGCAATGTTCCAAGCCTCAGGATATGAATTTTGGTTTGTCTAAGATAATATGATGATTTTATTTCCTAGCTCCTTACTATAAGAGTTGTCAATTGCTATTGTTCTAGCTATCAAGATCTAACAGGAAGTTCAGTACAGGGACTTCTAGAAATCTTTCCCAATAAAAGGAAATATAAGATTGCTTTGAATATAAGTGTGACTTATATCAATCATCTTACAAGGATGAGGAAAAAGTCAAAAGAATCAGAGAGGTATCACTGAGGTACTGGGCCAACACAATTAGCTACCACTACCAGAACTTTTGTTAAGTGGGAAAACTATACTTCTTTTTATTTAAGCCACTTAAGTAAGGTTACTTTACTTGCAACAAAAGATGCAAACTCTGTGATGTAAAATACTATCAATCTCATTTTTTAGATGAGTAGATATAAGTAAGTAGCCCAAGGTCACACAAGTGATCAATTGTGATGCTAAATTAAAATCTACTTCTATCCAAAGTTAAAGCTTGTCTTCTTTAACCATTATGCTACTATGTTTAAACTATAACTGTTAATACAAGGTAGGTATGTTTTTGAAATACTGAGAACTCTAAAAAAATGTAATACTAGAAGAACATAGAAATAGAGGAAAAAGTAGATGCTTCCCATAGCCTTCTATACCTGGAGTCTTTGGTTTATAGAATCTGTGATGTGGATCTTCAGTTAGAAGCTGGAATGCCTCTGAAGACTTATTTGCTATCACATTTGAAAGTTTCTCCAGAAGCCTAAGAAGACAGGTGGTGATAACATGGAATCAAGCCAAAGAGGCAACAGCTGGGATTGTGGTTTTGAGGTAGAGACTGCTGAGTTGGTAAGGGAGTATGAAGCAATATGGGGCATCTAGATTGGAAGATGTATTAAGAACCAGTCCTAATGCTCACTTAGTAGGCATTAGATATCCACTTTTATTCCCTGCACAGAGCCAGGGAACATGGCAACCCAGGCAAGATGCAATGAGAGCTGGGCTGTTTGTATTCTTGCAGCATGCTTATCATGTAAACAGAAATAAGGGAGAATTTACCTGAATCCATACCCCAACAGATATAGTTAGTGGTAAGACACAGGGGGCTTGCATAAGGACTATGGGACACAGCTGGATCCTGTAGTTTAAGATTTTCTACTGGGAAATGAGGGCAAGAATACTTTCATTAAACTATAACTATGTCTAGGTCTCAGAAAACAAAAATGAATAAGTATCTGTGCAATGTGCCAGATAGTGAATTTGTATTTAATTCTCACTATGACCTAATTCTTGAGTCATCAATTTTTAATGATTGAAGCTCAGAGAGTAACCTTTCCAGGATGCACAGCTAGGAAGGTGTACATTCCATTCAATCTGTACTCTACCCACTCCTAAGAAGCTCAAAGTGAAAGTAAATGGATATTTCTTCAATTCTTTAGAGAGAAGGCAATTAATGGTTTGTGGCTCTTTGTATTTGTCACCACCAAGATGGCAGGATCCAGAAAGGGAGTTTTGAAAACCTGGGCCAGTACAGGCAGCAACTTTTTTCCAAAATCACTATAGATCTGATTCAGATGGTTAGGTTCAGAAAATCTTTTCCCTTCAGTATTCAGGAGGCAGAAATGACTACTGGAGTGTTTCAGCTTGAAGGATGGGAGCAAATGTTGCCTGGCAGCAGGTATCAGAACAGATGCTCCACCCAGCACAGTTAGAGATTAGGCATGGTCCTTGAGCAGTTTTTATGCTTCACTCTGGATTCATTTAACAGAATCTGCTTTCTACATTGCTGACTCCCTGTGTAGGACTGGTTCCTGCAGCCTAAGCCCACACGATGTATCACGTGTCCTCATTGTACCTGCTGTACTCACAGCGCCAAGACACTCTTCCTCCTTTTCCTTACCCAGTGCTTTGCCTCAGGGTCCTTACTACCCTTCTCTTTGGTGCCAGTCTGCCTCACTGCCTTAACCCCACTGTAGCCTGGCTGCTGGGGCCAACATCTCCCATTTCCTCAGTCCCTTGCTCTGCCTTTCAAAGGAATCATTCCACTTGGGCTGCCCCCTTATGCTCCTTTGAAGCTTACCTGCCCTGTCCTCAGAGTCACCTCCAGGCCCAGAGGGGCCATCTCGGTGCTCTCTCCTTCAGCACCTCTTCATTCTGAAAGTGACTGTATTCCCACCCTCCATCCCTCTTCATGATCCCTCCTGCTCCCAACAGTGTGGGAAGTGCAGAGGATCCTGTAGTAGGTATTTTGGAAAAAAACGGATTAGAAGGAATCACCCAAAATGGAACTTGAATATAGTGCTTCAAGGATCATTGTTAGAATGAATATGTAACAACAAATCCCAACATTATGTACAACTGTAAACCACCAAAAAATGTAGGAACAAAAAGGATCATTGTTAGACATGATTTCTAGATCCGTATGTACTAATAGATTTGGACTATGAGATGGGTTAAATTGCTTAAATTTTGTTTTTCATATTAGGACAAGTATATACTTTCTTAAATAGTTTCCATAGTGATTTGAATATATACACACATGTTATTTTTAAAATATAAAATTAACTGATTTTAGCAACAAATGAAGCAGAGATAGTATATTTACAGACATTTATCTCATATCATATCACTATTAAAACATCCAGATGTACACTTATGGAATCAAAATCTACTCACTGTAATTGAGGCAAATGATTGCTCATTGCACCATTTCACTTTCTTTGCACTGAATTTGGGTCATAAAGCTCTGACATTAGTTCTACCCATGCAATACTTAGGCTTAGTGCAAACCACCCTAATCCCACGGGGTAGAAACAACAAGGCTGTTTTTTTTTTTTTTTTTTTTTTTTTTAATACTTAAATAACTGTTTTACATGGAAAAGTTCCAAGTAGTACAAATTGAGCTAAGCAAAAAACTAGTTCTTTAAAAACTCTTCTGTCTTACTCCACCAGACTTCCTTGTGATACGCATCTTTCACCATTTCTAATTTTACTTTTTGTCTTGTTTATTACTTGGCTATTTTACAGATTGGGTGTCCACTATTTCCTCTGTCAAAGATAGTGAGTTTGGGCCACTGACACTGCCCCCTGGACAGGATTCCATGAGCTCCCTGAAGGCAGGAAGCTTGTCTGTCTTGTTCAACTTTAATTTTAGGACCAGCTCAGGGCTTGGCATGTGAAGGGCATTTGATAAGTAACTGTAGAATGAAACTAAATATACTCAAGTTTGTGCTTCTGACTTAGTCAACTTGAGATGGTAATCCCTGGGTAGGTGGGCTCGGCCAAGGCAGCATCTTCTGCCTCTTGTCAATTACAGTGAATCATTTTTATAAGGTTGTAGTATTTGAATTCTGTCTTGTACTGATAATTAATGTTTTGTTAACAGATTCCAAAAAATAAAATGTCACTGCCAATATTATAGTTATGTAAAACTTATTGCAGAATAAAATACTTAAGAAACCCTGTATTACTAGTTCCATATAGTTCAAGCACATGGGCCAAATAAATTCTCCTCTTAAATTTTACCATTGCTCAAACTTGTGCCATTTTAGGTGGCTTCATCTTTGCACTCAGCTTCTCTCATAGTTGTTTGCTTTTATTGGTTTTAAATTTGTTGTTGTTGTTGTTGAAACAAGTGAGTTAATTTCTTATTAAATTACTAGATGCTCCCAGGGTTTTAATACTATCTGTTGAGTAAAATCCATTTGTTTCTTGGAGATAGTTATCTTGGAGTCTTTTGACTGCAAATTCTAACTTGGACAGATTGCTTTATAAACTCCCTTTACAACTCTAATCTAATGTCTTTCCATTGCATCCTTGGAATTTTCTAATCTTTTCTCAATCTCTTTTTAGTTTCATTCTCCAATTTCCAAGTAAATTCAAAAGTCATTGTTTTTTCTTTTGGAAAGAAAGAGATCATCACTGACTCCTTATGGTTCTGACTCCTTATGGTTGAGTTCCTTCTACGACCATGTGGAGTGAAACAGGCTCGAAGGAGGCTGCAAGTGCGTATCTGCTAGAGCAGGCACACCTGGGAGACTCAGCCCAGATCTCCCTGTCCTGCAGGAAACACCATGGTGCTATAACCAGTTACTTGTTTCTAGGGGGCTGGCAGGAAGGAAGCCAGAGTAGGGAAGAGAGTTAAATATAAGATAACATCACATAGAGCTTCTGCAACAGGGTAGTCATCTGAAGGAGGTGGTTCATCAGCATGTGCCTTCAGGAGCTGAGAAGGCCAGAGTCTGCACCCTGCCTGAGGATGCTGCCAGCTGTGCTCCATCCAGTCCTCTTTGTTTGGTCAATTGTAACCTTTATCTACATGGAGAACCCTAGATCTGCCTGTGTCCCTTGTCTCTCTCCACCCACACTGTGGGATAACCACACCAGTGGACATAGTGTCACAGGTTGCATTTCCTTGGCACTTTGAAGGTGTCTCTAGACTATATTTCAGCTTCCAGTTGTCGTGAAGTTATAAGGGGTTGAGGTCTTTAACCCTTCATAACCCAGGGTAAGCTTCCTTTGTCCAGCAAAGTAAGCCAGAAGGGTCCACCTCAACGAAGATGTTAGAATGGGAAAGTGAAGGCCGCCGGCATTCCCTCCCCTGCCTTCAAAAGGCACAGGAGCATACCGGGGAGCCCGGTCAGTGGTCAGCGCCAAAGCTCAGGTTTATTTAGGAAAATGGCCAGTCTTACAGTGGACAGAAGCCAATCAGTAAGCAGCTTATAGAAGCAAGTAAAGAGCACGGGCACATCTCATAGGGCAGAATCCTCTGCCCTATGCTTAGGGCGGTTTCGATTCTCACGATATGTCACAGCCACGCCCCCTGCTTAGCTTAGGTCCGTAACAGGGCATGGTAACATGGCAAGCAGCCAGAAAAGCCAGAGCTTTTCCATCCCCTTGGCAGACAGTGTTAAGGCCCGACGTGTTGATGATACAATATCACATCAATCTAGAATTTATTCCTATAGTTGATCTAATTTATGTGTGATTTATTTTTCCTCATGGAAGCTTTTAGGAGTATTTCTTTATTATTAATGCAAATTTACAGATGAATCTGTATATGTATTTTTTTTTTTTCATTTTTTTCTGCACAGGTTTCTCTTTTGTGTGTGTGGTGCTGGGGATTGAACCCAGGGCCTTGTGCATGCGAGGCAAGCACTCTACCAATTGAGCTATATCCCCAGCCCCGTCTGCACAGCTTTTGTTGCACACATTTTATTCTGAAGATTTGATTCTCTCTTCCTTTTTTTTTTTTTTGGCTCTGAAAAATTTCTTTTTTTTAAAAAAAACTACTCTGATTATGTCATTTTCATCTACTGGGATATTTTCAGGGATGGATGTTGGACACCTGATTTAGTCCTTCATATCTTTTCTTTTGTTTTATATCGCTTTTGTTCCATGTTCTTGATAGTTTCTTTAATTTTATCAACTAGTTCTAATTTTAAGTTTTAATTGCAGAAATTACATTTCAAGCAATTATTTTCTGAATATGCTATTTTTAAAGCAGTCTATTCATGTTCCACTGATGTAATATCTTCTCAAAATTCTAAGAATATTAATAAAAACAGTTTTAAGTTTTCTGTCATTTCTTGGATACTCCATTTATCCTGGGATAGAAATTTCTTTCCTTTTTAAAATTTTATTTTGAACTAGTATTTTTTTAAATTTTGATTTCTTACCCTTATCTTTTTCTATTAATCTGTTCTTTTTAATTCATATGAACCTGGATTTCCTTTGTACATATGAAAGAAAGATTATGTCAATTAATAGAGATCCTGGCATAGGTTTCCTCAACCATTTCCCCAAGAGGTTTGTTCCCCAAATTAAAAGGGCTGTCTAGGAGCTTAGCTTTTGTACCTGTGCAGAGGGAAAGATGATCACATAGGGTATATTTTTAGGGAGTAAAGACAGGATCATAACTGCCCCCATCACATGATAAGACATGGAGAGGTTTACTCTGGGATGGACATCAATCTCGCACACCAAGAACCCCAGCATCTTCACACAGACATATCCTTGAAGAGCCAGTCTTAGGTTTCATGCTGAGAGCAAATGCTGCTATTGCTAATCCCAGTGTATGCAGAGAGGCTGGCAGAGTTATTTTTAGTTTGTTTAGGAAATGTTTTCCTTAAAAGGAAACACTCTTCTCACGTCAGATGACTTCATGGTTAGATAAGCAAATAATGAAAAACATTGAAGATAGTTAAGGAGTAAGTACTTAATAGCATCTAAAGTGCTATCAACTAATTGTTAGAAAATAACCCAAGAAAAAATAGTCTCTTTTGTGTTTATCTGGAACAAATTCAGTTTGGCATGGTGATCAAGAGTACCACGGCCAGTTATTAAGATGGAGATCTTCCAGATGTTACACAGAGGGAAATGGGCTTCTTTCTCTGAAGGTAGAACCATGTCTGATTCACTCAACAATGTTACATGAATGAAGGTATATTAGTCTCTGCCCTTTTGTTCTAGATGTTTCCAAACAGATTATGTGCAAGACAAGTATCATTCTGGACAGGAATTTATTATTCATTTATATGACTTAGTAGGATTTATGGTTGAGATTGGATTAAATTTTTAAAATCATTGCTACTCACCTAATCAAAGCCAAATGCATTATTTTATAAGATTTCAAAAACCATGATTTTCAACATCTCTAACAATCAGGTAAATGCAATTCATCTCAATCTAGCTAGAATGGCAATCATGAAGCATACAAATAATAATAAATGCTGGCAAGAATGTGGGGGTGGGGAGGTACACTCATATATTGTTGGTGGGACTGCAAATTAGTGCAACCACTCTGGAAAGCAGCATGGAGATTTTGCAAAAGACTAAGAATTGAACCACCATATGACCCAGCTACTCTATTCCTTGGTTTTTATCCAAAAGAACTAAAATCTACATACTATAATGATACATATACACCCATATTTATATTTATATCCCTGCAATCCATAATAACCAAGTTATAAAACCAGCCCAGGTGCCTGTCAACAGATGAATGGATAAAGAAAATGTTTTCCATATATATGCAATGGAGTTTTACTCATCCCTAGAAAAGAATGAAATTATGGTATTTGCTGATAAATGGAGGGAACAGGAGAACATCATGCTAAGTGAAATAAGCCAGACTCAAAAAGTCAAGTATTAAATGTTTTCTCCCATATGCTAGAGCAAATTAAGGAAGGTAGGGGGCAGATCCCACAAAAATAGAGGGGAGATCAGTGGAATAGAGGAAGAGGATTGAGGGTGAACGAGGAACTAATTGTGGAGAGCACCTCATGCAGAGAAATGTGGCGTGCAAAAGGAATGGAGCATGAACTTGAACAGGTTGAGGTGTGATGTGTACATGCAAGAGATGTGGCTGGAGAGGAAGCCAACATTTAAATCATGAAGGGCCTTGAATTTAGTTAGATCTTATCCTTTAGAAGGGGGAGATGGGATTTGAGGGGGCCCTCTTAAGATATTACCTGTGTGCCTGGTGATAACATTCACTAAGATGGATAAACTTAGAAATGGGGAAATTTTTGAGCTGAGGAGATAAGGAGTTCAGTTTGCAAATGTTGAGCTTGAAATATCAGTGGGGAATTTAGGTGGAAATATCTAAGAGGCTAGTGTAAGAATTTGGCATTTCCACAAGTTTTATTCAGCCATAAAGAAAAATGAAATTGTGTCATTTGCAGAAAATGGATGGAACTAGAGACCATCATGTTAAGTGAAATAAGTCAAACACAGAAGGTCAAGGGTCATATCTTTTTTCTCATATGGGAAGCTGAAGAGAAAAAAGGAAAAGAAAGGTTGGGGGGGTGGGATCTCATGAAAATCAAAGGGAGATCAATAGAGGAAAGGGACTAAGGGGTAAGAGATGGAGAGGGAGGGGGGAAGTGCTGGGGATTGATATTGGCCAAATTAAATTGTGCATGTGCAAATATACAACAAATCCAATTATAATGTACAACTATATAATGCACCAATAAAAACATGGGAATAAAAAAAAGATAGGTATTTCAGGAACCATGAGCTGAAATCCTAATTTGGTTGTTATCAGCATAAAGAATTATTGACTCTAAGGGGGTAAAAGAACACCCTGTGAAAAGCCCAATCTACCCATGTGAAAAGGCTATGTGAAAGAGAACTGAAGCCCCTGGCCGAGAGTTGCAGCTTAGCTCTCAGTCCACAGTAGCCATAACTGCCAGCACGTGAGTGAGGCCATCTTGGAATTTGACTCTCCAGTGCCATTGAGCCATCTTAGCTGATACCATGTGGAGCAGAGATGAGCTCCCCCCACCAAGTTCTCCCAGACTGCAGAATTATGACAGATGAATAGAACAGTGGTATTCTTAGGCACTAAGTTTTGGATAATTTCATTATGTAGCAATAGATAACCCAAACAAGTATGTATTCTCACTCATATGTATACAAACCTAATCTCTGTAGACATATGTTTGCCTATATCTCTGAAACTGTTACATTTTTCCCTTTTGAAGATGCTGGTTATGATCAGTTAGTTTTATATTTTAAAATATAGCTTGTTATTCATAGGTCATGGTTCATCATTCTAATGTTCCCTTTTTAAATGTTAGGTCTAAAATGTATTGTCTAGGAAATGGAATTACATGTACCTCTTTTAGGTCCCAGGGAAATTATTAATAATCTTTGAAAGAAGCAAAGAAATGCAAACAAAACAAAATAAAAAAGAATGGCAACCTGAAATATTCATTGTGTCTCATGATATCAGTCTTATTTAATTAAATTGTAGAGTGTGGCTTCAATGAAAAGAAAGACAATGATAGAGTTTGACCAAACCATATTGTTATTGCATGGAAAAAGTCAGTGTCCCGAGATGTGTTGCCCAAAATTGTAGCCCATATCCACGTGAAGCTATTGAGAATTTGAAATGTGACTTGCTTGAATTGAGATGTTCTACAAATATAAAATACACACTTGATTTCAAAGATTTAATATATAAAAAAATATAAAATATCTTGTTAATTATTTTATCTTTATTGTATGTTGATCTAATTTTGATGTAGTTGATTTTAATAGAATATATTAAAATGAACTTTATTTGTTTCTTTTATCTTTCTCAGGTAGCCACTAGAAATTTTGATTGTATATGTGATTTACCTTTGTGGCTTGCATTATATTTTTATTGTACAGCTCTGATCTAGAATGTTGTTCTAAAACTATAGGTTGTAACTGAAGATGCAGAATTGAACACCCAGACTGATATGACTACAAACACCAGCATGGGATTTCACATTAAGTAGGCCTTGTTATTGTGACCTGATAATCTTACGTAGTTCAATAGCTATTCCAGGCAGTTCTACTCTGATTAAACTGTTGACTTGGCTAGTGTTCTGCCAACTTTCCAAAAGTGCTGCTACTCTTACACTGGAAAAACTTAAAGCCATCAGAGAAGAACTTCCTGCCTCCAAACCTAAAAATACATTTTTAAAACACGGTTAAAACATAATTAGCTGTCTAAACAAAAATAATAAATTGTGGTGTTTGTAACATGAAGAAGTAAAACATGATAACAATACCACAAAAGGCTGGGAAAAGGGAAATAGAAGTATTTTCTTGTGAGGCTCATCTACCATAATTATATCACTTGAAGGCAGACAGTGACAGGTTAAAGATGTACACTACAGAGTACTGTAAATCAGTGGACAAAGAATGGTCTTTTAAACGAATGGAGCTTGGGCTGAGGTTATGGCTCAGCGGTAGAGTGCTTGCCTACCATGTGCAAGGTGCTCAGCACCACATAAAAAAATAAATAAATAAAATAAAGGTATTGTGTCCAACTACAACTTAAAAAAAAAAAAAACAACAACTAGAGTTGAAACAACTGGATACACCTATGAACTCTGAATCTTATCTTACAACAAACACAGAAATCATCTTGAAATGAATCATAGACCTAAATGTGAAAGTTCATATTTTCTTCCAAAAGAAAATAGAGGAAAGAAATCTTTGAAACCTTGTGGTAGGCAAAAATTTTTAAAGTAGGGCAAATCATAAAAGAAAAAGTTTTTAAATTAGACTTCATCAAAATTTAAAATTTCTGTGCTTTGAAAGATACTATTATGAAAATTAAAAAGCAAGCCTACAGACTGAGAAAAACATTAACAATGCATATTTCTCTATGACAATGGATTTGCATCCAGATTATGTAATTAACTGTTCAGCTCAACAAAAAGGAGATAACACAGTTGAATATGGGCAATTTTTTTAGAATTTTCATTCTTAGTTATTTAAACACATACTTTTACATTTTTTCAGAACATTATGTGGGCATAATATTAGTTTATTAGTAAAGCAGTATAAGAATTTTATAAATTTCAAATTAACAGTTCTAAATTTTATAAAAAGTAATAAAAATATATATCATACTGAAAACATGGTGGAAGATGCCTCAAATCAAAATATATTAAGCCTGTCTAATCTGTTCAAAGATTTTTTTTTTTTTTTTTTTGGTACTGGGGATTGAACTCAGGGGCACTTGACCACTGGGCCACATCCCCAGCCCTTTTTTGTATTTTATCAGAGACAGGGTCTCACTGAGTTGCTAAGTGCTTCGCCATTGCTGAGGCTGGCTTTGAACTTGTGATCCTCCTGCCTCAGCCTCCTAAGTGCTGGGATTACAGGCGTGCATCACCATGCCTGGGTTCAATGAATAATTTTGATTGCATGAGCTTGGTTCATTTTTTAATATAGTTTTTAAAATCAGTGCTTTGTAAATATACATAAAGGTGAAATCCACTTTGGTATATTCATATATGTACATAGCATAATTTGGTCAATTTAATTTCCCTGTTCCTTCCTCTTTCTGTTCCTCCATTTTCCCCCTCAGTCTCTTTCTTTTATTTGACTGTTATCTCTTCTATTTTCATAGAATTTTCCCCTCTTTTGGATAGACATTTCACCAAAGAAAAGATAAATGGATGACCATTATGTGCATGAGAATATGCTCAACACTGGTCATTAAAGAAATACAAATTAAAACTACAATGAGGTATCACTCACACTAAATTGGCTAAAATTAAAAATATGCACAACACTAAATATTGTGGAGAATGTGGAGAAATTGGAAATCTCACAATTACTAGCTGGATTTAAAATAGTACTAGCACTTTGGAAAACAGTCTGGACCCTTATAGAATTTAACGTACACTTAGTATTATGAGCAATTTGTCCATTTACCTACAGAAATAAGTTATGCCCACAAAAAGGGTGTACTACCCAACTTCTCAGGGTAGTTTTATTTTTTACCAACAAAAACCTTGAAGCAACCAAAATATCTGTTCTCAGGTAAATCTATGTACAAACTGCAGTATGTTCATACCATTCAATACTTCTCAGCTATAAAAAAAAAATCTCATGCATGTTAATGTCAAATTGTTCAACTAGGTGATTATGTGTATCTCTACCAGCTGTATGAGAGCTTTTAATGCTCACACTTGCCATATCTGGAATTTTAAAATTTTTGTTAGCCCAATGATCATAGTCATTAAAATGTAAGTAAATGGAAAGATCAGTACAGTAGATGAAAGGGAAGGAGGGGCGGGGGGCGAGAAGCAGGATAAGAGTAAGTACTGGGAGCCAGGCATGGTGGTGCATGCCTGTAATCCCAGCACTTGGGAGGCTGAGGCAGTAGGATCATGAGTTCAAAGCCAGCCTCAGCAATGGCGAAGCACTTAGCAACTCAGTGAGACCCTGTCTCTAAATAAAATACCAAAAAGGGCTGGGGATGTGGCCCAGTGGTCGAGTGCCCCTGAGTTCAATCCCCATTACAAAAAAAAAAAAAAAAAAATAAAGAGTAAGTACTGAGGACTTAATTGGAGCAAATTATATTCCATGCATTTATAATTATGTCAAAGTAAATTCCAATGCTATGGATACCTATTATGAACCAATACAAATATTTTTTTAAAAAACTATAAAAATAGCAATGGTATAATGGATGAATAAGCCAATGGGAGAAAATACAGATGCCAGAAAAAGACCCACACTTAAGTAGGACTGTGGCATATGACAGAGATGATGTACAAATAGGTTAAAAATAATTAATTATTTAATATATGACACCAACATGGCTAAAGTTAGTGTTAATCCCTATGAAAGAAAGAAAAGATATAAAGTTGGAAAATAAAGAAGTAAAGTTATCTTTCTATAAATGACATGATCTTATATATAGAAAACCTCAAAAAGAGTCCATACATGGAAAAAATTAGAACTAATGAATTTTACAAAATTTCAGAATGCAAATCAACACTGAAAAAATTAATTGCATGTCTATACACACCAACAATGATCAACCTGAAAAAAATTTAAAAGAACATCTTATTTATTACAGGTCAAAAAAAGACAAAATACTTAGGTGTAAACTTAACAAAAGAAGTTTTAAAAAAAGACCTGCATAAAGAAAACTACAAAACATTGTTGAAAAAATGAAAGAAGACATTGATTAAAGGGAAAACATTTCATGTTCATGGATTGGAAAACTTAATATTGTTATAATATCCATACTACCCAAACTTATCTACAGATTCAATGCATATTCATATTCCATATGCTTATGAAATCTGAAGCAACACTACATAGCCAAAGTATTCTTGGAAAAAAGAACAAAGTTGGAGGTCTCATACTTCCTGATTTAGAAACATACTACAAAACGACAGTAATTAAGATGGTGTTATATTGATGTATAAATAGATACACAGACTGATATAGCAGAATAGAGTTCAAAATCACACTCCTGCATATATGGCACATATGATCAAATGATTTTTGACAAGGGAGTCAAGATTACATAACGGGGAAACAGTCTCTTCAATGAATGATGCTGGAAAAAATTGTATATCCACATTTGGAAGATAAAATTGACTTTCATTTTACACTATATAGAAAAATTAACTAAAAATGTATTAAAGATCTACATGTTAAACCTGAAACTACTAAACTTTCAGGTGAAAACTTCAGGATATTTAACTTAGTAATGATTTCTTGGATATGACACAAAAGGCATAGGCAACAAACTAAAAAATGGGCAAAAAGGACTATGCCAAGCTTAAAAATTTGAGTGTCAAAAGAGCCTATTAGCAGAGTGAAAAGGCAAACTACAGAATGGAGAAATTAATTGCAAATCCTATATCAGATTAATATCCAGAGTCAACAACACAAACACAAAAAACCCCACAAATATTCCGATTAAAATATGGCAAAGGACTTGCGTAGGCATTTCTCCAAAGAAGATATACAAATTGTCAATAATCACATAAAAAGTGTTTAACATCACTAATCATTAGAGAAATGCACATAAAAACCACCATCAGATACCATCTCATACCCATCAAAATGGCTGCTACTAGAAGCCAGAGAATAACAAATGTTGACAAAGAGGTGGAAAAATTGGAACCCTTGTACTCTATTGGTTGGAATGTAAAATGGTGCATCCATTACGTAAAACAGTGTGGGAGTTCCTCAAAAGTTAAGATCAGAATTTCTATTTAAGCCGGCAATTCCACTTTGGGGTATGTATCCTAAAGAATTCAAAGCAGCATATCATGTTCACTGTAGCATTATTTATAATAACCAAGCAGTGGATGCAACCCAAATGTCCACTGACAGATGAACAGACAAATAAAATGGCATATATTACAATGGAATTCTGTGTAGTGTTAAAAAATGAAGAGACTCTTGTCACATGCTGCAACAACACGATGAACCTGAAGGACACACTAGGCAAAATAAGCCAGTCACTGCTAGACAGATTCTGTATGATTCCATGCCTCTGATGTATTTGAAGTAGTAAAATCACAGAACCAGAAAATAGAAAGGTGACCACCAAGAGCTGGAAGGAGTGGAAATTAGAATTTATTTGGTATAGTGATTTGGGATTGTAAAATGAAAATCTTTCATTGCACAAAAATCTGAGTGTATGTAATACTATAGATCTATGCATTTATAAATGGCTAAGATGGTAAATTTTTGTCTTTTTTTTTTAAAATCACATTTTTAAAGTGAAAAGAGGTAGTGCTAGATGTATAAATAGAGAAAAAGTCTTTTGGAAGATCATTAGGAGGGACATATGGTATAATTGCCAGATAGTATTAAGAAGCACTTATAGTCAGAAATCCTTTAAGGAATTATCAGTTGTATTAGGGTTTGCAGAGAAACAGAACCAATGGAAAAAAATGTGTGTGTGTGTGTGTGTGTGTGTGTGTGTGTGTGCATTTATTCAATTAGCTTACATGATCAGATGCTGTCTGCACACTGGAGAGCTAGAAAAACCAATAGCTACTCAGTCCAGGAAACTGGAAGCCTCAGAACAAGAGGGACTAATGATGTAGTCTCAGTTAGAGACTTCCTGGAAGCTCCTATCATCACTAGTGTGAGTCCATGCAGAAGAACAGAAGAAGCTGGAGTCTGATGTCCTCCAGTGATGACAGCTGCAAAAGGTATACCCGTTCAGGAAGATTCCATCTTGCACCTGCTGGTGGGCTTCTTCCTTTTGTTCCTCTTGGGACCCAATAAGACAGTGCTACCCATGTAAAGGTGGATCTTCCCCCTTAGTCTTCTGTCCCATATACCAACAGTCTTTGGAAACACTGTCAGAAACACACCAGAACAGTGTCTTACTAATTTTGGAGGCACCTCTCAATCCAGTCAAGTTGACAATAGAGATTAACCATCACTTCAATTATCATGATTAATTTTTCTTCAGCATTGGTCAACCCATCAAGTGGAGAAACAGTGGAAGCAAAAATTTAGATGGAACCAGATTTTAATTTAGCTAAGGGAGTAGGAGATAGCAAGCAAGAGGTTTCAGATGGGCTGGGGTTGTAGCCCAGGGGCAGAGTGCTTGCCTAGCATGTCGAGCCACTGGGTTCAATTCTCAACACCACATAAAAAATAAATAAATAAAATAAAGGACCATTGGCAACTAAATTATACATATATTTTATATTAAAAAAAAAAGGTTTGAGGGTATGTCCAAGGGACAGTGAGTAGCAGTAGGATCAATATCGTGCTTCATCGTATATCTATGCAAATAACATTGCTAATAAACTTAATTAAGTAAAATTTCAGAAACAGTAAAAACGAACACATAAGAGAAAATCTTTATCATATCAGAGTATGAATGGAATTTTGATAAGACACAGAAGATACTACCAGAAAAGAAAGAATTGCTAAATCTTACTGCATTAAAGTTGAAACATCTCTGTAGCAAATAGTACTCTAAAGAAAAGAGAATTCAAAGACTGATTTAGAAAAATTAAAAAAAAAATTTTATAGTTGTAAACGGACAATGTGCCTTTGTTTAGTTTTTCTCTATAGTACTAAGGATCAAACCCAGTGCCTCACACATAGGAGGCAAGCACTCTGCCACTGAGCTACAGCCCCAGCCCTGACTTAGAAAATTTTTAAAAGACATTTACTCACAAACTCAAATATATAATTTCTAAAGGTTCAATAAAATAAAATATTGGGCAATTCACAGAGGAAACCCAAATGGCCATATAAATAAATGAAAAGATGTTGACATTGATTAGTTAATCATCTTAGAAGTAAAAATTAAAATAGTTGTATTTCCACCCCTCCTACTGGTAAAAATTTCAATGATGATCTCTGGACATTGTTCTTGAGATCCCAGTTCAGGGGACTTCAACCCTATAGAGATTTACCAATCTTTCCCCTGCTTCCATGTACTTCCCAGAGCAGAATTATTTCCTTATTGTTAAACACACATTGCATTCTCCTCTGGTTTACTCTGGTTTGTTTATCTATCTCCATGACTAAACCATACATACATAGGAAGCACCTGGGGCCACGTCTTTCTACCCCGACTCCTTGCCCTTGTTCGTGGCTTGTCCTGGGCTCACAGTGGACATTTGCTACATTGAATGCAAGTCTTCTTTCTCTTCATCCAGAAAGGCACAGAGGCTGGTCACTAACATGAATCTGAGTTTGTGTAGTTTGGGCTTATGCTTTATGAATTATGCATGAGCCTAATTTAGGAATCTCCATGTCAAGGAGTGCCAGGGAAGAAGCTGATTGTTAGGCACGAATGCATGGGATGTTGCTGTTGATTGTCTGCATTCTTTAACACTCTGTGCTTATTCCAAAGAGCATTTTCTCCTGGCAGGAGAGACTATGGAGAAAAGTGATATGAGGCTGCTCAGGCATCAAGGAACATTTTCATCAGGCGTTAATAATTTGAATCTTATTTGGAAATGTTTACCACTTTAGCTTATGGGTCCAGAGGCAGAATTGACATCAATTTTTAAAAAAAATATAAGATACTGATCAGGATGGGGGTTGCTTTGAATTAATTAAGACATGGTCTTATGTGGCAGAGGAAATTAAAACTATGCTTTTGCGAATTTGTCTCCCATATGAAATTGTTCTGTAAATCTGATTTCATTTTCAATGCAAGAGGACTAGAGAGTCTTTGGGGAGATGGAGAGACAAGGGGAGAGGACATTGTTTCTGCTCAATTATATCCTGCAGGGGAAGAGGCATCTGAGCATGGACTTCTGGGATCTGTATGCATGTACATGCATGTGTGTTTGTGAGAGTGCATGCAGGAGGCGGGAGAAGGTGAGGTGATAGGTAGTGGCAGGGTGAGGGATTTACTATCATCTAATTATGTATCTGTCTCCTGACTAAACTATATGGAAGGCAGAGATAATTTTCCACCAATTGGAAATTGGCACTCGATAGATCAGGGCTATAGAAGGAAATAGGATCCACCTTCAGCTATTTAATAGCTAAAAGCGAGGGGGAAAAAAAATGGGACTGTGGCAAAAAAAAAAAAAAAAAAAAAAAAAAAAAAAGAGTGTCAGAGAGAAAAAGGAAAGAACCAAGGCAAGCTGTTCATTCAATAGACCTTTACTGAAAACATTAGTACAGGTTCAGGAACACAGTCTGGAGCAGACAGCCCGGTTTGCATCCTAGCTCTGACACTTGCAAGCAGTATGGCCTTGAGAAAACATCTTGAACTCCCTGCGCCTCAATCTATAAAATGGCTATGCTAATGCTATTAGCAATGAGACTTTAGACAGGTTATAAACATAATAAATTGAACACATGCCCCACACACTGTAGGTGCATGTGTGTTGGTTGTTGGTATTGGGAAAGGGTAAGATATTCTGCTGTGGTGGTGATATGGCTCAGCTTCCAACTCATTGTGGGCGGGGGGAGAGTGGTTACCAGGGATTGAATTCAGGGGCACTGAGCCACATCCCTAGCCCTATTTTGTATTTTATTTAAAGATTGGGTCTCACTGAGTTTAGCACCTTGCTTTTGCTGAGGCTGGCTTTGAACTTGCAATCCTCCTGCCTCAGCCTCCTGAGATGCTGGGATTACAAGTGTGTGCTACTGGCTTATATCCTCTTATTCTTAATAAAGCAATGAAGAATCTAGTGTTGGGATGGCATGTAAACAGGGTATTATAATAATGGAAACAAACACAAGGTGTCCTTGGAATTGCTGAGGAGTGCCATCCCAAATACAGGGTGTTTGGTACTACCTCCTGGGTCAGCATGTTGTTCCCCTACCTCTTTTCTTTTCTCCTGCTAGGCTCTTGCCCTGCCCACCCACCCCCCAGGTCTCATTGGATTTCCTTAGCAGTCATCAGAACTAAAGAAGTAGGGCCATCTCTGCAAACTCCCCTCCACCCTAGGCTGAGAGATGACTGTGCCAGTCCTGGGTAACATAGGGCTTTGCCTCAGGCGCTTTGAAAACTCCTGTGCCTTTCAGCTGAACAACCTTGGAATTTAGTCTTATTCAGAACACAGCCAATCCTTTCCTTTCCCTGGTTTCATTTCCTTTTGTCCAAACTGTCTTTTGTGGTTTCCATAGAAATGAAAGCTTCTGGCTGGGCCCATCCCTCTGGCAACTTTAAGGAGATTAACAGCCACCCTTCCCGTTCCCTGTTCCTTTCTCACTTTTTGGTTAGATTAAAAATTCGCAATGCTAACTTCTTATATCCCCAGTACAAGGGAAGGGACATTTATCACTCTGTTAATAGGTTACACATAACACATGTGTTTGATTTGTGGGCCACTTCTCTGCAATCACGTTGATATCATACTTACTGGCTTGTAGCAAAAAAGATATAAGTACTTGCATAGATGGTGGTAATTGACAAGCCCCAAGGCTCCCTTGCTAGTTGTTGGGATCCTGAAGCAGGGGAGGACTTTACCTTTGTTTTAACAGGTATGGACAGTCATGCTGACTCTGTAGGTCCCTGATGCTACACATGGTCACACTCAGACTTCCCCAAACTGAATCTGTGTACCCAAAAGCTGCGGTTCCCTCCAGGCAGAGATGAGTTGGCAGGCAGCCTTAGAGGCTAGGAAGGGAGGGTTTGGGAAAGATGAAGTTGGCTTATATGGCACCTGGACTAACCTCAGCAAGCTTGGAGCTGTGACATAACCTGTATGACTGTTTTGGTGGGCTAGACTGAGAAAGCCATCATGTCTGCACCTTTGACTTCCTTCCATTTTACCCAAAAGCAGTTTTATTGAGGTACAATTTACATACAGTAAAATTAATCCTTTTTAGTGTTTAGGTCTATGAATTTTGACACACATACACTCATGTATTCAGCACCATAATTAAGATACAGAACAGTTCTATTACCACTCCCCCTCCAAATTCTCCCAGAACCTTTTGTGGCCCATCCCTCCCTTTCCCATCTTTGCCATTCATTGCTGATTTCATGCCTATGGTTTTTTTCTTTTCCTGAATGTCATATAATGTATTCTTTTGAATACATTCTTTTGAATGTATTCTTTTTCCCCTGTTAGCTTTCTGTTACTATAATAAAACACCTGAACTAAAGAGCTTAAAAAGGACAGGGTTTTTTTTTTTTTTGTTGTTTGTTTGTTTGTGTGGTTTTTTTGGGGGGTGGGGGGCTCACAGCTTTGGAGGTTTCATTCAATTATTGGTTGATCTCATTGCTTTTGGTCCTGTGAGAAAGCATCAAATCATGGCAGGAGCATGTGGTGGAGGAAGTTGTTCACCTCATGGCAACCAAGAAGAAAAGAAAGAGAAGAGGCATCAGGGTCCTGATATCCCCCTTAAAGGCCCTCCCCCAAGGGACTCCCAACTAGGCCCCACCTCTTAAATGTTCCACAGTCTCCCAATAGTGCCATAAACTGAAGAACAAGCCTTTAACACAGGGGCTTTTGGGGGACATTTATACAAACCATAGCAGAGACTCATCCATGTTGATGTGTGTCTTTAATTCTCACAATGTTCCTCAAGGCAAGAGTTATCCTAATAGGGGAAATTCCCAGGGATCTTAGAGAGGATTTATGATACACTAAAGCTCACTTGGTACATGGAGGTGAACCAGGGATTTGAACCCAGGTCTGTGGTAGTTCTAAGTCTACATTTTGTACTATCCCTCCAGCAAAAGCAATGCTGGCCAAGGAGGATGCATTCCTGTCTGTGTTCACCAGCTAAGGGGGATAAGGACATAAGGGAGGACTTGAGGGCAAAGACCATCCATCTGAGTGAAGTGATTACCCCCTGCCACTGCAGTCCCTCTGTGAGCCTTGCCAGGTGTCAGGATGTTGGAACTCCAAATGCTAGGAATTCTCAGAGCTAGGAGTGCTCCCATAACAGAATGTGGAGAATCTCTCTCCCCATGAGTGGAGAAGGACTTCTATAAATATGTCCTAGTAATTTTTAAAAAATGTATATATATATATTTTTTAGTTGTAGATGGACACAATATTTTTATTTATTTATATGTGGTTCTGAGGATCGAACCCAGTGCCTCACCTGTGCGAGGCAAGTGCTGTACAACTGAGCCATGGCCCCAGACCCTGTCTTTGTTATTTTTAATGGTAAACCTGCTTTGGCGGAAGAGGGCTTTCCAGATAAATAGTTGTGGCGGTCAACTGAGTGAATTAAAGTGATCATAGCAGATCCTCTGAGCTAACAAAAATACAGAATCATATGATACTAGGTAATGTGCTTTACTTTTTTTTTAATGAACATCTTAGAAATTTTAGTATGGATAAGATTCCATTTGTGCATTCATTATCTATTGCCATAGAATAAATTATCCTACAACTTAGTGACTGAAACTCACAAATATTTATTCTACAGTTTCTGTGGGTTGGGAATCTAGACACAGCCCAACTGGAGTTTTTTGGCTCAGGGTTTCTCACAAGACTACAATCAAGACACCAGAAGGTACTGTGGTCTCATCTCAAGGCTCGAGTGGGGGAAGATCTGCTTCCAAGCTCGTGTGAGTGGCTGCCAACAGGCCTTAGGTTCTTGCTGGCCATTTTCCAGAGGCATTAGTTCTTTGCCATGAGGGCCTCTCCATGGGAATTTCATAATACAGCCCCTGACCTCCTGGAATGAGGTAGAAAGACACCAAGAGAGCAGGAGAGTGGCCTGAAAGTCACAGTCTGTATAATCTCTTCTCAGAAGTGACAACTCATCACTTTTTCTCTATTTAACTGTTAGAATTAAATCACCACACTCCAGGGCATGGCATTGTACAAATATGGTAGCCCCAGGAATCAAGGATCATCTTAGAAGCTGCTTATCATTAGGTCTAATTCACAAATCATGAAATGCACACATCTTAGGTATTTAGGTTGATGAGTTTTGACAACTCTATACCATGTAATCATTACTCAAAATGAAATTTAGAATAGTTCCATGCCTCTGAAAAGTTTCCCGATAAACTTTCCACTTAATTAATTCTACTTTCAACCTCACTGCCCCCTCTCTCCTCAGCCCTCCCCACAGCAAGCCACTTTCTTATTTCTACCACCATAGATTCTTTTTGTCTCTTTGTGGCCTTCCTATCAATGGAATCTTACAGGTTGGTTTTTAATTTTTGTTCTTTCCATTGCAATTGGCTTTTTGAAATAAATGAAGACCACCCAAATGAGAACAAACAAAGGGTATTTATTCACAACTTGCTATACCAAGGGTATCAGCCACTATCAGTTGACTTTGGTAAAAACTCAAAGATAAACAGAACAGTGGGAAAGCTTTAGAGTGGAAAGAGAGAGGGCTTAAGGTCTACTATAGACTAAGGTTGCTGGCAGGGGAAAATGGGAGATGGGTTAGGGAACTATGCCCTCCTTTATCCAGTTGGCTCTAAGTTAGAAGTAAGGGAAAAATTAGTGAAGTTGTCAATTATTGATGAAGTCTTGACCTTTGGGGGCCAATTGCTAGAAAAATTGTTGAAGGGAAAAAAAAATCACACCAGGGGCAACCGTGTAGCCAAGAGATTTATTCACCAGCCTTTGTGGCTGGTCGGAGGTTGAAGAGGTGCTGGGAGAGAGGAGTCAGGGAGAGGGGAGTGTGCAAGCTCTGAACGGAAGGTGGGTGCCTGGTCACACCAGCTGTGATCTCTGGAGCTGTCAGCAAAGGCAGCTGCCATTGGACTGGAGGCAGTGTGTCTGGAGCTGTTGGTTGGGGCAGCTGCTGTTGGGCTGGGGGTGGTGGGTCTGGAGCTGGTGCAGTGGCTGCCTCCTCTCAGCAGGGACGAGCTGTTGTGTGTTTAGCTCCAAATGGACTGGAGCTTAAATAGGGATTTCTGGTGGGGGGGTGTACCAGAGCAACCTTTAATGCTATTGGCTCTTTGCCCATGGAACAGGGTGAACTTTAAGCCCATTGGCTCCTGCCTGGAAAATGAAACAAGATTGCTTTGCTCAGTATATGGAAACTTCCCTTGGGCGGGGGTAGTCCAACTATCTTGTGATTTGTTTTCCTGGACTGGTTGCTACAGGTTGTTGGTCAGGGTTTTACTTTAATATATGGTCTGTCTATTGTCCGTTTGTATATTCACCTTCTCAGTTGATTTCAAAGATGTGGGGGAGAGAGATCCTGGTCAAGTCTGTCCTACTTACAAACCAATAGTGAGGAAGGGACACAAGGAAGAAATGAAGGTGTCATTTAAGTTAAAACCAACTTTAACCACCATCAATCATGCTGCAGAAAACCCAACAGGACAGAGAGAATGTGGCCAGGGATGAGGGGGAAACTTTTAGGGCCTGGGTTCAAAAGCCCTGGAATGCAAAACTTCCCATTCTGAGAACCCCAGAGAATAAAAAATGAAACTTTAGGGCCAGCTAGAAATTGCCTTCTTTATTTAGCAGGACATCCTGGGTGGGTTGGGGTAGTAGTTGGGCCTTGGTCTGGAGAGATTAGGAAGGTGCTCTCTGGCCTGAAATCCCAGGAGAACTAGGAACTCTGTTGCCAACTGGGTGTCCCATGGTCCACAAGTAGAAAGGCCATTTGATCACTGAGGACAGACTTCTAGAGATGACATGACAAAGGGAGGCAGGAACAGGGGCCCCAAACTACTTGCTTTCAGGGAAGTTAAAGAAATGGAGACCTGGGGAGGACGGGCTGCCCTGAGGAGATCCCAATTGGAGGTGGCAGTTCAACAGAAGAAACACCAGCTGTGCCTTTTCAAGACTCCACCCAGTATGGCACAGTGGGGAGAAGGACCCCTGGGGTCTAGTCCCCATTCTGCTATGTGGATGTAAATGCCACAGAAACCTGAAAGTTCTGACAGAAAGTACAGGAGGACACTCAGCTTCTGTGGTGTTTTCTGGGTTGGCACAGAAGGAACATCCATTCTTCTAGGCTAGACCATCTAGATCTCTGTTTTCTGTCTGCTGACACTTCATTCAGGCCTGCCTTTGGTGGTGTTCTGTGGCTTTTTGTTTTTCCTTTTCTTTTTGTTTCCAAAGCCTACCTGGAATTTCAATTATATTTTTAGTTTCTTTCATTGGTCCTCCAAGAAAGAACGTGGCCCAAAACATAGAGATGTTACTGTTCTGTTAAGCAATAGGTTGCTTGAGAAACCAATTTATTTTTCATGAAGCAGTTTCTTTTATTTTTTATATGGATGGTCCACTTCAGTGTTATTTGTGTCATGATCTAAACCCCCAAAATGGTAGATTCTTTTGTGTATCAGTGTGCTTTGTCTTCTTGTTTGTTTTACAGATCTACACTTCAATTCTGTGTCTATTAATGCTTTTCCTTCTGAAACTCAATCTCTGGGATTGGATGGAGACCAGCCCTGCCACTCTGAGTAAATGGAGGCCCAGGTCACACCAGCCTCCTGCCTCTTACCACCTACAGTTTTAGCTCCGTCTCTACCTTTCGTCTCTTCTCTGTTTCTCTCCTTTTCTCATTCCCTTTCTTGCCTCCCTTACTCATTCTCTCCTTTACTTCTTTCTTTCCCTTCTCCCTTCCTTCTCTCCTTCCCTTCCCTCCTGCCACCCTTCTCTATATTTTCCCCTTTTCCCTCTTTCCACCTTTCCCTCCTTTTCCTCATAAATATTTCTTGAGCATCAAAAGTATACTGGCACCATGGATGCGAGGAAAACAACAACATGTGAGAAAAGAAACAAACAAGAAAATTATTTTGATAACAAAAGAACAAACTTGATGCAGCACAAGTCCCCAAAGCCAGCTTAGCCAGGAATGCCTGAAGGGGTCAGGGAAGGCTTCACAGAGGAGGTACCCTCTAGGCTGAGACTTCACACAGGACAAGGAGTTCTAAGTGGATATGAGGGGCAGGAAAAGACGGTGTCCAGTGTAGCTGCCTGACGTACAGCCACAATACCGCGGGAGGAGATTCGGTGGCAGGAATCTATTATTATTAGTCTCTGTCTTTTTCTCTTTGTCTTTGTCTTTTTCTCTCTAGCTCTCTTTGGCTTCTGGCTTCTAAACTAAAGTCTCTTTGGCTTTCTCGTTTCTTCTTTTAGTACTAAACTCTTTTCTCATTCTCATTTCTTTCTCTAGCTTCTTCTGACCGAACTCTTAACCGCTCTGACTCTTATTTCTTCTTCTGACTACGTTCTGGCCGCTCTGACTCTTTTCTTTTTCTCCAACCCGAACTCTTCTTCCGACCGACTGAGTGACTGAACGACTGACTGAATAAATCCCACTTCTGACCGCTTTCACCCGGTTATATACCTTTAGCTTTGCAGGTGTGTCACGTGCATACTTAATGTATGATTATTATCAGGTAGAACTTATGGCTTCCAGCTAACCGCAATAGCCATCTCCCTGATTGGGGCTCCTTCATTTCCTCCCTTTTGGTTTAAAAGGTGCTTTAATTCTATTTTCTATATTTTATTTTCTCTATTTTCTATATTTTATTTTCTTATCCCTACCTGGCTTTTCACCTTTTGTTTTAAAAGAGTGGATGTTTGAGCCCTTTTTGAGGAGATGCTGCGGCTTTAAGGCAGCAAGCCTACTGCTGACGAGCCAAGTTTTCATAGCGTAAACAAATCAGCTAACGCACTTAGTTAAGCACAACTGCATGAGCAGCTTTGACTTTATTGAATTTTCATTTTCGCCAAGCTGCAGTTTGATGGCTTTTGCAGCTTTAACTTTTCTCTGCAGCTTTTCATTTCTTTCTTAGTCTCTGTAGCTCTCATTTCTTTTTTAGTCTAGCTAAACTCTTTTCCTTATACTCATTTCTTTCTCTAGCTTCTTCTGACCGAACTCTTAACCGCTCTGACTCTTATTTCTTCTTCTGACTACGTTCTGGCCGCTCTGACTCTTTTCTTCTTCTCCAACCTGAACTCTTCTTCTGACCGACTGAGTGACTGAACGACTGACTGAATGAATCCCACTTCTGACCGCTTTCACCCGGTTATATACCTTTAGCTTTGCAGGTGCGTCATGTGCATACTTGATGTATGATTATTATCAGGTGGAACTTATGGCTTCCAGCTAACCGCAATAGCCATCTCCCTGATTGGGGCTGCTTCAGTCCAGGGTGGAGGTAATGGCACATGAAAAGGCACAGGGACTGAGAAAACTTGGCATTTGCCGTGAGGCACTCACAGCTCCATGTTGTTCAAGTATGGAGCACTATAATGGGTGCCAGGAGGTAGGACGTAGGGCTCAGTCCTAAAGTGAAAGTGACTATAAACTATGTGATAGAATCTCAGTTTTTATTGTGTGAATAATGAGAGCTACTGAAGGATTTTTAGTGGGGGAGTGGCATAAAGCAACTTTGCCTGCCAGAAACATCACTCTGTCAACAGCGGAGCCACTGAAATGAAAAAAGGAGAGGCCATGAGCAGGGGAGCACAGAGGAGGCTGATGGTAGACTCTAGACAGGAGATGGGGGATTAAATGGCAGTGACAGTGGGGATGGTAAGAAGGTCCCACGAGGTACCTTAGGATCAACAGGTCTGAAGGTTGATGGAATATGGTAGGTCAGCATTAGCTACCAGGATGAGAAATGCTGGAGAAATCAATTTACCTGTTAGGTTTGAGGAATTATAGTCCAGCACACTTCTAGTCTAGCCCAACATGTTCATTCTAATGTACATACCTGATTATGTTACTCAAAAATATTTTATGACTCTCTTCCTGACCCCTACCTACCTTTCCACTACTTCCTACCATGAACTCTTACTTAAGACTTATCTTGGAACTCACTTGTACCCAGAGGAGGTCACCACATCGCAAGGCAGCTCTGCCTTCATCTATTACATTCTTGATGCCAAAACATATTTCCTGCTTCTTACTTTGTTGCTGAAACACTATTCATTCCTTTAGGACTTATCAACAATATCTGTGAAGCCATCTATAGCCAAAAGCCCAATGTTGTATTAAATTATTTCTTTACAGCAGTTTTTCATATCTCTATTCAAACACCCAATATCATCTGACTAGTCACATATATGTCTCTTTTGTACTGTTTCTTTGATAAACACCCTTACAATACATTATGCTTATCCTTTATAGCTCTTACCCAACTATAATTAGATAATAAAATTTGCAATTAATTGTTTGCTGTCTCTGCTTCCCATTATTTTTCGAATCCCCACGTGACACATGGTGAGAATTCTATATATTTTTGTGGCAAGAATAAATGTTAGTTCTCTCCCTTGTTCCTCTCCCTCTCCCAGTTTTGTGAAAGGAGACAATAACTAACTAGAATGGAAGGATAGCATCTCATTCCCTGAGAGGTGAAAGGAACCTTATTGATCACGCAGTCCAGGGCATGAGCCTACATCATCTAGGCCACATGCTTGCCCAGATTTCTCCATGGCTGCCCATCTTGTAATCTTAGCACAGCTTGATGAGTAAGGAAAGCCTGCCTCATGAGAAGGTGAGCCCTTTATGTCTGCAATGTCTTTTCCATGGTCTACTGCATTAAACAGTAGGAGGTTTTAACCTTGACTCCTCAGTAGTATCACCTAGGACACCCATCAGCTCTCATCATACAGATGACATTCTCTCTCTCTCTTTTTTTTTTTTTTTTTTTTTTTTTTTTTTTTTTGGTACCAGGTATTAAACTCAGGGGCACTTGACCACTGGGCAACACCCCCAGCCCTTTTTTGTATTTTATTAGAGACAGGGTCTCAGTGAGTTGCTACGTGCCTCGCCATTGCTGAGACTGGTTTTGAACTAGCTATCCTCCTGCCTCAGGCTCCCAAGTGCTGGGATTATAGGCATGTGCCACCGCGCCAGGTGACATTCTCAATCCAAAAATCCACCAAAATTGTTTCAATAAAGCAGGTCTGGTATACATGCATATTTTGAAAAAGGACCACAGTAAGCTTGGTGACTCACTTTCAAAGAATAGAGTAGGGAAAGAGAAAAATAGAAACCTGGCAAGTATGACCTTCATCGAGTGATGAAGGTTGACGTTATCAGTGATGTCACATGGTGGTCATGCACCCTCTGACACATCACCTTTTTGGCATTCTTTCCAAAACTAGTGCCCAGTCTAATCATGAGAGAACCAGCGTATGAAGCCATTTTGGGGTATATAGAACAGGATGCCCAACTATTACTCCTTAAGACCGTCAAGATGATTGCAAACCAGCAACAGGAAGCTGTTGCGGATCAGAGGTGACTGGGTAAATGTGAAGAGTAAATGTAACATTGTACCCTGGAATGGATGTTAGAACAGAAAAAAGACACTAATGGAAAAACTGGTGAAACCCACATAAAATCTGGAGTTTAGTTGATAGTAGTAATGTTCCAGGGTCCATTTGCTAGCACTGGCAAGTGTACCATGGAAATATAAGGTGTGAACAAAGTGGGGAACCAAGTGAGGGGTGCATGGCAATGCTTTTTACTGTCTTTGTAAATTTCTAAAAATGTAAAACTACTTCAAATAAGAAGCCTATTTATTCTTTTATGTACAAAGGAGGAATAATAGATGCCTAAGTTTAGTGAGAATTAATTGGGATGGCATAAACCTGAAGTGCTTAGCCTAATGTCTGGGATATAGTAAATGCTCACTTAATTATAACAACAATTACTACTAGTTATCTTTTTTTTTTTTTTTTTTTTTTTTTTGGTACTGGGGATTGAACTCAGGGGCACTCGACCACTGGGTCACATCCCCAGCCCTTTTTTGTATTTTATTTAGAGACAGGGTCTCATTGAGTTGCCAAGTGCCTCGCCATTGCTGAGGCTGGCTTTGAACTCGTGATCCTCCTGCCTCAGCCTCCCAAAGTGCTGGGATTACAGGCGTGCGCCACCGCGCCCGGCTCACTACTAGTTATCTTTTGAAGCTCCAAAGGGTAACTCTAATCCCTCTTCTGTAATTCAGCTGATTTAGGTTAAATTGAGACTCGAAGAACTTAAGGAAGAAAGATAAGGGATTTTAAATAAAACCCCATACATTATGTAGGACAACATGACAAAGCACCTAGCACAGTGCCTGGAACACATAAAGGGTTTCATAAATGTTTGTTCAAACTGCAGATGTAAAGGTTAGTTCCCGAAGGAGGCCTATATTGCAAAACAAAGCCCAGTTGAGGTGTTAAACATTTTTTCAGCTCTCCTCCTTTAGATGGAAACAGGATTTCACCTAGAAGAGAGTCTTTGGGCACCCCAACTCTTTGCTGTACTACTCCACAGCTCTTGAGCCCTGAGAGTAACTTCAGTCCTTCAAGGCTTTACTAGAGTCATACCACTCTGGGAAACCTGTTCTTCCTAAAGCCAGAATTCTTTGAAATTCTCAGTAAACCACCCTTAAGAGAATAGAATCAGCAATGAGTAAGTGTGTGTGTGTGGGGGGGGCATTAAAGATAGCACAGGGGTGATGGGCAGGTGTGTGGTGGTGCCTTTGGGCAAGGGTTCTCAACCTTGACTTCAGATCAGATCCACCTGGGCAGCCCTGAAAACTCCTGATGCCCACACCCAACCTCAGAGTCACTAAATCAATCTTTGTGGGTAATGCTCTGGCATCAGTATTTTTTGAAAGTTCTCCTTGGCATCCTTTGTGTGTAGCCAAGATTAAGAATTGCTCCAAGGATAGTGCTGGCCCAGCTCTCAATGGGATAAAATGAAGCTATCCTGAGCATCATTACAAATACCCCATCTCCTGACCCCAGGCTGGCTTTGTCCACATCTCCCCATGCACACCTCCATGCTGGCCATATTCCTACTCAGCCTCTGATATTTGTCCACTTGTCTATGTAGTAACTGGATTGATTTTACTCTGCCATCCCAGCCTGGCCTGTTAGGCTGGAGATGATTCTCATCCCCATTAGTTTAAGAAGGACCCTTAGTCTCCATCTGGCTTTAAACAGCAAAAAGACTCACCTAGCTTTGTATGAACTTAGTTCTCAATTATTTCAGGAAATCCTTCCTTCACAAACTCAGGGTCTATTTTAGCTTTTCATCACTATGACCAAAAACTTGACACAAACAACTCAAAAGGGGAAAATTTTATTTTGGCTCATGATCTCAGAGGTTTCAGTCCATGGTTGCTGACTCCATTGCTCTGGGACTGAGGTGAGGCAAAACATTGTAGCAGAAAGCCCAGCTCCTGGCAGGTGGGAGCAGGGAGAGAAAGGAAGAGGCAGGGAGATGATAAACCCTTCCATGGCATGCCCCCAGTGACCCACTTCTTCTAAACATGCTCCAAATGCCTACAGTTTGCACTACCTCCCAGTGGTCCATTTTGCTATCAATGGATTAATCGATTGATGAGGTCAGAGCCCTCATGATCCAATCACTTCCTCCAAAGCCCCACCTCTGAACATCGCTACACTGGGAACCAAGCCTTCAACACAGGAGCTTCTGGAAGACTTTCCAGATCCAAACATAATAGGGTCATAATCCTTTCCCAGGAGGGACTTGCACTCTGTTGAGTATACAGCAAATAGAACCCGAGTCTTCGTCTCTAAAATGGGTACTTCCGTAAAATTACCTGTAAAATAGAGGCACCTGTAAAATTAATTGTCATGCAAATTTATATCCTATTTTGAAGGATGTACATTAAGTGTCTAGAATGACCTGACAAATAACAAGTGCCCCACAAATGGTAACTACTGTTGGCTTGATTGAAATCCAGGCATTTTGACTACTAGACCAGCCCTGCTTCTATCAAGTTACCAAAATGACCAAGAGACTCAGAACTCTCAAAATGGTTATGTATGAGTGCCGAGTGATTGTCTTCATTGATTGGCTACTAATTGCAACCTCTGCTTAGGAAATGAATGTTTTGGCCAGCATGTTTCATAAGGTCCGTCATCATGAGAATTTTATGTCAATATGACCTACCAAAACACAATGATACCTGAGTCATTCAGAGCACGAATGACGTTAACTCAAGGGCTCTGTCAGACATGTCAGCAGGCTTGCCAGGCCAATGCTCCACTCGCACTAGGAAAGATGCAACTGGCCAGAGTTGGCCCTCCTCCTCTCTTCATGTTGCTGGCTCTTCTGAGAAGATTGTGAGGGCCTGCTGCTTTGGATAGTATGTGGGATGGGTGACTTGTTCTGTTAACTCAGTGGGAAGAAGGACACATGCTTTGTGTTTTGTCCTGGAAGGAAACTAACAACTCTCAGATGTTGCCATGTTATCAATCCAGAGAGAGTGTAGAACTTCCCAAATCCTGCCTTGATTCAACCTGTCTCTTAAGAAGAACAAATAGTTGTCAGGAGAGAAAGTATGGGGTCATTTTAGTCAGAGATCCGGGGAAACAAAGTTTATAAGAGAGCTCACGATTTACCTATATGACCTTGAACTCTCCCAATAGAATGTTTCTCATTGTGCTAGGAAAGTGTGCAGATGAAACTGTGAACACCTTGTTAGTGTTTCCCTCAGGGAAAGTGGGTGCAAGAGAAGTTCAAGGCAAAGGAAGCCACTATGATCCTATCTATTTTAGTGAAGATGATGCTGGTGACTGCACACTAACCCCTACACCCTCAGGGTCTTCACACAACCCAGGTTTATCGCTCCCTTTGACAAAGTCTGCGTGACATGGCCCAGCAGTCTTCCACATCAGCATTCAGGGACCCAGGCTCATTCCAACTGTGGCACCACATGCCCCATGATGGTCAGTTTTCCCCATTCAACTGGAGACATAGACAATGAAAAAGGTGTACCCACCTGTTTCTCCCCAGAAATGACACACATCACACTTTTGGCTAGTCACTGTCTCAGTCGCATGGCCACCCCTGACTGCAAGAACATGGGGACTGTGGTCCAGCTGTGTGCCCAGGAGGAAAGGGGAATGGGCTTGATATGACAAAACAGCAAACCAAATATATAAAGCTAACTGAAATAAAGATGTGTCAATATAAATGAAGTAATTACAATTTTAATGCTGATATTTCCATTCACTCCAAGCTAGTTAAGACAGTCCTTAAGTACTTTGTTCAGTTCGAGTTGTCACACTTTAATAAAGACATCGAGACATTGGAGTGCACCCAAAAAATGAGTGGCATGGTCTGAATGTGTTCCCCCCAAGTCCATATGATGAAACCTAATCATTAATGTGACATTAGGAGATGGGGCCTTTGGGAGAGATCCACCCTCGTGACTAGGATTAGTGCCCTTATAAAAGAGGCTGCAGAGACTCAGCTACTGTTTTAGGCACAACAGGAAAATTTTCCTTT
The DNA here is from genome assembly GCA_025594165.1 of Tamias sibiricus. Lineage (NCBI taxonomy): Eukaryota > Metazoa > Chordata > Mammalia > Rodentia > Sciuridae > Tamias > Tamias sibiricus. Next base: position 88,945,738 of record CM046657.1, on the reverse strand, counting down.
CACTCTCTGAATGTTGTTGGAATGAACTGACGATAGCCAGATTCATTAGGGGAAAAGGCATATCAACAAAGGAAGACACAGGGCAGTGATATCTGCTAACCAGTGAGGTCTGGATAGTTGTATTCCCTTCTCCATAGGGGAGAGGGAAGCAGCAGGGGTATAGGCAATGTTGAGGGGTAGTAATAATTTTTAGGGGAAATGAATGAGCCAAGGGGATAGGCAATAGTCTGTAAGTTATTATAGTTAAACAAATGAATGGACCAGAAAGAAAAAAATATTAGCTTCTAAAAAAGTGTGTCCATAAGTGGTGACATTCCTCAGTCTCCCTTCCTGTGACATGAGTTCAGTGAATGAGACCTCAGGGAGTTGACCAAAAGCAATTGATTTTCCCAGGTGGGTCAGGTCTTCATGGATAAAGGAATATTAGAGAAAAGCGCCTTCCAGCAATCGCTAATCTCCAGGGGCATTTAATTTAAAATAACCAGCATACCACATCCTATACTTTGTGGTGAAATCCCTGGGCTCCTTTATCCCTTCTACATGTGCAGATACAGCAAGAAAGTACCGTCTACGAGCCAGGAAGTGAGTCCTCACCAGGCACTGAATCTGCTGGTGTCATGACCTTGGACTCAGCCTCCAGAACTGTGAGCAATACATTTGTGTTGTTTATACATTATCCAGTTTATACTATTTTTTAGAATCCTGAATAAACTAAGATTATGAGAAACTAGCATGGACAGGACACTTGCCAACAGGTCAGAGAGGACTATCAGAGAGAACTGCAGCTGTGTGCTGACCACCATCTTGAAATGTGTAAAGATTTGAAATTGAAAAACAACAACAACAACATACATCACTGGAAGCTAAGCACTGCTTAAAAGAAACCTCTTCCAGGCTATCTGATTCTAGTTTTTAATCATCTTCTGGCTGTTTTATAACTCTATGTGTTGTAGATAACTAATAGTTATGCAAAATAATTCTTAGAGACATGCAAATTCTGCCCTGAATTGAAGACCTGGTGGACTTACCACCTCCCTGTATCAGTTTACCTCCATTTGTGCATTAATTTAAATATTCCTGATGTATGAGTGTTCCCACTCTTCATATTCTCATTTGAAGTACTTAGAATATGAATAGAATCAAATCTTTCACATCTGCTCATTTTTATATCTGTATGAGAGCATGGTTTTACATTTTTTTCTGAAAATTGTTTTTGTTAGTAGTGAGGGTGTGGGGAAAAGGAGATTATAGACTATGAAGAATAGGCAAAGGAGGGGGAAAAGAGCATGAACTCAAAGAATCAAAAAAAATCCAGGTTCAATTCATGTCTCTATAATAGTCTCTACAATGTGATTTGGCATGTTTCTTTTCCTCAATTTTCTCAGCTATAAAATGGGGATAACAATGGTTCCTAATTCATGGAACTTTTTGGAGGAGCAAATATGGTAATTTCAACAAAATATTTCATGATATCTAGCATATGATGAATTTTTGATAGTAGTTTTTGTTATTATTATTAGTAATATTTTCGTATTGGGAACTGAACACAGGCACAGGGGTGCTCTACCACTGAGCTACATCTCCAGCTCTTTTTTTTTTTTTTTTTTTTTTGGTCTTGATATTGAGGGTCTGAGTTGTTGAGGCTGACCTCAAACTTGTGATCCTCCTGCCTCAGCCTCCTGAGTCACTGGGGTTACAGGCATGTACCACCATGCCTGGTTTACTATTATTAGTTTTATTGACGATGTTCCATGAAAATAAGAAGGTAATCTTGGAGTGGGAAGCAGGCTATCTTGGAGGTTTCTAAGAAGAAACCAAGAAGCTACATAGAGATGTAGAGAGGATTTGTGCTTTAATCAGGAAGATGGATCACCCAGGAGTCCAAACATAGAGCTCTATGTGACCTTCCTTTCATGCCTCTGAAACTAGGCACGTGTTTCTTCCCGTGGAGTCCAGGACCCTCCTCCACTCAAGCCTGTGGTACACTCCTACTTCAGGGCTCAAATGCCCTCTCTGTGGGCTTTCTCCGAGGTGCCCAGGCAGTCAGCACATCTCACTTGTTTGCATATCTGAGAATTTAACTCCTCAATCTTATTTCTTGAAGGCTCATGAGGTGGGACCATGTTCTTTTTCACCTGGTGTCCCCAGGAGCTAGAGCTGAGTAGGCTTTTAGTCACTGCTTGTTGAATGCAAGAAGATCTCTAACAGGGATCTATTTATCTATTTGAATGAAAAACACTGCTGTGACCCCAAGGCCTTGGGGGGGTACCACTGACCCTTGCATCCCAGCCTGATCAAATATGCATTTTTAAACATAATTAAGGTGAAAAAGAGAAAATTCCAAGTGTTGGGGAAGCTGTGAAGGAGCTAAACTCCCACAGACTGCTGGTGGCTGTACAAACTGGCACAATCTCTTTGGAAAACAGCTCAGGCATATCTACTATGGCTGAACATATGCAGAGCCTGTGACCCAGCACTGTCACTCCTGGGTGTACATCCAGTAGAAATGCACACATCTATTTACCACGTGACATGTTCTAGAAAGTGGAAAGCACTACTATTTATAGTAGTCCAAAACTGGACACTACTCAAATGCCCATGAGGAGTAGAATAGACAAGTAAGTTATGGTATAGTTTACACAGGGAAAATGAACAGACTATGGCTACACAAAATACCTCAAAGGGTCTCACAACCAAATGTTGATACAAGAAGTTAGACACCAAAGAGTACATATTGTCTGAGAAAGGACAAAAACATTTGCATTAGAGTCAGGACAGTGATTACCATGAGAGGCAGAGAGTGACTGAAATAGGGACAAAAGGTTTCCTGAGTGCAGATAATGCTGTTTCTGTACCAGACAGCTGGTTAGAGGGATGTGTTTGTGAACCCTTATTAAGTCAAAATTATGACTGTGCTCTTTTTTCTGTGTATATTGTGTTTTGACAAGAACCGTTTTTTTGTTTGTTTTTGTTTTGTTTTTAATGAGGATCATCAAACCACAAAAGCCCAAAGGAACTTGAGGCCATACTATGCCCAGCATAGTTCCAGAAAAAATAATTCAAAAAAAGATTTATTTGGCCATTGCTGTGCTCAAGACCCCAGCAATCCAAAGATGAGCAAGGCAGAGGCCCTGGCCTCAGGAAATTGATAATAGAGTGAGGGATAAATCAGGATCTGTAGCAATCATAACACAAGGCAGCATTCAATAAGAGAAGGTGAGAAGGGATAATAGCAACTAGAGCAGGATACACAGCTCTGTTCTAAGTGCTCTATGGACGTTACTATTTTATTCTCATAACAATCCTAAATTTAGATACTACTGCTAATCCCCATTTTACAGATGAAGATAATGAGGCAGAGAGATTAAATGCTTTGCATTATGTCCTCTATTCCTCCCTGTCTTGCTACCATCCAACTGAGCTCTCTGCTTTCTGTTTTCTTTTACAACAGCCTCTTTCCCTCTCTCTAGGTTGGTTCCCTGACCTTCTGCCCAGGACTTTACAGACACTGTTTCCTCCGCAGGGACCCCTTTCCTTCTTAGCCCTGTGAACCTCCACTCATGTTTTAGCTCTTCCCCAGGAACGTCCATGACAGCCACAACATCAGATTATTACAGGTTCTTGACTATAAGCTCCCTGAGGGCAGGGCCCTGATGGTTGTCCAGTACACTGCAGAGCGGCACATAGCAGATACATAATAAAAAAAAAATCTGTTGAGAAAATCTACTAAATACCTATCATGAACTTTATCATTAAATGCTACAAAATTTAGAGCAAGAATTAAATATGAATGATGGGATGTCAACTGATACAATACCCTTAATTTAATGTAATCAACTGCTTTTTCTTCACAGCCAAGCAGAACATGTTCTTATAACTCACCCCAAACCTTTTCATTAGAATAATAAATTTTTAAAAAGAGGATTTCAGGGCACATTTGGAGCTATCTCTAGCCTGTATCCTGTTATTCTGTGATTTTGTCTCTTGTTAAAAAAAAAAAAAAAAAAAAAAGGAGTCTTAGTTGCCAGCTTAAATGTTTTCAAGAGAAAGAAGGCCTTGGTTGCCCTGACAATCTCTTTGCTTTTTTCTTTTCCTTAAGGTAGAAACGAGAGGATAAGACAAGACTGAAAGCACAACAAGTATCTATATATCTGTAGTGTGCATCCTGGTAATAGAGTTTTTCTGATTATTGGTTTTCCCAGAAGTGGGCTGGGAAAACATACTAAAAATTTTCCCTCCCATCATATTTCTTAAAATTATCAGAGAAGCAGCATCTTCATTAAACTCTTAGGTTCCTCAGTGATTTCCTAAGTGGGCTTCTTACTTTACTTTCTTGATTTTAGACACAAAGTTTACACTACAATTGTACAAATATTTAAAAAAAAAAACAAACATGCCCAAGCAGACACAGAGAGCAGTTGTCCACTATAACTGTTACCTTAGAAGTTTGACCTCAGAGTCAAAGGCTATCCCCGGTGTCAACCAAAGTAGCCTTCTGCTACCTCATCAATCCTCTTTATTATGATTTCAAGTTTATGAAGCCCTGGTGTTACAAATTGTCACCTTTTCTGCATACAGAATCAACTCTCTGTCATCACTCATTCTTCCAGGGAAGCAAAATCCCCATCATGACCTTCCCCTAGTCTGTGTGATCCCTAAAATGTGACTTTCAAACTGGAAGCAAGAAGCTGAGGCCTATTGTTTTCTCTCAGCCTACATACAAAGGATTCAGTCTTTGGGAGACCACCAGTAAAAGCAGTGTGAGATGTCACAGCTCCACGTGAGCACAGGGGCTTCCCACAGCACTGTCTTGGAGAGAAGTCCAGTCCTGCCTGTTCCAAAAGACGTCATCCTCAGTAATAAGGACTACTCTTGTCTCTGTCTACTGGTCTTACCCACCTCTCTGAATCCAAGACTCCTTTTTGCAATTGATGCTTTGTGGCAAGAATGCCTGCTGAGGAATCCTGAAGCCTCTGCCCAAAGTTTCTAGAAACCCTTTCTGCATCAAGGTCATAGAGAGGAGATGCCCACTTCAGCCCCAGTGATAACTCAACATCTGCCATGTGAGTACTTAATGCAAAATTCATCCTCTAATTCCTAATCCATGCTCATCAGTGAGGGGCCTGGGAGTTTCAGCAGTTTTAGGAGGGGGAAGCTGAGGCAGCACATCAGTGGATATCAACAGCCAAATTAGAGGTGATTGATATATTTTTGATATATATACTTTTTTGATAATATTCATATCAATGTGATAGTATCTCACCAGGAAAACTTCCTAGATCCCAGCTTCTCAGAAATAACACTAGGACAGTAAAACAAACAATAATTTCCTAAGATTAAAACAGACTTCCCGTCTCCTCTCAGAGAACAAGCACTGGGGTTTATTCCAAGTGGCCCTTTCCTGGCCCTACTCTCTGAGTGCATGCTGGCTCTCGGGGTGTGGTGGCTTCTGGTTCAGAGCTCAGGTGAAAAGAAGTTGATGATTTTAGAGTACTTACTAGTTGCCAAGTGCTTTCATTTGACATTTTAATTGCACCTCACAACTACCTGAACTAAAATGGAGTTCCATGAGCAGATATTTTTATGTAATTTTTGCACTGCCATATGACTGGCACCTAGAATAATGCTTGGAACGTGGAAGATGCTAATTGCACAAGTAAGTATAAGCATGGATATGCAAAGTTGATATTATTATTATTATTATTATTGCTGTTGCTGCCTGAAGCGATGGCCGCTTGGAGCAACGAAGCCGCGGGAAGAAGTTCAGAGGCAAACTGGAGACAAACAGCTTTTTATTCTGATAACTTTTCTCTTTGGCTCTAACAACGACTAACACATGCCGCACACACCACCAAAAATGGTGCTGACCCGATCAGCAATCTCGGCCAAGTCACTTGAGATCCTGGGCCAAGTCCCGTGAGACTATGGAAGGCGACAGTGCCCAAATCTCCATGGCCCATAGTCAACTGCAATTCAAGCCATCTCCCCAAACAGGGCTCCTGCATATTGACTTTCAGTTAAAGAAACAGAAGCTCAAAGAGATTAAGGAACTTATCCAAAACTGCAAAATTTTTAAGTAGCTGAAGGCCATTCTGACAACTTCTATGCTCTTTTAGTTCCAACCTGAAGGATTTGCTCCTTAATCTCCCTGCTCAAGAAAGTGTGGCCCCTCAGTGTTTTTCCACTTTATCTATCTCTGCCTTCCTCTTCTCCTTCTCACAAGCAAAACTACACTGTGGCCAGTTTATTCTTTTCTTTCTCCTCTGTTTCCTCATTTGCACAAAAAGGAGACTAACCCACACTCTGCTGGCCACCCAGCACTGTCACAAGGAAGAGAAAGATCCTAGCTCTGACAGACCTTGCAACGATGGAGATGACAAGAAGTGATGGGCCATCAGTGGACAATGCAGCCTGCTCCCCTGTGTGTGATGCCCCTTTTGTGGTTGCTCATTGAGATAAATGCTTCTCAGTCCTCAACGCCAGACCCAGCTTTGCTCCTGCTATTTCTGCTCTTGCTGGACCTTTTTCCATCTATATTTTGGCTATACAGATCTCAACTGTAGAATTTTACAGTGTGTACTTCTGCGTACTCCTCCTGTTGGTCGGTATTCTGTCACTGTGACAAAATATCTAAGAAAGATTTATTTTGACTCACAGTTTCAGAAATTTCAGTCTGTGGTCCCTTTGCCCCATTGCTTTGGACCTGTGGAGAAGAACTCATGACAGTGATCACGGGGTGGAGCAATGACGGTGATCACGGTGTGAAGCAAAGCTACTGACCTCATGACAACCAGGAAGTAAGAGAGAGAAATGGACCAGCCTCCCAGTATCCCCTTCAATGGCACACCCATGATGACCTCATTTTCTTTTACTGGACTCCACTTCCCACTTTCTAAAGTTTCCACCACCTCCCAATAGTGCCATTAGTTGGGAGCAATTCTTTAACACGTGTGCCTTTTGAAGGACATTTAAGATCCAAAATGTAAAACTCTCCTTTGCCCCCCCCCCCAAGGCCATGTCCATTCAGGACCTCAGAATGTGAACTCATTGGGAAACAGGGTCTTTGCAGATAGAATTAGCTGAACTAAAGTGTGATACTGGATTGGGGTGGCCTCAAATTCAATGACTGGTATCTTTACAAGAAGGGAAAAATGGGGGCTGGGTTTGTGGCTCAGCGGTAGAGAGCTCGCCTAGCATGTGGGATACCCGGGTTCGATCCTCAGCACCACATACAAATAAAACGCATTGTGTACAACTAAAAGCAAATAAATAAAAATATTTAAAAAAAAAAAGAAGGAAAAAATGGAGACAGCCACGGGAAAGAGAACCATGTGACAACAGAGGCAAGAAGTGGCTGCAGGCCGAGGGAGGCCAAGAATCACCAGCAACCAGCAGAATCTAGGAAGGGCAGAGCAAGATTCTCCCGAGAGCTTTCAGAGGAAGTGTAGCAACTTGATTTTGGACTCTGGCTTTCAGAACTGAGAGACAATAAACTTCTGTTGTTTTAGTCACCCAGTTTGTGGTACTATGTTGTGACAATCCTAGAAAATTAATACAGTATGGATCATGTGGCCATACCAGCAAAGAAGGTATGAAAAGAAACTAGGGGCTTTTCAAAAGAACTCAGGCATGAAGCTGAGGAGACTCCTACTGGCCTCAAACTTGGGATCCTCCTGCTTCAGCCTCCTGGGTTGCTGGGATTACAGGTGTGCACCACTGTGCCTGGAACTAAAATATACTTTAATCCATAATTTACCATATACAATACAAAATTAACCATTGATCATCTTCAGATTCTCTAAAGCCAACTCAATATTTGATAACTGGCAATTAAAAAGAAACCACCAAGCATTTTTCCTTTCTTTTCTTTGGGTAACAAATAGTCAATAAGGGGAAGTTTCTATTTCTATAAGCAAAGAAAGAATGAGAAATTTAAAGCATCACCATTTGTAACCCCTGAGGAGGAATAAATAGATGTAGGTAATGGTCAGTAGCAACAACTGGCATCACAAAAGGAGAGAAGGCCAGGACCTTTGTGCTTCTTGAAGAAAGTGCTCATCACCACCTGTGAAATAGTCTCCCTAATACACACACACACACACACACACACACACACACAAATGTGAATCTGACTAAGTCTCTAGATATACCTACATATTGGCAGGAAATAAAGAGAACAGAGAGAAATGTTAAATGACATCATAAAGATGTAATCAGCAAAATCAAGGCTCTGGGAAACCTTAAAGGAATAACAGCTTGTTTCCTCAACAAATAATTCTAAGGGGAGAAAAACAGATGTAGGGGGAATCACTAGATCAAAAAAGACATAAGATATGTAACAATGAATGACAATGAATGGATTATAATTCAACCTGATTCAAACAATCTGTCTAAAAGAGACTATTCATGGGCAATATATTTATGGTCAATAAATTATGATTCTTTGGTATAATAAATGTACTATAATCAGTTTTAGAGTTCTTTCTCTTAGGCATTCTGAAATAATGATGGATGAGGTTATATATCTGAGAATTCCTTTAAAAATAATCCATGGAAGGGGGCTTTTATGGTTTGGATATGAGGTGTCTTCCCCAAAGCTCCTGTGTTAATGAAGGAATATTCAGAGGTGAAATTTCTGGATTATGAGAACTACAACCTAATCAGTCTATCCTAGTATGAATGGACTAACTGGGTGGTGACTCTAGGCAAGTGGGGCATGGCTGGAGGGGGTGGGTCACTGGGTGTGTGCTCTGGGCAAGTTCATCTTTCCGAGGCCCTTCCCCTTCCTCCACCATGCCCTTCCATATGATGATCTGCCTCACCTTGGGCCCAGAGCAATGGAGTCAACCCATCATGGACTAAACCTCTGAAACCATGAGCCAAAATAAAATTTTCCTCCTCTAAGTTATTCTTGTAGAGTATTTTGGTTGCAGTGACAAAAAGCTAACATAGGAGTTAATCAGTTTTCACCTCTGTGACAAAGTACTTGAGACAACAACTTAAAAGGAAGAAAGTTTTTTTTTTTTGGTTCATAGTTTTAGAGACTTCAGTCCATGGTCACTTGACTATTCTTTTGGGGGCTGTAGTGAGGTAGTGCCATCATGTTGGAAGCACGTGGAGGAGGAAAGCTGCCCATCTTATGGCAGTCAGGAAGCAAAAAGAGAGAGGGAAGGTGTCGGGGACAAAATATATCCTTCAAAGGCACATACCCAGTGATGTAATTCCTCCAATTAGGGCCCACCTCCTGAAGTTACAACCATCTCCCAATCGCCCGATAAGCTATGAGCCCATCAATGGATCAATCTGTCTGTAGGCTAAAACCCTCAAGATCAAATCACTCCCCAAAGGCCCCACCTCTGTGCACTTGGGACCAAGCCTTCAACATATGAGCTTTTGTGGGACATTTCAGATCCAAACTGTAATAGAGTGAGAGAGGTACTTGGGAGCATAACTGAAAGAAGACTGGACACAAGATAAAAATTATTAAAACTGTGGAATAGGTACATTCTCTCTACTTTTGAACACATTTAAAATTTTATAATAAAGAGTTAAAGAGTATATTCCTACCTCGGTTAGAACCGGTTTAGGATAAAAGGGGATGAGAGGCTACAGGAGGGTGATATTCGTGAAGCCAGCTATTCAGGGTGTGTGCTGGGAATGGAGCCATACCAATATGGGATTAGAGTCCCAAGTGTGGAGTTTGCATGCTGGGGTCACTTGCCTCCTCTCTGCTTCACATTTCTTCCTATGCACCTATTTACCAATCCACACCCACCCCCCCAAGCTATATATGCAATTGCCTTCCACTCCCACGCATCAGCCCCTCATTCACCACTTACTGTTTCCTTCTCTTCTCTTTGACTACAAAGTAAAACCAAGAAAGCAGACAGCAGAGTGATGGGTAAGCCTGCTCAAGGATGAGGAAGTGTGGTAGATCGTATTTAGATGGTATTCAGTTCCCAGAACTCAGTATTTCCCTTACTGGAAAGTAGGGACTTCCGTTTCTATATTCCCATATGAGTCCTGGCCCACCTCTGTACACTTATCTATTCATTGCAGTTTGTATTTCATCTATAACATTTGACTCCAAAATGAATCTATGGTTTCTTTACAGCACTAATATTTTCTAATTTGACTTCATAAATTTGTAGTTACCTCTCTTTTTCCATCAAGTGTCTCACTTTTTTTCATCTGTCTGTTTCTCCGTACTTCATATAGGCTATTTCCATAAATCATCCTACAGAAGGTACTGTGGGATTCCAGAGCAGTGTGTTCAGAGGGGTGTACCTGTGAACCAACCTGGAGATAAATGTGGGTAAACTAAATTAGTTGTCTTCTAATTCATAAATGGTTCCCTTAAGTCACATACACAGTTTAAACCACTGCCTGGGATAAATTTGCCTTAAAATACCTTATGATTTAGAAATACCATCAAGACAAATAGGAAAAAAGTCAGAATTAACTCTTATTAGACATCTTTAGTATTCCAGGCATGATGGTATTCATTCTGATTATGTGCATTATGTCATTTAATAACATAATGTTTTAAAAAGGAATAAATGAGAGAATACATGTAAAGGTGAAGTGCTTACTTACCACAGGAGCTAATACATAGAAAATACCATAAAAAGTACTCTAAAACAAATAAGGAAAATAAGAAGAGTTTTTATAATTAACTCTGGAGAAGTTTTTACTTTGCTTTAATAAATAAGAAAGCAGTGGATTGGAGACTGATAGTAGCTTTCCTAAGATCTTATAGCTTACTGAGCCATTGAAATGGGTTTTTAACCAAGGTGTCCATGAGTTTGTATCAGAGTTTGACTAAGGAAACAGAACCAATTAGAGACATGTATTAAGAGAGTTATTGCAAAAAAATTGGCTCATGCAAATTGTGGGGTCTGGCTGGGCAAGTTGGAAATGTGTAGGGCAGGCTACTAGGAGGTAGGGGACACTCTTTGGCATGGGCTGATACTACTGTTACAGGCAGAATTTCTTCTACAGGGAAGTCTCAGCTGTGCTTTTAAAACCTTTCAGGTGAACCTGGCCTGCCCAGATTTCTAAAATAATCAACTGATTACAGATTTAATCACATCCACAAAGTACCTTCACAGCAACATCTAGATTAGTGTTTAATTAAATATATGGGACTGTATACAAGTTGACACACCAAAAGTCCATCATAAAGTTCTTTCCACTTTGCCTTCTACATATACATTTAGACAGGCTGGGATTATAGCTCAGTTGGTAGAGTGCTTGCCTCAACATGCACAAGGCCCTGGGTTTAATCCCAGCACCACACACATACACACAAAATACACATGCATTTAGAACAGTTATCTTATGCCTTATCAACTCTAGCTTCCACATTTTAGAGGAGAGAAAAAATGGGCTCAGTGTGTGAGTGACATAGGCTACATATTTATCAATGATAAGGAAGAGACCCAAAACCAAGTTACCTGGCCCCCAGAACAGGGCTCTTTCCATAGCACAAAATGAACGAGCTCACTGGCAAGTATTTGCTGAGTTTCCATCCTGCACCTGTCGGGCACGTGAGATATGATGTGGAGTGTGATATGTGTTGTCATACATGTGTATATGGTGTGCGATAGAGGCACAAAGTCGGAAGCCCAGTTCTGTCTCACAGAGGAAGATGGTCAGGAAGGGCTTCGTGAAGGAAGTAAAAATGAGATTTGGAAAAGGTGCTGACGTTGGCTAGGTGGTCAGCAAGCAGAAAGGCACCACTGAGAAAGGAGATGATGAGAGGAAATTCCTGAAGCAGAACTACTTGAGGTGAGAAGAGAAGGAAGGTCGAGTGAAGATCTGCCTTCCAGAAAAGCACAGAGATTTTCATAATATGGTAATCCCCCCTTATCTGGAGTTGCGCTTTATATAGTGTCAGTTCCATGAAGTCTGAAAATATTAAATGGAAAATTTCAGAAATAAACAATTCATACAATTTTAATTACATGCTATTCTAAGTAGCATGATGAAATCTGGTTCTGTCTCTCTGTGTCCCACCTGGGACATAAACCATCCCTTTATCTGGTTATCCACAGTGTATGCACTACCCCCACCCCACATTAGTCAACCTATAGTCATTCATTACTGCAGGGCTTGAGTTCAAGTAAGAGTTATTTTACTTAATAATAGCCCCAAAACACTAAAGCAGTAATGCTGCCAACTAGGATATGCCAAAGAGAAGCTGCAAAGTGTTTTCTTTAAGTGAAAATGTGGAAACATAAGATTTTGAGAGAGAGAGAAAACATTCACATAACTTTCATTACATCTTGTTGTTATAATTGTTCTACTACTAGCTATTGCTGTTAACCTCTTAGTGTGCCTAAATTATAAATTAAACTTTATTGTAGGTATATACATATACAAGAAAGCATAGTATATGTAGGATTTGGTATTACCCACAGTTTCCAGTATCCACTGAGGATTATATCTGTTGGATAAGGAGGACTACATATAAACAATAAAAGCAGTGGAGGCCCACACAAAGGAGATCCTCTAGGTCCCATGTTCCTGATTTTATCTTGAGAACCACTACCTCTCACTAACCCAAAGAAAAGAGGCAAAGAGGCACCTCAGCTTTTAAATACAGAAGAACAAGGGGTTTTCAGGATGGCAGAATAGAGGAGGTCACTTTCCTGGTTGCTGCATAAAGTAAAACCAAGAAAGCAGACAGGCAGCTTCTCAGCAAGTTGGGTGAACAACAACAACAAAAAAAGCTGTGGTACTTTATTGGAATTTAAAACTGGACATTCAAAGCAGATCGGGGACTCAGGAGGCTGGATTCAATAAAATAAGGAAGAAAGCCCCAGTGGCACAGCCACTGCTGTGGCCAGGCTGGAAGCACCAGCCAGAGTGGTCCCTCTGTGAGCCTAGTGGAGGGATAAGGGAATTAAAGAAACCTGCATTTTTGGGAGGCCCAAGGAATGTCTGGGTACGGAGCATTTAGAGATCAAGGACATTGCCTGGCAAACCTGAAAGACACATTGCATGATATCTGTGTGAGGGGAAAGAAGCCACCATCTCTCCAGGAGGCAGGGGGAGAACAAAGGAAGGAACCATTTTGCAGCTGCTAAATGGGGGCTGGCAGCTGAGAGGGCCAATTCCTGGCAAACCTGAGTTTGTCCTGAAATACAGGCCCAGTAAACACACACTGAGTGACATAGAGCATGCTTAATCGACCAGAAGAAAATCAAATGTGGAGAGATGTTTACACATGGGACAAATGGTTGTGGAAATCCACCCAGCTCTATCGCTTCCCCTCCAATCTGACTGTTTGTAGGACAAGCTGGGAGAGAGACACATCTAGCTGGGAACTGGGAAGGGCAGGAGTGGGAGAGATTGTTTGGAGACTGAATCCAAGACCAGAAAACATGGGGTCTGAAGGTGACATAGGGGACTAAAAATTGACTACACAACCACATGAGTGGAACCCAAGGGAAATCCCTGGGGTACGGTCTTCCAGCTTGGACCAGCAAGTACTGGGTGCTGGAGGAGAGCTGATTTAAAATCTCCAGAAAAACTGGCATTCAGCAAAGTCCCTGGAGCCCACCCAAACCCAAATTCTGTCCCCAGGAATTTCACTTATAGGATTACCTCTCTCACTCCAGCAATCCAGAGGGTGGAGCATCCACTCCAGATGACCCCCCTAAAACAGCTAAGAAGAGAAACTGAGAATCTTTTGAACACTAATGGAAAGATTTAACTTTTCATTATGATCTCTTTTTTAGATTCTTTTTCTCTGTTTATTTTTTAAAATTTATTTATTTTTTATTCTAAATTGTTATAAATGACAGCAGAATGCATTACATTTCATATTATATTATAGAGCACAGTTTTACATATCTCTGGTTGTGTGCAAAGTATATTCACATCATTCATGACTTCATACATGCACTTAGGGCAATGATATCCATCTCATACTACCATCTTTTTTTTTTCTACACCCTTTTACCCCCTCCCTTCCCCTTCCTACCCATTGGCCATTCTAGTGTTCCTCTAACCCTCCTATGCTCCCTGTCCCAACCCCACTATGAATTGGCCTTATTATATCAGAGAAAACATTGGCTAACTTCACTTAGCATTATATTCTCCAACTTCATCCATTTACCTGAGAATGCCATGATTTTATTCTCTTTTATTGCTGAGTAATACTCCATTGTGTATATATACCACATTTTCTTTATCCATTCATCTACTGAAGGGCATCTAGGTTGGTTCCACAGTCTAGCTATTGTGAATTGTGCGGCTATAAGCATTGATGTGGCTGTGTCCCTGTAGCATGCTGTTTTCATATCTTTTGGGTAAAGACCAAGGAGTGGGATAGCTGGGTCATAAGGTGGTTCCATTCCCAGTTTTCCAAGGAATCTCCATACTGCTTTCCATATTGGCAACACCATTTGTAGTCCCACCAGCAATGTATGAGCGTGCCTTTTACCCACATCCTCGCCAACATTTATTGTTGTTTGTAATAGCTGCCATTCTGACTAGTGTGAGATGAAATATTAGAGTGGTTTGGATTGACATTTCTCTTATTGCTAGAGATGTTGAACATTTTTTCATATATTTGTTGATTGATTGTATATCTTCTTCTGAGAAGTGTCTGTTCAGTTCCTTGGCCCATTTATTGATTGGGTTATTTGTTTTTTTGGTGTTAAGATTTTTGAGTTCTTTATATATTCTAGAGATTAGTGCTATATCTGATGTGCATATGGTAAAAATTTGTTCCCAATTAGTAGGCTCTCTATTCACCTCACTGATGTTTCTTTTGCTGAGAAGAAGCTTTTTAGTTTGAATATATCCCATACATTGATTCCTGATATTAATTCTTGCGCTACAGGAGTCTTATTAAGGAACTTGGAGCCTAATCTGACACATTGGAGATTAGAACTCACTTTTTCTTCTATTAGGCGTAGCGTGTCTGGCTGGTCTAATTCCTAGGTCCTTGATCCACTTTGAATTGAGTTTTGTGCATGGTGAGAGCTAGAGGTTTAATTTCATTTTCTTGCATATGGATTTCCAGTTTTCCCAGCACCATTTGTTGAAGAGGCTATCTTTTTTCCAATCTACATTTTTTGGCACCTTTGTCTAATATAAGATAACTGAAATTATATGCATTAGTCTCTGTGTCCTCTATTCTGTACCATTGGTCTACCAGTCTATTTTGGTGCTGATACCATGCTGTTTTTGTTACTATTGCTCTGTAGTATAATTTAAGGTCTGGTATGTTGATGCTACCTGCTTCACTCTTCTTGCTAAGTATTGCTTTAGCTATTATGGGTCTCTCATTTTTCCAGATGAATTTCATGACTGCTTTTTCTATTTCTATGAGGAATGTCATTGGGATTTTGATTGGAATTGCATTAAATCTGTATAGCACCTTTGGTAGTATGGTCATTTTGACAATATTAATTCTGCCTATCCAAGATCAGGGTAGATCTTTCCATCTTCTAAGGTCTTTCATAATTTCTTTCTTTAGTGTTCTGTAGTTTTCATTATAGAGGTCTTTCACATCTTTGGTTGATTCCCAAGGTTTTTTGTTTGTTTGTTTTTTGATGCTATTGTAAATGGGTAGTTTTCCCCATTTCCCTTTCAGAGGATTTGTCACTGATATATAAAATGCCTTAGATTTATGGGTATTGATTTTGTATCTGGCTACTTTGCTGAATTCATTTATGAGTTCTAGAAGTTTTCTGGTGGAATTTTTTGGGTCTTCTAGGTATAAAATCATATCATCAGTGAATAGTGACAATTTGAGTTCTACTTTACCTATCTGTATCCCTTTAATTTCTTTCATCTGTCTTATTGTTCTGGCCAGCATTTCAATTACTATGTTAAATAGAAGTAGTGAAAGAGGGCATCCCTGTCTTGTTCCAGTTTTTAGAGGGAATGCTTTCAATTTTTTCCCCACTTAGAATAATGTTGGCCTGGGGCTTAGCATAGAGAGTTTTTATGATGTTGAGATATGTTCCTATTATCCTTAGTTTTTCTAGTGATTTGAACATGAAGCGGTGCTGCATTTTGTCAAATGCTTTTTCTGCATCTATTGAGATAATAATATGGTTCTTATCCTTAAGTCTATTGATGTGATGAATTACATTTATTGACTTCCATATGTTAAACAATCCTTGCATCCCTGGAATGAACCCCACTTGATCGTGGTGTACTATATTTTTGATATGTTTTTGTATCCATTTTGCCAGAATTTTATTGAGAATTTTTGCATAAATGTTCATTAGAGATATTGGTCTGAAGTTTTCTTTTTTTGATGTGTCTTTGCCTGGTTCTGGGATCAGGGTGATATTGGCCTCATAGAATGAGTTTGGAAGTGCTCCCTCTTTTTCTATTTCCTGAAATAAATCAGAGAGAATTGGTGCCAGTTCTTCTTTAAGGGTCTTGTAGAACTTGGCTGTGTATCCATCTGGTCCTGAGTTTTTCTTGGTTGGTAAGCTTCTGATGGCATCTTCTATTTCATTGCTTGAAATTTGTCTGCATAAATTGTGTATATCATCCTGCTTTAATTTGGGCAGATCATACAACTCTAGAAATTTGTCAATGCCTTCAGTGTTTTGTGTTTTATTGGAGTACAAGTTTTCAAAATAATTTCAAATTATTTCCTGTATTTCCATCGTGTCTATTGTGATACTTCCTTTTTATTGCATATGTTAGTAATTTGAGTTTTCTCTTTCCTTCCCTTTATTAGCCTGGCTAAGGGTCTGTACATTTTATTTATTTTTTCAAAGAACCAACTTTTTGTTTTGTCAATTTTTTCAATTGTTTCTTTTGTTTCAATTTCATTGATTTCAGCTCTGATTTTAATTATTTCCTGTCTTCTACCACTTTTGGTGTTGGATTGTTCTTCTTTTTCTAGAGCTTTGAGATGTAATGTTAAGTAATTTATTTGTTGACTTTTTCTTCTTTTGAGGAATGAACTCAATGCAATGAACTTTCCTTTTAGTACTGCCTTCATAGTGTCCCAGAGATTTTGATATGTTGGGTCTGTGTTCTCATTCACCTCTAAGAATTTTTTAATCTCCTCTTTGATATCATCTGCAACCCATTGTTCATTCAGTAGCATGTTATTTAGTTTCCAGATGTTGAAGTAGCTTTTAGTTCTTACTTTATCATTGATTTCTAATTTCATTCTATTATGGTCTGATAGAATGCAGGGTAGAATCTCTGTTTTTTTATATTTGCTAAAAGTTGTTTTGTGGCATAGTATATGGTCTATTTTAAAGAAGGATCCATGTGCTGCTGAGAAGAAAGTGTATTCGAATGTTGAAGGATGAAATATTCTCTAAGTCAGTTAAGTCTAAATTGTTTATTGTATTTTTGAGTTCTATAGTTTCTTTGTTCAGCTTTTGTTTGGAAGATCTATCCAGTGGTGAAAGGAGTGTATTGAAGTCTCCTAGAATTATTGTGTTGTTGTCAATTTGACTCTTGAACTTGAGAAGAGTATGTTTGATGAACATGGATGGTCCATTGTTTGGGGCATATATATTTATCATTGTTAAGTCTTGTTGGTGTATGGTTCCCTTGAACAGTATGTAGTGTCCTTCTTTATCCCTTTTGATTGACTTTAGCTTGAAGTCTACTTTATTTGATATGAGGATGGAAACCCCTGCTTGTTTCCTCTGTCCGTATGAGTGGTAGGATTTCTTCCATCTTTTCACCCTTAGCCTGTAGATGTCTTTTTCTATGAGATGAGTCTCTTGGAGGCAGAATATTGTTGGGTCTATTTTTTTGATCCAATCTGCTAGTCTATGTCTTTTGATTGGTGAGTTTAGGCCATTAACAATCAGAGTTATTATTGAGACATGATTTGTATTCCCAGCCATTTTTGTTTATTTTTGGTATTTAACTTGGCATGGTTTCTCCTCTGATTGTTTTTTTCCTTTAGTGTAATACCTCCCTCTGCTGATTTTCATCATTGGTTTTCATTTCCCGTTCATGGAATATTTTGCCAGGATGTTCTGTAGAGCTGGCTTTCTAGTTGTAAATTAGTTTAACTTTTGTTTATCATGGAAGTTTTTTTTATTTTGTCCTCAAATCTAAAGCTTAATTTTGCTGGGTGTAAGATTCTTGGTTGGCATCCTTTTTCTTTCAGAGCTTGGTAAATGTTGTTCCATGATCTCCTAGCTTTGAATGTCTGAGTTGAAAAATCTGCTGTGATACAAATTGGTCTCCCCCTATATGTGATCTGATTCCTCTCTCTTGCGGCCTTTAAAATTCTATCCTTGGACCAGAGCAAGAGGTAGGCTCCCGCCCGCTGGAAGGAGAGACCCAGCCGCCAGTGTCCCTGGCCGCCAGGGCCCAGAGTAGCAGCTCCCTGCTGCTGCACGCAGGGCCAGACCTGGGGAAGTGCTTCCTTCACTCCCGGGGGAAGGAGTGCGACCTGCCCAGCTGCAACCAGAGCAAGAGGTAGGCACAGGCCCGCTGGAAGGAAGAGAACCCAGCCTCCAGTTTGCCTGGCCTCCAAGGCCCAAAGTAGCATCTCCCTGCTGCTGTAAGCAGGGCCCAGCATGAGGATAAGCCCCTTCCATTATTCCACTGTGCCACTCTGCAACTGACCAAAGGTGCAGCCTTGACTCCACTAACAGGGTTGCTGACTGTACATGATCTGGGTCAGTTGGCTTAAACTGGAAGGGAAAAAAGAAGGGCTTCCAAGGGTCCATTTTGTTTGAGACTTGTTCTTGAATTCAACGTTTTTGTTTTTGTTTGCTTGTTTGTTTGTTTTGTTGTTTCTTGGGGGTTTTTTGTTTGTTTTTGCTTTGTTTTTGTTTTGATTGACAGTGTGTTTGTGTGCTTCTGCTCCTCTTTTCTTTCTTTTCTTCCTTCTCACTTTTATATTTTTTCTTCTTCCTTCATCTTCCCTATTTACACCCTGCCATTGCATTCTCAACAGAGGCAAAAACAAGTTATACGCACAAATTGGGATTTCTAGAACGTGTACAATTGAAATATATAGCAAAGTGGTGTTATATATAGTTTATTCTCTATTTTCTAGACTCACTCTCTCCTCTCTCTTACACTAATTTCTACTCCTTGGTCATTTTTTTTTCTCTTCTTTTTTTTTTCCTTTTCCATCTTTCTTTATTTCTCCTCTCAACCGCTGCATAAGTTAGGTTTATATGTAAATTGGTCTTTCCATCTAATCATTCACTCCATTCTTTTTCCTCTCTCGTCGGCTGATACTAAACCACTTCCATAGAACTCTCTTTTCATACTTTCTAAGAAAGAACAAGTCAATACACTCACTTCCTTCTTCCTAAACATATCATATCTCTGTCCATTACTTGAAACTATAAAACCCCATCAGAAGCATACAGAGTAAATTGGAAACAATATCTGGGTTAACTAAATCTGTACATTGTGATCAAACTGGGATTCTCTGAATAGAAAGTGTTTGATTTTAAAGTGTAAAGGAAATATAAGGGGATCTGATAGCATTGTACTACAGGAGCAACGTAAGGTTTTAAGGTAAAATCAAAATAGACAAGGTACCACAGTACAGGAAGAATAGACGCACAAGCAATATGAGGAAACAAGGGAAGAAAGTGACACAAACAAATCAATATACCTCCTCAGTAGAGTCCATGCCATGCACAGTTGGTGCAATGCCAGAGATGGAATTCAGAAATTACATATTCCAAATGTTAGCGGAACTTAAGAATGAACTAAAAAATGAGATGAGGGAGCAAATACAGAAGGTGAAAGATCATTTTGACAAAGAACTCCATAAACAAATACAGGAAGTAAAAGATTACTTCAATAGGGAGATAGAGGCTCTAAAGAGAAACCAAACAGAAATTCCAGAAATGAAAGAAGCAATAAACCAAAATAAAATCTCAATTGAAAGTATCACCAACAGAGTAGATCACTTGGAAGAAAGAACCTCAGACAATGAAGACAAAATATATATCCTAGAGAAAAATCTAGATTACACAGCAAAAATGGTAAGAAACCAAGAACAGAACATTCAAGAATTATGGGACAACATAAAAAGACCAAACATAAGAGTGATTGGGGTAGAGGAGGGGGCAGAGTTTCAAGCCAAAGGAATGAGTAATTTATTTAATGAAATAATTACAGAAAATTTTCCAAACTTGAGGAATGAAGGGGAAAACCAAGTTCAAGAGGCCTACCGAACACCAAACATACAAAATCACAACAGATCCACACCAAGACACATTATAATGAAAATGCCTAATATACTGAACAAGGAGAGAATATTAAAAGCCACAAGAGAAAGGAAGCAGATTACATATAGGGGGAAACCAATCAGACTTTGTTCAGATTTTTCTACCCAGACCTTAAAAGCAAGAAGATCCTGGAATAGCATATTTCAAGCTCTGAAGGAAAAGGGATGTCAACCAAGAATCTTATATCCAGCAAAATTGAGCTTTAGATTTGAAGATGAAATAAAAACCTTCCACGACAAGCAAAAGTTAAAAGATTTTGCATCTCGAAAGCCAGCACTTCTGAACATCCTGGGCAAAATTTTTCATGAAGAAGAAGAGAAAAATAACAATGAAAATCAACAAAGGGAGATATTAAACTAAGGGAAATACCAACCAGAAGAGAAACCAAATCAAGCTAAAGATCATAATACAAATAAAAATGGATGGGAATAAAAATCACATCTCAATAATAACCCTGAATGTTAACGGCCTAAACTCGCCATTCAAAAGACACAGATTATCTGAATGGATTAAAAGAAATGACCCAACAATCTTCTGTCTCCAAGAAACACACCTCATAGAAAAAGACATCAAAAGACTGAAGGTAAAAGGCTGGGAAAAGTCTTATCACTCACATGGCCTGCGGAAGCAAGCAGGGGTTTCCATTCTCATTTCAAATAAGGTAGACTTCAAGCCAAAGTTAATCAAAAGGGACAAAGATGGATATTTCTTACTACTTAAGGGAACCATTCATCAAGAGGATAAAACAATCATAATTCTATATGCCCCAAATAATGGAGCACCTACATTCATCAAACAAACGCTTCTCAAGTTCAAGAGTAAAATTGACCACAACACAGTTATTCTAGGGGATTTCAACACACCTCTCTCACCAATGGATAGATCATCCAAACAAAAACTAAACAAAGAAAACTTAGGCCTCCTTAAAACAATTAATAACTTAGATCTAACAGACATATATAGAATATTTCATCCCTCAGTAAACGAATACACTTTTTTCTCAGCAGCACATGGCTCCTTCTCCAAAATAGACCATATATTATGGCACAAGGCAAATCTCAGCAAATATAAAAAAATAGAAATACTACCCTGCATGCTATCAGACCATAAAGGGATGAAATTGGAAATCAACGACAAAACAAGGAATAAGAAAAACTACTCCAACAACTGGAAGCTAAGCAACATGCTACTGAATGAATAAGGGGTTGAAGAAGACATCAAAGAGGAGATTAAAAAATTCCTAGAGGTAAATGAGAACACAGATACATCGTATAGAAATCTCTGGGACACTATGAAGGCAGTAGTAGTAAGAGGAAAATTCATTGCACTGAGTTCATTCCTTAAAAGGAAAAAAACAACAACAAATAAATGACTTAACATCACACCTCCAAGCACTAGAAAAAGAACAGATCAACACCAAGAGCAGCAGAAGACAAGAAATAATTAAAATCAGAGCAGAAATTAATGAATTGAGACTAAGGAAACAATTCAAAGAATTGAAAAAACTAAAAGTTGGTTCTTTGAAAAAATAAACAAAATTGACAGACCCTTAGCAATGCTAACGAAAAGAAGAGAAAAAACTCAAATCACTAACATTTGTGATGAAAAAGGGAATATCACAACGAACACCTCAGATATACAGAAGATAATTAGAAATTACTTTGAAAACTTGTACTCTAATAAAACAGAAAATACTGAATGCATTGACAGATTTCTACAGTCATATAATTTGCCTAAACTGGATCTGGAGGCTATACACAATTTAAACAGATCAATTACAAGCGAAGAAATAGAAGATGTCATCAAAAGGCTACCAACAAGGAAAAGTCCAGGACCTGATGGGTTTACAGCAGAGTTCTACAAGACTTTCAAAGAAGAACTAA
Source organism: Tamias sibiricus (assembly GCA_025594165.1). Classification (NCBI taxonomy): domain Eukaryota; kingdom Metazoa; phylum Chordata; class Mammalia; order Rodentia; family Sciuridae; genus Tamias; species Tamias sibiricus. The sequence goes on along the minus strand of CM046657.1, from coordinate 88,923,639 downwards.
TACCAATGTTCTTCAAACTATTTCAAGAAATAGAAAAAGAGGGAGCTCTTCCAGACTCTTTCTATGAGGCCAATATTACATTAATTCCAAAGCCAGGCAAAGACACATCCAAAAAAGAAAACTTCAGGCCAATATCTTTAATGAACATAGATGCAAAAATCCTCAACAAAATTCTGGCAAATCGGATACAAAAACATATCAAAAAGTGCACCATGATCAAGTGGGGTTTATTCCAGGGATGCAAGGCTGGTTCAACATTCGGAAATCAATAAACATAATACATCACATCAATAGACTTAAAGATAAAAATCATATGATTATCTCAATAGATGCAGAAAAAGCATTTGACAAAATACAGCACTCCTTTATGTTCAAAACACTGGAAAAACTAGGAATATCAGGAACATATCTCAACATTACAAAAGCTATTTATGCAAGGCCCAGAGCTAACATTATCTTAAATGGAAAAAAATTGAAAGCATTCCCTCTAAAAACTGGAACAAGACAGGGATGCCCCCTTTCACCACTGCTATTTAACATAGTACTGGAAACTCTGGCAAGAGCAATTAGACAGATGAAAGAAATTAAAGGGATCCAGATAGGAAAAGAAGAGCTCAAATTAGCACTATTTGCTGATGACATGATAATATACCGAGAAGACCCAAAAAACTCTACCAGAAAACTTTTACAACTAGTAAATGAATTTGGCAAAGTAGCAGGATACAAAATCAATACCCATAAGTCAAAGGCATTTTTGTACATCAGTGACAAAGCCTCTGAAAGGGAAATGGTGAAAACTACCCCATTTACAATAGCATAAAAAAAAAATAAAATACCTGGGAATCAACTTAACGAAAGAGGTGAAAGACCTCTATAAGGAAAATTATAGAACACTAAAGAAAGAAATCATAGAAGAACTCAGAAGATGGAAAGACCTACCTTGCTCTTGGATAGGTAGAATCAATATTGTCAAAATGTCCATACTACAAAAAGCATTATACAGATTTGATGCAATTCCAATCAATATCCCAATGTCATTCTTCAAAGAAATAGAAAAAGCAGTCATGAAATTCATCTGGAGAAATAAGAGACCCAGAATAGCCAAAGCAATTCTGAGCAAGAAAAGTGAAGCAGGGGGCATCACCATACAGGACTTTAAATTATACTATAGAGCAATAGTAACAAAAACAGCATGGTATTGGCACCAAAACAGACTGGTGGACCAATGGTACAGAATTGAGGACACAGAGACTAATACATATAATTTCAGCTATCTTATATTAGACAAAGGCGCCAAAAATGTACAGTGGAGAAAGGATAGCCTCTTCAACAAATGGTGCTGGGAAAACTGGAAATCCATATGCAACAAAATGAAATTAAACCCTTGTCTCTCACCATGCACAAAACTCAAGTCAAAGTGGATCAAGGACCTAGGAATTAGACCAGAGACAATAGGCCTAATAGAAGAAAAAGTAAGCTCCAATTTCCAACATGTCGGATTAGGCCCCAAGTTCCTTAATAAGAATCCTCTAGCACAAGAACTATTACCAAGAATTAATGAATGGGATAGATTTAAACTAAAAAGCTTCTTCTCAGCAAAAGAAACAATCAGTGAGGTGTATAGAGAGCCAACTAATTGGGAACAAATATTTAATACATGCACATCAGATAGAGCACTAATTTCTAGAATGTATATAGAACTAAAAAAACTTAACACCAAAAAAGCAAATAACCCAATCAATAAATGGGCTAAGGAATTGAAAAGACACTTCTCAGAAGAAAATACACATTTAATCAACAAATACATGAAAAAATGCTCAACATCACTGGCAATTAGAGAAATGCAAATCAAAACTACTCTAAGATTTCATTTCACTCCAGTCAGAATGGCAGCTATCAAGAACACAAACAACAATAAATGTTGGAGAGGATGTGGGGAAAAAGGCACACTCATACATTGCTGGTGGGACTGCAAAATGGTGCAACCGCTATGGAAAGCAGTATGGAGATTTCTTGGGAAAATGGGAATGGAACCACCCTATGACCCAGCCATCCCACTCCTGGCTATTCCCAAAGGACTTAAAAACAGCATATTACAGTGACACAGCCACTTCAATGTTTATAGCAGCACAATTCACAATAGCTAGGTTGTGGAACCAACCTAGAAGTCCCTCAGTAGATGAGTGAATAAAGAAAATGTGGTATATATACAAAATGGAATTTTACTCAGCAATAAGAGAGAATAAAATAATGGCATTTGCAGGTAAATGGATGAAATTGGAGAATATAATGCTAAGTGAAATTAGTCAATCTCAAAAATCCAAATACCGAATGTTTTCTCTGGTATAAGGAGGCTAGTTCACAGTGTTGTTGGAAGGGGGTACATAGGATCAGAGGAACACTAGAATGGTCAACGGAGGCGGGGGGGGGGGGGGGAGAAAAAAACTGGTGGTTGAATGAGAAGGATATCATTATCCTAAATGCATGATTGAAGATCTGAATGGTACTTATATACTTTGTACACAAGCAGTTGTATGTAAAAAGATACTATACTTGTGCATGATGAATAAGTAAATAAATAATTTTAAAAAATTCTATCCTTATTCTGTATACTAGGCATTTTCATTATAATGTGTCTTGATGTAGGTCTGTTGTAATTTTGTATATTTGGTGTCCTATAAGCTTCTTGTATTTGGTTTTCCAATTCATTCTTCATGCTTGGGAAATTTTCTGATATTATCTCATTGAAGAGATTGTACACTTCTTTGGTTTGAAACTCTGTGCCTTCCTCTATCCCAATTACTCTTTGATTTGGTCTTTTGCTGCTGTCCCATAATTCTTGGATGTTCTATTCATGGTTTCTTACTATCTTCACTGTGTGGTCAACTGTATTTTCAAGATTATACACTTTGTCTTCATTGTCTGAAGTTCTTTCTTCCTGTTGATCTAGTCTGTTGGTGATGCTTTCTATTGTGTTTTTTATTTGGCTAGTTGTTTCCTTCCTTTCAAGGATTTCTGACTGACTTTTTTTTTCAGAGTTTCTCTCTCTTTTTTGAAATAATCTTTTGCTTTTGTATTTTCTCTCTTATATCTTTGTTGTAATGGCCAATTTTTGCCTGTATTTGCTCATTTAGGTCATTCTTTAATTCACAGATCATTTAAGTTATGAACCTTCTGAACTCCTTCTCTGACATTTCATCAACTTCACTGAGCATGGGTTCTGTTATTGTAGTATCCTGGTTTGTTTCGGTTACTTTCCTCCCTTGTTTTTCTTGTTGTCTATTTGCCTTCCTTTCTTGCAGTGTAGATCTGAGATATTACAGTTTCTACCCTATATTCTTGTAATATCCATGCAGGTTGGCTGTGCCTCCACTTAATGTTGGGATTACAGAACCTGCTGGTGTCCCTCAAAGTATGCTACCTGGGGCTGGGTGCCACCCAGGTTGGTGTGGGCTGAGCTGGTTGAATCTGAGCTCCTGCAGTGGTCTGCTGGTTGGAATATGCAGTCCACTGAGTGGAGATCAGTGAAGCAGTCCTAGGCCTGCCTGAGCTCCACAGGTGTGGGCTGGGCTGACCTAGGCCCACCTATGCTCAGGCAGAGGTTGGCCGAACTGCCTTGAGCCTGGCCACACTGAAGCGGATGTCAGCAGGACTGACCTGGGGCTGGCCATGCTAGGGTGGAGGTCAGCGGGACTGACCTGTGCCTGGCCGCACTCCAGTGTAGGTCCCCGGGACTCTCTCTGTTTAATTGTGACCTTAATGGTATGTGGAGATTATATATATATAATCTCATAATTCATATTTGTTTTTTTCCCTCATTTCTAGCATTTTTGAAGCCAGTTAGTTTTCATGGAGTAGATTTTTGTAAGCTAGGATGTTTGGTCAATATTTTAGTTTTGTTTTTTATTCTTTTATTTTTTTAATTTTTAAAAAAATTTTTACTTTATATATATTTTTTCTCCTACCGGTTTCCCTTGATTCTCTCTTTTCTTCTGCTAATACCAATCTCTATTGTTCTCTCTTTCACTCTTCCTTTAATTTTTTTACTTCTTCTCTCCTCCTTCCTCATAATCATCACACTCTGTATCACATCTGTTCTTTCCCTATCCACCATTTGAAATTATAAACTCTTTTGCAAACTTGCTGTTTTTATTGTACACAATAACTGATTATGTCATTTCTGTTTTTTGTGATAGTTAACATAGTAGATGTCATAGGAGGTACTATTTGGTTTATTGCTGCGTATTGTTTGCATTGGTTATTATTACTATGTGTCTCCCCCTAAAGAGTGAGGTACTGAAAACCCTCAGGGACTCTCTAAATCTACAGGGGAGAAACTCTACTGCCTCAGTTCCATACTGTTAGATGGGTAGACACACAAACAACATGAAAAAGCAAGGGAACTAATTGCCCCAAACAAACCAAGATACTCCAGTAACAGAATCCATTGACACCACAGTGGAAGAAATGTCAGAGAAGGAGTTTCAAATGTACATAGTTAAACTGATCTGTGAAGTAAAGAACAGTATAAGAAATGAAATCAGAGAGAAAATACAAGTGAAAGATCACTTCAATAAAGAAGCAGAAATTCTGAAAAAAAAAAAAAAAAATACAAGCAGAGACCCTGGAAATGAAGGAAACAATAAACCAAATTAAAAATTCAATAGAAAGCATGACCAACAGACTAGACTATTTGGGAGACAGAACATCAGGCAATGAAGACAAAGTATATTATCTTGAAAATAGAGTTGACCACAGAGAGTTGTTAAGAAACCATGAACAGAACTTCTAAGAATTATGGGGTAACATGAAAAGACCAAATTTAAGATTTATTTGGATAGATGAAGGCATGGAGATATAATCCAAAGGAATGCACAATTTTTTCAATGAAATAATATCAGAAAATTCCCCAAAGCTAAAGAATGAAATGGCAAATCAAATACAAGAGACTTATAAGACCCAAATGTACAAAATTACAACAGACCCACACCAAGGCACATTGTAATGAAAATGCCTAACATACAGAATAAGCATAGAATTTTAAAGGCTTTGAGAGAAAAACATCAGATTACATATGGGGGAAACCAATTTGGATCTCAGCTGATTTCTCAACCAAGACCCTCAAAGCTAGGAGGTCCTGGAAAAACATCCAAGCTTTGAAAGAAAATGGATGTCAACCAAGAATCTAGCAAAATTAAACTTCAGAATTGAACATGAAATAAAAAAAAATTCCATGATAAACAAAAGTTAAAAGAATTTGCAACTAGAAAGCCTACACTACAGAATATTCTCAACAAAACTTTCCATGAAGATGAAATTGAAAAAAAAATGAGGAAAACAGAAAAGGGAAGGACTACACTAAAGGGATATTCAATCAAAGGAGAAACTAATTCAAATTAAAACACAGAAATAAACTCAAATGACCAGGAATACAAATCATGTTTCAATAGTAACCTTGAACATTAATGGCCTAAATTAATCAATCAAAAGACACAGACTGGATTGAAAAAAACAAGACCCAACAATATGCTGTCTCCAAGAGACTCACCTCATAGGCAAAGACATCTGCAGACTGAAGGTGAAAGGATAGAAAAAAAACACATCATTCACATGGATTATGTTAACAAGCAGGGGTTTCTATCCTTATATCAGATAAAGTGGACTCTAAGCCAAAGTTAATTAGAAGGAACAAAGAAGGACATTTCATACTGTTTAAGGGAATTATACACCAATGAGACATAACAATTGTAAATGTTTATGCTCCAAACAGGCTGGAGAGCTGGGCAAACCAGTAGCTTCACAGTCCAAGAGGCTGAAGCCCCAGAACAAGAAGGATCAATGGTGCTACCCTAGTCTGAGACCTAAGCCTTCTGAGAATCACTGTCAGAGTCTGCTTTGGAAGAGTGAAGAAATAAGAATCTGGTGTCCTCAGATTATCATAGCAACTGTCAAGAAGAACCTGTTCAAGAAGAGCTTGCATCTGCTTCTGCTTCTTTGTCCTTCCAACTTTTATTCCATCCTACCCATCATCCTATTGGTTGGTGATGCCTAGGCTTAGAGAGGATCTCCATTTCAGTTGGCTGTCCCACATGCCAATCATTCCTAGACACACCCTCATTGGCATTGGCATACTCATAATCCTCTTAATCCTTGGCATATCTTTTTTTTTTTTTTTTTTTTTTTTTTTTTGGAACCAGGGATTGAACTCAGGGGCATTCGACCACTGGGCTACATCCCCAGCCCTCCAGCCCTTTTTTTTTTTTTTTTTTTCTGTATTTTATTTAGATACAGGGTCTCATTGAGTTGCTAAGTGCCTCGCCATTGCTGAGGCTGGCTTTGAACTCGCGATTCTCCTGCCTCAGCTTCCCAAGTGCTGGGATTACAGGTGTGTGCCACCGCACCCGGCTTTGGCATATCTTAAATCCAATCAAATTGACTATTCAAATTAACCATTACATTACCTACATAAGAAGATTTGGGAAGAACATCCAAAAGAGCCAGAATAAATTACTGAAAGACTCAGATCCAGTTTGGCTTCCAGGTCACCCAATAAGACTTACAGTCTGACCACCTATGATCTGACAAGGAAGGGGTAATGAAAAGATCACTCAATCAGAGCTTCTCAAGAGCAGGTTATAAGTGTGTGAGATTGATCCCATAAGCCCTTTAGCAGAGCCCAGGATAGCTGGAAATAACAGGTTTGTTACCTACAGCCAGAAGCAGCATCCAACATTTATCCCTGGGTGCCAGGTAAATATTCTCATGCATGACATAAGGTGGAGAATAAGAAGTTAGGAGGTACTGGATGAACAAAGAGATGGTCCCTGGCCTAAGTCATTATGAGGATTGATTTATAAGACATTGAGCAGTTGAAGGCATGCAAGGACACTTCTAGGACAGAGCTAACCTGAGAAAATTGAGCTGCCCAAGAAAAATAATCAGTGTGTGCTGGGGGAGGTGGGAGGAGGGGGAATGGGGGGATGGGATCTATCTATGGTGCTAAATCATCTCCAGCCAAGTTGAGCCCATCTTCTCTTACTTGGTCTCAACCTGTGTTATTTTGATGTTTCTTTTTCTTTTTATTTTTCAAAGTGGTCTTAGAATGATGAGCTTGACCTCATCTTATCAGCCCATTGCAACCAATCATGGCAAATTTATATTAGACTTAGCCCAGAACATTGATTGGGCTGGCAACATTCATCACATCTGAAGGTGTCTGCTTCAGCCAAATACGAATTTGCCTGTCCCCAATTCTCCTCCTCTGAACTGTATCTCCTACAGATTAATGGCTAAAAGTATGGTAACTAAAGGTTTAAGGGACAAAGAGCCAAAGGAGTTGCTGAATTGGGGGAGGGAAGATCAGCTGGGCATGGTGAAGCATGCTTTCATTACCAAAAGAGTTCAGTTTGAGCTGGGGACAGAAGCCCAGGCATATAGGGAATCTGTCAGTATTAGGATAGGTTTGGTTATGCTGTGGTAACCAGCAAATCTTCTTGGCTGGCCATAGTAAGTTCTTCCCCAAGCAAAGTCTGCTGCAGGACCAGATGGGTCCCCAGAGTGAACATCCTCCATGGGTTGGCTCATGATTCCAGGCTACTTTTGCCTTAGAGCACCTCAATTTCCAAAAGTGCTTCTGTGTATTGGAAGAGTGTGAACTAGTGAGTTATCACCAAGAATTAAGTGCTTTGGTGGCACACATCCCTTTCATTCTCATTTTATTGGCCACATCTGGTCACACAACCACGTCCACTTTCAAGGGTCCTGGAAAGGACATTGCATTTACTTGAAAGTTGAAGAGAATCAGATATTGGTGCCCATTTGTGTCATCTAGCACACTGCCAGACATAGCAACTTGAGGCAATGAATTAAGGTCAGACACACCCTGAGTCCCACTGCTGCCATTCTTAAGGACAAGACACTCAACCTCCCTGAGTTAGGTTTCCTTGTGTAATGGAGATGATATCTGTTCTTCCTGTTGAGACTCAAATGAGCTAATGTACTTGCAAATGTTTTGTTGTTGTTGTTGTTGTTTATTTTTGTACCAGAGGTTGAACTCAGGGGCACTCGATCACTGAGCCACATCCCCAGCCCTATTTTTTATTTTATTCAGAGACAGGGTCTCACTGAGTTGCACAGTGCCTTACTTTGGCTGAGGTTAGCTTTGTACTCATGATTCTCCTGCCTCAATCACCTGAGCCGCTGTGATTACATGTGTGCACCACCGTGCCTGGCTGCTTGCAAGTGTTTTGAGAACTGTAAGTATTAGTTATTAATTGCTAGAATTATTAGAAATCCTTACAAAATTTAGTACAAGAGGTGCTGAGGCTTTTAACAGAGAAACAACAAAGTACAAAAATGCCCTCAGGGGAAATATTTCTAGCTACTAGGATTAGAGAAGGGATTAAGTTTCACTTTCTCCTTCATCTGCAGTGCCTTGTACCGCTATTGTTCATCATTCATGAATTGTTGATTGGCTTTTAAGCACATGTTTAAGGTTTAAGGGACAATAAATATCATCCCTCTACTCTACCTGAATTTGGAACCAACTGAAAAATTAAAATAAGTCAAGCAGAGGGAGAACAAAATACCATTTTGTTGGTAATAAAGCTGGCATATGGGAAAACATGGCATTAGTGTGCACAACGGTGGATTTCTTAATACCGAATACTAGAATTAGACAGATATAGTCCTTCAAATCATTTCAGCATAATGTAAGTGTGATGAAATAAATGACTGCAGAGAGCTGCAGAAGCAGGGGAAGGACAGATCTGTGGTATCAAAGGGAGTATACATTAGAATGCAGACCCACCATGCATGACTGTATAGGTTGTGCACTACACAATTCTAGAGGATGCTATAGTCTATGTGTTACCCACATCCCAATTACCCTACTCCCCAACTCTCCAAGTTCAGTAAGCACCACTTAAATGACTATGCATGGTGATCCTATATAAAAAGAATGGGTAGTCTTTTGAGGGTGTGAACTGCTCTGAAAATTTAATGAAATACAGGGATATCTCTATGTCTAGACATTATATATGCTCATAGTAGAATTTTGCTAATAACTTCAGGGGTGACATGAACTGCATAAAGCCCATCTCTGAAGAGCTCTTAAGAATTCCTTTAGAAGATGGTCTCCAAAATTCTTCATAGATTTGATATTTTATTTGATATTCTAGGACAGACTTATGGTTATATTGCAGGATTTTTCTGATAACAACCTGGGGAAATTGTACAAATGATAAGGTTTTGAGAATTGGCAAACTATAAAGCACAATACACACATCAGTACAGAGAGCACATCAGCCAAGCCTGAACAGCTCCTGCAAAAGTCATCAGTAGCCAAGAAATTAGGTTTTTGAAATTATGGATAACTGTATTTCTCTTTTGACATTTAAAAATCACTGTACTATTTTTATAATATTTAAATGGAAGAAAGGGAGAAGGAAACAAACCCTGTGTCTTCTTTGGCATTTCTTTGTAAATGGTTTCCATTACAGCAGAGGAGGTAAGATCTGCATTATTTCCAGGCTTGCCATTTTGCTTAACTCTCCAGTAGTCACTGTCCATCAGATACACCTCATAGCCCTTGCTTCTGACCCTGTTAGGCTTCTGAAATCACATGCAGGAGAAAGTTAGACAAGCAGAGTTATGTAAGGGAACCTTGACTGATCTTTGAAATCTCCTTCCAAGAGGTGGTGGACCCTGCAGACACAGGTGGGCATATATTAAACTTTTTACCTGATTTACATTCATGAATGATGGTGCCTCTTTCTTTTCCCTTCCCCTCAGTTAATTTATAATGCAGCCACACAAAATCAATGCAGCCACACAAAATCAGATGTTATGGTTTAGATATGAGGTGTCACCTGAAAAGCTCATGTGTTAATGTAGGAAGTAAAATGATAGTCTGACCATAGGTATAAAGGCCTAATCAATGGATTAATTCGTTTGATGAATTAATAATTTGAATGGATTACTGGTTGGTAACTGTAGGCAGGTGGGGCATGGCTGAAGAAGTTGGTGACTAGGGACATACCTTGGGGATTATATATATTCTGTCCCTGGATCCTTAAACTCTCCCTCTGCTTCCCAGCTGCCATGATCTGAGCAGCTTTCCTCTGCCATGCCCTTCCACCATGATGTTCACCTTGAACCCAGAACTATGGAGTTGGTTATCATGGACTGAAACCTCTGGAAATTTGAGGCCAGAATTGAACTTTTTCTCCTATAAGTTGTTCTTGTCAGATATTTTGGTCACAAAAATGGAAAGCTGACTAATACACCAGACTTTACTTTTAATGTAAAGAACAGCCTCATCTTTTTTGCAGAAAGCAACTTATTTTCCTTTCCCCACAGATATAGGAACACATGGGGGTGGGGAGAGAAGCAGAGTGCACAGGTTGTTGGTGTCTCTAAGGACACTGCGAAATGGAGGGAGAGAACATGGACAATAGGACTGTTGCTCTCTCCTGTGAACAACTTTTCTGTTTTGGGAGCCTCTAAAAACTGAAATGCAAGAAAAAGGCAGTAATAATTGCTTGGAGAGCTCTTGGGGAAATTATACTTTTCTAATCTTTACCAATTTATACTGGGCCAAACATACATTTGATATATATGTTCATTTTATTACCCAAAGTTGGTAACTTCTGTTCTGTGCAATAATGTAAACCACAGAATAGTTGTTGTTCTTGAGTTTCAGAATCACCTAGATGGTTGTTAGAATCATTGGTTCAAGGTACTGGGAATATAGCTCAGAGGTAAGCACTTATCTACCATTGCAAAGCTCTGGGTTCAATCCTTAGCACTGAAAAAAAAAAAAAAAAAAAAAAAGATGGTTCAGATAAATCCACCAGATTTCTGATTCAGTAAGGGAGACAAAGCCTTTATACTTTTAAGAAACTCCCAGATAATGCTGTTCCTGTGCTATTGGTTCACAGACTACATTTTGACAAACATTGGTTCAACTATTCAACTATTCACATTTTTCACATTCACATTCAACTATTCACTCTCTGCTTTCAGAATGAGAAAAATAAGAGGGAAAAGACACAGAGTTTGTGTCAGTCAGTAGAGGGATGCTGGAGAGGAAGGGAGGGTTCACCTTTCCTGGTATGTCAAGCAAACAAGTCTATATTTATTCCTAAAGTAATGAGAAGCCACTGAAAGATCTTAAGAGGGCAAGTCACATGATCTAAAATAAATCATTAAAAGATTATTCTAGAGGTAGTCCTATCTCTCCTTTCCCTAGAGAGACACCAGAAAAATGTTAAGTGTTTATGTTTAAGGCCAAGAACTCCAGGAGGACAAGGGATTGAATTTAATAGCAGCAAAGATGATACCCACTGGGGAGTAAGTGAGGAAGACTGGAGTGGAGGAAGTGGTTGAGAGAGAAGCATGATTTATTGGCTTACAGAATCCAATATCTAGGCTCTGGGAATAGCTTAATTATATGCAGCATGCAGAATCATCAATCCTTCATGTTCAAGTCTTTGTTTTTCCTCCATGTAATATTCATTAATCATATCACATGAAAGAACATGTTGATAAAAATAAAATTACATAACCCACCACACAGATTATAGACATTTCACAAATTAGACTACAATGCTGGACTTGAGGAAAATCACTGGGCAGGAAAGGAGGAGGAATTTCAGGAATGGCAGAAGAATGTGTCACATATGGGATGGAAGATGTGTTTGTGACATTTCAAGAAGGAAAGCATTTTAGTGGCAATGCATATTTGATGATGAGTGAATGACACTTAAACGTATAATCAAAGAGTGTCTAATTAGAAGTTGTTGAAAGGACTTAGAATGGGGCAAATCCAGAGCCTTTTTAATGTTATGAGTTCAATAGCTTTTAGATCATGAGAATTAATAACTCCATGAGACCTCTGCCCTTTAGTACTACAAATGGGAGCTATTCTCAACTCACAGAAAGATATTTGCAAGGGTAGTCACATGTTTATCTGAGAAACATGAAACATTGAGAAAGATTGAGAGGAAAGTAATGGCTCTAGGAAACTGCCTAGGTGAGAAGTTGTCCTTGTCACCTTGGTTGGGTCTTGTTTCTGACTACCTTTGGAGAGTGAGGTTCTCCTGATTGTTTTCTTCATTCCTCATCCTGATTCTCAACTTTCAAACCAGAAGCACCCCTGGATCTAGGCTATAACCTGAGTTCTCCCTTCACCAATAGTTTCTACCTGTCTGCTCCTGATATGATAAAAACTGGCATCTGCCATTTCAAAGAATCAAGATTTAAAATGTCTTTTCCTGTTAGACGACTTCAAGTTATTTTCCCCTGAAGATAATTTCCAAGTTCTGGCAAGATTGTTTCTGGATGTAATATCTATTTTATGCTGCATGTGTCTTAAAAGCTGAGAGAGGACTTCTGCCACCTAGTCTCCCCTGATTGTGGTTAAGAGCTGCCAAAACTTCATCTTCATCACTTCCTTGTGATAGGTCACATTTGGGCAGCAAGATGTGTCTTCTGTAGGCATTTTGGGCTTCAGAGCCCCATAAATCTCTGACCATAGGTATAACCTAATCAATGGATTAATTCGTTTGATGAATTAATAATTTGAATGGATTACTGGTTGGTAACTGTAGGCAGGTAGGAGTGAATTAGAGCAGACCTTTTATATATGACTTTAGTATTTCACTACTTTAATGGGTTCTGTTAACTATGCCCAGGGGGTACCTCACTGCAATTCATGTCTCTTTCTGAAGGCAAGCCGTTCATCCATACTGATAGATAGGCTTGGGCCAACAGGCCACCTCCCCCATGGAAATTTCCATTAGGAGCAACCTGGTTTCATTTTCCCCAGGCAGGAGCCAATCAGCTTAAAGTTTGCCTTGTTTACTGGGAAAGAGTCAATAGCATTAAAGATCACTCAGGCACACACCCCCCACCAGAAATCCCTACTTAAGTCCCTGCCTGCCTGGAGCTCAGACACAACAGCTCGTCCCTGTGGAGAGGAAGCAGCCACTGCAACAGCTCCAGACTCACTGTCTCTAGCCCGACCACAGATGCTGTAGCTGACAGCTCCAGCCTCCAGCCCAATGGCAGTGGCCCCAGCCGACAGCTCCAGAGACCACAGCAGGCACAACCAGGCACCGACCCTCCGTCCAGAGCTTGCACACTTCCCTCTCCCTGAATCCTCTCTCCCTGTACTTCTTCTACCTCCAACCAGCCATAAGGGCTGGTGAATAAATCTCTTGGCTGCACAGTTGTCTCCGGTGTGATTTTTGCCCTTCACATACAAGATGTGCTGGATCTGCAATGAGCTTAGAGAAAACCACTCTACCTACTTAGTAGCTTCAACTATATATACAAAGAAAGAATTTTACACAAACCTGTCACAGAAGAATCTGGTTTGGCCATTAATTTGGGCATACTCAAACCCAAAGTTGGTTTCCTTTTCCCCCCCAACTTTTTGAGGTAAAATTGATAAATATAAATTTTATATATATGTACATATATATATATATATATATACACACACACATATGTGTATATGTATAGATATATATTTTCTCTCTTAGTCTATTTTCTGTTGCTAGGAACTATAAAGACTAGAGGTTTATTTAGCTTATGGTTCTGGAGATGTGAACCCCAGGAGCATGGTACCAGCATCTAGTGAGGGTCTTCTTGCTGCTTGAGAACATATGGGAGGGCATGGCATGGTGAGACAGGGCAAACATGCTAGTTCTAGTCTCTCTGACACTTCCTATAAAGCCACTAATACCATCATGGGGCCTCGCCCTCCTGACCTCATTTAATGCCAATCCTACTAAAGGCATCACCTCCAAATGTCATTAATATGACTTTGGACATTAGGTTTCCAATCTTTGAATTCAGGGGGATGTGCTCAAATCATAGTCATAATGTTCTGATATACAGTGTAAATGATATCACAATCAAGCTAATTAATATTCATCACCTCATATAGTTACCATTTTAATAAAAATTGTATGTTTTTATCTACGAGTTTTGAAATATGCATACATTGTGGACTGGCTAAATCAAGCCAATTAACATACACATTAACTGCACATATTCACTTTTTTGTGGTAAGAACACTTAAAATTCATCTAATGATTTTCAAGAATATAACATGTTTTATTATTAATGGTAGTTACCATGTTGTACAATGTATCTGTTGAATTTATTCCTCCTATCACAACCATTTTACTTCCCTGTTTCTATGAATTCAACATTTGTAGTAGGCATCCTGGAACCCAGTCCATTTTGAGACTAGATGGGTGAGAAGAATGATTGACTGGGACGGTTACTATAACAACTCTGGGGTTATTATTAAGTGTCTCCCTTGGCTTTATGGCTAAGCCCTGGGATCTTTCTACTGCCTTAATCAGGAGGCAGAGCCTTCCAGAGACACAGGCTAACCAACCTGAGATGAAAAGCATTTCTGGAGTCTTTACTCCCCCAGAAACATGAATTTTTTAATTGAAAAAAATTTTCAGTTACCAGCTTATTCTGAAAGGTCCTGATGTACTTCCAGTCACTACGGAAAGTGCTGCCCAGGTACAGGGCCACTTGTCAGGGTTGGGCCTTCTCACCGCCTTCCCAGGCAGGCTCAGGCTCCCAATGCAGTGGAATCTGGTGTGCTTCAGACTTTGCTTCAATTTCTGAGCCTGATACCCCCTTTTCAGGGACTCCATGCCCAGGGAGCCTACCTTGTCTTGCCATCCCTTCTGCAGGACAGCTGGATAAGGTGAAGGGATGAAATAATAAAGTTGCAGAGACTTCTCTCCACACGTAAATGAGAGAATGCAGTATTTATCCCTCTGTGCTTGGCTTACTTCTCTTAACATCATGTCTGCCAGGTTCATCCATGTTGTCACAAAAGACAGGATTTCTTTCCTTTTTATGACTGAATAGTGTTCCACTGTGTATACATACCATATTTTCTTTATTCTGTAATCTGTTGGTAGATACATTGTTTCCATTTCTTTGCTATTGTAAATAATGCTGCAATGAACATTGGACTGTAGATATCTGTTCAATATACTGATTTCAGTATATATATATATATATATATATATATATATATATATATATATATATATATATATATATATATACCTAGTAGTGGGAACACTGGATCACATGGTAGTTCTACTTTTAATTTTTTGAGGAACTACTACACTGTTTTTCACAATGCTTACACCATTTACATTTCCACCAGCAATGCTTAAGAGCTCCCTTTTCTCCATAACTTCACTCTTATGGTTTGGATCAAAAATGTCCTCCAAAAGCTCAGTCTTGGTCCTCCGGTGTAGCAGTGTTCTCCAGAGGTGAGGACTTTGGGAGGCTCTGACCTCAAGAACGAATTAATCCATTTATGGGTTCTTCTCTTAATAGGCTAGTGGGGAGGGATTTTGTTATGAAAGTGAGCTCTCTCTCTGCTTCCAAGCTTCCATGAGGTGAGCAGCCTTCTCTATGACATGCTCCTGCTGCCATGATGTTCTGCCTCACTATAAGCCTAAAATCAAGTGTGCCAACCATGGACTTAAACCTGTGAAACCATGAACCAAGATAAACCTTTTTCTTTTAAGTTGATTTACCTTGGGCATTTTGTCTCAGCAATGGAAAGCCAACACAAAAACAAGCACTTCCAACATCTGTGAGGTTGTTATCTCTTTGTGGTTTTAATTGCACATTCCTGATAATCAGTGATGTTGAATATTTTTTCATGTACCTGTTGACCACTTGTATGTCTTTTTTTTTTTTTTTGAGAAATGCCTGTTTATATCCTTTGCCAATTTTAAACTCAGATTGTTTTTTTTGCTATTGATTTTTTGAGTTCTTTATTTATTTTGGATATTAACCACTTATAAAATGTATGGTTGGGAAATATTTTCTCCCATTCTGTATGTTGTCTCCTCATTCTCTTGACAGTTTCCTTTGATGTGTAGAAATTTCTTAGTTTTCTTTAATCTCTTTTGTCTATTTTTACTTTTATGCCTGTGTTTTTAGGGTTGGATCCAAAAAAAAGTTGCTCAGACCAATGTCATGGAGTGTTTCCCCTGTTTTCTTAAGTAGTTTTACAGTTTTAGGTCTTACAGTTAAGTCTTCGATCCATTTTAAGTTTATTTTTGTATGTGGTGTGAGATGAGAGTCTAATTTCATTCTTCTGCATGTTGATATTTGTCTTCCTAACATTATATATTGAAGAGATTGTCCTTTTCCCATTGTGTGTTCATGGAATCTTTGTAAAAAAAAAAAAAAGAACTACTTGACCATAAATTCATGGGTTTATTTCTGGGCTCTCCAGTGTTATCAATCTGTGTGCCTGTTTTCATATCAGTACCATATTGTTTTGATTACTAAAACTTTACAGTATATATTAAAGTCAGGTAGTATGCTGACTATAGCTTTTTTTCTTGCTCAAGATTGATTTGAATACTGGGGGTTCTTTTATGGTTCCATATTGAAGGAGCCCTAATTAGGAAGGGCTATTGCAGCTAGCTGGAAGCCATAAGTTCCACCTGATATGTATGTGACGCACCTGTAGGCACCCGCAAAGCTGAAGGTATATAACCGGGTGAAAGCGGTCCGAGTTAGGAGAATGGAGAATTCAGTCAGTCGGGCAGTCACTCGGTC
This sequence comes from Tamias sibiricus, assembly GCA_025594165.1. Classification (NCBI taxonomy): domain Eukaryota; kingdom Metazoa; phylum Chordata; class Mammalia; order Rodentia; family Sciuridae; genus Tamias; species Tamias sibiricus. The sequence continues at coordinate 88,907,010 of CM046657.1, read as the reverse complement.
GGTCAGAAGAATCAGAGCGGCCAGAACGTAGGCAGAGCGGTTACAGAAGAGAAACCAGATAGAAGAAGTAATGACTGGTCAGAGTTAGGCCGAGGCTCCAGAGGAAGACAGAAGACAGAAGAAGAAGAAGGAAGAAAGAAGAGAGAAGAAAGAAGCTCTAATCTTTCTCTAAGCTAAGCTCTATCTTTCTTTCTCTCTAAGACTCTAAGCTAAGAAAAAGCTCTTTAATCTTTCTCTCTAAAAATCTTTCTTTCCCTCTCTAAGATCTCTCTAAGAAAGTAGAAGTAAAAGTAGTAAAAGCTTTACTCTGCCTCCGAGAGTTTTCCTCCTGGTTTTCGGTACCAGGCAGCTTACACCATATAAATTTTAAGATAATGTTTTCTATTTCTGTAAAAAACATCTTCAGAATTTTGATAGAAAATATATTGAGGGCTGGGGTTGTGGCTCAGAGGTGGAGCACTCGCCTAGCATGTGCACGGCCCGGGTTGGATCCTCAGCACCATGTAAGAATAAAGGCATTGTGTACATCTAAAACAAATAAATAAATATTAAAAAAAGAAAATATATTGAACATATGGATCACATCAGGTAAGAATATTTTGATAATATTAATTATTCCCATCCATGAACATAGGAAAATTTTTCCATTTTGTATTAATCAGCTTTTTGTTGTTGTGACAAGTTCCTGAGAAAACAACTTAAAGGAGGAAAGATTTATTTTGGTTCACTGTATCAGAAGTTTTAATTCATGTTGCTGGCTCCATTGCTCTGGGCCTGAGGTGAGGCAGAACATCATGGTGGAAGGATGTGGCCGAGGAAAATCCTCAGCCCATGACATTAGGGAAGCAAAGATACAAAGAGAGGAAGGGGCCAGGGTCAAGATAAACTCTTTCAGGGCATGCACTCAGTGACCCACTTCCTCCAAGTAGGCATCACTTTCTGTAGTTTCTACCAGCTCACAGGAGACCATTCAGAAATGATCCATTGAGGAAGTTAGTGTCCTCATGATACCCTAACTTCCCCAAAGCTCCACCTCTGAACATTGCTGCATTGGGGTCCAAGTCTTTGCCACACGAGTCTTTGAGGGATATTTCCTATGTAAGCCATGATGCATTTATTTGTGTCATCTTCAATTCTATCATCAATGTTTTATAATTTACATTGTAATGCATTTTACTTCCTTTTTTTAGACTTATTTCTAAGAATTTTATTCTTTTTTATTTTACTGTAAAATTTTTCCTTGATTTCTTTTTCAGACAATTTTTTTATTAGTATGTAAAGATGCAACTGATTTTTATAGGTTGATTTGGTAACATGTCATTTACTAAATTCCTTCATTAATTCTAACAGATATTTGGTAGATTCTTTAGAAGTTTCCATATATGAGATCATGTAATCTGCAACGAACCCCAATTCTTCTTTATCTGATTTTATTGACATTTATTTCTTTCTCTTGCTCAATTCTTTTGGCTACGACTTCCAAAATTCTGTTGAATAGAAGTGGTAATAGTGGGATTGCTTATTTTCTTCCTAATCTTTTGGGGGAAAACTTTGAGCTTTTCATAATTGAATATAACATTAACTGTGGGATTATCATCTATAGTCTTTGTTGTGTTGAGATATATTCCTTGAATACCTAATTTACTGAGATTTTTTATCATGAAAAAATCTTAAATGTGTTGTATGATTTTTCTGCATTGATTTTAGAGGATTGTATGGTTTTAATCCTTCATTCTGTTAGTAATGTACCACACTTACTGACTTGCATAAGTTGAACCATCCTTGCATCCCTGGAATAAATCTCACTTGATCATGTTGTGTGATGCTTTTAATGTGTTGTTGGATTTTATTCACTAGTATTTTATTCAGTATTTGGGCATATATGTTCAACAGGGATATTGGTCTGTAATTTTGTCTTCTTCTAGTGTTCTTATCTGGTTTTGCTATCAGGGCATCTTGGCCTTTTAAAATAAGATTTAAAGTGTTCCCTCCTCTCCAATTTTTTGGAAGAGTTTGAGAAAGACTGGCATTAGTTTTTATTTAGATATTTGGTAGACTTTAGTTGTGAAACCTTCAGACCCTGGCCTTTATTTGTTCAAGTATTTCTTGCTAGTGATTCAATCAATCTCTTAAGTCTGTTCAATTTTCTTCCTTCTTCACAATTTAGTATTGAGAGACTGAGTGTTCTAGAAATTTATTCATTTCTTCTATATTATCTAACTTGTTTGCATATAATATTACTAAGTAATATTTTATGATTTTTTTCTGTGATATCAGTTGTAACGCATCCACACACACAGTCTGTCTCTTGTGCATGCATGCACGCATGGTAATACATGTTTATTGATGCCTTCTCTTTTGTTTCTGATTTTGAGTCCTCACTTATTTTCTTAGTCATTCAAGCTAAAGATTTACTAATTTTTCTTATCATTTCAGAAAACTAAATATTAGCTTTGTGATCTTTTCTATTGCTTTCCTAGTCTCCATTTCATTTACTTCTACTTTAATCTTTGTTATTTTCTTTCTTCCATTAACTTGAAGCTAAGTTTCTTCTTTTTTTAGTTCCTTATGCTATAAAATTAGGTTGAGATTTTCCTTTTTGCTTCATATAGGTATTTACCACTACAAGCCTTAGAGTACCGATACTATATGCTATACAAATTATTATAGTTTTAACTATTTTTAATACTTTTGACTTTTAATCTTCATACTACTTATAACTTATATACAATACATTATAAATTCAACTATATACTTATCTTTATAAGTGAGTCTCAGATTTTCAAATGTCCCCATGTTACTAATTATTTCTTTAATTTCAACTTGAAGAACTCCTTTTTACATTCCTTATAAGGCAAGCCTAGTTCTAGTTCTGATGAACTCCACCAGCTTTTGCATGTCTGTTTCTGTTTCTCCCTCATTCCTAAAAGGATGGCACCACCAGGTAAAGTATTTTTGGTTGGGAATTTTATTCCTTCAGCACCTTGAATGTGTCATCTTACTGTTGTCTGACCCTAAAGATTTTCTGTTCCTAAGTCAGTGGGTAATCTTATGGAGATTCCTTTGTATACAAGGGCCTCTTCTCTGCTTTTGTCAATATTCTCTCTTTTCTTTGATTTTTAACAGTTCAGGTGTAATGTCTCTGTGAATTTTTCTTTTGGTTGAACCCATTTTGGTCTTTTGATGTCTCTCCCTAGGTTTAGGAAGATTGCAGTCCTTGCTTCTTTAAATAAGCTCTCTGTCCCTGTCTGTTCTCCTTCTGAGACTTGCATAATCTAAATTAGCTCTTGATTGAGTACCATAACACCTGTAGGCCTTCTTAATTCTTTTTAGTTCTTTTCATTTTCTTTCTTTATTTTTCTCCTTGGGATATTCTCAAATGACCTATCTTTAGTTCCATAGTTTCTTCCTTCTAGTGATCAAGTCTACTATTGATACTATGTATTACATTTTTAATTTCATTTCTTGCATTCTTTAGCTCCAGAATTTGTTTTTTTTTAATTATTTTCTCTCTTTATCAAACTTATAGTTTTGTTCATGTATTATTTTCCTGATATCACTGTGTTGTCTGTGTTCTTTTATAGCTTACAAGCTCCCTTAAAATAATTATTTCTGAATTCTTTGTCAGGCAACTTGTAGCTATCCATTTCCTTGAAGTCTGTTATGATATATTCTTGTGTTCCTTTTGTGTATCATATTTTCTTATGTTTTTCATGTTCCTATACGTTGTGCATTATTGTCTACGCATTTGAAGAAATAGCTACTTCCTGCTGTCTATATTGACTGGCATCAGTAGAGAATCACCCATATTGGTCAGCCTAGCAAGATATTCTGAGACTCTCTCAAACCTTTTGTATGGATGTGCCTAGTCCACATCTCTTGTTCCTCTTGGGAAGGAATTCTTATGTTTGCACTTCTCTCTCTATTACAAAAAGCAAGCCAAGAGCTAACACATTCCCATTTGTCTTTCCTAAGGTGGCGTCCCGGAAAGTTCAAGTGTATGTTTTCTCCCAAACCTGCAAAATTGAACCAGCTATATGCATGAGATCCATTCACCACTCATACAGGCACATTTGAGGAGATGTTGTCTTGGGGGAGAGAAGGTGAAATGTGCAGAACATTTTAGTGCCTGTGGGTCATTTCTTTGGGGGAGGCTCCTCAGATGCCTTCTTTTTCTTGTTCCTAGACATTCCCAGCCTCAACCCTGCTGAGGTAAGAAAGTAGTAAGTCTCTTGGGCAGCACCTTGCATGACTGAGGTAGCTGGGTACTCACTGAGCTCTCAGAAGATGCAGGCTGAGGGGCAATCTCTTTTGGTACTGAGCTGTGACTCCTTAGAGGAGGGATGATGTGGGTCAAATGAAACTTCATCTTACTCACTGCAATGTATCTATTCTCAGAATTTTTCCCCAATGGTGTGCTTCTCCCGTAGACTCCCAGACATACACAAATGTGCTCTTTGTGTGAGCAGTTGTTAAACTGAAAGGTTCTGTATGTGTGTGTGCATATGTGGTGGGAGTAACAGTAAAAAACAGCCTACTCAGGGGCTGGGGCTATGGCTCAGTGGAAGAGTGCTCGCCTAGCATGTTTAAGGCCCTGGGTTCGATCCTCAGCACCACATAAAAATAAATAAATAAAATAAAGGTATTGTGTCCAACTACAACTTAAAAAAAAAAAAAAAAAAAAAAAAACAGCCTACTCAGCCAATTTCTGACATCCCAAAGTTGGTTTCTTAAGAATATATGCTCTGTACATAGTGAAAATTCCAATAGATAACTTTAGATAACTCTTATTGAGCAGCCACTGGCCTGGGAACTGTGTATATGTTATCTGATGTTGGGAACAATAACATCTGCCATGTGTGTGGATTTCATGGGCTGGCCTCCATGTCAATTATTCAATGGATCTTTTTGACACCCTATGTCATTGTCCCCATGCATTGTGCAATACATTGAGTGGGAGGAGCCACAAAATAGTTTGCCAAGCCAAACCTAAACCTCCCTGGCTCAAGGCTCAGTGAAGACGCTCAAATAAACTAAAATAATTCATGGCCAGCGTCCCACAGAAATGCACTATAGATACCTTATTCTGGTAAAGACATAGATGTATTGATGTCATGAAGCTATTGATGGATTCAGCAATTCCTTAAACAGACCACCCTCAGGACCCATTATATGTGTGTGTGTGTGTGTGTGCACATTCTAGCACTTTGGTGAGAACTTCAGAATCAGAAATTCATACCATGGTCTTTTTCCCTTAAAATTCTCTTGATTAGGAAGGCAGACAAATGTATGAACAGAGTTATTACAATATAGGGATTTTAAAATGGAATGTATCAAGCAAGATACATCACTTAATGCTACAATAACAAACATCCCCAACTTTCAGTGCTTTTAATTGATAAAGCTCATGTTACATGTCCCTGATCTCCACTCATGTTGTTCTGACACTAAGGCCCAGGATGACATCAGCAGCCATTGCTGGGTTGTTATGGCAGAGATGGGGAACCTGATATGCTATTCATTAGCTCCTTAAGAGAATGTCACTTTACTCACATTTGATTCATCAAAGTAACATGAACATATCTAATTCCAAGGGGACAGGGAGTAATTTAACTTCAAGCAGACAGAGGAAGAATATAAAACATCTGGTGAACACTATTGTGGTTATTGCAGAGAGGTATGAGTAAATGACACTGGGAGCATCAACAAGGGCATTACTCTGAGCAGGTAGCTAGAGTCCTGTTCACAAAGGAGCTGCCACTTGAACTGAGTCATGAAGTACAACACTAGTCACATCGATGCCCAGAGGCTAGGAGGCCAATGATCAGGTTGCTCAGTCACCTTTGTGCTGTCTGAAGGTATTCCCCCGGGCATAACTCCACCTGCAGTAGTTAGCAGTTTTGTTTTGTTAGAATCTCCAGCTTCACTAGAGACATTATGATTGTTTATTGGGTACCTTTTCTGTGCCCAGGAAAACCTGGGGACAGATGGTTCACCTGGGTAGCTTTTCACAAAGGACCATGAATTTAGACTACTGTGTCATGTTCAAAAAGATTATAGAGAAATTTACAGAGATTTCCTGAGAAAAGGATATTCATCACACATGCTTGCATCTAACTTCTGGACAGAGTCCATGAGGACTCTGAATCAGTATTTTCTAGAAATCCTGTAATCACCTTGCACTATACTTTTGATACAAAAAGTGAAAATTCATTAATGTATACATTTAAGCTCTTCCCCAAATTAAGAAATTTTGTTTGTTTTTTTCATTTTCTACCCAAGAGCCTTAAAAAATGGGATGACCTGAGTCCCTCCTGACCTGGGCAAGGCTTCCACAGGTTCTAGGCATTCTGTTTTCCATCTTACTTGCATCATTTCATTTATTTCTTCATGGCAACCTAAAGGCATAGGTATTGTTATCTTGATTTTACAAAGGAGGAAACTTAAGCTTAATAGGTGAAGGAAAGAAGATTTGCCCTCAGGCCTGGCTTGAATTTAAAGTTTCAATACCCATAACCACTGCATATGCTGTTTCTGATGGAATTTCCATATCTCAGGGAACTCGAACCTTCCTCTTTGCTGTTTTTCCACTGTGGTCTACCACCATCCTCACCTTTGTTGGAGCTTATGCTTTCAATTGCCCCTCCTGCCTCAGATACAGAAGCAAGCCCAGAGAATCAGATTTTTTGTCAAGCATAAGGTCAGGAAAGGATCCCACAGTTACACTAGAGCCTGGTGGTTCCCTTAGCAACAGAATCAATCAATCAGTCAGTCCACATGAATTTATTGAGTGTTCCCTTATAAACTCAACCTGGCGTTACACCGGAGAGGTGGAGAAATAGGCAGGGAGTGGGAGCAGCACTACAGGGGTGAGGGCAACAGTGGGGGTGCTGTGGATGTGTGTGGTTGGTTGCCCGCATCAAATCTGTGCTGAGAGGCTGAAGTTGGCTGTGATTCAGACAGACGGACATCATTCTCAGACATTGCTTGCCACTCTGGCCCCTGAAGCAACTGCTGGTTCGTTCATTGTATTTAAGCATTTTAACAGAAACCCTGGTTGCTACTGAATGTCTAAAGAAGAGGAATTAGTGGTAGTCATGGAGTTAGTTGGGCATGGACTAAAGGTTTTGCTGAGAAACTGCATTTACGTAAAAAAGCATACTGACTTTTATTTAAATTGCATTATGATTTGGACCTGTCAGGAGGTAGATCTGATGAAAATTACTGGGGAATAAGCCACCAACCCTGTTCTTGAAAACAAGTATTTATTAAGGACTTTTAATGTACGTATCACTGTGCTTTTGCACTGGGGATTTAACAAGTAGGACAAAAACTGAGGAGAATTGAACACACTCTAAGAAATGGTGAATTTAATGCATTCAAAACTTAAATATAAATTGTCAAATTGAAATAGTCCAGAATAACAACAGGACAGCTCTGCTGCCATCCTCCAGATCCTTTTGATGAGGCCAAGAGTAAAACCCTCAGTGGGAAACTCTGGTCCTCTCACTCCTATTGATGTACAGTTGTTCATGGTGATTTGATCACAGATGTCACACCAGCCATGGAGGTAGCTTGCTCCCCATTAGCTTTAAGGGACTGAGCCTTTGCCAACTGCATTGCCAGAGTATCAGCTCCTGCTGCTGCCTGCTGCTGTGTGCGCGCCTGTTTAAAGACTGACACTGAGAGAGGGGAGAGATGATTCTCGATCCTTGATGTATTTAGAATCATGTGCAGAGCTTGTGAAGAACTCAGTTGCCAGGGCTTCACCATGGAGATTCAATCTGTGAGTTGGAGGCGGGACCAGGAATCTGCATTCTCCAAACACTCCAGAAGACTCTGAAGCCTGTGGGAAGCCACCCTGGGAAACACTAACGTGCACAGTGGTCAGGCAAGTCTGCACTTCATCTCTCAAGTCCCATCCTCTCGATTTTAAAGTGGGGAGAAGAGCACCTTCCCAGGTGGCTACCGAGTGGCCCTGCGGCTCCTAAGTAGCAGAGCAGACTTGCACTCTAAAGCTGTGCTTGACCTCTATTCCAGAAGACCTCTAGAGGCTGCAGTATGACCCCTTTCCAGGTCTCCAGCTTCCACAGGCCAAGTTGGGGTGCCGTGGACATGAGGACATATGAGAAGTGCATGGCCCAGAGGAGGAACTCAAGAAATGTCCAACAAAAGTAGATCAGAAAGTAATTAGTTTATGAAGTTCAGTCCCTTCTCTGGCCAGGCCTTCTGCTAGTGCTTCCGAGACCTGTACCCCTGGAGATGAGCCGTGGTCTTTTTTCATGCAGTGGCCACTTATTTGATAGCTACCAGCTCTCCTCCTCTCTATCAAAAGACAAGTCCAGAGGTATGACTCCCTTTGCCCAACACCTTTCCACTCTACCTCCCCACTTCCTGTCTCAGCCCTCATCTTCCTCTCTGTAAGATGGACATAATCAACTCTCTTTCTCCTGTTGTTGAAGGGCAAAATGATATCATGCCAGTGTTACGGATTTGAATGTTTACGCCCCTCCCAATTTTTTTGTTGAGACCCAAATCCCCAATATGATGGCACTTAGGAGTGGGGTCTTTGGAAAGTGTTTAGGTCATGAGGGTGGAGCCCTCATAAATCAGATGAGTGCCCTTAAAAGAAAAGGTGAGAAAGTGAGTTAGCTGTCTTAGTCACGTAAGCACAGTGCAAGAAGATGCCCTTCTGCAAACCAGGAAGAGATGTCCCTCTGCAAAACAGGAAGTGGGGTCCTCACCAAGAATTGAATCGCCAATTGAATCTAGGATTCCCCAGCCTTCATACCATGAGGAAAATGTTTCTGTTATTTAAGCCACCCAGACTACAGTGTTTTTGCTCTAGCAGCCCAAAGTGACAGACAACTTTGTCAAGTGCCTCCTACACATAAAGGATGTTCTGACCCTTTTCTCCCACTTCCAACTAAGGATGAAGAACCACCTTGGCAGCACTTTGCCAAAGTTCAGAGCAGGCTACTCTCAGAGCAGAGCTGTGGTACACAGGTTCATCAGTAATGCTTGTCCCTTGGGTCAGGGTGGGCAGCTGAAAATGAGAAGTGGACGAGAACTGGTGCTGCCCTGCTGCCTCTTTGAATAAGTGGCTCTGGAGAGCATTGGGCATTTGTCTTTCCTTGGGACTGGTGAAGGAAGTTAGGGATGTTTGCATGAAGGGAACACGGAGGACGCCAGGCCTGAAGTGGAGGTGTTCAACAGGACCTGTATTGTTCCTGCAGCTCCTAAAAGCTCCATGGTCTTCTTTATCAGCCGGTGTCACCAGATTGTGCTCTCTTGGCTAGAACAGTTTCCCCTTCTTCCAGCTGTTTCCCCCTTGCCCTCCTGGCTGAGTGCAGAAGAAGCAGTTCAGCACAGGGATTCTCAAACAGTGAACACTTTAGTCACCAGGAAGGAATAACAAATGCACTTGCCCAGGTCCCACCCCAGGGTCCTGATCAGTGAATTTGTGAAGAGGTCCAGAAATCTGCCTTTTAACAAGCACATCTATGAGTTCTGATGGAGATGGTGCTCAGGCCATAATTGATACTGACATACCCTGGGCTTTGGGGTCTGGCTGGCCCAGGATGAGATCTTGACAGTGTGGTATAGGCAGGCCTGTTGCCTCATCCTGGGAGGGTGATGGAATGTTAGTGTGTAGTGAGGAGTAAACTAGACAACTTAGATCAAGTGCTTGCTGTGTTTGGATGTGGTCTATCTACCAAGAGTTCATGTGCCAGAAATCTGGTCCCCAATGCAGTGATGTGAGAGGTGGTGGGATTCCTAAGAGATGGCGTGTAATGGGAGGTACATGGGTCATTGGGGTGCTGCCCTCTAAAAGAATTAGGTACTTCTTGAGGGACTCCTGAATTAGTTCTCACAAGAGTAAGTTGTTATAAAACCTGAGCCTGAACCCTGGGTTGCTCTCTGTCTTCCTGTCTTGCCATGTGATCTCTCTCTCTCTCTCTCTCTCTCTCTCTCTCTCTCTCTCTCTCTCTCTCTCTCGTGTTCCTGCCATGAGGTCCTCATCAGAACTGAGCAGATGCCAGCACGATGCCCTAGAACCTGTGAGCTCAGTAAACTCTTTTCTCTATTAAGTTACACAGCTGCATGTATTTTATTATAGTAATGGAAAACAGACTAATGCAGAACTTCAGCATCTTAACAGGTGCTTAAGGAAGGCAACTCTTTTCCTTGGGCAAGACTTCCTTTCTGTCTCCCAGGCCTGTGCACCACCACCTGAGCACAGGTCTCTTCTGATGAATTGATGGGGGTGGGTTCTGAGGGTAGGCCTGGCTTGTTATGAGAGCTGCAGGAAGAGGGAGATGGAATGACCCTAGGGTGGAGTTAAATTGAGGAGAAAGAGAGCTCCCAGGCCAGCCTTGCCTTACCCCTCATTCCTCTTCACCCAAAGGCCTCTAATCTTTCTCTGAACCACAGGCTGTGTCTTTCATCTTTGGTAATTATCTGCTCTTGAAGTTCCCTTCCTAGATTGTCACCACTGTCCCAGCTCCTTAATCTCTATAAGCTTCACTTTCTACCTTTGTACAATTGGGATTGATGGGATCCATCTCATACAGTGAGATGTAAATTAGAACCCTTGCTTCTAGGCTCAACCCAAATGTGACCTCTTCTTTGTTTCTGCTCTCTCTGTTTGAAAGCAGTATTCCAGTGGTGTTTTACACATACTCTTTGACCACAAATTGTGTTGGGATTTCCCTCTCCCTTTGTTTTTTGACTTCTAGACTGTAAGTGGTTTAGGTCTGATTCATCCCCAGTGTCTGTCAGAGCACTGACTACAAAGATGAAGCATATAACATATTTGTTTAATAAATAAATGAACGGATGGTGCTGAGTTGATTTTGTTGCAAGAACCTCAGTCCTTACCTTTCTTTTTTTTTTTTACATTTTTTTAATTCTAAGATATTATAAATGACAGCAGAATGCATTACATTTCATATTACACATACAGAGCACTTTTTTACAAATCTCTGGTTGTATGCAAATATATTCACACCATTTGTGACTTCATACATGCACTTAGGGTAATGATATCCATCTCATTCTACCATCTTTTTTTTTTTCCTTCACCCTTTTGCCCCCTCCCTTCCCCTCCCTCCCCATTGGCCATTCTAGTAGAATGTATTACGGTTCATAATACACATATAGAGCCTCTTTTCACATAACACTGTTTGTATACAAACTATATTCATAATATTCAAGTCTTCAATCATGCATTTGGGATAACGATATCCATCTTATTATACCTCCCCCCCCCTTTTTTTTTTCACCACCCCATACCTCCCTATCTCCCTCCCTTCTCCTCCCTCCTCTTTGACCACTCTAGTGCTCCTCTAATCTTCCTAAGTACCCCGACACCCAACACCGCTGTGACTCTGACTCCTTATATCAGAGAAAACATTTGATACTTGGATTTTTGAGACTGACTAACTTCACTTAGCATTATGTCCTCCAACTTCATCCATTTACCTGCGAATGCCATTATTTTATTTTATTTTATTGCTGAATAAAATTCCATTGTACGTATATACCACATTTTCTTAATCCACTCATCTACTGAGGGACATCTAGGTTGGTTCCACAACCTAGCTATTGTGAATTGTGCAGCTACAAACATTGAGATAGCTGTGTCACTGTAATATGCTGTTTTTAAGTCCTTTGGGAATAGACCCAGGAGTGGGATGGCTGGGTCATAGGGTGGTTCCATTCCCAGTTTTCCAAGAAATCTCCATACTGCTTTCCATAATGGTTGCACCATTTTGCAGTCCCACCAGCAATGCATGAGCGTGCCTTTTTCCCCACATCCTCTCCAACATTTATTGTTGTTTGTGTTCTTAATAGCTGCCATTCTGACTGGTGTGAAATGATATCTTAGGGTAGTTTTGATTTGCATCTCTCTAATTGCCAGTGATGTTGAGCATTTTTTCATGTATTTGTTGATTGATTGTATATCTTCTTCTGAGAAGTGTCTGTTCATTTCTTTGGCCCATTTATTTATTGGGATATTTGTTTTTTTGGTGTTGAGGTTTTTGAGTTCTTTATACATTCTAGAAATTAGTGCTCTGTCTGATGTGCATGTATTAAATATTTGTTCCCAGTTAGTTGGCTCTCTATTCACCTCACTGATTGTTTCTTTTGCTGAGAAGAAGCTTTTTAGTTTGAATCTATCCCATTCATTAATTCTTGATACTAATTCTTGTGCTAGAGGATTCTTATTAAGGAACTTGGGGCCTAATCTGACATGTTGGAAATTGGAGCTTACTTTTTCTTCTATTAGGCGTATTGTGTCTGGTCTAATTCCTAGGTCCTTGATCCACTTTGAATTGAATTTTGTGCATGGTGAGAGATAGGGGTTTAATTTCATTTTGTTGCATATGGATTTCCAGCTTTCCCAGCACCATTTGTTGAAGAGGCTGTCCTTTCTCCACTGTACATTTTTGGCACCTTTGTCCAATATAAGATAGCTGAAATTATATGTATTACTCTCTGTGTCCTCAATTCTGTACCATTGGTCTACCCATCTGTTTTGGTGCCAATACCATGCTGTTTTTGTTACTATTGGTCTATAGTATATTTTAAAATCTGGTATGGTGATGCCACCTGCTTCACTTTTCTTACTAAGGATTGCTTTAGCTATTCTGGGTCTCTTATTTTTCCAGATGAATTTCATGACTGCTTTATTTATTTCTTTGAGGAATGTCATTGGGATTTTGATTGGAATTGCATTAAATCTGTATAATGCTTTTGGTAGTATGGACATTTTGACAATATTTATTCTGCCTATCCAGGAACAAGGAAGGTCTTTCCATCTTCTGAGGTCTTCTATAATTTCTTTCTTTAGTGTTCTATAATTTTCTTTAAAGAGGTCTTTCACTTCTTTCATTAAGTTGATTCCTAGGTATTTTATTTTATTTTTTTTGATACTATTGTAAATGGGGTAGTTTTCATCATTTCCCTTTCAGAGGGTTTGTCTCAGTCCTTACCTTTCAAAGAAGAGCATCAGCCTGACACAGGGATTAACAGCACAGGTTTTGGAATCCATATTTTTCTTATTCTATTAAGTTGCTTGATTTGGAGTGAATTAATCTCTATAAGCTTCACTTTCTACATTGTACAATTGGGATTGATGGGATTCATCTCATACAGTGAAAGTTATCAAATGACTCAATGCCTGTAAAGTATTTGGCATCGTGTCTGACACATAATAAATACCCAGCAACTCCCCAGCATAACACTTTCCAAGCCCTAATCAAGCCATACACATTACAGAAATTTTATTATTTTTTTTTGATGTGTACATTCTAAATTTTCCCATATTAATGTATATTACTACTTGTTATGTTTGCATGTAAAGTGTCTCTCAAAGACTCTTATATTGAAGGCTTGGTTTCTAATGAAGCAGTGTTCAGAGGTGGGTTTTGGGGGAAGTAATTGGATCATGAGGGCTCTGACCTCATCAGTGGATTAATCCACTGATAGCTGAATGGACTACTGGGAAGTGGTAGAAACTGTAGACAGGCGGGGCCTGGTTAGAGGAAGTAGGTCACTAGGGACATGTCCTTGGGTACTGTATCTTGTGCTTGTGCTTGGTCCCTCTCCCTTTCTCCCTCTCCTTCCCAGCTGCCGTGAGCTGAGCAGCTTTCCTCTGCCAAGTTTATCTGTCATGATGTCTCTACCTTGGAGTCAGCCAACCATGGATGGAAATCATTAGTCAAATGAAACTTTCCTCCTCTAAGTTGTTTATCTCAGTTATTTGCCACAGCCACAAAAACAAAACAAAACAAAACAAATAAAAACCACTAACAGAGTAGTCTAACCTGGAAAATATGCATATACTTGCTGTTAATCCCTGCCCAGCAGAACTGACTCCTTGGACTTGAATTGTAGGCTATCAGAAGGCTAAGTGTATTATTCTCCTTTTTAGATGGATTTCTTTTGTGAGTGACCAGCAAGAAGCTAAAAATGCACTCAAAGATTACTATCCAAGAGCAAAATTTCAAGGCAAACACAAAAGATTCTGATAAAATAAAAACTGACATTCATACTGCCGGTTGCTGGTGACGAGTTCTGCTCCCCCAAATGTTGAAGTTTGAACATTAGAGAAGCACACCGGAGCAAGCATATAAAGCAGGGTTTATTTAAAAGGGGTAACATAGACTTCTCCTGGGAGGGAGAAGGGGGCATTGCTGATATCCTGGTATCCCAAGAAGTGAGGCAGTTCTGCCATTTGTCCTAGGCTTCCTTTGTTCTCCTGCTCTCTTCCCCTTATCTCTCTCCTTCCTGCAGACCAGGCCCAGAAAAGCTCCCTGGGATGGCCAAAAGGTGGAAAGCAGATGGGCTGAAGGGGGAAGGGCAGGATGGAGCAGCCCAGGACACATTAATTAACAACAGCAACAGGTTGGAGCAGGGGCAGGTTCTTGATGAGGGTGGAGGAAGGGCTCTGAAGGAATTAACATTTCATTCCCTCAGGGGACAGTCTCCAACTTCCCAGGACTCACTCAAAATTGGCTTCCTTGATCTGATCTGCCCCGATTTAACTATCTATACTGACTACCTGTCAGATTCTGGCTTCAACATCAGGTTCTACCTGTGCCACTCATTATAACTCTTCACATCTGTCCCTTCCTTTAATCTTCACCACAGTCTTATGAGATCAGTGTCCTTATCCCCATTTTCAGTCGATTTGTATGGAGATTGTGCAACTTCAAGTCACGCAGCCAAACCACAAGCAGGAGCACTCTGCTGACTTCAAAACTTCTTAACTCTCTGTAAGTCCATCCACAGAATTCCTCTCAAAGCAGTGCATTTGACTTAAAATCAATTATACCACAGAGCTATAGTCACAAAAGCTGTATGGTAGTGGCATAAAAACAAATATACAGACCAATGGTACAGAATAGAAGATATAGAGACAAACCCACACAAAAACAGTCATCTGATCCTTTACAAAGTTGCCAAAAACATACACTGGAGAAAAGACAGCCTTTTAAACAAATGGTGCTATGAGAACAGGTTATTCATGTGTAGAAGAATGAGACCAGACCCTTATCTCTCACTCTGCACAAAAACTAACTCAAAATAGATGAAAGACCTAGGAATTAGATGAGAAACTGCAACTCCTAGAAGAAAACATAGGGTCAACATCCCAGCACATAGGCACAGGCAAAGACTTTCTCAATAGGATCCCTAAAGCTCAAGAAATAAGGCCAAGAGTTAACAAATGGGATAACATCAAATTAATAAGCTTCTGCAAAGCAAAGGAAACAAGAAGGCAAAGAAAAGACCTACAAAATGGGAGAAAATCTGATAGCTACTCTTCTGATAGAATATTAATATCTAGAATATATAATAAACTCAAAATTTTTACACTAAAAACCCAAATAACACAATTAATAAATGGGCAAATGAACTAAACAGACACTTCTCAAAAGAAGAAATGCAAATGGCTGACAAATATATGAAAAAATGTTCAACATTATTAGCAATTAGGGAAATATAAACAAAAACTATAGAGATTTCATCTCACTCCAGCCAGAATGGCAGACATCCAGAATATGAGCAGTAAAAATGTTGGGGAGGATATGGAGAAAAAGGAACACTTGTACATTGTTGGTGGTTTTATAAATTAGTAAAATACTTATGAAAATCAGCATGGAGATTCCCAGAAAGACTACGAATGTAACCACTCTCTGACCCAGCTATAGCACTCCTCAATATTTTTCCTAAAGTATTAAAGTCATCACACTGCTGTGATACATACTTATTCATGTTTATAGCAGCACAATTTACAACAGCCCAACTGTGGCTTAGCCTAGGTATCCATCAATGGATGAGTAGATATAGAAAATATGGTATATACACATAATGGAGTTTTATTCAGCCATAAATAAACACTAAAAGAGAATAGTTATCTGCCTCTGTTCATGTTCAAGATCCCAAAATGCTACATCATGGTGCATGCTGCTGAAATATTTAAGTATGCAAAGTTAAAGTAAATGCCACCTAATTCTCACCTTGGATATAGGAAATCTCAAGCAAGTACTCATAGAACATTAACTTTAACCAAATAAATTTTCTGGTAAACATTGTGAGAAACCTGGCTGCAAAATGCTCCTGTAAATCACTGAATGAATTGATTTGTAGTATAAGATATTTGTTACAAGCCAGAAAAATGCAGGGGGAATAGCAAACAAAATAGCAAACTACAGGAATTCAATACTAAATTTGAAGGTAGCCTATAACAGTATCAACAACAATAAAGTAACCAATACAGCAGACTAACACAACTAATAATTTAATAATATACCATTCATTTTCTTCCCAACACTCTTTAGTTTGTATTCCATGGCAATTACATTGCCGTATCCCTAGATAAAAGCTCCAGAAAAGATATTCTTCTCACTTTTAGGCATCAGACAGTCCTATTTAAAATCAGAAACACACTCACAATTCACTCTACTCCTTGATTAAAATGCCCAACGTTCTCCCCTTTACAGCCCAGGTCTGCTTCCGGCTGAAGGGCATCCAGAGATATGGAAAATTGTGCTCTGTTTGTGTAATATGAATTTAATTGCATTCTGCTATCATATATAACTAATAAGAATAAATAAAATCATAAAAAAATTTTTTTAAATGGAATCATGTCATTTACAGGAAAATTGTTGGAATTTTAGAACATTATATTAAGGAAAATAAGCCAAATTCGGAGGGTCAAAGGTCATGTTTCTCTTGTATGTGGTAGCTGGAGAAGAAAAAGGAAAAGAAAGTGGAGATGGGTGGGGATGGGGCAGATCTCAGGGAAAGGGACAAGGGGAAGGGAAAGGGGAAATCCTGGGAGTTATATTGGACAAATTATATTTTTATATTGTGTGCACGTACAAATATGTTAAAACAAATCCCAGCATTATGACAACTCTAATGCACCAATAAACATTTTTTTAAAGAATACACAACTAGTGTCTTGAAAAAAGAAAGAAAGACAGATGTTCTTAAATATGTGTGTTAGAAAATAGCTCTATGGTGCTCTTTCCCTTCCAGAACAATTCAGACCTAAATCATTAATCAGGAGAGCAAGGCAGAGGTCTGAAGATGTAGCTTGGCATGGGGAGTGGGAACCCAAGATCAGCAAGAAGCAAGAAACTGGTCACTCATTCACCAATGCAACTCTGTCGGATAGAGGCAGCAGTGGATGGAGGATTTTTATTCCATATATTTCTGTACTCTCTGAATTTCTCTGTCTCTGTCTCTCGCTGTCTTGTTTCTGTCTTTCTCTTTCTCTGAATGTCATGAATAGCTTGCTTCATTTTTTAAAATTAAAAATAACATGAGTAAATGACAAAAGAGAAAGGGGGAATAGAAACAAAAGAGTCCTTAGTCAGTTTTGGCACCTGTGGTTGCCAGGCAGGGAGAATGAGCCTGTGCCCCCGCCCAGGAATGGAGTGCTGACGCAGCGGGAGCCTGTGGGCATCTGCAGAGCCCACGCGGGCTTGCGAAAGGCATGTGGGCTGGGGTTCCCGGGGTAGCTTCTCCAGCCTCCGCTCCATATGCTGGGGAGGTTCACGCCCACCGTGCCCATCTGGCTCATCGTCTGGGGGCTCTCTGCGTCAAAAATACTCCTGAGTAGGGTCTCTCTCTCTCTCTCTCTCTCTCTCTCTCTCTCTCTCTCTCTCTCTTCTCCTTCCTTCCTTCCTTCCTTCCTTCCTTCCTTCCTTCCTTCCTTCCTTCCTTCCTTCCTTCCTTTTCTTCTTAGTTGTACATGACAGCAGAATGCAATTCATCATGCACAAGTGGAGTGCAACATTTCAATTCTCTGGTTGTACACCGTGTAGAGACGCACCATTCGTGCAATCACACATGTACCTAGGGGTAATGATGTCCATCTCATTCCACCATCTTTCCTACTCCCATTCCTGAGTGGTTTACAGGGTCCAAGGTCAAAACCTGGGGTTGAAGGGCGGGGCAGAGGGTTGCCCTTAAAAACATGGGGTTTTCTTATTTAACAACTGCTCTTTTCAGGATGCTCCTGGCTGAATTCTCACCTTTGAGTTCCAAGAAGCACGGGCTAAATGACTTGTCTTTCACTTAGCTGTTAAGTGTTTCTATTTGAGGTGAGAAAAATAGCTACTATCTTCTGAGCTCCTGTTGAGTGCCAGGTGTATTATCTCATTGAATCCTAGCAACAACCCTGAAAGGAAGACACTGATACAGAGAAAAAAACTATAAGTAACTCCTAGGGTCATCCCATGTAAGGATTAGAGCTGAGACTCCAAACCAGATTTTCTGAGATCAAAACCCAGAGTTAGCCTTTTTTTTTTCAGTGCACCCAGCTGCCTTTCCCTTAAGCTCCCATAGTTTGGAATTTTTAGCTTATCAAATATGGTTTACATTGTGAGCAAAGAAAATACTGCTAGACTTTAAAAACAAACAATAAAAAGGCTGTTTATCATGTCCTGACACTGTGCTTAATGCCTTTAATCAACTTTAATATTCACCCAAACCCCACCACTCCTCTGTTACAGGCCAGGAAAGCAAATCCTAGCAGAGTCAGGAGTCAAGGTCAGTCAGGGGGCAGCCTGACATCAGAATCCAGGCAGCTTGTCTTGAGAAGCCATTCCTTAAGTGGCCCTCACCTGACAACTAAGAGAGCATCCTTCCTGCATTCTGAAGATTTGTGAGCTGAGGTATATTCCTTTCTGTTTTTTCTTTCATGTAAGTTTATTTCCTCAGGGATAAAATTACAAAATGAAAATCAATCTCAATAGTCACAAATTAAATGTAAGAAAACACACCTTGGTAACTTCAAACAGTGGTAAATGCAACATACAAACTTTATTTAACAAACAGGCACTTATAAGAGAAAAACTGACTAGAAGAAATTTTGTCTTAAACACCTATAATAACCTACTTGCAGTTGCATTTAACCGAGCCCTATTGCTGTGAAGAATATAGCTCATGCACAGGTATGGGTGAATGATCTGTACATTTTTCAAGTATTCACTGAAAACTACCTCATATACACATATACATTAAATTTGCAAAAGATTTAATTGATAATCCCAGATAGACTTCATTTTTGTTGCTCTTTTGGAAGAGAAGAAAAGAATATGTGCTTCTGGCTCATGAATCATGAACCCAGCCTAGTCTCTGTTGGATACCAAGTCTCCTCCGCTCCTCTTCAGACATTAGATGAGTTTTGGGTACTTGTTTGGAAAGTTCTCTAGGTAACATGACATGCCGGTACTCATAGTGCTAGTTGAAGTACTTGTCTGAGTAGTACATCTGCTTGGGGGCCATACCGCTGGTGCATAGTGGGGGAAAACAGCGGAAACTGGACTGTAGAACAGGCGAAGTGGAGCACACGTCCGTTTTAGGCCAGGCAACGATTCCTGAGGCGTATTTTTAAGTGACTAGCTCTTAAGTGCTCAACAATTATTAATTCCCTTTCTTCCTTCTGTCTGGGTTCTGGGGAGCTTGTGTGGGACACTCTGGGAGAAGAAGGAGACCCCAGAAGCATAGACTGTTAGGCTTTAGAGGTTATTTAGTTCAAGATCCTCATTGGACAAATGAGTCAGAGGTGATGTTATAGATGGAAACAAAGCTTTCCTCTCCCTGACCTTCCCCTTCCTTTTTGCCACCATCGTTGCCTGGAAACTCCACAAGCCTAGTAGCCTGCTGCATGTTCTCTCCATATACTACCACCTGGCACTCCTCTTTGAAGAACCTCTGTTTGACAGATGCATGCCAATCTCACCTTGCAACTGGGCAGAATTTGAAGTCCTGAAGTTTTTTTCTGCATAGGAGCTTTGTATCTTGGGAGAAAACGAGCATCCTTGGCTCCCCATGCCAACTTGATTAGTGCTCAGGGATGATTCACCAGCTTGGTTAGGAGCCCAGTTTCCCACCTGACGTGCTACCCAAAGACTGTCCCAGGCTAAGTGCAGGATTCACCAGCTGGCATAGACTGTGGGCCGGAAGTAGGCACAGTACAGTGAAAAGGGGTCTGGGCTGAGAGTTAGGGACCCAGGGTCTGATACTCCTGGCTACACCTCTTTGGAAGAGACAGGACTGCGATCACATCACAGGGCTTTAAAAGACAGAGCAATGGGGGACAGGGGAGTGAGTTCACAGCCACTGAGAACTGCTACCCTGACTGTTCTCTATCTTTAGCAAGAGCTCAGAATTAGAGGCCAGGAAAGAAGACCTGACACTTACTAAGTATTGTCTTGGTGACTTACCTTTATACCCTTTCGTGGGGTCCCCCAAACAAGCTTTATAGAACACTATTCAGCAATAAAAAGGAACAAACTAATGACATATTCTTGGAAGGATTTCAAGGACATTGTACTAAGTTAAAAAAAAAAGAAAAGAAATCTCACAAGTTATGTTTTATGATTACATTTTATAGCATTTCAAAATTACAAAATTATAGAGATGGAAAACAGATTAGTGGTTGCTAGGAATGAGGAATATGTTATGGGTGGGGGCATTGCTATAAAGGAACAGCTTGAGGGAGGTTTTTTTTTTTTTTTAACCATGATGATGTTCTTTACTTTGATTGTTGTGATGCACATACAAATTAATAAATGTGGTAAAACTGCAGAGAACTACACACACATGTGAGCATCACACACACACAACACAGGAGTGCATGTAAAACTAGTCAGATCTGAATAAAGTTTGTAGTTTGGACCAATTGTACTCTCATTATGCAAGGTGTTACCATTGAGGAAAGCTGGGTATAGGATAAAGGGGACCTTTCTGTTCCTCTTTTGCTATTTTTGCAACTTTTTATTTATTCATAATTACCTCAATATTCAAAGTTAAAAAAAAAGTGCGGGAGATATTGCTATCCCATTCTACAAATGAAAGACCTGAAAATTGCAGTGGGCCTATAGGGTCATATAGCTCTATATAGTAGAGTAAGGATTTGACTTAACTTCTCTGACCCCAAAGTCGTGAGCTTCTTTCTCCACCCCAGGGCTTTGGGTATGAAAAGGAATTGCCAGAAGCTGGCCTATACAGGCTCAAAACCTCCACTTCTCCAAGAGAGCACATAGAATATGACATTTTTTCCCCATGTTGGCAGTGGGAGTCTATGACAGCTAGCTCATTTCAGAGGGACTCTTCTACCATGTCCTCTTATTACACTTCTAACCCTAGGCCTATCCATCAAAGCTGTGGTTAAAGGATAAATAATGACTGAGCATCTGCAGTTTGCTCTCAAGGAGTGAAACACACTTCATCAGCCACTTGTTGATTTCCCCTCGGACCCCTCCCATCTCCCTTCAGCTTGCTATATGCTTAGCAAGTGGTAGACTGAGGTTGGGGTGGTATGATTTACAAAGATTCTTCACTTGAACACACTATAGTCAGCTTCCTGAGTCTTCTCCTACATCCATCTGGGAATTTCCTTGTAAATAAAATTGTTAGCAAGAACCCTCTACTATCAATACCTGATCACTCTCCATATCCGATCAGGTTCCTCATCCTCCCCTACCCCCAGGTGATGTCCAATTACGCTGGCCTGTCTTTAGCAAGAACCCTATCAGGTCCAGGGACCCAGAATCCCCCTAACTTCTGATGTTTCACCTTAGTTATTTTCTACCGGTGATGCCCATTCTTCTTGTCTATATATTTCCAGTTACTCTATACTTGGAGTTGAGCCCAGTCTTCCACTGCAGTAATCCCATTGCAATGCTTCTATACCTATTGAACAGTATGCTTTACCAATTGTCATTGAATAATTTTTCTTTAACAAAATCTACTAAGAAGACATTAAAATGAGATGCCTGAATTTATCAGAGCTCACAACCTGTTTGAAGAGAACAAAGATGAGTAGAAAATGAACAAACAAGACCACAGCACTTAAGGCAAAACTGCAATGGCTAGGGAAGCAACCACCACCAGCTCTCTCTAGATCAAAGCTTCTTCAAAGGTGGGAGGTATTCAACCTATTCTGGCCCATCATTCCTTTTTTTTTTTTTTTTTTTTTTTTTTGGTACTGTGGTTTGAACTCAGAGGCACTCAACCACTGGGCCACATCCCCCACCCTATTTTGTATTTATTATTTAGAGACAGTGTCTTACTGAGTTAAGGCTTAGCACCCCGCTGTTGCTGAGGCGGGTTTTGAACTCAAGGTCTTCCTGCCTCAGCCTCCCAAACTGCTGAGATTACAGGCCTGCACCATTGCGCCCGGCCCATCATTCCATTTTTGTTTTATTTATGGAACACCTAATAAATAAATAAATAAATTGAGCCACAAACATAACATTAATTGTAACTTTGAAATATTTATGTTTTTAGAGTTCTGTGGTTTTGATAAAAGCAATAGGAGAATGATTCATGATAATATTCATTAAGATTAATCTATTTGGTATTATTAATGGTAACAAATTACAATTTCATTGAAATATTTACAGAATTGAAAACTTGGGACTTAATGGGTTAATGTGCATCTTGCTGTGAGCAGGTGGTAAGCACTCACAGATTTGTTGAGTTTCAAAACAACAGAGAATATGCACCCAGTCAATTAATTCTGTGTAGAAGGACAGATAATCTTTCAGAAAGGAGATACACTTTATGGGCAAAAAATCCCATACCAAAAGAAAGACACTGGAAAGGATGCAGGGACACTAAAGTACATACCATTGGGTGGGAGTAGACATACATCAATATAGCAGCTACTAAACAAATGTGACTACTGGGCATTTTAAGTGAGATGTACTATAAGTAAAAAATACATAATTTCAAAATTTGGTATGAAATATTTTTTTATATTTGGTGTGAAATATTTATTATACTGATAACATGATGAAATAATATTTTGGAGAGGTTAGTTAAATAATTATTAATTTTAATTTCACCCATTCCTTTTGTATATGTGGCTAGAAAGTTTAAAAATTACTTATATGTCTTGCATTATATTCTGTTGGCTGGATCATCCTGATCTTCCTGACACTATCTACAGATTAGTCTTTCTTTTGCTTCTCTTCGCAGAAGCCATCATTTTGGACAATTTCTTTCTGAAATGAAGCTTCCCTTCTCTCAAGGGGGGACATTATTTATAGAGTACTTAGCAAGATGGTAAGGAGCCTCAAGGGCCTCTGTACATAACAATGCTTCCTTTGTTAGCAGGCAGTCTTGATATTCAAAATGAACAAACGAGATGAATATTAAAATCTTCTAGTCTCTTTACCTCTGAAATTACTGTTAGAACATTACCTTTTATTTTCCTGAAGTTTCCATGGAAGCTCAAGCTGTATTGGACAATCTTTGCTTCCTGTGGTAATGCAAATTTTATTTCTGGGGATTTGGAAGTGATTTTTGATAGCACTTTAGTTTCCCTTGTTTTTCATTTCCTTGTGTCTGAGAAAAGATGTATTGATACAGGTTTCTTGGAAAATGTATTCTTAGTTCCCTTCATTCAGAGGGTTCTCTTGTTTCTTTTCCTGAAGGACCTGCCCTGGCTCTGCTGTAACAAAAAGGAACATTATTCTCTCTTACCACTGTTTTCAAGGAGGGGACCCTAGCACACTGATGTTATTGGAAGGGGAAGGAGGTAGGATTTGAATCTGCAAATTCTCAATTCTGCTGTTTGGATACTGTAACTGGGTTTTATCTGGAAGGGCCTGCAGCCTCCAGCTCAACACCCCTCTCCTCCCCTACCTGGGCAGGGGGGTCATAGAATAAACCTCTTTCCTGGCTGGACACAAATCATAAACAAAAAGTCTATTGCTGTTCTTACTATATCGACCATCAGTACCTTAAGTCAACAGTATACCCAGCTGCACTCAAACAAGGTGGTGTACGTGAGAAACCATTGAAAATGAAATGAGCTGGCTACTCAGGGTCAGCTGGCGTGGATGTACATGGGAGAAAACGCTGCCAAGGAAAGTTACTTCAAAGTGCTCCAGGAAGGCCCTCGGTTAAATCCTCAGCCCTAAAGTGGGAGAAGGAACTGGAGGATGAGGTATACTAGCCCACCTAAAACCAGACAAAATGAAAGGAGTGTGGTGGAGATGGAAGACTGAACCAGGGTAGAGCTCACTTCTAATCTGATGCTGTCCCCAACACAGGGGGCGTTGTCAGAAGGCACTCACGGGGAGCGGAGGCATAGTTAATTCCTTAGTGTCGGGGTGCTGGGAGTATAGGAATGAAGAAGCCTGCTTCATGGCCTCCTAGTCTTGGGGGAGGGACAGAGGAGAAGGCATCACAGTGCAGCAGAGTTCTAAGCACTGAGGCAGTGAGCGATGGTGAGCACAGGAGGACCATCCGAAGCCAGGCCAGAGGAAGGAGAGCTTGGGAGTGTCCTGAAGGAGATGCTGGTGCTGATTTTTGAACAGAAGGTATGGGGAAGTGGGGACAGTAAGACGAGTGAGAAAGCGGAGGACTTCAAGGAACAGTGTGTGTGACTGCATGAGAGGAGCGAGGTAGGGGATGATCCTGAAGAGGTGGGCAGGTGGTGGGCCCTGATACGGCCTAGACCACACACACACACACACACACACACACACACACACACACATAAGCTCATTATCTTGAAATCCAGAGTCCTGAGGGCTTTAAAAGTGGTGATAGAGGATGCGGTAGGAAGGGTTGGCATCATCAGATTTGCATTCTAGCAAGCCCAATGACAGGCATGTAGAAGATGGGTTACACACCATAAGACCATTTGAGGCAGTCAATAAAGAAGAGATAAGGGCCTGGAAGAGAGCACTAGGAATGGAGCAGCCTCAGATGAATGAGGAGGTATGGGTACTAGTTTCAGAAACAGTATGGGATAACATCTAGGCAGATGGATCATGCTTCTCCTGAAGTTCTTGCCCTATACAATCTCTTCTCTGAGTGTGAGTAGGACCTGAGACTTATTTCTAGCCAATAGAATATGGCAAGGGTGGAGAAATTTGTAGATGAAATATTAAGGTCCCAAATCAGTTGGTTTTGAGTTAATCAAACTGAATTCTGCTGACAAGGCAGCTTATAAGCAGCAGCTTCCCAAGTTGAACCTCCAGATGAGACTACAACCTCTCTACATCTTGACTGTGTCCTGTGAGACCCTGAGCAGAAGACCAGCTAGGCTTTGTCCAAACTCTTAACTCACAATACCACAAGATAATCAGTGTGTGTTACTTTGAGCTACTGAGTGCGCAGCAATTTGTTACAGAGCAATAGAAAATGAATACAACATCCAAGATTACTGGGGATGGACCCCTGGGGAACAGCTGGGGACCAGGGAGCAGTGAGGATAACTGAAGCTAGTAGTATTTATGGAGCTCAGTATATGTGAGGCACTGTACTAAGACTGTGCATGGCTCTGGTTTATTACCATAAAAGGTGGGCAGAATCACCTGTTTATCCGCATATGATCCCTATTCCTTCGTTCCTGAGCTCGGGCAAAGAACTCTCAGAAAGCATGTGATTTCTGCTTTAGATATCCCAGAGTCTATGGGCCCTTAATCAAGCACTTTCTTCCTTTAGTTATTGCCAGCTGGATTTTAGCAAGTTCCATGGAGCCTACTCAATTTTATGCATCCAGCCAGCGGGGAGGGAGCTTCAAGACATTTCAGAACTGATCTCCTGTTACACCTTCCATGAAATGACTACTAAAGGGAAGGCAAGAAGTATTTTGTTTGTTCATTTTAAAATTTTTTTTATTTATTCTTTTTAGATACACATGACAGTAGAGTGTATTTCGACTTGTTATACATACATGGAGTATAACTTCCCATTCTTGTGGTTGTACACAATGTGGAGTTACACTGGTCATGTATTCATATATGACATAGGAAAATTATGTCCAATTCATTCGACTGTCTTTCCTATTCCCATCCCTGCTCCCTTGCCTTCATTCCCCTTTGTCTAATCCAATGAATTTCTATTCTCCCCCACCCCGCGCCCCTTATTGTATTAGCATCCACATATCAGAGAATATTTGGCCTTTGGTTTTTTTGGGACAAGGCAGGAAATATTAGGACACTTTTTATTATTTAGAGAAATTTTATTTAGGGGGACACCATAGTGCAGAATTAAAACATTGTTTCATCTTTGTCTCATAGCAGCCTAGGCTCTTGGCTTCCAACCCTCTTTATGTGGAAGTCAGCCTGGTCAGATGCAGAGCTTGGCTGAGTGACTTACATGGAACTATGAAATATAATAGGGATAGCCACCAAAATGCACCACTTTCAAAATTCCTGTGTTTTCAAGAAGGATCATTTTCTAACACATCATTGCTTCTCATCTTCAGATCTTTATGGAATAAAATTCATGATCTTAATTTTTAAAGTTGTTCTTCATCAGTTGGCAGCATTCTTACCAAACTGACACAGCAAAAGTGCATATTTTTTTTCAGAAGTTCTGAAGAAATTCAGCCACTGAAAAGAATTTAACTTACACAATCAGCATTACTCTACTGAAAGCCATTAAATTGTAATTATGGTGCTTTAAAGAGTCAACTTGTGAAAGAGAAGCTGATTGTTTCAGTTTGTGTAGGGGACACTAATAACACTGTAGAATCCTATGAGGATTTTTCTCCTCTGGTGGGCAGGGGGAAAAAGAAAACACTTCAAGACATGAGAAACTTTTATAACTTTATGGAACCTGAAGAATAATGACTGCTCAAATTGCATGCTTTAGTGACAAAGTATTTTTACAGCTAAAGGGGGACCCAGAAACACAATACATTTAATTTAAAGCAGGAAGGAAAACCACTCATGAATTAACATCTATCACATTCCATAACATAATAACATCTTTGTCAATCTTTTAAAAAGGGTTCACCGTACTTATGAGAAATTGGGTCAAATGCCAGTGATTGCCCAAAAGGAGTTATTTCATCTCGATGCCCTCAGATAAAACCTCTAAATGTGGTAATTGCACATTTCAATCCACATCTCCTTTTAAGAGATTTATTCTGGGAAATCACTGAGACCAGGACTTTTAAAACTTCACTTACTCTGATCACTGCAAGATAACTTCAAACTTGTACTGAACTTGGAAAGTGGTCATGACTCACTTCACAATAATAAGCTGGAACTATCACTGCTTACGGTGGAGAGCTAATCATCTGCAGAAATATTTCTCTCTACCAAGAGGTTAAATGAGCCTGCCCTCCCTCCTCTCTCCTGCAGAGGACCACATGCCTTTAAAAATACAATACTAGTCGTCAACAAACTAGGATTGGTTCTCACAGTTAGTTTGCTCATTCACTCAACAAGTATTTACAGGATACCTAGTATGTATGAGTCACTGTTTCAGGAACTGGTGGTGATACAGCAGAAAATACTCACCCTGCCCCCATAGATCTCCTATTTAAACTAGACTGACATAAGCAAAACAAACCAAACCTAAATGCTTTTAGAAAGGAAAGGTGCGCAACAATCTCTCTCTCAGGTGAAGCAATTTTCCACAGGAACAAAGGCCACCTCAGCTCACTCTGGATGGAAGAGGTATGTAACAAACATGGAGTTTCCACACACAAAGCATAAATGTGCAAACCAGACCCACTGCACAGATGGAAGTTTCTAGCTTTCTCACAGCACATCTCTAAAAAAGGATGACACATTTTATGCATGCTATGTCCACCCTCTCCACACTCGGGTGAGGCTGGATGGGACAATGACTTGAACTAGGAAGAAGACAAGGCATTAGCCTTGTGACTTGGAGAAAACAGCAGTCAACAGAGCTGTCTAGTCACGCCAGGCTGGCTTCTGCTCCGTTCATTCTTTAATTGACTTTTTAAGACTATAGTAAATGAATGCAGTTACTTAAAAGTACACAAAATTTAATTAAGCAAACCCACTTCTGAGGCCTGCTTCAGAAGTAGTATCCTCAAGGGCAGAGGAGCTCTGTTCTCTGCGAGGGGCTGGCTCTTCCATTAGGGCAGAGCTACTTCTCCTCAGATGCACAGATAAGGTCCTCTGGAGTTATGTTTAAAATGGTGTAGAATCCTACATGGAATTTTTGGTGTCTGTATGAGAGGGTCTGTAGCTTTAAAAATATTTGCAAGGAGGCTTATAGCCAAAGTTGAAGAACTTCTATATTAGAGGCCTCTGCCTGCTCCTTGGTAAAATTAAAGGTGTGCTGGAACATTGTTTTAGCAATACCTGTGCTGCTCCCGACTGCCACACTATTGTTGTGAGTTGGTTCAGCAGCTTCACAGTGGTTCCCTAGGGAGACATGAGCCAGAAACCAAGTCAGCAGCCCCCAGTGGCCACTAAGGGTCTGTGTGTGTCCTTCATAAAGCAGTGAGTGCTGATGAAAGCATTTCTCCTTGCCCTCAGAGACGGGCTCCCAAAAGCAGTCCACCAAGCCAACAATTCAGTGGTTGGAAGAATTAACTCTCAAGGCCAAGATATGTTGCCATGTATCCACACCAACTTTTCGGAGCTATGGCTGTCGCTCATCATCAACTGCATCTACCCCACAGCTGTTTTCCCTGCTCCCCTCGAGGAAGGTACAGAGGGGCAATTGTTCAAGATCACTATCTATGGAATTGTTTTGCTCAAATCTAAACCTAGAGGTTTTGTGGCTATTAAGAGGTTCATCTGCCTTATAACTAGGAAAAATTATAACTATATTCTTAAAATCAGCTATGTGGGGGCAGGTGGGGCTGGGGGAGAGACAATATGGTGTATCTCAAGAACATGGAGATTTGATAATTTTCTAGCAGGGCTTTTATTGTGGGTAATCTTTCTCTTCTTAGTACCTGCCTATGTCTCTGCTGCTTTTTACAAGACTCTCAAGTCTTCCAACATGGGTCCTGCCTATTTGTATCCAAGTGCCTAGTTGATTCCTGGGATACTGCAGGCCCTACTGGAATTCAGAAAGTGAGACTGGGAAAATGAAGTGAAGCAGAGGTCAAGGCCCCCAGTTATTTTAACTCTGATAAAAGGATTATATGTGTTAGGGCTTGGAGAGTTCCTGCTTTCCTAAAATATCCATTTTTACCATTTCAAAATACAAGTTAGGGGTAGTCCACAGGGAGGATGAAGCTTCTGAAAAAAAATCATAACTTAGAAAAATATATTTTAAAAATCTTTTCAAATTTTCAATAAAGAAAACAGAATTGTGGTAGATTATATCAGATACAGCAATATAAAAGTAGCAAAATCAGTGACTTAGGTTACTGCCATTTCTAAGTCACACTATAATTCAAGAATAATAAATATCATGCAGTAGACAATAATTTAAAGCACTGATTGCATCCTTGATATTTTGTCATTAGCGTTCCTCTTCAGAAACTGTCAGAGAAGTACAAATAAAATCTGCTTTTCTGTATATTTTGAAAGGCAGAGAGCAGCTTATACAACTCCTGTTCTTCACCAGAATGCTATCAGATTAGGTAAACAACTCTCCCCAAGGGCCAAAAGTAAACTCTGAGCTTCCTGAGGATTACTCCTGTAAGCAATGTATTAACTTCTTAAGAATGAAAACGGGAAGGACCAAAGATTAGAGATTTTGTGTATAAAATGGGAACATACAATATATTTACATGGCAGAAATGTAAAGTTTTTAACGTATTTTGAGTTAGCCTTAAATATTTAGGAAATAATGCTTGTGTCTGTTTTTATCCAACCATTTGTAACATTTATGTTACAATTTTCCATCAATGCTAGGATCTTCTTCTCAAAAGGTCTCAATTCTGACATAGTATGAATGAAAATGCACTTTTAGAGGCTGTGCTTAAATACAAATAAAATACACTGCTGGCTCCAAGAACACCATATGGCAAATGTCATTTGCGTGCTCTAATCACATTAGGCCAAGTGTCCTTGACTGTAAACATTCCCGTGTTCTGATAATGAGTTTGAGTAGAATTCTGTTTCAAATGTCTTTGATAACGCTCTGTAGACAACCTCTTTGAAAGTGACTGAATTCGCTTCTTCTGTAATCTCAGATTTTCCCATTGGGCTCTCTTCCAAAGCCTTTTTTCTTGAACTGAGGTTACTGTGGTATTAACTGAGCACCCTTTATATTCTATCTCATTAACTAAGTTTTCAGTCAGATGAGCACTTGGGTCTGCTGCCCTTCAGAGCAGGGTGCAACACACAGTGGTGAGAGGACCACACCTGGCCCAGGCTGAGGAGGAACTGTGGAGACAGCCAAGACAGCAGACCTGCACCCAGCTGAGGACCCTGCCAGGCTCAGGTCAACCTAGTGGTCCTCAATTAGCCAGTGAAGGCTTTTCTTGTCCAAGTCTGTGAGGGCACGTAAGAGATTCATATTGACTTATATCCTGACGTGTTTATTATTATTTCATAAAACAAAGCAAATCTCCCAAAGTGCTTGCTTTCTAGTAGCTCTCAGTCTTGTGGCACCATGGGTTCTGAAAGGTGTTTCTCCAAAGCTCTGAATGGCTCTTCACTGCTCTTACTAGTCCTTCCTCTTCTCATTGATGAAGATTTAACACATGTATACTTGCTATAGTTTGCAATCTCCACATTGCTTTTTGTAAGAAGGTCACAAACCATTCTTCATAACATCTTGTTGACCATTATGTTCCTCAGTAAGACAAGCTCAATCTCTCTACCGAGACCCATTCATTTACCACAGGTCAGCTGGGAACCCAACCGGGGTGCTTTAGCCAAAATGAATTCATGTCACAGAAGTCACAGATTGGTAGTTCAAGAACAAAATCATCAGCAAGAAGAATTTAGAAGTCTCTGTCGAGCACTCTTCTCTCCATCATTTGCTTTAGTTTCGCTGTGTATGTCCAAATCTGTCAAAATTGAAAACAAATATTTATGAAAGACATGTAGCAAGAAGTATCAATACTAAGTAACTTCCCTTCTAACAGATCCTTCTTATCTACTTTGTTTTACCGTTTTTACTTCTTAGCCTAATCTCAAAGCAGTGAGTTAGGTCAAGGCAACAATTAAATCAATAACTCTCTCCGTTCCCCCCGCCCTTTTTGTGTGTGTGTGCGGTGCTGGGGATTGAACCCAGGGTCTTGTGCATGTGAGGCAAGCACTCTACCAACTGAGCTATATCCCCAGCCTTCTCCATCCCTTTTAAAAGAAAAAGTTGGAGAACAACAAAGGGGTCAGAGGTAGAGAAAGAAAAGCCAGTAAGACAAGACAAATAAAAGCAAGAAAGACAATAAGGAGGGGTGCTGGGACAGCAGGCAGAACATGATACAGAGAGAGAGAGAGTGAGAGAAGGAAGACAGAAAAGCCAGAAGCACAAAGTTCTCATCTTTGGAAATTAGGGGTGGCACCAATTCATTCCCTCTCCCTTCCAGTCTTGGTCTCCTCAGGGACCATACTACAACATGATGGTTCAGATGACAGACGGGGTAAAGATGGTCAATATTCATAATGGGCTGCTGCAGAGTACGCTGTGCCTCCACAGCCTCTGCCCTGAGAGCCAACCCTACCTTTGAGTTCTGCCATCTGGGCTTCTCCCTTGGTCTCTGCCGACATGGGAGATTTGCCATCCACAATATCCATCTTGATCATGCCAAGGTTAGTCAGCAGTAGCATTGGGTCGATCCCCTGACCACTGCTTTTAATATTCTCCAGTACCTTAAGACACTTGTATGACTTGAGTTCACTTATGTTCTCCTCCAAGAAAAGATTGTAGAGGCTCAAGTCGTTGTACCCTTCAGACTTGAAATGCAGAACATCAAATGTGGGCAGGATTTCGTACACTTTGAGAACATCTGTCTTCTGTCGCAATGGAACAAACAGTGTGTAGACGACCACAGGGGCCAGCAGCACATACACCATGAGGTTGATGAAGCTGAGCAACTGGAAGATGCCGACTGCGATAAGCTTGCACTGGAACTGATCGGGGACAGTGCTGTCGTTCCTCAGGATCCCTGATTTGATGCTGCACACAAACTCATCTGAGAGTGAGGACAGGCTGAAGTAATACCCCAGGTACGTGCATGCTAACAGTATAACAGTGAGTGTCATCAGCCGGCAGCCAATGTACTTGACAATCAAATTACTGGAGTTTTTCTTTGTCTTCAAGTACTGTTCCACAATTGGGTACTTGAAGTGGCTTTCAGATATCTCCCACAAACTAAAAAGAAAAGGAAACAAATGAAAATTATTTAGATCCTCAAATACTAAAGACGTTAAAAACATCCAACAATGTCACTAAAAATTTCAAACACCCATGTTTCTCTACCTATAACTTTATTAGGGTAGTAAGGAATAAAATTCAGGTTGAAAAAGTCGGGGGAAGAAAAGAAATAACAAAACACCTTTCCTCTAAATATTTTAAAGAAAGTCTAGTCAATTAAATGAGTTAATACTCAGATATTCTTAGAATAATACCTGGAACTTAATTGTCTGTTAAATACTCAGTTCCTGAGTAAAAACTATTGCTTTGGTTAACTACAATTTTTTCACAGAATATCTTATTTCACAGAATAAAGTAAACAAATGTTCAGCCCAATTACAATACATAAGCCTTAAGCAGAGAAGGTCTGGAGACACTCGTGGGCATAGGCCCAACTGAAATGGTTCTGAGCCCAGCTGTCTCACTTATAGCTACTGGGACAGTGCTTTTATCTGAAAAAGCAGGTAAGGGGAGGTAAATAAACGCACTTAAGTTAAAAATGTTTTCTGGGAGTTAAATGAGATAATCTACTCAAAGACCACAACACAGTGTCTGGAATATACTAAGTATCAAAAAAAAAAAAAAAAAGAGTACACTATTAATATTATTATCACTACTGTTAATAACAAGAACTAGAAGAAGAATACAAGAAGGCAGCCGGGCACAGTGGCACATGCCTGTAATCCCAGCACCTGGGAGGCTGAGGCAGGAGGATTGAGAGTTCAAAGCCAGCCTCAGCAATGGCAAGGCATTTTGCAACTCAGTGAGACCCTCTCTCTAATAAAATACAAAAAAAAAAAAAGGGCTGTGGATTTGGCCCACTGGTCGAGTTCCTCTGAGTTCAATCCCTGGTACCAAAAAAAAAAAAAATAATAATAATAATAATAATACGAGAAGTCAAGGCACTACCAACTTGTTTTCCATTTCTTTCACAATTCTTTCTCTAAGTTTTGATTCTCCAAAATCCTCTATGCTTTTCCACAGAGGAAGCTGTATACAGTACCTTCATCTGCTGCCCCTGTGAGAACTGCATGTAAAAAGGAGACACTGATATTTCACTCAACAAGGATGGTGTCTTGATAGGATAGGTGTTGGGAACATATGTGTGGGTATGCTTTGGGGAGAGTGGGTATTTTGGCTCCCTTCCATCTATCTACAAGCAGAGGGCACTTTAGGTGCAGACTAGCAGGAGAAAGGCAGAGAATGAGTACTACCAAACCTGTTGAGCTATCTGCTAGGGTCTAAGTTACCTTTGCCCTATGTTCTCATTAACACCTGGGCAGGCACCGTCTCT
This sequence comes from Tamias sibiricus, assembly GCA_025594165.1. Lineage (NCBI taxonomy): Eukaryota > Metazoa > Chordata > Mammalia > Rodentia > Sciuridae > Tamias > Tamias sibiricus. Next base: position 88,873,637 of record CM046657.1, on the reverse strand, counting down.
GAGATCCAGGTCCCGTGCACTCCTTGCAGCCTTAATTGCACGATTGTAAACTTTGTCAAGTTCTTCCATGATAAACTTCAAGTCTGAGCAAAGATGAGGAGCAGCTGTGAAACGCCAGAATAGCGTGGGCAGGTACAGGAGGATGGCAAATAGTAACAGGATGTATGGGAAAAACTGAAAAACAAGAGAGCAAAACATGGGATTAACAGCCCCCCTGCCTGGTAGTAACAGTCACCTAATCTGCTAAGTGTGGCTCATTTCTTCTCATTTTAAGACAAATGTGCATGCCCATGTCACTTGTGGAAACTGGGGCTCATTACTTAGTGACAATTGCTTATGGCTAAATGCACCTGTCCAGGCAAAACTTAAGCAAAACTTAATTTGACAGATATTAATTTGAAATATTGCCAATAATACAGTGACACAGTATTTTCTTTCTAATCATAGAAGGAAAAGAAAAAAAATAAATAAAATCACTCCTATGTCCTGTAGAGCAATCTCAACAAAATTCCAATTAAAAACCAAGTGAATGTTACAACAGACTTTGCTGTTTTTTGTTTTTTAAAGAATTATTTATTATAGGTTTAAGAAGCAACTAAGGATTAAAACTCTGATTTTCTTTATTCTATGGATTCTGGTAAAATGTCAAAGAAACACCTAATTTTACCCAAAACAAATTAGAAAAATTCTGGCTTCAGTGATTATCTCAATAAGACAGCTGGAAAAAGCAGTGCAAATTCACAGAAATGGAAGGAACCATTAGTGCTAGAAAAAAACAGGAAGACAATCCAACACCCTCGTTTTACAGCTGAATAACCTGAAGTCCAGAGAAGCCAACCACTGTGGGCAACAGAATTGTGAAGAGGGCTTCTGGAAATGAGGAGGAGAGGGGATTTGGAGCCAACAAATGTGAGGGGAGACCTGGAGCCATGCCCGCCAGGGAAGGCTAAGGAAGACCCAACCACAGCTAGCATTGAGCTTTATTGACACTCAGCTTTGTGTTCAGGAACAGTGAGGCCACTAAGCCTCTAACTCTCAGTGTCACTCCTCATGAAATGGACATGAATACAGGTGTGGGGAAGATTAAATGAGATCATTTATGAAAAATGCTTGGCATGGTACCTGGCACGTAACAGGCACTGTTACATACGCCAAAACCAATAGGAGGCCTAGCCAGGTGGTTATCTTTAGCCCTCACAATGACCCTAGTAGAGCTATTCGAATTGCTCCATTCCCCAAAGGAAGAGAGGAAGTTCGGGACAGTTTCTGGCCCCAGATCACAAAGCTGGTAAGCCAGAGTCACAATATGACCCTTGACACCTCTGACCCTAGAGCCATGCCTTTTGCATCCCAATATACTCTACCTCAATTTACTTCCCTAGAAAACCTCTCCTACCTTTGAAGTGGCTTGTCTCTACAGTTCTTTGGAGTGGTACCTGGAAGAGGCCACGATGGCAAAGCCCTACCCCAGCATCTGTGGGAGTGGCCATCAGAGCCCACCCCATGGCTCTCACTAACTGCAGATGCACAGAAGACAGTACAGTTCCCACAACCTCATCACCGTTCTCCCTGTAAGAAACCAATCTCGGCACACCACTGTGAACCATGCTCCTGACTTTTATCTGGATTTCACCAGTTTTTCCATCATCATCCTCCTTCTGTTCCAAGACACAGTCCCAGCACCCAATGTAGTTAGTTGTCCCATCTCCTGTCTGTCCTTGGTTTTGTGAAAGTTCCTTAGTCATTGTTTCATAGAAATATATTTTTTTTTAACAGAAGGGAGATCAGTAGATTAGAGAAGGAAGACCAGGGGGAGGGAGGGAGGGAAGAAAAGGGGAGGTACTGGGGAATGAAACTGATCAAATTATGTTATGTATGTGTAGGAATATGTCAGAATGAATTTCACTATTATGTGTAATTATAATGCACCAATTAAAAAGTTAATTAAATGTTTTAAGTGCATAAATAATACATATATGTTCACAAGGAAATGGGATTATATTCATGTAAAGTTATCAAAACATTTTACAAACACATGAAGGATCCACTAGATGGTCTAATAACTATCATAAGTAGTTAAGAATAAATAATATCCCAGGGTATCTGTGATTTCTGTGGTGACAATACCACTACTGTAGGTTGTTACCTACATATTGTTTTTTTAGTGTTAAATTTTAGTGAGAAGTGAATGAAAAATAAAGCTGTCATTTATTTTCCTGTCCCAGCTCATGGACTCCCAGTGCTATTAGGACCCACATTAGGAATCCCTGTCCTAGAAAGGGGGAAATGAACAAAATGGCCCTGAAACTTTACAAAAAGCAGTGTTACTTTGGGGTTCTGGCATGGAATAGGTTTCTCGAAATTATTAACCCAATTTGTAATGAGTCGGTACACAAAGTCACACACGGCAGGTTACAATTAGTTGAATTTTGGCTGTATAATTCAGAGTTGGCTGTAAAGAGAAGCAATGCTCATTCAATCCCCGCCTACTCTGATGGTTGTCCATTAGTATAAAAATGGAACTGCATGACTGTGCTGCTTTCACAACTAAGAAAGCCTGGCATTTCCTCTGGGAACCACGGGGAAAATTATTTCTAACTCAGGCTTGTGAAATGTTTTGTATGACACTTTTGTTTCAAAGCTATTTGAATAACAGCATTTTACCTCAAACTGTTTTCCTAAATTAAAAAGTGACTGTTTATGATCTGTGGCAATTTTTCTAACATGCCCAAGCTATGCAATGATTAGTACCAATGAACAGTTCAGCAAAGTTCACTGTAATTAGAAAAACAAATATTTAAAGGTATTACATATTGAGTGTTTGCCTTTTTCCCGAATCACCTTGTACCCTGATCACCTCTGTAGGAATGTAGTTGAATATTCCATTTCTTGATTTTCCTGGAGCTAAACTTCTTTCCTGCCCATCAAAATTAAGAAGGCCACTTTCAGTGAGTCTTTTACAAGGTAGTAACATCAATTCAACTGAAATAAAAATCCAGAAAGAAATAATTACAGTCTTTAGAATCCTTTCATCCAAATAAGGAACATGGAAGACCCACAGTGCTTTGAGAGTGCTTTGTTCATAGGCTCCATATTGGGTTTGAGATGCTCAGCATCTCTTAAAATCATGATTGCACTATTTTGTAGGATCTATCAGTTAGTACTGAGCTCTTCCAAGACAGTGAGACACTAAGCAGTCCTTCTAACACTTTTCAGTCTATCTGCTTAAAAATTAGTGTTTTTTTCTGGAAGGGGTCGTAGCTAGAACAATAGAACCCCCAGGTATAAGGAGTCTTAAAGGTGATCCAGTACACCCTCCCTCCATGGTCAAATCCCTGCCACCCTATCTAAGGCAGAGAACCATCCAAATAGGATGAACGACTGCTCTCTGGAATGCATATGATCTTGTCTTATGGGTTTAAACATAGATGGGTGAATTTACACAGAAACACCTCCCAGGCACCTGAAACAGACATGAAGCAGACAGAATACATGGCCCCCTCAGACCAAGTGCAAGATCTGTCCCAAGATCACAAAGGATGAAGAATTAAATAGCCAAAGCATAGAGCTAATGGCCTAGACTATGTAGGTACTGAACACTGAGGGAATAGAAAATTTCTGGGAAGGCCACAGAAACATCATAAAAGAGGTAACTAATATCTGAACTATGTCTTGAAGTATAGGTTAGGTAATAAAAATAAAAACAAAAACAAAACAAGATCTTACTGTGTTAAGACTCAGTCATTGGATTAGAAACCACTTTAATTTCTATAACATTGTCTTATTAATTACATATTCCAAGACCCTATTTCCAAATAATATCATATTCTGAGGTTCCAGATGGACATGAATTTTTAGGGGACACCATTCAACCCAGAACACTGTTGCAGCCTCAGTTCTTTCTACTTTCTCACTTGTGGGCTTGTTTGTTTATTTTGGTATCTTGGATAGCTGAGAATTCAAAGGAAAAAAGGCTTCTGAGCAGGGGAGGATGGAATTCCCACAGGGCAGCAAAGGAAGAGACTTCCCTCAGGTCTTCATGAAAACAGAAATTGAAGCAGGGAGTTCCCTCCGTGGAGTCTGGTCAACGGGTGGTGGTGGGTGTCTTTAGGATTCTAGATCAGGGGTCTGCAAAGGTTTTCCTTTAAAGAGCTGAAGAGTAAATATTAGAGGCTTTGTGAGCCATATGGTTTCTGCTACAACTATTCAACTCTGCCATTATGGTGTAAAAGCAGTCACAAATAAAGTGTAAATAAATGTGTCCAATAAAGCTTTATTTACATAAAGAGAATGGGTTTGGTCTGAGCATAGGTATCATAGTTTGCCAACCCTGGCTCTGGATTCTTGCTTGTCAAAGATTGGTATGATCCACAGACCCAGTAACTTCAGTTATCTCCTGGGAGGCTATTAGAAACGCAGAATTGGAGGCCCTCATCAGGCCTACTGAATTGGAGTCATTTTCACAAGATGCCCAGCTGATCTGCATGCACACAGAATTTGGAAAACACCAGTCTGCAAGAGTGGTGCCCATGTTGGACTCCATTCCAGGCTGGCAGCAGCAGAATCTCCTGGGAAGCTGATGAAATTCCCAGAGATTCCAACCTTATGGTCTTGATGGGACTTAGGACCCTGTATTTTTTTTATTTTTATTTTTTTAGGACCCTGTATTTTCACAAGGCCCTTCAGGTAATGCTAAGGTTTAGAAACCTGTCTGGCAGCCTCAAGGACTCTTCCAACTAAGTTTCTGTGAAATTACTTAAGACAAATAAAAAAAGATTTGCTCACTTTGTTAAGATTTTTTTTATTCTTGTTGGTTTTGTTTTTCAGTTTTCTGTTTCAGACAGAAATCTTGCCAACAGTTGCCTATACTCTAAACTTAAACAACAGAACATTAAAAAAAGAGGGGGGGCAGTAATAAAGCAGTCCCAGAGCACCACCTGCTGGTGTTTCTGAGTGCACCCACATTTCCAGCAAAGACCTCTCTCCAGCACTACAGGGGGCCATCAGCACTGAATGGAGAGAGGGAGGAGGAGCAGAAAAGGAGAAAAGAAAAACTATGGAGGCGGAGAGTAATTGCGCCACTGATTATACCAGTGCCAGAAGCTCTCTACACTGATTTTCACTTCTATTTTATACTGAATAATGTCTTTGGTAGAATTTGAGTCTCCAGGTTTTAACTTCCACATCAGAACTGAACTGAGAAGTGTTTAAATAAACACTGTGCCTTTAATCCCCTGTCCTTAGACTGCCCTGGAAAACTAAGTCTGGTTCTACACAAGGACACACAAGCCACCCCACTCCTCCCTTCTGCATGAGCATCCTGAGCACCCACTATGTGAGTGCTATGCTTTATCCCAGGGCACATGATGAACAAGACCTGGGCATAGGCTGTCTGCATGGGACTTATAGACCTCTAAGAATTCACAAAGTAGAAAGGGAAGGGGGAAAAGGTTGGTGCTGCCAGGGGACTCCTGGTAGGTCTGATGACAGGAAGCAGAGAATGTTCTCATGCCAAGCTTTCATTTTCTCTGAAAGCAGTGGTGGAGGTCTTCTGAGGGCAGAAGGTGGAGGCAGGGAGTGGCTGTTCAACTTTAGTTCCAGATAACCAGTTTGGAGGGAGGAGGCTGTGTGAGAGTACACAAATGAAGTGAGAGGAGGTGCAAGTCCTTGGAGATGAAACCGAGAACGGGCGTCAGGGTGCCTCACAGGAGGACACAGAAGTCACCTCAGGGTGGTGAAGAAAGCGTCACTACCAAAATCCTGCATGAATGATGAAGGGGTGATTGGGATGATGACAATAATGAGGAGGACTGAGGAAGGTGCAGTCAGCATTTAAGAACATCTAAGGAGCTGGGCTTCTATTGAAGGAAGAGCACTAAGGGTAAGAAACAAGGATATGGGAAGAAAATACAAACCTCCATGATCATCCTGAACTAAGGACCTCCTGGTCAACTGTGGGCTCCCTCCCTGGGTACGGCTAAAGCTTACCAACTGGCAACTTTCACCCACAGGTGGGTCCAGGTTTCTGAAGCCACAGAAGTTAAATCTGTACCTTTTCACATGTGAAAAACATCTGAAATCTGAAGGAGACACTGTGCCCTCCATCAAGTGGCTGTGGGACCTCAGATAACACATTTACTGTTTTGGCCTCACCTCTGCGTGTGATGAAGAGCCTGAAGAGAGATGACCCCAAACCAGCTCAACAGCCTTAAGTCTGCTGAATGTGGAGCGGCCAAAAGAAGACCAAAAGGAAAACTTTTTCAACCTGGAAAAGAATCTAGCTATTCCACTTCCAGGTATATGCCTAGAAGAACTGAAAGCAGGGACTTGCACAGATGTTCCCAGTAGCAATATTGATAACAGCCAACTCAAGTGTCCCTTGATGGATAAATGGATAAATAAAACATGGTGTAAACTTACAAGAGAATGCTATTCAGCCTTAAAAAGGAATGAGATCTTAATGCAAACTACAACATGGATGGACCTTGAAAATATCATGCTAAGAGAAATAAGCCAGACACAAAAGACAAATGTATGATTACCTATGTGAGCTACCCAGAGTTGATAAATGCTTTTTTTTTTTTTTTTTTTTTTTTTTGGTACTAGGGATTGAACCTGGGTCCTCTATCACTGAGCTATACCACCAGTACTCTTTGTTTTTTATTTTGCAACAAGATCTCTCAAGTTAAGTTGTATAGGCAGGCTTTAAACTTGTAATCCTCCTGCTTCAGTCTCCCAAGTAACTGGGATTACAGTTTGACACCACTGCACCTGGCTTAGAATTGATGAATTCTTAGGGATAGGAAGTAGAGTGGGATTGCTAGGAGCTGGGGAAAGAGCAGTTGTTTAATGGGCATAGGGTATGGAGCTTCGGTTTGGGAAGATGAAAGAGCTCAGAAGATGGGATAATGGTGATGGTTGCAGACCAACATGAACTTAAAGTACTTAATGTCACAGAAAACCACATGCCTAAAAATGGTTTAAAAAGGTAGAATTTTATGTTATGTATATTTTACAAGAAAAAAAAGAAAAACTTGGAAAAAAGATTAATGTAGGAATAAAGGAGCTATGATTACCAACTCTGGCCTGGCTAAGAAAGCCACACTAATGTTTACATCTGGAAGAGGTATATTCTTCTAATTAGACTGAATCTTGATATCTCTCTATCCATCTGTATTAGTTTCTTAAGAGTTGTGACAATCAAATCCCGCAAACTAGATAGTTTAAAACAATAGAAATATTTTCTTTCACAGTTCTGGAGGCTAGAATTTGAAAATCAAGGAGTTGCGAGGGGCCTGCTCCTTCCCCGACCCTTCCTCGCCTCTACTAGAGTTCCTATGGCAGCACAGCTCCAAGCTCAGCCTCTGTGGCCACGTAGCCATCTTCTCCCCAAGTGTTTATATATTGTCGTCTCTCTGTGCATGTCTGTGTTCACATTTTTTTCTTTGTAACAGAGGACACCAGTTATACTGGATCAGGGGCCCATGCTACTCCAGTATGGCCTCATGCTAACTTATTGCAAATAAGGTCTTGTTCCAGGGTCCAGGGGGTGAAGAGTTCAACACTTTTTTTTTTTTTTTTTTAAATATTTTTATTTATTTGCTTTTAGTTGTACACAATGCGTTTTATTCAATGCATTTTATTTGTATGTGGTGCTGAGGATCGAACCCAGGTCGCCCACGTGCTAGGCGAGCGCTCTACCGCTGAGCCACAATCCCAGCCCCGAGTTCAACACTTTTTAAGGGACAAAATTCACCCTATGACACCCCAATTGTAGGGCTTATCTAAGTCTCAGTCCTGACCTCACTTGCCTTCTTGGCAGTACTTAACATAGGTTATTATATTGACACAGGACTGCTTTACAGAATCCCCTGCTCTTCATTCATGCAGCACACCCTTCTCCTTCTCCTCTCTACCCCCAGCTCTCTATCTCTTCAACCCCATTAACTCTCCATGTTGGAGTCCCCTCGTAGACTTCACCCCACTTAAACTCACTCCCTCGGAAACCCCTCCAGTCCTGCACCATTTATCTCCTGAAAGACCACAATATTTATAGCTCCAACTCACCCTGCGATCTCCAGATACCATACCCCATTATATACTTGGCACATCCTGTGAGCCACAGAGCATCTCTGATTTAACATGGTCAAGCAGGACTATCTGGTTGTCATTCAAAACCTACTCCTTCATTAGGCTTCATCAAAGCAGTGCATGGCTTCACCTCCACCCACTGCTTGCAACCTTGTTTGTGTCCTGGATTCTAATCTTTCCCTCATTCTTCTGCATCCAATCAGAACATTTTTGTTGGTTCCACCTTCTAAAACATTAGAACTATCTACTTCCTAACACCTCCACTGTTACTGTGTTAGCACAGGGGTCAGCAAACAGCTGCCCCTGAGCTAAATCTGTTCACAACCCATCTTGTACATATTGTTTAATTTGGCAGAGCTGAGTAGCCACAACAATGACTATGTGACCTACAATGACAGAAAGACTCTGCCAACTTGCCCTCCACAGGAAAGTCTGCTGACCCCTGACCTAGGCACTTGATCACCTTTCACTATCCTTTAGGGTAATCTTCTAATCAGCAATAAGACAATAAGTGTTGCTTTTTATTTGTTCAGTGCCTTCTCAGAAATACCAGCTTCTCTTCCCTTCTGTTCCCTGAGCAGAACCCTCTCTGTGCCTAGCTAATGGTTCTCTCCCTGCCTCTACTCTCTCCTGCACACCACCCTAAGGATGAACTCTTGGAACCACCAGGGTTCACCCTGCTCAGGCACCTGCAATGGCTCCCATGTTCCAGCATTTAGCCTGCACACCTCATTAGCTTGCACAGCTCCTCTATAATCTAGCCCACCTTCCAGTTAGTCAAGGCCCCACTGCTCCCCAAAACGACAGGCCTCTCCCAGAACCTGCTGTACCTTCCCCAGGCAGTGCTTTGAGCTGGCTGGACCCCACACCTCCAACCTCCTCTCTACCTTCTTACTCCATCAGCATTTAAATTTGTTCAGAACTGTCCTATTCCAAAATCTCTCTGGACCTCAACCTTCCCTCCAGTTACTACATAGATTGTTACTCTTCCACTTATTGGGAAGAGAGATTTTTCTGAAAAGGAAAAAAAAAAAAAAATCAAAGAAGTTGTCTATTCTCATCACCTCCCATTCACTCTTCACTCACGACCATCTGGCTCCTACTTCTGCAATAAAATCCCTCCTGCCATGATCACCAGTGATTTAATTAAATCCAGTAAGCTCTGATCCACCCTGATCACAGTGGCAGAGAGTACAGAGCTTATTGCTCCGTCTGGAAACATCTCCCTTGGCTTCTAGAATAACCACACTCTTGCTTTTCTATCTAGCTTTCTGATTACTCCCTCTTAGTACCATCTTATGTGTTTGCTTTGCCACAAAAGAGTGAGAACCACAAGGAAGGGACCATGTCCCTTGGCAGCTCTCTGCTGTCAAGTCCCACAATCCTAGCTTACTGAGGGCCTTCAATGGAAGTCAGCTGAAAAAAATTTTTTGTACCTGTTGTTTTCAGTTTGAGAATTTGTTTGAGTCTTTTATTAAGTTTCCAGTTCTGTGAAATTCTCCACATTTTCATAACTCTTTGAACCCATTAATAATGATTTAAAATGGGTGTCTGAAGTAGATTTCCAATGAGTCTGTTTCTATTCTGATTTTTTCCCTTGGTTTTCCTGCACATCTGAATCTCTGAGTTCAGTTCTGAGTACCTTATGTAAAAATCCAGAGCACAAATGTGAGGCTGTAGACAGTGACACCTTCCTCTAAAGAATTCATTTTTTCTTCTAGCAGGCAGATAGACAAACTATAGACATTGGCAATGCCGGACCTCCTTCATTCCAATGGCACTGGAATGATACAAACCAGGATTCTAGTTTCTGTGAAGGCTGGTTTAATTCTGGATCACCCCTTACTCCCAAGGAATGGTATTTCAGGGTCCCAACCTCCGAATGCAGCAGATCCTGACTTTTAATTTCTGTTCCCAGCCCTGGCAAGAGCTCTCTGCTCATCCATCCAAACACACTAATCTCCTACCACCAGAAAGAACTTCTTAAGTCTCTCCTGGATGTCAGGTTATCCAAAGCTTAACTATCCACTGACTGCTACCACATCCCCCTTCCTTGATGGTAGGAAAATGGGCTGGGAGTCTGCAGACCTGAGTTCTTGTCTGTATAGCTGACAACTAGTCCTGACTCTTGGGCCTGATCTCTCAAGATTCTCTTACGTGTGAAATGCATCTGTATAAAAATCTTTTGAGGTTCTTCTTGTTCCAGAAATTTCACAATCACAAATATTGCTGCAAGCTCGTAAACTAGACAATCCCAGTTATACAATCTTTTTTCTGCGGCTGCCTTAATTGCCAACACAGTTGCTGGTTACAAGTCTACATTTCTATAACTGCTTATAATACATAGGTGTAAATTCCATAGCATAGACTGAGATTTACAAAGCTGTGCAACTTCTGGACCTGTGCCTATTTGTGCTACAGATCCTTTTAATGTGTTGCCTTGGCTACAAAGCCAAGCAAAGCTGGCAAGGATTCACCCAATGGCTCGGCTGAACATCAAAGAGAAAAGCCCAACCCAAATATAGACAGGAGTCACTGTAGGGCACCACAATGCCAAACTACATGCAATAAACAAATATGATGGAAAACAGGCCTGAGCTACAGCAAACTGCAATTGTTCTTTTTAAAAGGAAGGATAGTGATTGGTCATCCAGCAGTAGGTTAAAGCAAGAGAGAGTCAAACAGAACTTCATCCTTTGGTTTTTCAGAGCTAGAATTCTGTGCTTTCCTCAGTAGATGAGAATATCAGAAGATATACAAACATCTTGTTTCACTAAGGACAAAAGAACCAAGGGTTGAAACAATGACAGGCTGAAACAAAGTCCTCCTTTCCTATGCACAGAGAAAACTAATGTAGTAACTTTATTACTCAGAATGTTCTTCACAAACTTGCTAACTCCAACCCTGGTTCTTTGCTTCCAATCTCTATGTGCTCCTGCTCCACAGCACTCCCCTAACCACAGAGCTCCTGTCCTGCCCCTCTTCTCTATAGGACACAGAACCTAAATATTGATGTCTCTTGTATAATATCTCTCCTTCCTTGCAAGGCCTGGACCCATCAGAAAGCAAAGGAATCTACTCCAAAAGCATGCTGCACCTAGCACCCCGAAAAGAAGTCACTACTAGGCTTCTGGATGCCCCAATAATGCACTGGCTAGAAGCAGCCAAAACTCTACGTTGGTCCTTACTTTTTCTAAGATACCCTGCATGTGATAGAAAAGTCCCTGCTGGAAGGAATTATGCTAAATCCTGACTCTGCTACTATCAGCCCTGCTCTTTCAAACATTCAGAATGTACGGAAAACCTACTAGGGAACAGACATTCTGTTGGGTATTAACAGAAAGTGATGGAGACCTACAAGGTGCTTCCATTATAGAGCTAAAAATCCAAAAGCACCTGTGTCCCCATCTGCTATGCAGAGCTGCAGGACCAAGGAAGCTCTGAGGTATCTTTTGACTTGAAAGTGCTGTGGTTTTATGATCTGAGAAACAGTCCTGTTGGTCATACCTATCTGCAACACTGTGGATGGGCACAGTCTCTCTGGGCTTCCACTTGCTCGTCTATAAACTAGTAGGACAGAGTAGAAAGTTTCTCCATTACCTTATGCAGCCACAGAGGAAGGTTTCCAGACTCGCTCTGCAGGGAGTCCTTCTGTTGAACAGCAGCCCAGCAATAAGAATCCACGAAGGCAGCCTGACGCCAGGAGAAAGAACTTGGGGAGAAACAGCTTATTTGGGTACCTGAGAAGCAAAACAGATTGTTTGGAATGAATTAAAACGCAAGAGCCTGGACCCTCCCCACACTATCCCCTCTCTGCAAGACAATGGAAGGAAATTAGCCAACAGGACCTTGGGGCACAGGGCACGGCTATCTCTCACAGCAGGTCCAAAGGCTGGCACTGAGCCTCCTCTTGCAGCCACTGGCCCAGCATGCTCCCTGTCCCATCAAGCATGCATGGGGTGGGTGTGTCACAGGCACAGGAACCAGCTGCTGGATCCCTTGTAGGCACAGACTCTCCCACAACCTATGCAGCATGGAGAGTGCTAAGTGCCTGGGCTCTGACATAAGTTGTATTTAAACCTGACTCTGCCACTCATATTGGGTGACTCATAGCTGTTAAGTCACTTAGATTCCAAAGCCTGAATCTACAAAATGGGATTGACATTAACATCTACATTACAGATTTGCTGTGGTGACCAAAAAATGAGGGTAGTTGTGATAGCACTTATTACAGCGTCTGATTCCCACTAAATGCTTGGTGTCATACTTTTCTAGGTAAAGTAATGAGTAGTTTCTGGTATTCCTTTAAAGACTAAAGCATGCCTGCCACTCTGCCTTCCCACCCCATGGAGAGCCAGGGACAGTCCACCAAGCCAGACTTCCCCAGACTTTGGCACATAAAAGGTCTTAATGGATCACTTCCCATGGGGAAGTGTGGCCTGCACACTTATGGCAGAAGAGGGAAATGAAGGGTATGTCATCAGGAGAGCAGATGCTTACAGTAGGAAGATGTGCATAGGAAAGGCCCTAAGCACCTCTTCTTCCTTAGCAGAGACCTCCATGCCCATAGACATCAAAAACTTGAGATCCTTCAATTTTAGCAATCAGGAAGGCAGTGGGCTCAGAGCTAACCTCATACTGCTTTGTATCAGTGTGACTATCAATGCTTCCCATGTATCACTCACCACCAAGGCTTAGGAGTACAACAGTAACACAACAGGGGACAGCCAGTCCTTGGGTTACAAATGGATAGCTTCTGGTAAATTTGTTGAAAAGCTGCCTGCTGGGAACATCTGTCCTAATACTTATTCGTGAAAATGAACAATGCTGTTAGAATTTCCTAAAAGCCTGTGCAGACCGAAATGTTCCTAAAGTAAAGTCCTTATAATGAATTAATTAAAATTCTTTCTATAGGTAATGATGCTTCCAGTTCTGTTGTCGCCTGAAGCGCTTGGAGCAACGGAGCCGCGGGAAGAACTTCAGAAGCAAACTGGAGACAAACAGCTTTTTATTCTGATAACTTTTCTCTCTGGTTCTAACAACAACTAACACACGCCAAACACACCCTAAAATGGCGCTGACCCGATCAGCAATTTCGGCCAAGTCACTCGAGATCCCGCAACAAATCCCGTGAGACTACGGGTGGCGACAATGGCCAAATCTCCACGGCTCATAGTCAACTGCAATTCAAGTCAATCTCCAAACAGGGCTCCTACACAGTTCTATCATGGGATCTCAGGGACCTTCCTCAAGGCAGTGGTACAAACTTTTGGAGTAGAAAAAATAAAAAGTGCTAAACAGAGTTTTTGCAAAGAAGGAAAAGGAAAATATAACTGAGGTGAGATGAGAGAGAGAGAGAGAGAGAGAGAGAGAGAGAGAGAGAGAGGACACGTTGAGCTGCTCAGGAAATGTTTTTCATCTGGAATAGGTCAGGAAAAACAAAACAAAACAAAAAAACCTGGAGGCAACCACTAGTCACTGGATACCAGCCAGTCCTTTCCATCATTACCACACTTAAGATTCCCAGACTAATGGGGAGAGAGAAACCTATCTCCCTTTCTTTTTGGAGGGGACCAAAGCTCAAGAGCAGTCAGTAATCTTTCACCCATCTCAAAACTTGTCTCTAGGCCGGTCCCTTCAGCAAGGCTACAACAGAGGAGGGCCCTGGACTTAGTCTTGGTGGGAATGGGGTGGTCTCAGAAGGTGTTTCCTCCAAGTCACCAGGAAGGGGAGAGCTTCCTGGAGAGGGTTAAGGACAAGGTAGGAAAAGAAAGAGATCAAGCCCCAGTACTGAGTACTGAATGGGAAACTAAGTCAAGGAAGTTAAGTCCAGGCAGGAGCAGGATCCAAGAAAAGCAAGAGCAAAGGGAGGACATAGCCAGAGGGTGCAAGGGGACCTACACATGCTGGTTGAGCAGCACTACGCCTTCACCCATGACAGTCTGACTGACAGGCAGCTGTCAGAGTAGCTGTCACTGCTACTGGGCTGGGAGGCCTGGGACCTGTACCACCCTGACTGGTGCCTCCAAATGTACTTCTACATGCCATTTACTCTTAAAATAATAATTGGAAGATAACAAACTCGGTATTTACATAGTTTTCTAGTAGTCTTCCACTAAAGAGAGCTTCCAGTCTTTTTTAATTCCACTCATTTAAACTGCTGCCAGATGACTCATCCTAAAACTCCATTCTGACCTTGGCACTCCCTTGGCTCAATGTCGTCCACAGGTCCACCCAACCAGGGTACAAATCCAAACCAATGCTCCAGTCCAGCTCACTGACTGGCGTGTACAGGTCTTAGGCCTGGAGGGCTTGCCCTTCAAAATCATCTCTGCCAAAGCCCCATCCACACTGGCTACCTCAATGGACCATCTTTCCAATACCAGCTCAGACATCACCTGCTCCACAAAGCTTGCTCCCCACTGACCTTCCCCAAAACTTTGAAGCCATCAGAGATGTGCAGAAAATCCCCTTTAACCATGTCCTATAAACACCCACATGTATCTTATCTCCTCTAGTAACACAGTAGTCTTCAGAGGTAGGACACATCCCCATCTCTCTCAACTTCTATACCATCCTGTGCCAAACAAAATCTGTCTGGTGCTTTAAAAGTTTCAAAGTACTACCATAAGTAATTTCTCAATTAACAGGCAAGTATTCACCATCCCATTGGGCATTTGGGGAAACAGCCCCACGAGAGCCTTCAGCCAGACTCCCGGGCTTCACAAAGCCATGTAGCAGCTGAATGAGCACTCTAGGGTTTCCAGGAACAGCTTCAGTGAGATGTGCACTGCTTTTCACAATGCACAGAAGATGTGAGTTTCAGGTTTACATCCTAAAGGACAAAGAACACTCCTAGTTGGCTTAAGTGTTGAGGCAGTTGTGGGCTTTATACTCATTCTTCTGGCCAAATATAACAAAAGACCATGCAGTAGAAATGGGTGTTCACTGGGGTCCTGTGGAAGTAGTCACAACATCTGCTGAGTGGCCTGGACCACAGGTCTCTCCCAAACACCCTCCAGGTACCTCCACCTGGAGCCCAGGGCATGGTCACACCTTTCTGAGTGGCAGCCCAGGTGGCCCTTCACGTAGCCTAGAGCTGTGCCTGTGGAGAAGCAGAGAGCAGCAAAGCCTGAGGAGAAGCAGGACTCAGGGCAGAGAGAGCAGAGAGCCAGAGAGCGGTTTCTCAATGCCACCAACACCAGTACAGGGCCTCTCCACTCTTGTCTAGCTGCACTAGGAGGGATTCTGGCTTACTTTTGCTACTGTCCCTCTTTTGCTCTCTGGCAAGAAGCCTTCTTTTATTTCTTAGGGATTATTAACAGTGGACTGGTCAGAAGGGCACTGAAGATCTGTGAGGGCTGAGCGAGACCCCAGCTGCCCTCTGACAAACATGTCCACCCTGCCTCCCAGGACCCTGAGCAAGGACCCAGGTACCAAGTTTTCTGTGGTGCTTCCACATGAGAGTGCTGTGGGGTGGCATAGGAATCAGGCCTCCTCCGAGTTAATGAAACCATCAAAATCACACCTCTAACAAATAAAAGAACAGGAATAGTGAGCTCTAGCTAACAAGCTGGGAAAACTTCAGAGGAACTTGCAAATGGAAGCTGTTCTAAGCTAATGAGACTGCAGGGAGCAGCAGATGGTTGCTAAGGGGATGGACCCATGCTGTGTACTTTCACCCTCAGGTGAGAGACAGGAAATGAGGCACTGAGACCCCCTGGCTGGTGAAAGACAGTTGGGACATCCACTTGGGCCTCCATCTTTACTTCAAACTCAAGAAAGTTGAGCAAAAAGGCACAGGTGGCTAAAGAAAATTGGGTCAGACAGGGGGACATGAGAAGAAACAAAGCAAGGAAATTTTTTTGGAGGAAAGAAAATCGAATCCTGGGATTGCTGTTCTGGGAGGCCCAGAGGCAAAACAGAGAATATAATAATGATTATATCAATAACAGTCATTAGTATCTACATGATATTTTAAGACTCTACAAAACATTTCATTTTTTAAAACAAATCTGCTCACTTCAATGTAAATTACATCACACACACACACACACACACACACACACACACACACCCCCCTCTCATACATAAGGGATCCAGGCAGATCATAAAACAATCTACAAAGCACTAAACTTGAAAGGATTGTCTCTATTTAAAGGCTGCCAGAAAAATTTGAAAAAAATTTGAGAACTGCTCTACTATAAACTCTTAAGTTCAATGAAAATAATCACATAAAGAAGATCATGAATTTGTGGTGTAGAGACAAGGGATGAGTAATGTTTGGCTCTTAAAAATAAACAGAACTGCAACGACAATGAAGCAGGCCTGAGTCTGCTTAAAGTACCTTTGACTCCAACACAGGAAGACCAAATGACATTTGCCCCAGAAGATTCTTCCCTGCCAAGTACTCATAGATCCCAACCACCACAAAACACAGTAAAATTATAAGAATCTCATGATATAACTTCTCTTCTAAAAAAAGAACCCCTTTCCTCTTTTCACCTTCCCAGCATGTTGGAGTCCAGGCAGAAGCTGCGCCTCCAGGAAGAAGGCCACACCTCCCCAGGTCTTTGTGACCAGCAGGTTCCCTGGCCACTACCTCCTGACCTTGGTAGCCTATAGAGCAAGGACTCACTCCAGGGGGACTCTCTGAGGACAAATCGCTCTCTGTTCACCACCCATGTGGTACCCCAAATAAAACCATCCCTTTCTACCATGGCGTTCCGGAACTTCTTGTCCTAATAAATTCAACATTTTGGCGCCCAATAAATTCTAACACAGCAGACTTCAACCCAAACCCATCAACTTTAAACACAAGAAAATTTATATATCCTCAAAGTCCCAAATTGTCCATGACTGCTTCCAC
The DNA here is from genome assembly GCA_025594165.1 of Tamias sibiricus. Lineage (NCBI taxonomy): Eukaryota > Metazoa > Chordata > Mammalia > Rodentia > Sciuridae > Tamias > Tamias sibiricus. The sequence goes on along the minus strand of CM046657.1, from coordinate 88,856,677 downwards.
TTCTCCTTTGCAGAAAATGACTCCAAAGCACACATGTATTTCAAAACAATGAGGAAATATAAGAACTCTTTACAGCCCAAACTAAAAAACGGAATTGAAATAATTTTCTTTCCCTGGTTCACTGGGTCCCCTTTTTTCACAGCTGGGCTGACTTTTCAAGAGAATACACCAGAGCTAACACCTGCCCCTTTGCTAAGATGGACACAATCGATGCTATTTTCTAGAGTTCTAAGGAGTCCTGATACTTCACTACCCATTACCTATCGTACAGAGCAATAAATAACTGTTCCCAGTCTTAGAATAGAAACTCTTCCTCGTGGATTAGACAAGGCCCTGTTAGTACAGCAACTCCCTTCGTATCTACCAACCACGCAGTTCAGGATGTGTGACCACATGGCCCCACAATCAGAGAAGAAGCCACAGGGTGGTGAGCCTCAGCCGGGAGCCAACCAGAATCCTTTAATCCTATGAACATGGTGGGACAGTATGGCTTGCTAAGTGCTGGAGCAAAAGAGGAAACTAGACTGTAATGACAGCCAAGACAGACTGGGGAATGAAGGGCTAGTCTGCGGGATTTCTTCTTGTGGTAGCGAGTCCAGTTCCTTAGCACAACAGGAAGGTCTAAGCCACACAAAAGAAGAACATGAATAAATCTAATAAAACCTGACAACTGTTCCACAATATTTCCATGACTACCACGGTGTGAAATTAGGCACTGGGAAGGACCCAACAATTTAACAATTTGCATTAAATATGAAAAAGAGGATTAAATGTATTTAAATTTTTAAAAAAATTTTTCCATCTGAGATTAATACAGATCTAAGAGTTTAAAACCATATTGATATTGACACTGGGCTGCATTTACCTCATCATTTTTTCACTTTTTTTTTTTTTTTTCCTTTTTAGATGGGGGTCTCACAATGTTACCCAGGCTGGACTTGAACTCCTGGCTGTGAGTGATTTTTCCACCTCACCCTCCTGAGTAGTTAGGACTATAGGGGCACACTCCCATGCCCAGTTGTACCTCATCTTTTTTTTTTTTTTTTAATTAAAAATTTATTGTGAAAAGTTTTCAGACCTACAGAAAAGTTACAAGATTACAGCATCACGTATATTCAAGGTTTAGATTCAACCCACGTTAACATTCTGACAAACATCCTGTCTATGTATATATGATATATGCATTCTATTTTTCTGAACCTCTTGAAAGTGCTGCTGACATGACCCTTTACTATCAGAACTGTGAATCCTGTAACAATGGTCTTCTAAGAACAAGGACATTCTCTTAGTCCAGTGCAAAGACCAAACCAAAGATAGCATATGTGGTACAGTTTGCTACCTGTACAGGTTGAATATCTCTTATTCAAAACACTAGAGATAAGTGTTTTAGATTTTGGAATATTTGCATGGACTTTATTGGTAGATTATTGTAATTCAAAAATCCAAAATCTAAAATGCTCTAAAAACTTTTTGAGCTTCATCTTGGTGCTCAAAGAGTTTCCGATTTCACACTAAACATGCTACACCTATATTCAGATTTCCCAAACTATTATTTACAGAAACTTATTTTTCTTCAATTAGAATCCAGTCCTGACCACACACTGCATTTAGCTGTCATGTCTCTTTAGTTTACCTTTTCTAGAATGGCAGTAATCCCAAGGAAGGGCTGTGGGTCCTCCTCAGGATACCACCTTGGGAGTCACTTGAGTGGATAACAGTTTCCCCTATGAATACTGATCTCATCTATCACCATAGTCATCTGGCTAAAGTGCCATCCACCAGGGCTCTCTAGTATACAAGCGTCTTTTCCCTGTGAATAAGAGGTGTGTGATGAGACCTTGGGAGACCATGTAAATATTGCATCCTGTACACTCCATATTCCTCTTCACCAATGTTACTTGGTGACACAAATCATCCACTCTATGGAAAAAAAAAAAAAAATCACATGTGAGCCAATGTGACTCCCACATCACTCTGATGTTCTCTTAAGTACTGATCACCTCTGAGTTCTTTCCCAACACAGAATTACCTCTTTGAGAAAGACGGTATTTACTGAATTCAACTGAGACAGGAGTTCGACGCTCTCATTCAATTCAACAACAACAACAAAAAAACCTGTCAACTACCTATCATTATACCCGTTTTACAGATGAGGAAATGGAGGCTGGGAGGTTTAAGTGACTCACCTAACACTTGGCCAAGCTATGATTCACCCCCAAGTGTGGGGACATACACAACAACCTGGAAGGAAAGTAGAGGCAGACCTGGGGCTGGGCAGAGTGGAGAGGACTGTGGACACTGCAGAACACAAGGCTGGAACACAGGAAGCAGCAGCATCCACCTCCCAGCAACCTGGTCCTAAGCTCTACACCTGAGTTCACTAAAAAGTGTCCTCAAAAACCACAGAGCCAAGCCGGGTGTAGTAGCGCATGTCTATAAATCCAACAGCTTGGGAGGCTGAAGCAGGAGGATCGTGAATTCAAAGCCAGCCTCAGCAATTCAGTGGGACCCTGTCTCAAAATAAAATATTAAAAAAGGGCTGGCGATATGGCTCAGTGGTTAAGTGGCCCTGAGTTCAATTCTTGGTACCAAAAGGAAAAAAAAAACAATCCCATTATATTCTATAGCATCGGGTTTTCTTTTACTTCCTAGCAAGTTATTTAGTCTCTCTAAACCTATTTTTTCTCCTTTGTAAAACTTCATAAAATTCCTAAAAATATCAAAGGAAATGTCTGTCACAGTGCTGAAACACAGTAAGAACTCAATAAATGGTAGCGAAGATGTTTATTTCTAGGTGTCAGGCACCATGGTAAGCACAGGAGACATACAGATGGAAGGTTCCTTTGTCATATCATGTATTGTTTCTTCTGTGTACTTATAATTATTTTAATTTCTCATTTACTTAGTTGTTTTTTTTGTTTTTATCTTCTAAAACGTACCACAAAAGCTGACCTTGAGTTTTTAAAAGTCCACAGCCCAAAACTAGATTCAACTTCACCAAGTCTTTTTGTATCATCTCTCCCTCAAAGATGACTTTTAAAAGACAGCTTTTGTAGCTCCTGAAACAAAGAAACCTTTTTGTGTAATAGAAGGCCTTGGGCATCTAAATTCAGTTCTGAATCAGATTAGTGACTACACAAAATGAGAAGAACTCTTAATGACTGTTACTATTATGTAGACAACTGGTCATGGGACCTCTTTGCAAACAAGGACATTCTAAATAGCATCATGAGTTTCACATGACAGAGGCAGATGCTAAAGTGGCAAAAGCTCTTTTCTCAAGGAACATCAAATAGAAAAGGGACTTCTAAGCTGTCCATTAGAGTGGGGTATTTACTACCCCATGGCCTTTGTGCCAGCAGCAAACCACTGAGAGCCAAGGATTCAGGCCTCCCAAGGGCTCCATCCTCCCACTATCTACAGGAGGCAACAGATGGGAAAGATGTTCTCCCAAAGGCACTCACATTCAATAATGCAGAGCTTACCTCAAAAAGCATTCACGGACCACCTACTATGTATGTGGTACCACATGTGATGCAGAGGATTCAAAGATAAAGCAGGCATAGTCCCCACCCTACCAGGGATTCCAGTCAGTGGAGGAGGCCAAGAATAAACCACTAATGATAACAGACCAAAAAACCATTGCATGCGGGTAAGGGCTGAACCAGACGGAAGCAAGGAGAGGAGGGAACCCAGGTTGGGGAAACAGCACAAGAAAATAACTTGAGTCTGTAGAGTTGAAAGTGTGTTGAGGACAGGGAGCAGACTACTGTGCCTGAAGAACAGAGTCCAGCTGGGGATCAGGGCAAGGACATGCTGGGACTACGTGCTGGAAAGTACAGCCTTGATTTTGAATAGCGGCAATAAGGTTCAGCAGTATGGAGTGGAAGAACACGTTGTCTCCATCTCTTAGGTGCTATAATCCATGTACAAGTATTTCTGGTGTCCGGCTGGGGCACCAGCCCAGTGTTGAGCTGGGGTAAGGTTGGCTGGGACTCTAACAGAGCAGGCACCCTCCCCAGCAGGAATGCAAAGAGTAGGAAAGAATATCCCACAGCGGCAGAGTAAGAGACCTAGTGCAATTCAGCAGCCTTCTGAGCTGGGAGCAAGCTCCCTCTACTAAGTATACTGCCCTGTCATATGCACAACAAAAGGGTAGGTAACACACATCACTGGCCAAGAACCCATGCCTTGGAATGAGAGCAGGGCTCCAGCCCTGCTCTGAGTGCCCTGGGCACATTTCCTGACCCCTGTTGGCCCATTAATCTTCTGCAATGGGTCATAACAGGATTGGGGCATTTCGATACCTAACCTGCACTGAGCGCTCCCTATGTTCCATAGTATGTTCAGGTGCTTCCCGTGTATTAATTAATTTATTTCTCACCACCCAGTGAGATAGGTTCTACTATGACTCCTTTCACTGAGGAGGAAGCTGGGGCATAGAGAAATTGTATAACGTGTTCAAGGCCTCACACTAAATGTGTGACGTGTCAAGATTAAACCCCATGCATGCTGACTCCAAAACTCAAGTCTTAAACCACTACATATTCCACACAGTCTCTCAAAAGTGGAAAAAAATATAAATGTTTTAAAGAATTGCTGCTGAGAAAAATATCAGGCCTAATGAACCTAGCACACAGAGGTGTCAAAATACAGTGGCTGTTAATATTAGTAAAAAGGACAGGGAAAGGCATGAGGAACATAACAGTATTTCCCGTTGGGACATCCACACTTAGCTGTTCCCTCCCACGGCCCTCGCTAGGCCCTCAACAGACGGGACTTTCTGTTCTGCCAGATAGTGAGAGCCAAGTGCTGGAGCTATGTGGGACCCCATCACACCACACCTGGTCCACCGCTGCCAGCCACATCCACACTGTCCACCGTAGTGGCCAAGCTTCCTAAGTGATCACAAAGTCCCAAAGCACACTCACTGAATGTGACCAGCTTGGGTTCTTCCCAAATCAATTCCAACATCCCCAGGACAATAGAGAGGCAACAGGCATGCCGGCAGAGTTCCAGCAATGGTTCCTGATACACTTTTATCCCATACAATGTACCACAACAATTCCAACATATATATGACACTGCTGGTCCCTAAAGTGCACAAGAGTTAGTAAGCCTAAACTTTCTGCAATGCCCCCAACTAGTCTCTCTCCAAAGTACCTGGGGTATGATTTTGAAATGCTCCTAGCTAAAAACCCTCTGAGATCCAAATAAACTTTGAGATCCAAATCCCACAAGGCCCTTGATAATCACACCCCTGTTCACCTGTGCACTCTTTTTATACCACTCCCTCTTACCCACTCCTCAATAGGTACCAATAATGCTGATTTTCTTTCAGTTTTTCAAAACAAGCATATCCATTCTTCCTAAGAGGCCTCAACCATGCTGGTGTGTCAATTGGTTGCAGCGCTTCTTCCTCAGCAAAGCCATTCCTGAGGCCCCATAGTAGATGAGGTCCCCCACCACCACTCTTGTTCCAATGCACTGATCAGCCAGAATTCTGAAATGACTAGGGAGGTGGCATGCTCCTGGGACCATGTCTGCTTTCTCACTGATAGATTTAGGGTAAGACACAGTGCTCAACAAATATGTGTCCAACAAAGGAGTACATGAATGGAGAGAAAAGAAGAAAAAGAATCAGCACCTCCAGGCAGGCATAAACAGTTCCTGAATCAGAAGGCCACAGGAGTGCATGCAATATCTAATTTTATCTGGTGCCCTCATGTTACAGGGTGAGACTGAGCTCAGGGAGATGCCTTCTGCCCACATGAGCCACACAGCTGTTCCTTGCTGTTAATAAATAAATATCATTAGTATTCCTTCAGTTCTTAAAAAGGGATCATCTTTCCATTCCATTATTCACTCAGTAGCTCAATAAGGAAAACAAGCTGAGAACACAGGGCTTGAAAGTGCTTTTTATAAAAGGAATGAGGCCTTATTAAGAAGAATGTTATGACCATCAGTCCCTGGGCTCTCCTCCTGCCAAGGACACTGGGGAAAGGAAGGGAGGCAAGTCACAGTCATCATCATTCAAGACTTATTCCAGCTAGGCCTCCAGAGCCTGTTGAATGGCCCTGAATCTGAGGGGGAGCTGGAGACAAGCCTGAGACTGTCTCAGGTCTGCTGGAGGCTGACAATTTTGCAAAGTACCTAATTTAGACTGTATTAGCTTAATTCATCATCGGTACTAAGTCAACCAACATTTACTGAATACCAACCATGTGTCAGGCCTCTATGTATTATGTCATTTAGTGAGTACTGCCTGCCTTGCAAATGAATACCTGGGGCTGTCAGAGAGGACAGGGAACCTTCCCAAGGCAACACAAGAGCCCAGTGAGAGTTTCTTCTTATGAAAAGCAGCCTTCCCATGGGGGAGTGGCTGTGATTTCTGCAAACTTCAAGAACCCTCATGCTGGGCTGGGGTTGTAGCTCAGCAGTAGAGCGGTAGAGTGCTAGCCTAGCACATGGGCAGCCCTGGGTTCAATCCTCAGCATCACGTAAAAATAAATAGAATAAAGGTGGTGTTGTTTTTTTTTAAAGAACCCTCATCCTAGACCTCCAAGTGTGAAGAATATGTTAACACTTATAAGTAACTTTTTTTTTTTTTTTTGGTACCGGGGATTGAACTCAGGGGCACTTGACCACTGGGCCACATCCCCAGCCCTTTTTTGTATTTTTATTAGAAGCAGGGTCTCACTGAGTTACTAAGTGCCTCGCCATTGCTGAGGCTGGCTTTGAACTCGCGATCCTCCTGCCTCAGCCTCCCAAAGTGCTGGGATTACAGGCGTGCGCCACCGCGCCCGGCTATAAGTAACTTTTTAAAGGCATTTTCACATTTCATAATAAATGGTATTTGAAAGTTTTATGCTTTGACTAAATTTAAACAGGAAACAGGGCTCAGAAGTAAAATGTTTTTTAACCTTTTAGCTTAAAAAAAAAAAAGTTAAAAAGAAGTAGTTAAGATGGATTTCAAAGAGGTGAGAAAAGGGATTTTATAAGCCAAGGTTAGTAAAGTGAGAACTGTCAATCTCTCCAGGATCAAACACCCAACAGGAAAGAGTAAATATCATAAAGAGAATGAGCAGCTAAGGGTGGCTGTGAGAGCCCAGAAATATGTCTTGTGAAATCCCAGTGTAAATAAGGAACTATAAACCAAGAACTCGAAATGCCAGTTCAAGTGTAAGAATGGCAAATTAAAAACTGAAGATGTTAAGTGTCAGTAAGGAGGTGGATAAAGGGGCATTCCTCACCTTGTAGATGGAGAAGTATAAACTTCAGAACCTGAGACCACTTTGCAGAAGGAGGTCTCAGTCATTAATTCACAATAATAATATCACATTGTTATCTGCCTTTCATAAAAATTTACTATGGGGCTGAGGATATAGCAGTGGTAGAGAGCTTACTTAGCATGCTCTGGTTCAATCCCCAATATAGAAAAAAATTATATATTTCTATATATTACATATGTCAACATGCAATGGGCTTACTATTTTAAATTTTAAAATATTTTAAAAATTTCTCAATTTTAATTTCTAATATGGTAAGTAACAACAGCTATAACCCTCAAACAAAAGCTTTTTGGAATCCTTAAGAAATTTTAAGTGTAAAAGGCTCTTGGGCCAAAAAACTGAAACCACTGCTCTAGAGAAATACATCTGATGTTGAATGATAAAGTTCATTTACCAGGTATCCCCTCACTTCTGGAAACAAACCAGTATAAGCCATTCTGACCAGAATGATCAGATGTTTTTATGTGAATCAACAGATTTACATGCAGAATAGAAATAGTCCTAAAATAGGTTTATTTTCCTAAGAAGAAATTAAAGACCAATGAATTAAGACTGGGTTTTCCAATAAATGGGGGAATTATTGGCTATAGTTTTGATGTCCCATTAAGAGAAGAAACAGCCTAAAGTGGTAAAGGTTCAAATAAAATCATTAAAGATAATCAGAAAAAAATAAATGAATATTTATCTGTTTCAAGGATGGGCTATGTCTAACCATGATGAAATTGAAAAGAATTAATGTATGCACAGTTTTGACAAAACCCCACAAATTTCTCATCAAAATTACCAGACCAAAAAAACAAAACAAAACAAAACAAAACAAAAAAACCTCACCAGAAACAAAATTTGAAAGTAATTAAATTCTGGTATATGCAGATATGTTTCTTTTTTCAGTGGTTCAAGTATTGTTTTTACTTGCTCTCCTAATTACTAAAAGTTTGCTTATTGTCTGTCTTGTCATACATCCTGCTCTATTACTGTTAATTCTGGTCAACTCCAATGGTATTATAGAGTTTTCAAGTAATTTGGTGGAGTTTTTTTTTTTTTTTTTTTATACTGATTCTACCAATATACATAAAATTCCTTTTAGAGACAATATAATACTAACATTCAGTATCTAAAAATGCTAAAATCCTACTGACATCCCTGTTCATTTTGTGGTTTACACACATTTTACTAAATGCCTACAGGTGGCCCCTGCCCTCAATGAGTTTATTATAGGGTGGGGAGACAAAATTCAACAATTAATTAAAGGAGGGAAACTTGCAGGGTGAATGCAATGAGAACCCATATCAAGAGCTTCAACTCAGGGGGCTGGGGTTGTGGCTCAGTGGTACAGCGCTTGCCTAGCACATGTATGGCACTGGGTTTGATTCTTAGAACCACGTAAAAAAAAGAAAGTTAAAAAAAAAATGGTCAACTTGAAATTGCAATTTTACCCCTAAAATGGTTCATTTCTTCCTTAAAATCAAGAGCACATCAATGCCCCTTCCAGACTTCTAATGGTCACATTTAGAGGAAGTCAGCTGGACATTGCACCAGGCAGTGTTTTTTTTTTTTTTTTTTTTTTTCTCTACTTACTTGAAAGAATAACTCAGAAATGCAAAGTCATCCTGGAAAATGATTTCATCTTTATGGAAATTGATACTGTTCTCATCTCCTTTCCTGTCAATGTTAGGAGTACTAAAGTATTTGCAAAGATTTTATACAAACAAGCTTTGTGTGTGAGAGTAGTAATTTTAATAGTAAAAGAAGGTAACCGTCCAACACCAGGGGCCTGTTTAGATGAGCTGTGAGAAGAATATACTGTGCCATGGAATGCTGTTCTGCCCTTTATAAAACTGCAAGGCCTATGTACTGACACAGAAAGTTCCTCGAAACATACTAAGCAGGAAACATAAACTACTATATCATGACTCAATTTGTTTAAAAATTAAAATAAGATATGCTCATGTTATATGAATGCAGAGAAAGGCTATTCAAGGCATACAGTGTGGTTACCCCTAGCACAGGGTGAAGGAAGCTGAAGAATCCTTTACCATGAGAACATATTTATGTACTACTTATTCACTAAAAACACTACAAAACACCAGCAAGGCAACATCTGTGTGACAGCAGACTCTCTGGACAGCATGCATCCTTCTCTTGGCTCTTTGGTTCTGAGCATGAGTACGCATGTGCTTTTTTTACGGGATCTATGCTGAGACCTTGGCCAATCTTACAGACACCCCTGAAATGAACCAAACAGCTTTTCAAGTTGATACAAGCTGAAAAGCAATCTGAAGATATTCCCATAGATGTGCATAAAATTCAGCCACAAGACAGCAGTGGCTGACTTCCCAGCTGCTGACTCAGTTACAGAAAGCACAAGGAGAACTATAAGCAAATGGTTCTGAAAGCAGCTACCATTTTATCTGCCCTTTGGCTAACCAGGCCTGGCCCAATGCCTGTAATGATAGCAAAAGAGCAGAACTAACTTTGAAGATCCAGATCCCTTTCTACCCAGAAATGTGGATGCCCACTGGGAGGGCAGTGGGGAGGACAACAGGGGAGAAGGATCCCTAGCAGACCAGAGGCCCTTTTCCCCAGAGGTCCAGCCATCCTGGCTTAGGGCAAGAAACACCCTGGCAGGAATCTGGGGCACTCCTCCTGGAGCTGCATGCCAGGTTAGGATATGAAAGGATCAAAATAGTCTGTGAGGCACTGGACTCCGCACAGCCCTAAGCCAGAGCATCGTAGATTCTGTTTGTCAGAAGACCCAAGAACATAAGTCCCATTCAGAGTCTCGTCTGTTGAAAATTTTGTCTTAGTCTGCTTCAGCTGCAATAACAAAATATTACAGACTGGGTGGTTTAAACAACACACATTTATTTTCTCAAAGTTCTGGAGTCTGAGATCTGGAGTACCATATCAAGGTACCAACAGAATCTTGTCTGGTCAGAGCTCTCTTCCTGGTTTGCAGAGGGCTAACTTCTTGCTCTGTGCTCCTCTGCCTTTCCTATCTGTCCAAACAGGACAGGTTTTCCAAATCTGTCCTCTTCTTATTAAAGGACTAAACCCATCATGGGAGACCCATTCTTATGAGGTCTCCCATGATGGGTTTAGTCCTTAAATTTAATTACTTCCTGAAGGCCCCATCTCCAAATATCATCACATTGGGGGTTAGGGCTTCAACAAACATTTAGGCCATAATGGTAGCACACTTTGGAGAGTTCATTTCTTTAATAGTTTAGATATATTCTCCTAGAATTTCAGAATTCGAAGGCCATGTAATACAATCATGCTCATACTCTACAACAAGTGGTCACCCAGCTATTTCCTGAACCTCTTTTCCCCACTCTCTATCGGTCAAATGTGCTACACTTCTAGAGGTATTGAGGGGCACTCCTGTGGCATAACTTTGCCTCCTGCAGTTTCCACAACAATGACAGATATGTGGCAAGTGTGTGGTGTCTGAGCCACACAAAAGCTACCAGAAATTCCCTCCACCTTGATGGTGGCACCAACTCCACTCTGCCCCTCTGGACCACATCACTTCTGTGATGACCTACAACCCACGGGAGAGCAAGATTTATTAAACGAGTAAGCAGAGTCCCCTCTGCTCTCTGTCCCTGCGATAATCCTCACCATCCCAGGCAGCCCCATACCAGCACCCACCATGCTGGGCCTGTGTGAGCTACAGAGGTGAAAGAGCCGGAGCCCCTGCAGAGCAATGATTTTAATCACAACCAATTAACTACTACTCCAGTAGTATATAGTGTCCAACTTCTCTGCTAGATGGTGTTTCCAAGAGGCAGATTCTATATCGCATGTGTCTGACTGCCCCCCCAATATCAAGGAACAACACCATGCACAACTGGCTCAATAAACAGTTAATGATGCTAAAAGCTCTCACTTTTCACTGTCTCACCAGTATTTGTGAAGTGACTTCCATGGGCAATGCAGGACACCAGGTTCTAAGGATCAATAGAAGATTAAGTATCTTATAGGTGAGGCAGCCACATGGTGAGGTATAATGTAATATGTAAAGTGTACCAATGAGAATGTCCTGGACACCCGAGAGGGAGGGCATGATTATCAGGAGCAGGAAGGCAAAGAAAAGCCATGTTTGGAGTTGCAGGGGCTGTCTCGTGCTTCTCCTGGGCCTGTGTTCATGGACCAAATGTGGTGGGCAAAGTGCTTGCTCCATTTAAATTACTCCACTCTGTGTTGTTATTGTTCTCTTTTGTTTCTTTGTTTTGTTCTTGTCTGAGAACAAACAGCTGAACTGCACAAAACTAAATGTTACACGACATGATCCCACTGTACCAATTTCAGATATTAATTTATGTACCTTTTCTCTTCTCTAAAGCCCTCATCATTTTATGTACATGAACACTCTGATAGGACTCCCCTCATCCTGTTGGCTGCATCCCACATGCCTGTCCTTCCCTTGCAACTCCTGAAGCACTTTAGAAGATATGGAAATTTGCTTGACAGTTCTATGCCAAACTACCTGCCAACCTTCACCTTTTGGGACCTGAGTTCAATACTTGTCTTGTTACTGAACCACACACTGCTGAATGATGTTACTTGATAGCAGCTTTATTCTAGTGCCCCCCCTGGGTGATAAAGACCCACAAAACAGGGAAAGGACCTTGTCTCAAAATCTTTTCATATCCTCCTCAAAGCACAGCAGTGCTGTGTACACAGCATGAGCTTAGATCCTTCCTGGGTAAACCCATTCCCAACCTCCCTGCAAACGCCTCTCAGACAAGCCATCTATGGAATTTGGAAGTATCCAATGCATTTCTAGTGCAGATATCTTAAGAGTTCCTCTAGTAGACAGACTAGAGCTGAAGTTAGATTTTGGTCAGAGTGATCAAGATATCCCTCCTGACTCTGCCCCACGAGGGGCACAAGACTCACTTCTTCAGCATTGGGACCATGCCTCATTTATTCCTGGGTCCTCAATGCCTCACATTTGGTTCAGCACACAGCTGGCACTCAAGGAGCAGTTGCTAAAAAAAGAAATTATCTCCCAGACCCATGCAACTTAGTGGTTTTCCTTTAGGCTCAATTCCCTGTCATCTAGAAGACAAAAGGAAACCCTGAAGACTAACTATGCCCAGTCCAAAGACTAGGAAAACTGAAAACTTCATTTCAACATGGAATTTGGCAACCTCCCGCCAAACTAAACAACTTAATGCCACAGATAACAAAATTAAACTCATCACCACCTTTATTCTAACCAACACCTGCCTCAACTTCACTACGTCCATGAACCACACATCCATTTATCCAGACCTACAACAAATTTAACAAGTCTCTGTCCTTCGTGGCCTATTAAAATTCAGGTACCCAAGTGCTTCTTACTGCCCCTTGATCTCTCAGCAGTAACACTTCCTTTCTCTTCCACTTTTCAAAACATCCATGCACAAGACCTCAACTGATGCCTCACCATATAGCATCTGGCCTTCCTAACTCCACCATCTCTCCTTCACATCCAGATCCTGCATGCCATCATTGTTTGTCTGCTGCTCAATACTTCCCACTCCTGAGACTGTCACTCTGTGCTCTTCTATTACACTCTGACACAAGCCCATTCCTCACTCTGAGATTCCAGGAATCCAGACTAATCATCCTGCCTTGGCTAGGACAGTTGCTGTGTCTTCCCTTCCAGGAAAATGTAACATGCTCTGCCATTTCAAAATTTTGCCAACAGTCTCAACCTCTGCTAATCCAAATTTCACCCACTCTCTGACATAAGTTTTCCCCAAGGTTCAGCCCCACTGGCCTCCAGCCCACCTCTAGAACTGTCTTTAGCCCTCCTACACTACCTTCCAGTTGATTCATTCACAATCTCTCCTGTGCTGAAAGTTAGGACAGCTGCCAAGGAAGACCAGGCACTCAGTTAGGTGACTTTGTCCAAACCACCAGACTTTTGAATCTCATAGGACTGTTAAGACAAAATGAGAATTTACATAAAGGGGATTTGTTCAACTCTCTATATATTAAGGTCCTCCAATGAAGGATCTAACACCTGCCAAGTGCAGTATTTTCCATGATTCACAACTCTTCAGAACTAAAATACGTATCAATTAAATTTAAGACAGTAAAAAGGAGAACAGGCTTTTCATGAAACATTTGCTACTTTGGGCCACTCAGGAACCTCTCTGGCACAAAATTACAGGTGACTGAACAAATACTGAGGGGAGGGAGTAAAGCGCGGGGAAACAGCTGTCCTGGGACAAATCTGGTGGCAAGGGTGTCAGTCAAAAGGATGCCATAGGGGGCTGGGGTTGTGGCTCAGCGGCAGAGCGCTAGCCTTGCACGTCCATTGCATTGTGTACAATTAAAGTAAATAAATAATTATTAAAAAAAAAAAAAAAGGATGCCACAGTCCGATCAGTGGGGTTCATGGAACCACAGAGTAGTAGGGATGCAAACAGGGTCAAGGGGAGTTAAAAATGCACGCGGACCATAAAACTGGGGTCACCTTTATTCCCAACTTTCACGTCCATTGAGGTTACAAGCCGTTCCAGGGGCCTGCTGAGATTCAGTCTGTTGTGAAATAAAATCACATCTCACCAGACCCGGGTAGACCCAGATAACACCAGCCCAGCTTGGGGCCGCCTCTCTGGTCCAGGGGCCTTACCGATCGAGATCTCCTGCGCGAAGGCCAGAGAGATAAGCAGCAGCGGCAGCCCCACAGCGATGCATGTGACCATCTTGTCCACTGCCAGCTCCAGCCGCAGACCCTTAAACTTGGGTTCAGTGGGCTCCTTCAGCAAGAAGTCCGAGAACACGTACTCCGTGGCCAGGTGGGCAATAGCCATTGCTACTGCGCTCCGGGTTTGTCCAAGCGAGGGCAGCTCCGGGTACCGCCGGCGTCTGGAGGGCCGCACCACGCCTTCACCCCGTCACCGGCCTGGTGGGAGGCTTTCGCTTTCCCTTTGCTGGTTCCCGCATCCCGCCTGCCTTTGTGTCTTGATGTGTCTGGCTCCCAGCGACCCGGCTGGAGCCACAGTCGCCTAGGCTCAGTGTCTGGCCAGGCACCTCCGCGGCCGGCAGGTCTGCGTCCCAAGCCCTCCCGGGTGCTGCAGTCCCGCCCCCGAGCACTCAGCCTGAGCTGCTCCCTGGGAGCCGGCGACACCCGGACTCCGCGCCTGTCGCGCACGCCGGCAGGCACTACAGCCAACTCGGGAACAAAGCGCTTCCCTCACTTCCCCGCCCCTCCGCGCGCCCCAGCCTGCCAAAGCTGCCTCCGGGAGGCCACGCGCCCTCAGCCCGCGGCGCCGCGCTCTTCCGGAACCTAGGGGGAAACCGAGTACCCAGGGGCGTGGAGTTTCCGGAAGACGCGCTGACGCTAGGCGGGGTGGGCGCGGCTGCATCCCGCGCCCTGCCCGCGTCCTGGGGAGTTAAGCAAAGGGTTCATCCCACCTAGTGGCCCCTCTGGAAAATCTCCCTCCCTTACATCCACTTCCTGGCATTTGGGATTTTTCAAATCATTTCTGCAAGTGGCCCCTTCCTCTGTGCACAGGTAGCCCCCTTTTATGCTCCACCCCCAACATGTCCACACGGTGAAATCAGGTTAAAGGGGACTGGAACAACTTCATGGAACAACGGATGCCATAATAAGGCAAATCGAACGAGCGGGCGCTGGACCCTTCCAGGAGCTCCGCGTGAGAGGGAGACCTGGAGCGGGAGTAAGCGCTGTGTGAGTGTGTCTCAGACCAGGGTTAGCCAGGCTCGGTTGTCTTCAGTATCCTTTGCCTTCCCAGTCTGGGAGCCAGAGGAGAGGTGTCTACTGGTGCGTGGGGGCTGCAGAAAGCTGCTTCTGAACCCCTAACGGGAAGTGGATGATGAGAAAGAAGAAAGGAAATACTCTGACCACCAACATTAGGACCAGGCAGGGCTTTTAAACCTGAGGGATTCTTGGGATGAGGCTCATCTGCCTTCTCTGTTCTTTGTGTACTCGCATGTCCATGAATGTAAGCCTGGAAACTCTCTCATGTACTTCTCTACCCTGATTTGTCCTATAAACACACATTCAAGGGCCTACACAACCCTTCAACTGGGTTCAATCGTAATGTCTCCTTAAACGTGAACTCTTCCCCATCTTGCTAAATGCACCACTATCCACTGATGTGCCCAAGCAGAAACCTGGATCGCCCTCTTTAGCTCATCCACCTCTCCCAGCTGCCACAACTGACTTCCGAATTCTCTTGCTTCTCTAAATATAGCAAATCTGACAGGTCCCCACCTGCACGGAACATCCCAATTCAGGCCATCATCCACTCTCTCCTAACTACATACAAAAATGTCTTCCCAGACCCACCAAGCCATTCTCCTCCACGGCTGCCAGAGGGAGATTTTAAAAATTCTAATCTGATCATATTACTCCTCTACTTAAAGGTACATTTTTAGGATAAAATCCAAATTCTGCCTGGTGTAGTGACTCACGCCTATAATCCCACCTACTCCAGAAACTGAGACAGTAGGATCCCAAGTTTAAGGCCAGCTTGGGCAATTTAGCAAGTCCCAGTCTCAAAAATAAATGAATAAAAGTAAAATAAAAGGTTGGGGATATAGCTCAGTGGTAAAGAGCTTGCCTAGCATGTGGGAGGCTCTGGGTTCAATCTCCAGTACTTAAAAAAAAAATTTTTTTCTTTCCAAATTTCTTAGCATGACCACTCACTACCTATCTCACTATTTTTATTACTTCTCTCTCAGTTCTTCAAGTTATTTAGGCCCCTTGTCTGGCCTTTTCCAGGCCTTCCCCTGCCTAAAACACTACCCACAGTAGCAACTTTGCCTATCTCACTCTCACACTGCTGTTCTCAGCTCTGTTCCCCAGAAAAGCCTTCCTGTGCAGACTGCACTAGGTTAGGTCTTGGGATACTGTCACCACAGGTTACTTGTTGTGGGTCTTGGGGGAAATTACCTGACCCTCCTGTGACTTCACTTTCTCATGTGTAACATGGTTATACCTTTTGGGATTATGGAAAGGATCCAGGAAGTTAACACATGTAAAGGTGCCTGGCAACTGATGAGCACTATATAAAAGCTTTCATTGCCCTCTATTTTTCCTTCTTGAGAATAATCACAGCCTGGCCCTGTGGCACATGCCTAGAATCCCAGCAGCTTGAGAGGCTGAGGCAGGAGGATCGCGAGTTCAAAGCCAGCTTCAGAAACTTAGTAAAGCCCTATGCAACTTAGCAAGACTATGTCTCTAAATAAAATATTAAAAAGGGCTGGGGAGGGCTAGGGTTGTGGCTCAGTGGTAGAGTGCTCGCCTAGCACATGCGCGGCCTGGGTTCGATCCTCAGCACCATGTAAAAATAAATGCATTGTGTACAACTAAAGCAAATAAATAAATATTTTTAAAAAGGGGGAGCTGGGGATGTGGCTCAGTTGTTACATGCCCCTGGATTAATCCCCCAGTACCAAATAATAATTATTTAATTAATTAATTAATCACAACTCCTTAAATATCTAAAAGATAATTTTCTTTTAACCTCTCCTCCCCCAAGTTTAACGAAAGGTAATTTTGAGTGGGGGGAAAAAAAAAAAAAAAACCACGCAACTAGCCATTTTATAACACGTGAAACTTTATTAAAAAGAAAAATGGTGCAAACTCATTTAAAAAATCAACTAAGTGAAAAGGAAAAAAAACAGAACTAAATAATTTGTTGTTTTACTAAAGGTGAGCAATAAATAAGGTATTTACCATAATTATTATTATGTAATATATATAGCCTACACACATACAAAAACTGTAGAGCATGTACTACAAAATCAAATTGGCAGGCTGGAATTCAAAATCTTTTGGGTACTGTGTTTGATGTGACATTCAAGTAAACTACAAACAGAATTTTTAGCATTTGCATCCTGTCTTATGTAAGACTATAGCTTCTATCAAATTACCCATTTCCCCTCACCAAGATGAAGTTGAGAAAGTATGAAAGGTCCCTCCACCAGAGTATTTATTAGGTCCTACTCGTTCACCTGGATATTCAAAGGATCCACTGCTAAGGCAGATATTCTAGAATCACTCATTTGGCATTGGCATCCCAGGGCAGCTTGCCCTGAGCTAAGGGCAATTTCTCAGTCTAGCAATAAACAACTTGCTTTTATCAATCTTATACCTAATGTCTAGGCATGCCTTCAGAGAGGGTGGATTGCCTCACAATGGGTTGAGTTTAGTTGTCAATATTTTATTTTTTTTTGCATGTAAGCCTTGGAAATTGTAATATTATCTTCAAAGCTAATTTAATGGTTTAAAAAACTGCCACTGAGACTCTTTTTCTCACCTTTCCTTTTTTCTCCTTCTCTCAAGGGCCATATGTTGAAGAGGCTACCTCTAGGATTTCAAGAGATCTCTCCTCCCAATGACTAAGCTGCATTGATGAATTCCTCCTGGTGCTCCTCAAATACTGAGGCTGTTCTTATTTCACAGAAGATGGAGAACCTGGGAAGAGTCCCCCAAACTGAATGAAAAGATGAGAGTGAAGATTCAAGCCCAGACTTGAAGTTCTCCCTCTTCCTGAGAACTCACACTAAACTCTGACTCACAGTGGGAAAACCCAGCCTGCTCCTTCACAGATTCCAGCCCTCCTGCAGTCTGGAACAGAAATAGAAATTATCTAGTTGATTTTTAAAAATGCAGACATTGCCAGGGAAACATATTGTAAAAACATATAAAATGAAGTGAATTGTAAACATTCAAGTATTTCTACAGGTTTGCATAAAACAGCAGCAATTTAAAAAAAAAAAAACTTATCACTTTGCTTTGTCTAACAAACAGTGCACAGGCTATTTATATTAAAGGGGAAAAGGCCAGGAGAGCTGATTAAAGCCTCCAAAAAATTCATGTAGTCCAATTCTGTCAGCAGATACTGACTTAGACACTTCCATGAACTCCTTAGAAACTTGTTTTCCCTGGGACAACTAAAGGAAGCATCTTACGTAACAGTGTTGAAAAATCAGTGCTATTCCAGTTAGAAAAATGTCTAAGGCACTATAGCTCTCTCTAGAAGTCATTCCTCCAGAAACTTTGACAATTAACCAAGGAAGCACTGTTTAATCTAAAAATTATGAAAGATGGAATATGAAAATATCTGTCAGAGCGTCTCCCACTTCTGCAAATTTGTTCAGAGAACAGATTAAGTGTTGGCTTTCCTTGGTCCTACATATTCTCCTTTTTTGGCATTTTTACATTTATACCTGAAGATTATTCACAGCCCATTTAGAAATAAATAAATAAAAGCAAATTGCTTTGGATAATGTTCCAGAGGATCGAAAGGCTGACACAGGACACAATGTCAGCCCTCCTTGGTGAAGAATGCCTTGGTCCAATTTCCCTGTTGACCGCCATCCAGCCAGCTGTGGAACCTCATCTATTCCTGCTGCGGAAGACCAAATGATTCACAAAGCATCCGTGGGGAGTGCACATGACTGGACTTCCTGATAAGGCCTCTGTCTCCTTGCAGAGCACAGTTTGAGGGAGAGAATCACAGTGGTAACCAGGAAGAGGAGTCCTATGATGAAAAGGATGACCAAAGTAGCCTTGGCTCCTCTTGGACCCAGATTCTTGCCAAAGAAATACAGCTCCTCCCTACCAGGTAGTTCTGTGAAAAAGAAAAGTGAGGCGTGAAACACTGAGGAGTGAAATATTGAGGCATTCACATGTAGGATGCAGGAGAGAATATCATTACCATTGGAAGGCACTGTGGCCGGGTGGGATGCCCCTCCAGGAGACTTGGTGGAGTATGGAATCCTGTTGTCTGGAAAAAGAAAGTAAGTTGATTGTTTTATGAACCAGAGATATGTTCATGAAACAAGTTAGATCATTTCACCAGCAAGAACTTTACCTCACCAGTATCTGCCATCTTTCTTGGATTCTCACTGGGCAGCTTCATACCAGTGCACATGTATTCTACTCCTCTCACTTTCCAGCTCCCACTCACCCACTGACATCCATCTTGAGCATCATGGCCTCAGAAACCTGGGCTCTCACCCCTAAACTGTTAGCCCTCCTATTACTGCCACTGATGCCTGTACTGTGCACTCATTTATGACACACAGTACTCCATTATGGTTACATATTTACGTATCTCTCTTACTTGACTTCAAGCTTGTTGGGGGCTTATCTGGATTTTCCTCGTGCCTCCTATTTTCCAGGTCTACTGGAAACTTGGTGCCATCATCTGGCATCACTGACAAACAACAGTACCTATGTTCCGGAGGACTGTGTAGGTTGTCTCCATGCCAGCATGGATGTGATCAGACACATGACAGTGTAGCAGCCATGTCCCTGGGTGATCCGCAAAGAGTTCAATGGTTTGGAACGTCCCAGGAAAGAGATCATAAACATCTTCTCGGTAAGATTTATCTATCTGCAGAAATTAAAAAAAAAAAAAAAAAACAGCTTGTGGCTTTCTTTCTCAGCACAAGAAGGAAAAGACGAGCAAAGAAACACATAGTAAGCAGAAGGAATGGAATAATAAAGAGCAGAAATCAAATAAAATCAAGAACAGAAACATAAT
The DNA here is from genome assembly GCA_025594165.1 of Tamias sibiricus. Classification (NCBI taxonomy): domain Eukaryota; kingdom Metazoa; phylum Chordata; class Mammalia; order Rodentia; family Sciuridae; genus Tamias; species Tamias sibiricus. The sequence continues at coordinate 88,836,858 of CM046657.1, read as the reverse complement.
GGAGATAAATCAAAGAAACCAAAAGCTGATTCTTTCAACAGACGGATAAAATTGAGAAACATTGTAGCAGCCAACTTCCATGATGGTTCCTAATGATCCCTATTTTCTAATACTAATAACCTTTGTAATTCCCACCTATTTACATGAGGATTTTTCTGTGTGACCAATAGCAGATGGCAGAAGAAATGGCATTCCACTTGTAAAAATTAGGCTATAAAAGACATCTGCCTTAGACCCTCTTGTACTTTCTCCTCTTGGATCAGTCACTCTGGGCAAAGCCAGGGGCTCCCATGCCATACCTGTATGATAATGATCAGATGCATGCAGTCAACAGCCACATGAGAAAGCCTGAAAGTGGATCCTCTGGATCCAGTCAAGACTTTGACAACTGCACCCCAGCTATCCTGATTGCAGTCTCATGAGAGATGCCAAATCTCAAGGAACAAGCTACTCCCAGATTCCTAACTCAGAGAGACTATTAGATAATAAGTATTTGTTGTGTTAGTCCATTGAGTTTTATAGTAATTTTTTAAGCAGCAATAGATCAGTAATGCAAATCTGACCAAGAAAAAGGAAAAAGTCATTAAGACTTTATAGACATTAAAGAGGATAATAAAGGAATATTATATAATAGCTCTGTCTCCATAAATTCTGCAATTTATATGGTAGGAACAAATTCTTAAAAAGACATAAACTGCCAAGAGAAAGAATATAAAAAATAGATAACCTGAATAGCACTGTATCTGATAAACTAAAATTTTATTAAAACCTTCCAACAGATCCAGATGGCTTCATTGGGAAATTCTAGCAAACATTTTAAAATATTTTATTAGTGCATTATAGTTGTATTTAATATCAGGGTTCATTTTTACATAATTATACAAACATGAAAATAATTTGTTCTAATTCAGTCTCCAATAATTCCCCTTTTCCTCCCTTCTTCTCCCCCCCCCCAGTTCCCTTTCATCTATTCTACCAGTCTTCTATTTATTTATGTTTTTTTAAATTAGTGCATTATAGATATACATAAAGGTATATTCATATATATAGATAGGAAAGTTTGGTCAGTCTTATTCCACTGTTCTTCCATTTTTCCATCCCTCCTCCCTTCCTCTCAATCTCTTTCTTCTTCTGCTCCACTGTTCTTTCTTCTATTTTCATGGGATCCCCCATACCACCTTTTTAAAATATCCAGAATATATAAAGAACTCAAAACACTTAATGTAAAAAATAATCCAATTAATAAATGGACAAAAGAACTAAACAGACTCTTCTCAAAAGAATAAATACAAATGGCCAACAAATCTACGAAAAAATAATAAAAATCTTTACAAATCAGGGAACTGCAAACCAAAACAACACTAAGATTTCATCTCATTCCAGTGAGAATATCATTACTGAGAATATAAATAATATAAGTGTTGTCAAGAATGTAGGGGAAAAGGTACACTCATACATTGTTGGTGGGACTGCAAATTAGTACAACCCACTCTGGAAAGCAGTATGGAGATTTCTCAAATTAGAGATAGAAACACCATATGACCCAGCTATCCCACTTCTTGGTCTATATCCAAAAGATCTAAGATCAGCATACTGTAGGGATACAGTCACATCAATACTGACAGCAGCACAATTCACAATAGCCAAGTTATGGAACCAGCCCAGGTGCCCATCAACAGGCAACTGGATAATGAAAAGGTGGTATATATGCACAATAGAGTTTTACTCAGCTACAAAGAAAAATGACACTATGTCCTTTTTTGGTAAATTAATGGAACTAGAGAACATCATTCTAAGTGAAATAAGCCAGACCCAGAAAGTTAAGGATCAAATGTTTCCTCTTATATGTGGAAGCCCTCTACCAAACATTTAAAGAAGAATTAATACCAATTCTAAATAAATGCTAACATAAAATAGAAGAGGGGATAACACTTCCAACTCATTTTATGAAGCTGGCACTGCCCTGATATCAAAACCAAATAAATATAAGAAAAGAAAGTTACAACTAATATTCCTTATGAACGTAGATCCAAAAATCCTCAACAAAAGTCTAGCAAAGCAACTCCAGGAATAAATAAAACTGATAAAGTATCATGACCAAGTATGACTTATCAAGAGAGTAAAAAGTTGATGTGATTCAATGTTTGAAAAATCAATCAATACAATACAATTCACCATAGGGGGGGGGGGGGGGGGGGGGGGGGGGGGGGGGGGGGGGGGGGGGGGGGGGGGGGGGGGGGGGGGGGGGGGGGGGGGGGGGGGGGGGGGGGGGGGGGGGGGGGGGGGGGTGAGCTAAAGAAAATCATCCATACACTAAAGAAGAAAAAATATGGTGGCCTCAAAAATGATCAACTATTTAATGTGATTTAATATACATGCTCACGATAACTCTCAGCAATAAAGAATTGAAGGAAACCCTCAACCTGTCTTGGAATCTACATAAAGTTATAATTCACTTTATATTCAATGGTAAATGACTGAATACTTTCCCCAAAAAGATTAAGAAAAAGGCAGGGATGTCCACTTTCCCTACTCACTTTCAAGATTATACTAGAGGTTTTAACCAGTGCAATAAGACAAAAAGGAGGGGTAGGGATGGAGAAGAAATGGCAGCAGCAGTGCAAACAGCTTGAAAATAAAGAAATAAAACAATCTGTTTTATAGACAACATGATCAATTTTGTAGAAAATCTCCAGAAAAGCTCCTAAAACTCGAGATCTGCAAAATTTGAAAATTTATTTAAAATGAATGAGCGCCCCAAATATAAAACCTAAAACTGTTAAACTTCTAAAACAAAGAAGAAAATCTTTAAGACCTTGAGTGAGGCAAATGTGTATTATATTTTACACTAAACACTTGAACCTTGAAAGAAAAAAATAATAAATGGAACTTCAAAGATGATTTAAGAAATTTTACTCTTTTTTTTTTTTTTTTTTTTTTTGTGGTACCGGGGATTGAACTCAGGGGCATTCGACCACTGGGTCATATCCCCAGCCCTTTTTTGTATTTTATTTAGAGACAGGGTCTCACTGAGTTGCTAAGTGCCTCGCCATTGCTGAGGCTGGCTTTGAACTCGCGATCCTCCTGCCTCAGCCTCCCAAAGTGCTGGGATTACAGGCGTGCGCCACCGCGCCCGGCTTACTCTTTGATATAATGTTAAGAATTAAAAGATAGGCCATTAAATTGGAATAAATATTTGCAAATCACATAGCTGATAAAGACTTTGCATACAAAATACATATATCCCTCAAACTCTATAGAAAGGAAATAAACAATACACGTTTTTAAATGGGCATAGTATATTCTATAGATTTAATGCAATCTCTTTAACATTCTTTACATAACTAGAAAAAAGTTATAAAGTCTCTATGAAACTACAAAACACCCTGAACAAGCAATTTTTCAAAATAATAATAATAATGTAGGAGACATTATGCTACCTGACTTCAAAATAGACTGCAAAGCTGTCAACCCTTACCCTAAAATATACTACAAAACTATAGCCTGTCTTAGTCTGTCTTATGCTACTATAACAGAATACCTGTAACTATATAATTAACAAAGAATGAAGGTTTCTCTTTTGCAGTTTGGAGGCTAGTAAGTTGAGGGACCTGCAACTGGTGAGGGCCTTCTTGCTACATGATCCTATGGCAAAAAGTGGAAGAGCAAGAGAGTACCCACACCAGAGAACAAGAGATCAAATTTGCAGACTCAAGCCTATTTATAACCTGCATGAATCCATTCATACAGGAGGGGCTCTTATGACTTGAACACCCCTCACTAGGCCCCATCTCCTCACTGCTGGAAGGGAAATTAAGTCTCCAACACATCAATTTGAGGGGACACATTCAAATCATAGCACAGACAGAAAACAGATCAATGGTTGCTAAATGGTAAGCATAGGGAAGTAAGTGATACTAGAGGGTGCAACTGGGAAACTTTGGGAGGTAATGGAAGTATTCTGGTTGTTGTTGTTGTTGTTTTTTCTCTATCCTGTGTTTTATTGGTTGTTGTTTACATCACTGTTTATGCTTACAAAACAGAATTGTACAATAAATAGGGTGACTTGTATGTATTATGAATTACATTTTAACATTTATATATGTATATATAACTTTTGATAATTTTATAAATTTTTAATTTAATTTTAAAAATATGCATTGAAAAAGTCAAATTCTGAAAAGCAGCATAGCCATTTAACACATGAAATGCTAAATTCCATAGGCTAATATTTGAGGTCCTTTGAAATACACAGAGGGGAGAAGATAGTAAACATTTTATTAAATTACTGCTTATTGCTGTTTAACTAGAATATAATTTTAATAAACTAGAAACAATTTTATTAGTTTCCTCTACAGATTAGATATGATTATCATTCTCTACCCTGCTTCCTTGTAGATGGCACTGAGAACTTGAGATGACAGGCTACTTGGACTTTATCCCTGGAGACCTGATTCAGCAGGTCTGAGGTGGGGCAGAACAGGCAATATGTTCTTTAAACAGTTCCCCAGGTGATTCTGCTGTACAGACAGCACCACCCATATGGTACAACTTGATGCCAGAAAGCAGGAGGTCACACATGGTCCAGCCCAGCTCTTCAGGGCAAAAGTCAAGGTAAAGTTGGGGAGACCACGCCAGAGCTCAAAATGCCTCCTTTATTGCATAGGGCTAGAATATTAACCAATCACAAAAAAAAAAGAAAGAAAGAAAGGAAGAGTGAGAAGAAAAGAGAAGTGGGATGGAAAAGGATGAAAAAGGAAAAAGGACCAACCCTTGGGTGCTTGCATATGCAATTTTTTTGGACATTTTAATGTGTATTTATTTACTCTTTCTATTAACAAATTTTATACTCTTCTTCCTCTTCCTTTCACTAGATATAAATTATAGGAAAATTAAATTTTTTTCAGATTTATTTATTTTTTATTCTAAGTTGTTAGAAATGACAGCAGAATGTATTACATTTCATATTATACTTATAGAGCACATTTTTACATATCTCTGGTTGTATACAAAGTATATTCACACCATTTGTGACTTCATACATGCACTTAGGGTAATGATATCCATCTCATTCTATCATCTTTTTTTTCTTCACCCTTTTGCCTCCTCCTATCCCCTCCCTCCCTATTGGCCATTCTAGTGTTCCTCTAATCCTCCTATGCTCCCCATCCCAACCCCACTGTGAATCGGCCTCCTTATATCAGAGAAAACATTTGGCATTTGGCTTTTGGGGATTGGCTAACTTCACTTAGCATTATATTCTCCAACTTCATCCATTTACCTGAGAATACTCTTATTGCTGAGTAATACTCCATTGTGTATACATACCACATTTTCTTTATCCATTCATCTAGGTTGGTGCCACAGTCTAGCTATTGTGAATTGTGCTGCTATAAACATTGATGTGGCTGTGTCCCTGTAGTATGATGTTTTTAAGTCCTTTGGGTATAGACCGAGGAGTGGGATAGCTAGGTCATAAGGTGGTTCCATTCCCAGTTTTCCAAGGAATCTCCATACTGCTTTCCATATAGGCTGCACCATTTTGCAGTCCCACCAACAATGTATGAGTGTGCCTTTTCCTCCACATCCTCGCCAACATTTATTGTTGTTTGTGTTCTTAATAGCTGCCATTCTGACTGGTGTTTGATGAAATCTTGGAGTGGTTTTGATTTGCATTTCTCTAATTGCCAGAGATGTTGAACATTTTTTGAAGTATTTGTTGATTGATTGTATATCTTCTTCTGAGAAGTGTCTGTTCAGTTCCTTGGCCCATTTATTGATTGGGTTATTTGTTTTTTTGGTGTTAAGATTTTTGAGTTCTTTATGTATTCTAGAGATTAGTGCTCTATCTGACGTGCGTGTGGTAAAAATTTGTTCCCAATTAGTAGGCTCTCTATTCACCTCACTGATTGTTTCTTTTGCTGAGAAGAAGCTTTGTAATTTGAATCTATCCCATTTATTGATTCTTGATGTTAATTCTTGTGCTACAGGAGTCTTATTAAGAAACTTGGGGCCTAATCCAACATTTTGGAGATTAGAGCTTACTTTTTCTTCTATTAGGTGTAGTGTCTCTGGTCTAATTCAGAACTCAAATTATCATTATTTGCTGATGATATGATTTTATACCTAGAAGTCTCAAAAAATTCCACCAGAAAACTTCTAGAACTCATAAATGAATTCAGCAAAGTAGCAGGATACAAAATCAACACCCATAAATCTAAGGCATTTCTATATATCAGTGACAAATCCTCTGAAAGGGAAATGAGGAAAACTACCCCATTTATAATAGCATCAAAAAATAAAATAAAATACTTGGGAATCAACTTAACCAAAGACGTGAAAGACCTCTATAATGAAAGCTACAGAACACTAAAGAAATAAATTATGAAAGACCTTGGAAGATGGAAAGATTTACCCTGTTCTTGGATAGGCAGAACTAATATTGTCAAAATGACCATACTATCAAAAGCACTATACAGATTTAATGCAATGCCAATCAAAATCCCAATGACATTCCATATGCAATCTTAACAGAATAATCCAAGGTGGTCATAATTATGGCCATATAACTGATGAGAAAATGCTCCTCTGAGACTGAGAGAGGTTTTTTTTGTTGTTTTTCTGTTTGTTTGTTTGTTTGTTTTTTTACAAGCACAGTACAATGCACACACCTGTTTGGAAAAATCTTCAAGGAAAAGGGTACAATCACATTTCTTTATTCTCTAATGTGAACCACAATCCCTCACAAGCACCACATACCAAGAAACTCCCTTATTTCCTAGTGGAAATGCATTGGATCCATTAGTTCAAAAAACCTTCCCCCAAACATTTTCCTTATACTTACTTTGAAAATATAGCTCTCTGCATGATAATGGATGGTATGTATGTCCACTTCACTTCCTATTCCTAACAAATACCAGTTTGTCATTGTGTCTTCATTCATTATGAGGCCATGGAGATTTCCAAAAATCTTTCCATTAATGGCTAAGAAGCAAAAAGAAAATAGTCTTCGGTCAGTGAGAAGACACTTACTACTTAATCTGAGTTTAGAAATGGTCGAAAATCTTTATGTCACCAGTATTCTTACCTACCTGTAAAACAGGTAATAGTCTCACTCACACTTATGAACAACCCTGCCATCCTAGATCCAAAATTCAGATTGCCAGGAATCTTTATACAAAGAGAAGTAGGAAAGAGACATAGTTTGTTTTTCAAAGTTGCATCTTGGGTGGCAGTGTTTGTTTATTCAACATATCCTTCTTATGAATTAGATTACAGGCTTATTGTTAAGAAGCCAGATTTATACCTTTCTACAGATGAGTGGCCTCAGCCACAAAAAAATAAAATTTACTTAGATAAACACTGAATGAATTAGAAGCTATTTCCTTAATATTTCACTTCCTGAGAAAAAGCTTAAGCCTGGATGGCTCTCTAAAAGGAGAGCTTCCTCGAGCTGACCCGATGACCCAAGAATGACCAAAACACACTGGGTTTATGAGACAGTGACTCTTAGTCCTCTACTTTCTACTAACTTTTATTCTGGGCACCATCATATAACCAAATATGTTGTGTGCATTAAAAAGAAAGAGCTCTCAGCTGGGCATGGTGGCGCAGGCCTGTAATCCCAGCGGCTCAGGAGGCTGAGGCAGGAGGATCTCGAGTTCAAAGTCAGCTTCAGCAAAAGTGAGACACTAAGCAACTCAGTGAGACCCTGACTCTAAATGAAATACAAAATAGAGCTAGGGATGTGACTCAGTGATCGAGTACCCCTGAGTTCAATCCCCAGTACCAAAGAAAGAGAAGAAAGAAGAGTTTAGAAGAAAGAATGAGCCAAAGAAAGAAAGAAAGAGCTCTTAGAAGAAAGAAAGAGCACTCTGAGAAACTTTGGAAAGAGGACAGCAAAATTAGTTAAGGGAAAGAACAGCTGAACTGGGAATCAGGACACAATATTCTAATCCATATTAATAATTAACGTTGTGGCCTTGGGCTAGGCCCATCTTCAAAAGTAGATCTTAGACTGGGCACAGTGGTGCATGCCTGTAATCCTAGCACTTGGGAGGCTGAGGCAGGAGGATCACGAGTTCAAAGCCAGCCTCAGCAATGGCAAGGCACTTAGCAACTCATTGAGACCCTATTTCTAATAAAATACTAAAAAGGGCTAGGGATGTGGCCCAGTGGTCCAGTGCCCTTGAGTTCAATCGCTAGTACAAAAAAAAAAAAAAAAAAAAAAAAAAAGTAGATCTTAGTCTGTGTGGATGTGTCTATTTCAAACATTAATCCTACAAAAACAAACAAACAAACTACCTGAAATTACACTGAGTTGAATAACATAGACCCATTAAAACAGAAACTCAGTGACAGTGTTTTATGCCACAGTAAATTACATTAAATCCCTAAATTTGATCAAATGGGAAGTTAGGTGATTAATACGAAAACATATCAATAAATGATGACATTTTTAAAAAAATTACTTCCTTATAGCTTAAAAGATCTCAGCATTCAAAGAGATGACCCTAAATAGTTGGTCCAAAGCCTCAAAGACTTTGCTACCAATCACCAATGGCTAGGCTGGTACATGCTGAATAACCTTTAAAGGACCTTCTTCAGTCCAAGTGCCCCTGGGAAGAGGGAAAGGAGCAGAGAAAGAAATTGGGGGCTTCCTACAGTGAGGGGAATTTCTATGAGCCTATCTCAACAATGTTCTCTTTGAATTCCAACATACCATGCATTTTGTTGCTCTCTTCAAAATCGTCAGTGCGCTTAACATCCCGTGGATCTTTATTGAGATACTTCTTGATATTGTCATCCAGATACCAGGATTCGTTCTCATTAAATACCAAAAACAAGAGAGCAAATTCATAATCAACATCACTTCTTCTTCCTTTTTCATTCAATACTCCTTCTCTGCATGTAATCAAAGGACCCATCAGACCACTATATGTATCCTGGAAGAAAAAGCAAACCAAGTCAGATAAGCCACTAGATAATTTAATAATAATATTTCATTCCATCTGCCACCATTCTAGTGTAGGATCATGACACTAGTCCCTCTCTGGTCTGTCTCACTTCACCATCAGCTCATGCTATTGACCACCATCTGATTCATCTCCTCACTTCCTTATTTATAAGTCTTCAGTGATCTTCCATGGCCTTCAGAATAAAATACAAATCCCTGATAGGTGTTTAAGCTCCTATGTGCTCCTCCAGTGAAGTTTATGGCTTAGGTTCCCTGCTGTTTTCCTTTTGGACCCTGTATGATAGGCAAACAGGACTCTACACTTCTCCCACACACCTTTCACTTTTCTATATTCAGCTTTGTTCATATTGTTCTTTCTCCCTAAACCCTCTTTCCAAGGTCTCTTTTAGTACTTTTAATAGCTAAATAATTCACCAGATTCAGAGTCATAGTGTGGACATGTAATATTTTTACCACTAAGTTATGTTTCTTTAAGACAAGGATGCTCACATGTGTCCTATTTTTGAGTAGCATCATTGCATGTTACAAGTACTCAATAAACATATTTGTATGCATGAATAAACAAATATTTCCCCATAACTCAAATATGTAAATTTTTCAAGTGTTTTATATGTCTATTTCCTGAATTCCTGTACATCTCCAGGGCATCAATTCAAGTCATCTAATATCTAAGAGGAAGGTTAAGATAATTCCTCACTTTTTAAAAATAAATGATGATGCTTACATTTTATGTCAGATATGATTTTAGTCTGGACTTTGGTTTATGACATGTAATTCAAGACCAAAGTCATTTTACATATACCTGACTCAAGTCAGTATTACATATTTGCTTTTTATCTATCAGTTATTTATCATTCATGGTTTTGTAGTTTCAGTTACTATGTTTGAGATGTGCTTTCTTTCCTGAAGCCCTTATAGACACAGTAATGCCTTCAAAATTAATGGATTTTACACAACCAAAACCATGAATAAAGTATATTATGAGACTTTTTGATTACCTATTGATATATTTTCTTCAGTTTCAAGTTACTGTGTAAGTTCTAGGTCTGGTAACTGAAATATTGGGGCTTGTTTTTATTTCTTACTTGAAATCAAGGGTTAGCAAACTTTTTTTGTGTGTGGAAAAGTATCAGATGGTAAATATTTTTTTTTACTTTGTGGTCCATCCTGTCTTTGTCATCACCATAAGACAATGTTGATGAGCGGGGATTGCTGGATTTGACCAGTGGGTCATACATAATTTGAGACCCCTGCTCTAAATCATACCGACTTCAAAGATACCCACCATCACATACCCAGTTGTGATGACTCAGAGTCAACCTGCAGCTGTGTTACATTAAGCATCTTGGTTGCTCTTTCCACCTTACCTTCACGAAGTTTGCTGTTGAATAGTAAACCCATGGAATGCAATTGGGATCAGAGGGCCCTGGCCCTGATCTTTTTGGGACATTCCATCTGTAAGTTTTCACTTCTCCTGAAATGAATGAGAAGAAATTGAAAGAAATTTTTACAGCTACTTCTGCTGCAGATGATTTACCTGCAGAAATGAGAGCAGGTCTTTATATGTGTTGGTGATGATTTATTGCTGGAGGTAGTGCCCATTCATTATTCAACTTGTGTCTTGGTTTCTACAGTTTCAAAATGAAATGGCAACTGCAGACTTCCTTCCAGTGTGCCTTCTTCTATTGTCAACTACAATGTGTTCAGGAAATGAAGATTTGTTTTATATTACACTGCTTTTCCTCCTCAAATTTTGTGTCCTTGTCCCAAAAACTATCCTTGAGCACACTTTAGTCATCAAGGGTCTCAGTCTTCACCTCTTTTGAGAATCACCAGGTAGCTTGGTAAGTTCTCTTGGCTTGGGCCTCACCTTAGACCAATGGAATCAGAAAATTTTAGTCTAGGATTAGAGCACCAGTATGTTTTGAAATCTTTTCAGGTGGGTAAATAGATCCCTTTAGAACCAGAGAGAATCAGAGAGACTTGCTTCCAAATCCCAACCTTATGGGAAGTTCTAATTAACCAACATTTCATAAGCTACTTAACCTCATTGACAGTTTCCTTTCCTGTGAACTGGGTTAGTCATCCATCATCATCAGGTTAGTCATCCATCATCATTAGCCTGTCAGGGATCACCACAGCTTGCCTGCAGCCCTACCAGAGTCTCCATCAATGCCCAGTGGGCATCTCTCTTCCTCCCTCCATAGTTGCTTTTTTTTTTTTTTTTTTTTTTCCCTTGGTACTGTGGATTGAAGTCAGGGGCACTTGACCACTGAGCCACATACCCAGCCCTATTTTGTATTTTATTTAGAGACAGGGTCTCACTGAGTTGCTTAGGGCCTTGCTTTTGCTGAGGCTGGCTTTGAACTTGTGATCCTCCTTCCTCAGCCTCCCAAGCTGCTGGGATTATTGGTGTGCACCACTGCCTGGCTTTGTAGTTGCCTTTTGACCATTAAAAATTAGTAACTTTACTCGATGACTTAAAAATGAGAAACTTGAAATTTTCCCATTACAATCAGGAAAGGAACAAGGCAAGGATCTCTCACTAGCACTTTCAACATCTTGCAGAAAGTTTTATCTAATGTAATAGACAAGAAAACGAAATAAGAGCTATACATAGTTGAGAAGGAAGAAATCAAACAGTCTTTATTTTAAGATTACGTGATCATCTATGTAGAAAATCTGAAAGAATTGACCAAAAAAATCTTGCTGGAATTAATAAGCCATCTTATAAGATGGTAAAATGCAAGGTTAATATGCAAAAATCAATCACTTTTCAGCATAACAACAATGAATAAGCAGAAATTTGAATTAAAAACACAATGTCACTTATATTAGCACTGAAAAAATAAGTAAATACAAATCTAAACAAAAGTACAAGACCTATTATGAGACAAACTACAAAACTATGATGAAAGATATCAGAAAACCATAAATAGATGTTCTATGTCCACGGATAAGAAGGTTCAATGTTGTCAAGCTATCTGTTCTTCTCAAATTGATCCCTAAATTCAAGAAAATCCAATAAAAATATCTAAGCAAGTTATTTTGTGAATATCTACCCAACAATTCTGAAGTTTATAGGGAGAGACAAAAAGTCCCATAGTAGCCAACTCAATACTGAAGAGGAACAAAGTAGGAGGACTGGCACTCCCCAACTTCAGGGCTTACTGCTGGGAGAGAGTGGGGAGAGCTGTCAGGGTGTGCACTGTTACAGCCAGGTGGGAGGAGTTCTGGTGTTCCATAGCACAGTAGGGTTACTATAGTTAACAATAATGCATTGTATATTGCAAAACAGAAGAGAGGATTTTGAATGCTCTCACCATAAAGAAATGATAAATTTTCAATGTGATAGATATAATTACCCTGGTTTGGTCATTACACAATATATATATGTACTGAAACATTACATTGTACCCTATACATATGTAAAATTATTGTCAATCAAAACCAAAACAAGCTAGAAAGCCACAGTAATCAAGTCAGTGTGATATTGGTTAAAGAAAAGGCAGATAGTGGAAAAAATAGAGAGCTCAGAAATAGAACCACATAAATTTAATCAACTGATCTTTGATAAAGTAACAAAGTCAATAAATGATAACAAAATAGTCTTTTCAATAAATGGTACTGGAACTGCTGTACATCCATATGGCGATAATATAAAAATACTTTGTACCCTTTAGAGAAATTAACTCAAAATGGGTCATTGACCTAAATGAAAATGCAAAGCTATAAAACTCCTAGAAGATAATATAAGGAAAACCCTAGATTTCCTTGGTATAGTGATGATTTTTAGATACAACACCAAAGTTACAATACATGAAAGGAACAATTGATAAGGTGAACTTCATTAAAAATAGAAACCTTTGCTCTGTGAAAGAGGATATCAATAGAATAAGGAGACAAGTCACAGACTGGGAGAAAATATTTGCAAAACACATCTGACAGGTCTTTGACCTGTCATCCAAAACATACAAAGAACTGCCCAAACTCAACAACAAGAAAGCAAACAAAGCTACTTAAAAATAAAAAAAAAAAGCAAAGACCTGAGAGATACCTCACCATACTTTACTTGATGGCAAGTAAATATATGAAAAGATGTTCAACATCATAGGTCATCTAGGGAATTGCAAATTAAAATAACTACATAATAATATGTACCTATTAGAATGGCCAAAATCTAAAACATCAGTACTGGCAAAGATGGGGAGCAATGGTAAATTTCATTCATTGCTTATAGGAATGCAAATTATTACAGACATTTTGGAAGACAATTTGGCAATTTATTTAAAAACTACATATACTCTTACTATATGATCATAGTAAATGTGGTCATTAGTATTCACCCAAAGGAGCTCAAAATTTACATCCAGGCAAAAAAGATGTACATGGATATTTGTAGCAGCTCTACCCACAATTGCTAAAACATAAAAACAACAAAGATGTTCTTTGGTGGGTGAGTGAATAAACAGCACAAACTACACAATGGAATATTATTCAGTGCTGAAAGGAAGCAAGCTATCGAACCACAGAGAGACATGGAGGAAGTTTAAATGCACATCACTGAGTGTAAAGGTTACCTACTGGATGTTCTACTATATGATATTCTTGAAAGTGCAAACCTTGGAGATGGTGCAAACATCTGTGGTTGCTGGAGGTTCAGGGAGAAGGCAGGATAAACAGTCAGTACACAGAGAATTTTTAGGGCAGTGAAATTCTGTGTGGTACTACAGTGGTAAATACATGCCATTGTACTTTTTTCAAAACCATAGAGTTCACATATCAAACATGAACCCTAATGTAAATTACAGACTCTGTATGACAATGATATGTCAGTACAGGCTCATCAATTGTAGCACACCTACCACTCTGGTGGGGAATGTTGTTAGTGGTGGAGTCTATGCATGTGTGGGGTGAAGGTATATGGGAAATCTCTGTACCTTCTGCTCAGTTTTCCTGTGAACCTAAGACTTCCATACAAAATAATATTTATTAATTTTTTTAAAAAGCACAACCAACCAGAGTTCTGTGTCCTTAAAAAAGCTTTTCCCAATTACTCCTCTCCTTAATTTCTACGAGTTAATCAATTAGGCTTCATGGATTTTCCTTCTGTGAAACTTTTACAAATATTTTCAGGAATATCCCTGAAATTCTTTACCACTTAGAACTTTATCATGTATAATCTGCATTACAACTGAAATGATTCATCTTGTCTTCTTTCCCCGCAAACTAATTTTTAACACCTTGAGAGAAATGTGTGATTAATAGCACAGGTCCTAGAGTCAAGCACACTGAGATTCCACCATTACTAACAAGGGACTTGGCCAAGTTCTTGATCCCTCTGTGCTTTAGTTATTTTTTAAATAGACATAATAATACCATATTTCATCTGTTACAGGATGCAAATTTTTCACATTTTAACCTATCTGAAGTCCAAATGTGTTGTTCAATCTGTAGCATGTTAAAGTTTAATTGGCATCATGGCTTTCTTTTTTCAGTAACAGATAAAATAATGATGGATAATAATGGTGTCAGAATTGATTAAATAAGTTAGCACATACCATGCCAAGTTGTTGTAAGGTTTTTTGTTTGTTGCTTATTTTTTTTGGCTTAAACATAAAGCATAGCATCTAACACAAGGTTAACACTCAGTATGTGTTAGCCATTATTATTTCTTACTAGCCTGTGAGGTTCCTAATGGACTCTAGACATTTTTTAAATATTTGGTCAATGGGTGAAAGAAGATTTCATACCAGGAGAGACCAGGTGATGGTTAAAGCACATTGACATTAAGATGAGCTCTCCAACACTCTTCATAGATCAGAAAAGAGAGGTCTTGTGGCCTCCTCAGGATGAAGAACACCTCTGGCATGCCATACCTGGCTTTGTGATGGGTACTTCAAGTCGCTTCCCACTGTCCATGTCCTCTATACCCTGGGCTGAGATGGAGTAGGGCCGGCTGGCTTTGTTCTTAAATATGATCAGGATGGAGTCACCCACCTCAGCATGAATCATTGGACCTAAAGGCAAAAACACAGGTCTGTGTGCATTATCATTGTTCTTTCTAATATCAATGTAATTTAAATGTAGGTAGTATTAGAGAATAAAACAAGGGTTAGCTTCTTCATTAGTGCACTTCCTTTAGAGGACAATATTGGATAGAATTAAATATCATGAAGTATGTAGTAGTGGGACCAACCTAGGTTCAAATTCTGCCACTTACCAGAGGGGCCTTATGCAAGTCATGTAATCTAAGTTTCAAATCTTCATCAATAAAATGGGATTAATAATACCTTTCTCATGGGGTTATAGTAAGGGTGAAATAAAATAACATATGTAAAGTGCTTATTTCACTGCATTGAACAGGTAAGGATCAATATGCTTAACTTTGTATTACTACTGAAAAATAATTTCTAAGAAAAGGCATATCCTAATGATATAGTGACTTTCAGTTGTCACCCTGTGTGTGACCTTTGATGAGTCTGAAGCTGCTTATTATCTGGCTAATGAATATAATAATAAAGAGGAGGATCCCATGAAATAATATATATTAAAAATATTTGAAATGAGTGGAATAAAAAGTCATGCACTGATTTATGATCAACACACTGATTCCACTAATGCATGTCTAATGCTTTTTTTTTTTTGGATGTGTGGATACCTTGAGAGGGCATGGACTCTTTGGTTCCTCAGTTGTGCAATTTTGTGTTGGGAGCAACCATCCTGCATGGCCAAGGAGATGAGCCCACAATCCTCTAGAGAGAGCCTGTGTTAGCCTTATGATGTGATGACCGTCACCATGCCAGATGCCTTTCACCTCAAGGTGCTCAGAACATGCACACCCCACAATGGCAGAGTATAGGACTCAAAAAGGTCTTCAAGAGATCTTACACAGCTTACAAGTAAGTAGACTGCCACGAGGAAGCTGTCTGATCCCTATGATTCTCTCTTGGGCATTTGGTGCATTCTGTGTGCATGGGGGATATACTTGGGGTTGGTGGTGTTCAACACCTGTTCATTCTTCACTGGCTCAAATGGGTTTGATTGCTTTTCTGAGAAACACGACTAAAAAAGTGAATAAATCTTAAAATTTGTTGGACTAGAAATATCTTCAGAAAATATTTAGTATGAATCCAGAAGTTTCTGAAAAGCACTCTCTTTTCTAATGACAAAAATAGAAAATTCTAATGTCTTTAAACAGTGTGAGCATACGTGTTCATTTATTAAAATCATTATTTGTAATGATTTTACATGTGTACATGACTTGCTGTATTGGTGAGTAAGAGAAAATGCTTTCCAATTTATGGTGTGATTGGACCCAGGTATGACTGCCATGTGCCTTTTGAGCAATTTTAGAATCCCAGGACTCTCCCTGAACTGAAGAAAATAAGTGGATGAGCCTCACCCATCCCCAGCTGAAGGTTGCAGGTCTTGCCTCTAATGAAGTCACTCATTTCTTTCATTTTACTGAGTGGAACCAAACTGGGGCTCTTTGCAAGCATAACCCAAATGCCTCAGGAAGACTAGCACCTCTCCTTAAGAGGTTTATGGACACATGGGGCTCAAATGAATGATTCCACTGGGAATGACTCACTCATTTGATGTGAAAAACAAGCTTGCGTGCCAATGTTAACAGACCAAGGAGGTGACAGGGAGGGTGGGTGGAGCATTTAATAATTCATCAAGCTAGGAGTCATGGTGCTATGGAAACTCATATTGTTTATATGTTAACTTGTGAATTTTAAAGCAGCAAAGGATTTCAAGAAGTGCTGTAGATTAGCCCTCTGTTTTAAAATCTTATCTTTAAGATGGGGTAAGGTCTCCCAGGTGAGGAAATGTGGGGAAGGAAAGCAGGGAGAGCTTATCTGAGGGCCAGGCCAGGCAGCTGGGCATCAGGTAGTGCAGAGGCTGCAGGCAGGCCCAGTCTGTTCTGAGGGCATGGGTCAGGGCCTCCCAAACTGAAACCAGACCTTTCACCCTTGGCACCTATCTCCCATGGGGGTTCCTTCTTTGTCATAAATATTTTTATGGTGCGTTAGTATGGCTCTGTGCATCAATAATCTAGGACCTTGGAGAACTCATACAAACACACTGCCTGGTGTTGTGAGACATCAACTTGTTTCAAATTAAAATTTCCTGGCTCAGTAAAGGAATGAGAAAGAAGCTCAGGATTATTAGACACTGGGTAGACTGCCCTGATGACATGGGCTCCTGTTTGAGTGTTGTCTGGTAGTCTTATTATGCTATTCTTTGTGTGAACTGAGCACACAGCACACTCCCTGATAAGGAAGATATTGCACTGGGACGAATACAGTCATGCTACTCTGTCCCTTCTCAGTCTTACAGGAAAGTTTGTGAGTGAGTGAGTGTGTGTGTGTGTGTGTGTGTGTGTGTGTGTGTGTGTGTGTCTTCAGACATATGCACATGCCTGGGGCTGACCGTGCATGGCTGAAATCTGTGCCATACCCAGGAGTTCTAAGTGCTCCTCTCGTGGTGGTCGAGCTTTGATCTCCACAAATTCTCCATTGGTATATTCCCTGTAAACCACTTTCTTGTACTGAGAGCCAATCCAGTTTTCAGTGTGGTTCATAAATATATCTCCATGTCTGCAAATCAGAAGCATCAAAAAATTAAGGTTGTCAGAAAAACCTTGAGTGTTTCTGAGTGATTTGGGGGTACTCTGGATTAGTGCTTCCCAAACCTGGCTGTGATCAGGGTCTTCCCAGGGAACTGGCCTTTTGCACCTCTGGGATTGGGGCCAGGAATTGGCACTTCAAAGGTCCTCAGGTTCTGATAAGTTCAGCCCAGCATAGCCCATGGTCCACCCTTGGAAATGACTGCTATCCACTGTTGCCAGGTGTTGAGTGGGGTCAACCTCAGAGGTTCTTAAGGTCCCCTTGAGATTGTCTTCTCTTTGTGGCAATACCTAACCTCACACACATACATATGAGTGCACACACATTTTCACCATCCTGAATTCCTCTAGGTTTCACATATATCATTCTATACCTCATGCTTTTCCACTTGGAAAGATCTTTGCAGGTTATATTTTGTGCATGTGTATATGCAAATATAGTTACAGCTGATTCCTCTTATTCATGGCTGTTATGTTCTAGATAATCATGGTGAACACTGAATTATCTTGTTTCAAGTGTGTTCCTGTTTGAGGACACTTTATTTAATAGTTGTTGGTGATTTGTTAATATTGAGCTCATAGTTAACTGCACTGTAACTCATACCCAAATGAAGCTTCACCAACACATGTATTTTCTCCATAAGGCATACCACAGTTTTCTTGATCTTAGAAATTCTCGACAGTTCTTCAGTGCTACTCTTAAGGGGGACCATTTTAAACAATGAAATAACCAAAATAAAGAACACAAATGCAGAAGATATGGCACTAAATACAAGAAGAAAAAGGAGGAGGAGGAGGAAGAAGAGATGAAGAATTAGAAAAAGGAGAAGAAGAGGAGGAGAGGAATTAGAAAAAGGAGAAGAGGAGGAGGAGGAGAAGGGGGAGGGAAAATAAGGAAAGGAAGGAAGGAAAGAAGGAAGGAAGGAAGGAAGGAAGGGAGGAAGGAAGAAAGGAAGGAAGGGAGGGAGGGAGGGAAGGAGGGAAGGCACTTCTTTATAGTAGGAGATGTGAAACAAGAAAGCAGGGATGTTTTGTTTGATCACTTATGGGAATGTGAGCATCAGCATTTTTCTTCACAACCCTGTGACTGTCTTTGAATAACCAGAACAAAAGCCACAGAATTATTTGAGATATTAAAAATAAATTTTAGCAAGTAGGCAAGTTTGCAAATATGGAATCCATGATGAAGATAAACTGTATATTTACATGTGTATTTAATCTATCTCCAAGGTAGATTGTCACTAAAGATTAATTCAAAAAAATCTAAAAGAGCTGGGTGTGGCGGCTCACACCTGTAATTCCAGTTACTCAGGTGGCTGATGCAGGAGGGTGGCAAGTTTGAGATCAGCCTGGGCAACAGAATGAGACCTTGTCTCAAAAGAGAAAAAGGAAAGGAAGGAAGGAAAGAGGGGAAGGAGAGAGGGGAGAAAAAAGAAAAATATATAAATTTTATCTCCAAATATAATGAGTTTCATCCCCACAACCCCATTAACTGGCTGTATTCTAAATAGAGCCACCTGCACCACTTATCTGAATTAACTGGAATTGGTCTTTATCACTCCCTGCCTCCTATGCAGCTACCTTCCCTCTATGCTCCCCACTGCAGGGAAAATAACCCTAAGCTATGAATTTGACCAAATCACTTCTCATGGAAAACAGTTTTATAGTTTCCCACTGCAAAACTCCTTGGTTTGGCTCTCAAGCCCTCCACTCTCTGATTTGCAGCCTCCTGATCCTGATTTTCCATCACTGGCCCCCCACTTACTCGGCTCATTCTAAACTCTCTAGAACATGATATGCCCTCTCTTCCATCCAGGCCTTCATACATATTGATAATTCACCAAGAAATACTTCCTACCACCTCAACTGGTACACTCTTCACATCCCAGCTCCAGGACTACTTCCTCCAGAAAACTCCCTGGCCACCTGCCCTCTCCCCACCTTTTCCCAAATAGGCTGTGTTGTGACCTCCCATTCTTCCCTGCAGTTCCCTTCTCTTAAGATTGCCTCACTCTAGATATTTTTTGTTCTGTATCTTTCTCATGGACCATGAATTTTTTTTTTTTTTTTTTTTTTTTTTTTTTTTTTTTTTTTTTTTGGTACCGGGGATTGAACTCAGGGGCACTCGACCACTGGGTCACATCCCCAGCCCCTTTTTTGTATTTTATTTAGAGACAGGGTTTCACTGAGTTGCTAAGTGCCTTGCCATTGCTGAGGCTGGCTTTGAACTCGCGATCCTCCTGCCTCAGCCTCCCAAAGTGCTGGGATTACAGGCGTGCGCCACCGCGCCCGGCTTGGACCATGAATTTGATGTAGGAAGGGAGCTTGTCTGTCCTCCACATTGTTTCACCTACAAAAGTATAGCACATAGTAGGTATTCAATAAATACATATACATCTTCTGCCCTAGACTATATACTTTGCAAAATGTAGAGAATTTTTCTTCTAGTTTTATTTTCCATGAGTCTAGTAATGCTTGCATGGTGACCTGCACATACCCTGGAACCATCATGCTCTACGGGTTCCCAGCTTTCCTCCCCTGCAAAGGAGGGTGGTAACAATGCACCTACCATACAGAATTAATACACAGATCACGTGAGTTAGTATCTGTAAAGCACTGTGTTGGGCACAAATTAAGTGCTATATAAGCATGTTATCATCATCTCATGAGGATGTTGCATGGGATGCTGGGCAAAAGCTAATTAAATGGGTCAAGTGTGTTGTAAGGATCCCATCATATAATGCTTGATTTATAATGTACTAATAGCTGATGATTATTGTGGGGAATACCAGTATGGTTCAAGTGGACAAATGTTAGTCTACAAGTTCAGGAGCACTAGCAACTTTGTTTCCATTTTCAAATTCCATTCCATTTCACGAACTTGCCCCTTGGAATTGTGCTGATTGGAGGTGATTCAGAAAATAAACATGACCCTACTATGGTCTTGGGGTAAAATGCAGAGGCATAGAAAGGGATCCTACCTACAGAGGTGCTATAGATGTGCCACTAGGAGAACTTATCATTTTAATTCTCTGTTTATCCATAGAATTTGTACTTTGAACATGTGGAACATGTGCCGTATCTCACCTTGCCTTATTATCTATGGGGAATAACCAGAGCGGCAGGGAAGGGGTCTAATTATTTCTTTTCACCCTTTCTTCCCAGCACCCTCTATTTTTCCATGTAACTTTGGAGAGGGCCCAAGAGACTAAAACTAAAACTTCCTGCTAGTCCAGAGGAATGGGGGCTTCAAACAGAAGTTAAAATGAGTCACAAGAAAACTATTGAAGGCTCTATTTATTACACACTTGCGAGCTAAGATTTTACACACAACAAAATTATCATGCAATTTGTATTTCATTTCCAGTGCACCAGCATCAGTTCTTAGCATGTACCACTAGTTTCTCAGAGAATGGGTGTTTGGTTTAACAAACTAGTTAGCAAATAATGGGATGTATTTTAAAACCTTCTATCCCCCAGGCAAATCTTCAACAGTCATTTTAATTTTGTTTTGTTTTGTTTTGTTTTCACTCATCCATAAGGTGGCACTGTTATACTCCCTTTTCCAGGAATATGAAACTTCAAAACAAAGGCTAACAAGACAGGAAACAGTGAGTCAAGATTAGGAACAGCAGTGTGTAGAGTTGTTTGTGTGCATCACAGTCAGAGAGGGATTATATGAGCTGTAGATACGGATTATGGTGGTGAGCCATTTGGGGTGGGTGGTAAAATGGGGGCACAAAAGAACATAGTATGTTGCACAGAATGAATTTGCTTTCTAAAAGATCTATGTTCAATTCCAACTCTGCCAAAGACGAGCTGGACAACTTAACTCTACCCAAGTTTCCTCATCTGCATATGAGATAATAATATACAAGCAGCTGGTTGTTGCGAAGTGGAGGATATTAACTTTGGGGGAGGAGGTCTGCAGCCTGTGCCTGACTGCCTCCTTGTTTCACTCCATCCCAGAATACCCTGGGAGCTTGGCCACAGAACTCTTGGATGAGGGCAATAGAGGACCAATACTCACAAGCAGGCATGTGGTTGGAGCGTTGCTCATTCTCTGGCACGTAGTAATGGTTGACATCACTTACCAAGAAGGGTCAATCATGGAGACATTCCGGGCCCAGGGCCCAGTAGAGAGATCTGTTCTTACCAGCCTGACTCAGGGACCTCTCCCAAGGCAGGCCTCCCACCCCTCCTTGGCTTCCCCGACCTGGATCAGCTCAGGCAATGGCTTATCCTCTCTTACCCTTCCCTGAGCTTCTCAATCTACAGCAGCCCGGCGTCTCACCTGGAATCTATACACTTTCTCTGCCTCCTCAGGCCCCTTTTGTCGTCCCAGTCACCTTATCGCTGTGGGATCCCCCTCTCCCCCACCCGCCGCGCGACCCCAGCCTTTCCCCTCTGCGTGTGCATCTACTCAAGGGTCACAGCAGACCGGTCACCACTTGAGAAGGTGTGCAGAGCCTGCCGTGGAGTGCCCTTCCAGGGTCGGAGGCAAGCAGCTTCCCTAATCTGTGCTCCTAAGTAAAAGCTCTGTCTGACCGAAAAAAGAAAAGAAAGAAAAAGAAAAGGAAAAGGAAAGAAAAACCCGGGCCTTTTCAAAGTTCCACCAGCGATAAACGCCTACAGAGCATGCGCATCCCCACCGAAGAGACTTGGCGGCTTCGCCTGCGGTACCTTTCCCCTCCTGCGTCCAAGTGCTGCTTTTCGAACTCCCAGTTTTTGTTAGGGGCATAATCCCATTCTACCTCTTCAGCAGCGATGTAAAAGGTTCTTATCATCCCGTACGGCTGCTCAGAAGGGTCCCTGTTGCCACAGCTGTTGACCTCATATATCTGACCCATGCCTCTGTTGAAGTGATGCAAGGTGGAGCAAAATACCTTGAAAATACCTGAAAGAGAAAGGGCTTGGCATTGTGCGCATTGCTTGTTTTTTTTATTGTTGGTCTGCTCTCAACAAACCTACATATCTTATTCCAAAATCAGTCATCAGTAAGGTGGGATCCTTGGGGCGCTTTTTCACTGAGCCACGAACCCAGCCCATTTTTAATTTCATTTTTTAATATATTTTTATTTTAGACAGGGTCTCCTTAAGTTGCTTAGGGCCTAGCTAAGTTGCTGAGGCTGGCTTTGAACTCTAGATCCTCCTGCCTCAGCCTCCCAAGCTGCTGGAATTGCCAGCTCACACCACCGGGAAGATGGACTTTCAAAGTATCAGCTCTAAAGGACTTTAAAACCAGACCCAAGGGTAATAAACTGCTTTGATGGTATTATTTATGGAGGAAAAATACCATCTGAAATTGATTTTAATGTAAAAATAAAACCCACAGGGTTACCAAGAAACGACTTCCCTGGATCCTCCCTATTACACAAGCCTTCTAGAAGTCAGCCATTCCTGGAAAATCACTGACAGGTATGACTATCTTAGTCCAGCCCAGTTTATAAAGAACTAATTACTATAAGATGAATATCCCAGACAAAGCTCAAATTAGGCCATATTTCTGAAATCATGGATTTTGCCCTAAAGGATTTCACAAATTATAAAGCATCATAAAATTGTAAGGTATTATTATTATTAAAGCCAAATGTATTACTTCATTAAGACCTTGAGCAAAGGAGGTTCTCATGTCCAATGGTAGGGTTTACATTATGCTGGATGAAAAGAAAAAAAATAAATCAACCAACTAGATTTCTCTATTTAACATCAACAATTATGGGGCTGGGATCATAGCTTAGTGGTAAAGTGCTTTCCTAGCATGTGTGAGGCATTGGGTTCAATTCTCAGCTCTGCATGTAAATAAAAGAAAATAAAGCTCCACTGACTACCATATATATATATATATGTATATATATATATATATATGTATGTATGTATATGTATGTATATAATAAAATAAATAAAATCAACAATTATGTCTGACTGAAGGTAAGCAATTTTTTAAGCTGAGTTTTCGAGAGGCATTGGTATCAGATAAATATATCCTAACTGAACACACCATAATATCATTTGGAACAAAATTATTGAAGTTATTAATTCTCAAAAAATTATTGGATCAATAGATCTTCCCTTTCTTTAACTGCCTGCTCTTAGTGGTGAGTGATTAGAGTACCTATCCATAACCATCTTTAATAAATAAAGAGAGCTTCTATCTTGCTATACACATAACTCCAAATATTGCTATATTATTATCCCTTCTAGATAAGCAACAACAGTTGTTTCAAAGGGTACTGAAACACCCCCATTGGACAGGACCCTCATAAGGAAGGGTCTTTGCAAAAACAGAGAAGACACCTCTGAAGGCAAACTTGGAAAGACCTCCCTCTGCATGTTTTTTTCCTAAGCAGCCCATGAGGTATATGTCCCTTGTGGTTCTTCTGCAGTCAAGGGATTACCTTCTCTAAGAGCAAAGAGAAAGTTTGAGTTGCAGCCTACTGTCTGCTCTATCCACTATTTGAGCACTCTTCTCAGTTTACAGATGAGGAACAGGAATCAGTGAAATTACTGAGCTTTTAGGCAGTTACAGATTTATGTTCAATATCAAACTAAATCAGAAAACATTGTTATGAAGCTTTTTAGAAGTCTGTGGGGCATATGAGTAATGATCAAAGCACTAGAACAAATAGCCACATCTCTAAAATTATTCCAGCCAGCTCCATCTTTGAATGCTTATTTCCATGGATTAAAATGATTTGGTTGTTCCCAGTACCCTCCCCTCCTTGGTGTTGACAAGTGTGTTTTTTAAAAAATAACATTGTGCTGGGCAGGGTGGCGCATGCCTGTAATCGCAGCAGCTAGGGAGGCTGATGCAGGAGGATGGTGAGTTCAAAGCCAGCCTCAGCAAAAGCAAGGTGCTTTTTTTCAGTTAGACCCTATCTTTAAATAAAATACAAAATAGGGCTGGGGATATGGCTCAATGGTTAAGTACCCTGGTACCAAAACAAAAACAAAACAAAACATTCTGTTGTTCAAGCCATCCCTTGGTTTGTTTTGGGTGACTCATAATTGATCACCTATAGTAATATAGAGAGGTTGAAAAATACAGGGAATTTACAAGTTTACAAGGCAAAGATTGTAGGTAGCACTCTTCAGGTGCTGTAGTATACACCTGTAATCCCAGTGTCTCAGGAGGCTGAGACAGGAGGATTGCATGTTCAAAGCCAGCTTCAGCAACAGTGAGGTGCTAAGCAACTCAGTGAAACCCTGTCTCTAAATAAAATACAAAATAGGGCTGGGTATGTGGCTCAGTGGTTGAGTGTCCCTGAGTTCAATCCCCAGTACCGCCCTCCCCCTGCCAAAAAAAAAAAAAAAAAAAAAAAGATTGCAGCACTCCTAGTCTCTGGCAGTCCTTGGGCAAAGGTTTTGAAACTCAAGCCTCAAGTTATTAATCAATGACACAGAGGCATGTAAACTTCAGTTCCAGTGTGAGTAAAGAAGTAGGAGGTCCATTCATAAACGAGATAGTCAGCAGTTACTCATTTTGGATAGCATGTTGGTTTCTTGTTAAGACTGACAGAAAAGTTGGGTTGGAAAAAACATACTGAATGCCCATTGCACTTGCTGTCCTCACTTTTCAGGTGGCAGCTAGCATATGCTCCAACGTGTTGCTCTACATTTTTAGTAATGATGCTCCAATTATCTAATCAGTTTGGAACCCTTAAAGGAAGAAGTTCCATGTACTGACATTTTACAGGGACCTCACTGGACTATAGACACAATGCAGCTTTCCCTCTGGGGAAACCAAGGATGCCCAAACGAATAAAAATAGAAAGTCTCCAAATAACTCATCCAAAGGCCTCTAAAGTCCCTAGAGAAGGGATACCAAGCTAAAGTTAAGGCTACATCTATACCTGCAGAGCCTGGAGTCATCTACTGGGCTGTGTCCAAGCCTGGAGGTGCTTCAGGGCAGCAACTAGAATGCTTCATGAAAGTAAAATATATCCTTTCTGAGGGATGAATTTTTACACATATGAATCAAGAGCATTCACTAGGGATTTGTGTGGCAAAGTCATTTAGAAGGTACCCACTTCTGCTTTGTGGACACCCCTGTCCTGTACACTATATGCTCAAATTAAAATAGCCAGTATTCTCTGACTTGAATAAAAACTGTTTCTATATCTTTCAAAGTGCTTAAAGTCTACAATTGCTTTTGGGGAGTAATCACTGAGACTGAGTAGGAATTTGGTCATTTGAGATGGACCTGCCAAGTTTACCTGCATGGTCTGGCTGCATGAATACCGTTGTGGACACGTGGGGAAACAGAGTCAGGGAATCACGATGAGTCCCTCGTAGGTGAATAGTGTTCCCTTGAAAATAAACTCCATGCATGTCGGTGTCAGTGCCCATTCCAATCAAATGCCAGGAAACTCTGTCCTTTTTGCACATGCTTAGGCCTGGCTGGTTGCCATACATATAGCCATTAATAGCTAAATGGAAGGGAGAGGATAGTCAGAGCCTACAATAATTATGTCCATGCACTGAAACCATACCACTTTAATGAATAATTATCAGGAAGTTTGGGGCAGGAGGTTTCAAGTTAGTGAAGTATACAGAAGACCCTCATTATCAGAGAATAAATAGAACTAGGGTAGAAGCCACATGTGGAATCAATTTAAAATGGAAACCAAAATTAACAATGAGTAATAAAAATACACTGAAATTATTAAAAAATTTAACAACACATATACAAGGACACCAATTCTAAGAATCAATAAAGAATAAATCAGGTTGTTTTCTTGCATAATATTTCTGACAAAATTGTTTCATGGCATAACATAATGCCCTTCACTTTACATTTTACTTTTACCAACCATAAAGATCATCATTCTTAGTAAAAATATTTGACTTCACTATTCTCTCCAGATGTTTCTCTAAAACTCTTGACATAAAAATAGTTTTCTTTTGAGGCTCTTATGCTGTCATCTCCTCTGTTAAATATCTCTTCCTTCATTTGCCAATGGCTTTGCATTCGATTCTAGGAGTTACCAGACATCCCTTTACTTTTTTCATGGGTTCTGCATAAATTAAAATACTTTCAATAAATTGACATGATTTGCATGTCTGGTCAGTGGAAAGGAGGTTTTAGAGGGAGAATAAGGGAACATTAAATTAATAAAAAAAATAGCTCTGAAGTAAATAAGTTTGTTTTATGGTAACTTTTACTTCCTTGCCCCAATAAAATAACGGAAGGGTATTTAACAGTTCTTTAGAAATGAAGACCTTCTGTGCTCCCAGAGTAACAAGCTGATTTTAACTTTTACATCAACCCCAATCCATTGACAGTAGCTCTCTGGACCAGTGTCTTGAGAAGAATTTAAACATGACATTCCACTCCATGAGGATGTGTCATGATCTAATAGCAATGTCTGATGGGTGAGTGCACATACTTATGTCTCACACTTGATGTCCCCTAGAGAGATGAATATTCTGTCCTCTTCATAATCCCTAATAATATTTGGGGTTGGAATGAACAACTAGGCCATGAATGGCTTTCTGGCATAATCTTGCTGTCAAATAAATAAAATTACTTTTGGTTCCTATGTCTGCAGAACCAGTGGTGCTCGGTAATCATACTTTAAATCTGGGATTATTAGTAGAAATTTCAAGAAGCCCTGGGGCTCCTGAAATCACATATGCTTGGCGGGGGGGAAACCTTGATACTGCTTTTGAAAATAAATAATCTAAATCTTGTCCTTCATATGTTAAAGAGTATTAGTATAAACCATGGTGCTAATAAAGTTTAGTACTTGGTTGGTTGGTAGAGACTCTTTTCTTTACTTAATACTCTTGTTTAAAGCTTTTCTTTCTAGAACATTCACTTGTTCAGCAGACACCTTTTGAATACAGCCTATATAATAGATGCAACTCAAAGCATTGTCCCCTGTGAGGGACATATGTTGACTTTGTTGCTTTCTTCCTCCCACTGCAGTCAAGCAAGTCTGGAACTAGACATTGGTTTATAATTGATTATATTGAGATATATTATTTTCTTGGACTTTGCTTTAAGAATGACATATTCTACATTTCCAAAATATGAAAATGAGTTTTGTTTTGTCAAATCAGGTTGGAGTTGAATTCAACATGGTCCATTCAGTTGTTTTATATTTTCTATATAATCACCTCTCTGATGATAAATTCATTTTATAATATGGATTCTCTATTAGGAATTATTATGTTTCCTCATTTCCAGTTTAGCTTCCTTTTTTGTTGTTTTTTGTTGACTACTAAGAAGTTCAGAAACAAATTTTCATATCTAGTTATAGCAAAAGTTTTCAGAGATGATCCTGAAAATGTATTGGTCAATGCTTTCCACTGGTCAAAGAGGGGACTCTATTGGAACTGAACAACAGGGATCCTGGGAGTCTGGGACCTGGTCACTTGTAACCTTGGACTTTGGGAATTCCTCAGTGGGGAGGGAGGCTGGGGGCTATTTTAAAATTCTTCCATAATATTTTCAAAGGCTATGTTATAGACTAGATATTATGCTTGGTCTTAAAATGAACAGTTCAGCATCTGTTATCTTACAGCACTTACTTTAGCACTTTGTCAGCTGCACACTCTTGCAGGCACTGAATTTGGACTCTGTCTCATTACTCTGCCACCGTAGGTAATATGCTCAAGACTCATGAGAATCCTGTGTTAGTCACAACCAATTACCAGGTGGTTTGCAATTATAACATTTGATATAAAGAGTCTAGACAAGGAGAGAGAATTAAATCATTCCTCCCAAATGAAGTTCTTGGATAGGAACTGCTTGTCTTTTACAAACGAGCCCTTTCAGCAGTCATTTATATTACTTGATTAGGATATGTTGCTGTGTAAGATTACCTCCTATTCTATATTGGGTTATCAGACTGGATATTATTGTGAACACAAGGGAATTTTGTCAGAGATTTTCTTCATTTCTGATTTACTGTGATCTTTGGTAGTTCAAGTTCTGTATTTCTTGATCTAAGACTGATAAGGTGTTTTAGAAGTGATAAGTAAGTTTTAGAAAATCTCCAAAAGATACCTTGCAAAGCTGAAGGGATGAAATAATTCACTTCATGACCAAGAGCAATTCTCAGGAACTCCAAATTCCAATAGTTAAAACATTCCAAACACACTCACTTCAAATGCAATTAAACCTTTCGTTTATAGGAGGGAAAACCATTCATCATACCATGCATTCGGTTGGATTTCACAAACTCTTTGTCTTCTTTGTCAACACTGAAGGGACGCCAGGTAAACTTCTGAATGTTTTCATCAAGATACCTGCTCAGATTCTCATCAAACACTGTGAACAGTAGGTAAAATTCCTTGTCTATTCCTTTCTATAGAAAAGAAAGAAATGAATACATAAAAAGTACAGCTTATAGGAATTCATGGCTCTGATTCACTTTCAAAGTTTACACAAAGTGGGGTAGGGCTGATCAACATTGACAATAGATTCACCAGATCATATTGTAAGTCAGGATCCTGGGTATGACTCTAATGAGTTCACTTGACACTCAGAAAATGTGTCTGTCTCATTTTATCCTCTCCCCTCTCCATGTGACTTCTTGTAAGGAACTATGTCCCTGCTCAGAAACCTTTCTGCACTGTGCCCCCATTGTCAGGGTTATTTTTGTGATTATTAAAATATGGCCTTATAGCACCTGGCCTTATTCTATGACATCCATAGAATAGAGATCAATGGAGATGCAAACATCTCTTTCTATGCTCATCTTTCCACTTGCCTATAGAAACTGACACATAGTAGGTCTTTTTTTGTTTGTTTTGTTTTGTTTTGGTCCTGGGGATTGAATCCAAGGCTACACCCCCAGTCCTCTTTACTTTTTATTTGAGACAGGGTCTCACTAGGTTGCTTAGGGCCTTGCTACATTGATGAGGTTGGCTTAAAATTTGTGGTTCTGCTGCCCCAGCCTCCCATGTTGCTGAGGTTATGTTTTTAAGCTGTTTCACCATATCTGGCTATGTTTCTTAAGTATTTCTTGCATATAACTTTCTGTCTGGCCAAATGGATTTCTCTCTCAACCAAATTCTAGGTATGGAGTGTTTCAGATTACTTTTTTCCCATGAATCTTGTATAAGTGGTCTCACCATAATTAGTATTTGACTTGGGTAACAACTTCCACAAACTGTAAGGTATTTCTAGCCAACCTCAAAGTTACCATTGAATGTATACAATAGGGAAAATGTCAGAGTTACCTTACAAATATTTTATGGCACTTAAACTCATTGACTCAAGTATTTAACTGGTAGGAAGAAAGTTGATGTCCTGGGAAAAGGACAATTATATGCTCTAAGTCCTGCATTCTGCCAACTTTCACTACTTTCTAGGTGTATTTCCTGTAATATCACTCAGTGTCTCTGAGCCTCAGGTTGTTCAGTTATAAAATGTGAATAATCATTCTGCTTTACCTTATATTCTTGTTGAGGTGTAGCTGCCTGACGTACAGCCACAATACCGCGGGAGGAGATTCGGTGTCAGGAATCTATTATTCTTAGTCTCTTTCTTTATCTCTTCTTCTCTTCTTAGCTAAACTCTTTTCCTTTCTTAGTCTTATTTCTTTCTTAGTCTCTGTCTCATTTCTTTCTTAGTCCCTGTAGCTCTCATTTCTTTCTTAGTCTCTGTCTCATTTTTTTCTTAGTCTCTGTAGCTCTCATTTCTTTCTTAGTCTCTGTCTCATTTCTTTCTTAGTTTCTGTAGCTAAACTCTTTTCCTTATACTCTTGACTCTTATTTCTTCTTCTGACTACATTCTGGCCGCTCTGACTCTTTTCTTCTTCTCCAACCCGAACTCTTCTTCCGACAGACTGAGCGACTGAACGACTGACTGAATGAATGCTGCTTCTGACTGCTTTCACCCGGTTATATACCTTTAGCTTTGCGGGTGCGTCACGTGCTTTACAGGTGCGTCACGTGCATTTACAGGTGCGTCACGTGCATACTTAATGTATGATTATTATCAGGTGGAACTTATGGCTTCCAGCTAACCGCAATAGCCATCTCCCTGATTGGGGCTGTTCATTGAGGTACAATATGAAGACTCAGGTTATTATACATGCAATAGACATTTCCAGGGTCATTCCTTCATTCAGAGAAATGAAAATCTGAGATGGAGCAAGATTCTTTGTGTCCCCTAAATCTAGAAATTCCTTTGAGCCCAGAAGTAATTCCATACAATGCCCAATATTATAAAACATACTATTTAAATAAAATGCCTTGCAATTTATGAATGGTGATGTAATTGGTGAAGTAGATGTTGAAATGACCAGATTTTCCTCTTTTCATAATGTGTTTAATAGCATGTAGATGTAGCTTGAAGTGCTATGGTTTACCCCACTACTCAGTGAGACCATCCAAGTCTCTAAGTTGGGACTCACGACAAGTTATCTACAATTCTTTTTGTTCTTTCAGCCACAGTAACTTCTAGTCTCTAGCAGGGAATTACATTGTTTTCAGTATTGCCTGCACACTGGATGCTCAAAAGATCACAGGAGGTGGCCAGTGTGGGAAACCTTGTCCACAAAGAAGGATCTCAGCTGTATTCCATGTATATCTCTGAAGATTCCAGAATTGAAGCAAGACACAGAGTGTAAGGTCCACAGGCATAGTGCTAGCTTCCTGGGTGGGCACTGGCAACTTTGGATATTTAGAAATTAAATGTACAAAAAATAAAATAAACCCTCATTATGTAGACATGAATTTTAAGAGAAATTTTTTTTACAGCTGACCCTTCATCACTATCTGAAATCTGGCCATACCACTGATCCTTCCCACATGACCCTGAAAACCTGGGGACATTTGATGGCCTACCTGTGTCCCATCGGCATTGAGAACACCCTTTTTACAGACTAGCAAGGGCCCCACAAGGCCAGAGCTGGTGTCCTTGATTGGTTCAACTGCTGAGAAGTATAGATAGGTCAGGCAGGGGGGGTCATCGACTGTTGGGCTTACGCTTTCCGGCACCGTCCACCTGTATGTAAAGGTTTCTCCTGGCTTAACATGCGCCCCTGGTTTCAGAAATCCTGAGGATACAAATCAAACAGTTACTGGAAGGAACAGCCAAGAACATTAAATTTGTCAGATGGGGCATCTCTTATTGATGATCACATATTTCTCAGGACAATTGTTTTCTCTACCAGGAGAGACCACTGTCATCCGCTACTATTTAATGAGACAGAAGCTTAAATCCAAAAATTATCATCTTTGTAGACTGTATTCTATTTTGTATTCAAATACCAAGTTTAGCAAATACTAAAAGAGTGATAAGCTGGGTGGGCACGGGGGGGGGGGGGGGGGGGGAAGGGGCGGTGGGGGCAGTGGAGCAGGATGTGCGGGGTCTGCATCCTGCAGCCGCTGTGTCCGCACACCCAGGGCCACTCCGCATAAGGTGGAGGGGCTCCTCTCCCTCCAGGGCTAGCGCGAGTATTCCAGCAAACTCCTCCAGAAGTTGTCAGGCAGCTCCAAGCTGTGCCAGGGGCTGGCCCCAAAGACGGAGGGAGCCTTGGGGAGGGGTGTGAAACCGGGCCCTTTGGAGGTAACTGGCTTTGGTGTCTCCCCAGGGCCCTCCTCCTTAGACACTTGGCTAAGAATAAACTTAAAAAGCGAGCTGGAAGCGTCCACTGGCCTTCCACCAGCATGGCAGCATCCTCCCAGTACCGCCAGCTGCTGAGCGACTGCAAGCCACCATCGCTGGGCTACACCCAGGGAACTGGGAACAGCCAGGTGCCCCAGAGCAAGTATGCGGAGCTGCTGGCCGTCACTGAAGAGCTAGGGAAGATCAGACCCACTATGCAGGGAGCAAGAGCGCCATGGAGAGACTAAAACGAGGTGCCGGAGTGCTTGGCTGAAACGGAAGGAAACGCCAGGTCCTAGCCTCCTCGCCAGCTTGGGGGTTCCTGGCTCTACAGCTCATCTCCCCCATTCAGATGAAACACTTTGTTTCCAAAATGGTAACAGTTTAGTTTTTTCCCCCCCAAGGTTCACAGTCTCAAAATATTGGGGAAAGATATGGATGTTAATTAGGATTTGCATTTTAAGTAGTTAGGAATAACCCAGGTTTTGTTTTTTATTTATTTATTTTTTTAAAGATGCATGTGAAGTTATTTTACAGCAAACTATTGTTTGGCTCCAAGATACCAGTGTCTCCCTTTACTCTTTTGAATACTTTATGTCATCCAAATTGTTCTTTGTTCCTTTTCATAAGCTCATTTGATCCCAAGGACTTTGTTTTAATGCATGCTGACCGCCTGCTTCACTTAGCTGGTCCCATGTGCCATACAGTCTACTTAATGGCTCTTCATTTTTGCTTAAGCATTTGCATGACTCTTAGTGCTTTGAAGTCAATTTTAAGAGTGCACAAGTTATAAATACAGAAGAAAGAGCAACCTACCAAATCTAACAAGGACCTCAAAATTTTTCATACTAAGATTGTATGTAGATTTCAGTTCTCTGTTTACCATAAGTTGATCAAAACATCTGGAAGAAAATGACTAAAACTGTTTGCATATTTGTATGTATTTATTACTTGGTATAATAAAGATTATTTTCATTTAAAAAATTAAAAAATAAAAGAGTGATAATAGGCTATTCAACAATTAAATGCAAATCCATAAAATATCATGAGTGTCTTCTATGTAAAATATACTTGGTACTATAGAAGATACCCAAAAAAAGGTTAAGCAAGAGAACTATCTTCAAAGAGTTTAAAATCTGGGAGATTGAACTAGGAAATAACCCAAATAACTACAAGATAGAGGAAGTAAGTGAATGTTCAAGTCTAAGTTGGATAAATGGCAAATCCAGCATTCATACTAAGGTCTGATTCCAAAGCCTGTGCATTTGATTCTCACATTCTATTGCCAAAAAGCACAGCAAATCTCTTCTGCTAGACAAGGCCACAGACTCATTTTTCATCTCATCCTGTGCTGTTCAAATAGGTGTCCAGTATGTTTGCTGAGTTAAAAAATGGAAAATAAAAACATTTTGGTTGTCCCTGGTGTTCCGTCTGTATCCACACAAAGTCCTTCTGAACATTTTGACCAAGGAAGAGAGTGCAGGAACAGGAAATACTGCTGAGGCAGGAGAGGATGAGAATGGGTCTGGGGAGAGGGAATTCTCCCTTCATTTCTTCCTTCTCCATCCCCTCTCCATCACCACAAAGTCTGCTCGCAACTGGGCCTGGCCTCACACTCAGGCATGAGGAAATATCCCAGGCAGCCGTGATGTCTGGTGCAGTGAGGGGACAGCTATGGAGAAATCAGGAAATCCCCAAGAGTGCAAGGACAGTTCCTGCAGACAAAGGAAAAAGCCGCCCCTCCTATGTGAAGAGAGCCTGTGTTGCCTGCTCTCCAAGGGAGGGAGGCCATGTGTGATGGTCAACATACCATGATGCTGATTTTAAATAAAGATTTGCTGGTAGAGCAAAGCTCTGAGATTTTGATGTTAACAAAACATTGGAAATCAGACTTTCCCCTCAGCTTTTGTCAGCAGAATCCCATGCAACAGGTAACAGGAACACTCTCCATCTTGGAAAAAGGAAAGTGATTGTGAAAGCAGCTCACTTTGGATTTACTGCATTATTTGGGGGAAAGGAAAGAATTTAACATTTCCTAAGAACCTACTGTGTGCTATACCCTGTGCTCCATTCTCTCCATTCCCTTCCAAAGCCCTATGAGGTAAGTGCTATTATTTACATTTGATAGATGGGATGAATACAATTCAGAAAGTTTCAATAATTGTCCACATTCTCAGGACTGGTAAGGGGAGGGAGAAGGATCTGGACCAGGTCTGCCTAGCTCCTGGTCCTTTGTTCACTTGTTTTGTTTATTTCCTAAGCCCAGGCTGAGACTTACCATCTACATTTGGGCCTGCATCAGATGCTTTGTCATAGAGCACCCCATGGGGTAAAATGCTGTAGACCTTGTCAGCTTTGTTAGCAAAGGTCACGAGCAGGGTATCACCCACCTCCGCTTTGATGACTGGGCCTGGGAAATATCAAGAGGAAGAAAAAGAAGAGGAGAAGAAGGGATAGAAATAAGTGAATAGGAGGAGGAGGGTCATTCTGTGTGGGTGTATACTCCCAGCTGAAACATCTCCCACTTCAAAACATGAGGATGGTTTTACTGTACCAAGAATTCCAAGATGGGCTTCTGTCCCAGAGGGTCTCTTTCTCTGTTTAAAAGTTGCATCAGTATATTCTGTATATTGAACCTTCCAATATTTTCCTCCTATTCTGTTTTCCCCTTGTGTGAAGTAGGGTGCAGAATTACTGTGGAAAGACATAGGAACCTGGATGAGGTTCTCAGCACATCCACCAAAGACCTTAATTATGGACCTTCACGTTATTATCCATCCCACTCACCCACCCATCTCCCCAGAAAAAAGAAAAAATGGCACAAGTTACAACAAAATTCCTAGGAAGACCTGACCAGCTTTAAAAGTCTTCAGAAGCCGCATGGTGCTCATGCTCATTTCTCTCTTAGTCATTACACTTTCTTCCCCAGAGGTCCAGCAGTAAAGGAAATTATGGTAAACTCCTTACCAATATTGGAGTCCCAAATGGTGTCCTACAAAGTAATAAAGAGCTAACTGGGTTCTTTGCAGAATAGCATTCCTCTACCTCTTGCTGTTACAATATGAATAGTCTCTGCATATTGTAAGCTCTTTGAGAGCTGGCATGATTAAGGAATGGGAAGTCTAGTTAATCCAATCAGTTAGTTAATGGAGGATTATCTTAGAAACTATATACATAAAATAACACATTTTGAAGTTGTGAAATATAATAACATAACCTCTGACTAATACTACATCTCTACTATCTTATTTCCATCAATGGTAATATAATTCTTGCAGTCACATAAATTGCTTTCCTTTTCACTTTTTTCCCCCTGCCTCATCCCCTTATCTCATGCATTCTTATTTTGTAAAAATTTTATAGCCTTTCTTCTGAACACTCTTTTTGCTTCTCTTCTTTGCCTTTCTTCCCAGTTCATGACCCCATCATCTTGGGTCTGGAAGGTGATATGAACCTCCTAACTGCGCATTCTGTATCCTCTATCTTACACTGGCTCATTCATATTTTTCTCAGCATACACACTCCTGAAACATTAATTTCCAAAATGGTAATTTTCAATGTCATATATCTGCCCCCAAATCTTCAATTGCTGTCAGTTGCCAATCAAATAATGTTCAAAAGTATTAAAGGGCCTCTGCAATTTATATCCAGATCATTCCAATTCTCTCCCTAATGCTCTAGGCAAATGTTCATTCCCCTATCCACTTGTTATTCCAATGTATTCCTCTCTCTTGCACAGTAGGTGCTTTGCATTTATGCTTGCATCTAAAATTCCTCTGTCTTCACTATTAAATTAATTCTGTGACTCTTGAAGATTTTGCTTAAATCCCACTTCTTCTGTGAAGTGTTCTCTGTCTATCTTTGTTCTTTCTGAACACCCAAAGAACTCACTCTTATTTGTAACTTACAAATTATTTCTCTTGCCCTGTGCACACAGCTACTTCCTCCACATAAAGTGAGAACACTATCCTACACATCTTTGCATCCTGCATGCCATCTAGTACATTGAGCTTTCATCTATCACATAAAATATCGACTGAATATAATCTAATTTTTCATATTTTGGAAAGTATGCCAGGATTCTAGAAGGGTGTTAAACACAATTTTAATGCTAATTTTCATTATTCTGTTTGGATAAATACTGGCCAGTAGAGAATGTTAACATTAAAGAGTTTTTCATATATGGTTCCCATAAATTCTTTAGGCAAGGTGCAAGTGCACTCAGTTTGATGGAAGAATGTATGTACATATGTATGAATGAATGAAATATGCAATTTAAAAACACAGGGTATTTTCTCATTGATCACAAAGAAAATTTCTTAAATATTCCCTCAAGTGAAAAAATATATCATAGGGTAATAGCAATCATTCTTAATATCACATTGCACATTTTTAATGCTTTCACAGACATCATTTCATATGATTCTGTAAGTCACAGAGTCCACATTGTCTTAATAAATTTCCAGATTCATTTTGAAAAATAGTATGTGCTATGGGTGTCCAGAGAACAAGCAATTAATTATGAGTTAGGAGTCAGGAAAGGCTTCACTTAAGTGGAAACATTAGAGTTAGGCTTTAAGGAAAAATGGCATTTTACTGGACAGGGAGGAAAAGGGCATTCATAGCCTACAGTGGGGGGAATAATTTATAGTAGGTCACCCTAAAGCAAAGAGCTCAACTTAAAAAAAAATAAAAAAGGAAAGGAAAAAGAAAGCAGGAAGTGGAGAGCTCATCTCCACTGAACAAAAGTCTTGTATTATTCCCTCTTCAAGACTGGCCTGATCCATGTGTGGAAAGACTTTATTCATTCTGTCAGTTCAGTAGTTCTTGTGGCATGTAGCACTGTCATTCACACATGGGAGCTACTCAAGAAATGTTTGATGAATGAATTTCATACTCTAAGTTAGCCAGCCTTTCACAAAGCACCAAATCCTCCACCCGTTCTTAGCAGTATTCATATAAGAACTGCTTCAGCAGTGACATCGTGCCATCTCTGCTATACGTCATTACAGCAGTGCTTGGAATACAAATGAGATCACAGGGAGAACCTAGCACATGCCTCTATGAAGAGGAGCTTAGAAACACCATAAAAGAGTGCTTACCTGCCAGAGGCATTTAGTTGGAGACCACTGAATTTATCATAGCCTAGAGGACCGTAATTCCAAAGAACTTTTTCTGCTGCTATAAAGTAGAGCCTCTGTTGACCCTTCATCTTGGAGTGAGAAACACCACTTTTGCAGTTACCAACGTTGTATTGTCCCAGCATACCAGCTGCAGAACAGAGGGGAACCACAGTAAGGCACAGATGAAATTATACAGTAAGAGAATGATAGATTTGATTTCAGGAACATTAAGAATTTTATAGGGAAAATTGGACTATAAACAAAGTTTAAAACAAAGGATAAATGATAAGGAGGAAAATATCTGTAATATATATGATAAAGATTAATATGTAAACCACTTTTAAAATAAATAAGAAAAAAGTAAATCTCTAATAGAAAGTAAGCAAAAAGGGCTTCAATGGATTATTCATTAAAGAAATAATATCAGCAATAAATCAATGAAAAAAAATAGCTTAACCTTAATAGCAATCAAATATCACCATTGTTCATGGTAAAGATTAGAAAGACAAATAATTCTAATAATTCATGGTGTTGACAGATGAGTAGAGGCAAAGTCTGCTAACACATTGGGTGGAACAGTAACAATTTTTAAAAAGGGAAGTCAGCAATATAGCTTTTTTTTAAAAAAAAATCAAACTCTGAGGAAGGAATTCCAAATCTGGATGCTTTCCTAAGGAAATATTTAGACAAAATTGTAAACATACATGCAAATTGTTTATAATAGAAAAAAATGGAGAAAAATACAAGTGTTGAGCAATAAAGTGTTGGTTAAGTATATTGCAATCACCTCTTTATGGACACTGGAACTATTAGCAGTTATGAAGTAGCTCTGTGTTCATTGACATGGAAGTATTGTTATGATATATTAGTAAGTGGGAAAAGTAAGCTATAGAGCAGTACCAACAGACTAATTTTATTTTCTAAATGACCTGTGTATTTATATATAAAGGTGTGGAAAATAGTGCAGGGACAAATTTATCAATATTGCTATGTAGGATTACTGATTTTCAAAATTGAGTGGTATTTATTTTCTAATTTTTTTGGGAGGGGGGTACTGGGGATTGAACTTGGGCACTCAGCCACTGAGCCACATCCCCAGCCCTATTTTGTATTTTATTTAAAGACAGGGTCTCATGAGCTGCTTAGTGCCTGCCTCACTTTTGCTGAGGCTGGCTTTGAAATTGCTATCCTCCTACCTCAGCTTTCTGAGCCCTGGGATTACAGGCATGTGCCACTGTACCTGGTTTATTTTCTAATTTTTTTTACAACAATCGTTTTCTGAAGGTATGGACAACTTAGGAAATATTGTATATCATAAATACCAGCTTATGTCCACAACTACTGGCCAAATTTAGCAATCTCACAAGTCTCTATTTTCATCCACTATTTTCTTGATGTTAAATCTAGATTTGGAATTCCTAGGTCAGAGAGTTCCTTCCCAGATTTAGCAGCATAGAATGCTTTCAGAATAGAAACCTTGTCCTATTCATCCTTGTCTTCCCAGACCAGTATCTGGTACACATCTACTGATTACCTCTTGAGTTGAATTTCATTGGAATAACCCAGCTGACTAATGCTAAGATTAGTTGCATACAGTTGACAGGAAAAAGAATGTGCTATCAAAGCAGACTTGAACAGTTGGATCTCTGTACCTATTAGTGACTGTCTGTAGTTAGTAGTATACAAATTTAATCAGACATTACTTCTGTGCCAACACATGTTTTTCTCTTCTGATTTTTACCATCTAGGCCAGACCCTTTGT
The DNA here is from genome assembly GCA_025594165.1 of Tamias sibiricus. Lineage (NCBI taxonomy): Eukaryota > Metazoa > Chordata > Mammalia > Rodentia > Sciuridae > Tamias > Tamias sibiricus. Next base: position 88,797,795 of record CM046657.1, on the reverse strand, counting down.
GTCATAACTCCAATGCTGTTGGTGCTTCTTACTTAGCTTTTAGTGGCCTAACTTTGCACATAGAATCCTTTCTGCACACATACATCATATTAACCTTCCCAAACTGCTGCAATGATCACAGTATGTTGCCTAGTGTGCCTGAGGATCTAGGAGGATCAAAATTGCCTTTCCAGACACAATGCCACCTCCTTCACCTGGCCAATCAATTCCCTTCCCACTAGGGCCCAATCTGTCTCCCTAGGCTTCTCACTCATGGTTCTCTATCTAGTGTGGACCTTATGGTCCAGCTAACTAAGGACCTCTTCTATGTTGTCCCAATGAACCAGGACCAAGTCTTTCAACAGGCATTTAATCAACAAATGATTTTCATCTACCTATGGTGGGCCATGGAGAACACCCTGTGTCAATGTCTCTTTTTAGGAAGAATGTGCTAATAGAGTAGCCTGGAGATGAGGTGAACTGATACAATTACTTAAAATAATTGTTCTAAAGGAAATTCAAGAATTATTAGATGGGGAATTTGTCCTGATTATCTAGAAAGAACTTTCCAGGGTTAAAAAAAATGTTATTCTATTCACTGTCACTGAAAGAGAACATGTGCTCTTCTCAGTTCATGTTTCTTCTACCTGGAAGAGTTTTCTTTTCTTGCTCATCTATTCAGTTCCTACCCACATTTCAAGGCTTGGCTCTTCAGGAAGCCCCTTGATTGTTCCAAAGTAGTGACTATAGCACCCAAAGAGTGTTGTCTCATTATGCTTCACATTTTACTCATTTCATAAATATCCAACCATGTCTAACTACTAGCAGGTTCCTTGAAGGTCTGATCATTTTTTCCATCATTGCCTTCACCCTGTTATTAGGGAGGTGATTAAAATATCTGTTGACAGGATGCCAACTCAACACACGTTGTATTTTCCTATGTTTAATATTTAAGTAGACACAATACTATAGAAATCTACATAATATCAAGCCTAGACAGGCACAAGTGTCTGTGTGGTTCCACTGCACCATCCTAAGCATCTCCACACAGGTCTTCGTCCTTGTTACCTTGTAGGTGATCGCTGACTTGGCAGGTTATCATCCATTTCCCAGGGTTCTTGACTATCATTTCTGTTGTAAGGAAGGTGGCTGGGAACAGGTTGACAGTATCAGTCCGATGCCCTCTGCTGATGAAGGTGTTTCCATAAAAGTAGATAGAATGGATGTCTATTTCATTCCCCATTCCAAATAGGTGCCAGGACACGGATTCCCAACGCACATTTCTGGCTCAGGGAAGTTTCCAAAGAGGTATCCATTGAGGGCTGCAAACAGAAACACACTAGTGGAAGAGACTCCCCTGCAGAGGCAAGCGGGACCAGAGATGTTGGTAATATGTACTCTAGCACAGCTGGGACATCAGTGCAGATAATTTCTAATGTTTTCATGCAGAAATCTGAATCTTAAAAAAAAAAAAATGTCCTAGAAAGGAATGAAAATCTTTGTATTGGTCTTTTGTGAGAGAAAAGCATCTCATAAAATGAAAATTAGCATACGTTAAAAATAGCCTTGGAACTTCTGTTTGAGTACAGTCTTATGGTCAGACATAAAGCCAGCACTGCTCACACTTCCCGGATGGCCCAGTCACCACCTAGCCTAATTCTCCATTGGCCTATCTGACATCCACACTGGACTCTACATTCCTTGGAACACGAAACCTGTCTTGATCATCTTATGGCTAATGCATATAGCTGGGTTTTATTTAAAACAGAAAAAGGTGGCACATAGTATTGTTAGGTATAGCTAGCAATGATCTGTGAAATGCACAGCAAGCTCACAAGTGTTCTTTAAAGCGCTCTAAGATCTTCTTTGAGCTACTTTCAAAGTGGCCGAGAAGCAAAGGATGCTAGTTTATTTGTAGAAAACAGAAGCAAAGGAGCTAATTGGAAAATATATCGAAAGAAAAGGATTAATGGGATTAACTCTTGACAGGGTCCATTGAGATTGGTGTGAAGCTAGGAATTATGGTTATGGGTGTCTCCATCTGTCTGAGAAGGAAGATTCCTTTAGTAGCGCAGGTGCACTAAGGTAACTTCTGATCAGCTATGGACCCCAGTGCCCACATTAAGATGGGATTGACTTGTACATAAAGCCCCCCTAAATAGGATGGCCACCACGACAGTTCCAGAGAGGACCAACTAATGTCAAGAATTCCTGTGCTTTGTATAATATCAAGCCAACCTGTGTTGATTATTACTTCTTTATACTAAGATTTGATATCTGAAAGCATGAGTCTTCCAAATTTGTTCTTGATTACAACTATTTTAGATAACCTGAATCCTTTGCCTTTTCCACATAAATTTTAAAATTGGCTCATTGATTTTTTTAATAAAAAGTATACTGGTAAAAAAAAAAAAAAAGAATTCCACTGCACAACGTGAAGGAGGAGTTGAACACCTGATTGGCAAAGAGTACAGAAAGTTGTCCCAGTTCTGGTAAACATCAAACAGTAATAGATTTGGAGACAGCATTGTCTCCTTTGTCTCTGTTAAAAGATTCTCCCTTGAGAGTGCTCTCTGTGTAAGCCTCACTTTTCTTTTACTTTACGTTCATTATAATAAAGTTCTGTTACATGGCGTTTAGTGTCTGACTTTAAATTTTCTTTGGTCAGAACACAAACACTAAGGTTTGGCATTTTAGCTCCCCCACTTTCCTGTGACAGTAATTAATTGACAAAAGCATGCTAAGATGAAAAAGAAAGGAAATTATTAGAGGGAAATGTTTATATTTTGTTACTTTAAAAAGCAGAGAGAAAAGGCAGCTTTTACTAGATGTTACTGGGGCAGAATCTTATCAGTTGAGCTTATACCATTAGTCCAGCACTGAATACTTTTAAAACATCTAAATGACAGCCAGGACTTGACCAGGTGCAGTAAAGAACTTAATTCAGGTCTTAGGAAAAGTCACTGTATCCCTTTTAAATTCAAACTGAGATTTAAAAAAAAAAAAAAAAAAAAAAAAAAACTGTTGTTACTAGATAATAATGACTTAGGCTGCACACTTAATTCTAAGTCATTTTAGTAATTTTAAATAAATTGACCAATAAATCTTGTATTGATTGAACATCTTTCATAGGTTAGGTTTTTTGTTTTGTTTTGTTTTTTAAATATACTTGGTCAAGTCTCCTTGACCAGTCTTGAAGAAAGATTGATTGTTTTCCAACACCTCTTTTACATATAGCTGGTTTTTATTTAAAACATGGTATATATCTGGTTATGTAATTCATTCTTTTGCAGGGGGCATTTTCATTTCAAAAAAATAAACACTATAGAGTATGAGGGATTATTTTAATAACTGAGTCTAAAGCCATCATGATACCTAGTAGTTTCTAGCAATATTTGAGACCTTCACTCCCATTTGTAAAGAATAGGAATAAAGCTGATCATGCAATGATTTGAATTTAGGTCTTTGATAATGTCAATCTTCATTGTTTCTCTGTTTCCCTTCATTTCCTCCTCTCCCTCACTTTCATTCATCCAAAAATATTTTCCAAACACCACTGTATACAAGGGTGCTAAAACAGTCAGCTCTTAACATCGAGCAGTCACTCAGAAAATGGTTACTGGAAGGGGGAAAGAAATCATGTATTGTACAATGGAAACAGAGAACCAACAATCATGTCTCAACCAGCTTTAGAATTAAGCATAGCCAAATTAAACTTTATTTGCTATGAGAATTCTCTCAGGTTCTCCCAGGCAACAATCTGTCACTAATTATCATTTTGACTTTATACAAGTCATTGATGTTCTATTGTGGGGGTATCAGATGATCTTCAGTTCCTTCCCTTTATTTTATGATTTTAGGACTACACTGAGGCTGCCTCTGTTAGGATGATTCTGAGAGACAGGCACACAGAAGTTAGGGATCATTTGCAACAAATGAAGTGAAATGTTTATGTTGAAGATTTCCATTATGCTCATCAGCACTCTCTAGGAAAAGACTGGGAAAAAAAACCACTGGATTCCCACATCTTAAAATGCTTCATTTCACCTGACAAGGTAACTATAGAAATTCACTATTTTGAACAAAGTCTGGTAGACAATGAATGCTTGATAAATATTGCACTTTTAAAGAATGCTTGGGACACATAACAAATTCACAAGTGTGTACTTAAACCCCATGTATAGGAAAGTTCTTAAAATTTAGCAGCCACTCAGAAAATGCTTGTTGGACAAGGCAAGAGGTTGGATTATTATGTGGTAAAGATTTTATTCTCCTTTCTGTCAATCCTCTGGGCTTACTTTAGGCACTGATTCTTTCCTGAGTTTAACATGGATTCTCCATTGTCTCTTCCATACCCTTGTCCATTCTTCATACCCAAATTAGTTCATATCTATTGCCTTGTCCTCCCTCAGATTGTGCAGGCTCTGACACGTATCATGTCCCATATCACTGCCATCACTTAGTGATACATCTTGCAAAGCCAGGTTTGGCATTTCCATGCATCTTGCCTCCTGTATAGTACCTTACAACACAAGAGGCTCTGACATGTGTTTGAGGAAACAAGATACTCACCGTGCATTTTGTTGCTCCTCTGGAAAACAGCATCATCTTTGTCCACTGAACTGGGTTCAGTGCAGAAGTGCTGGATGTTTTCATCAAGGTACCAGCTTTGGTTCTCATCCACGAGAGTAAACATTATAACAAACTCTCGGTCCACATCAGTCCTCATCCCTGAGTACCTGTTCAGAATACCTGTTGGGTACATTCAAGTGAGTAGAGAAAAGAGTTCAAGGTGAACAAAATCAAAGTGAGCTTTCCTTTCTGACAGTGGTGTCAGGTAGGTCCGAAGCTTGCCAAAGACCTAAATACCCAAGGATATCCCTCAATATAAAGTAACATAAGACTTTGATGGAAATGATAGAACCATAAAAGAGAAAATTCATACAACAGAAATCTTCACAGTTATGGTCTTGGAAACCTGGTTATCTCTCAAGAAGGTAGACTTTATTTTGTGGTACTGGGGATTAAACCCAGGAATGCTCTACCATTGGGCTACATCCCAAGCCCTTTTAATTTTCTTTTTTGAGATAGGGTCTCACTGAACCACCCAGGCTAGGCTCAAACTTGCAGTCCTCCTGCCTCAGCCTCCCAAGTAGATAGGACTCCAGGCATGTGCCAGCAGGCCCAGCTCATTTTTCTATTTTTAAACAAAATCATCTGCTTCAGAATGCTGTGCTGAGTCTTAGAATCTGAAGTACTGCCCTTTGCTACAGTGTCAGATTGATTTTCTGTGTTAGAATAATTGTCTAAGTCTTAAAGGAAGTTCAGAAGAAGCACATTCTGTGTAAGCAAGGAAGGAAAAGTGAACCAAGGCCTGAATCTTGTTCACACTTTGAACAACCAGGTAGGCACAGGCTCCTGGGTTTGGGGCATCCTCACCTTCCTTACACACCAGTAGGGGGCCAATCAGCCCAGAGCAAATGTCCTTAGGGGCGTCAATGTGTGAATGGTACACCCAGGTTAGGCAGTTGGCATCTGCAGAAGTAGGTGCATATTCTTCTCTCACTGGCCAGACATAGGTGTAGTTTTTGCCGGGTGGAACCATGTCATCATCCTTGTTCCTTCCAGATGTTCCATCTGGGTATAAGGCTCCTTCCAAGGAAAGATAAAGCATAGTTAGAACACTGAGCTCCCTTGCTGTAGTAGAGAGGACCAGAGCTTTGGAACCAAACATAACCAAATTAACAAGTATTTCAATGGGACGCAAGGCAATTTACTTCAATTTTCAATGCCTCTGTTGTCCATCAGTGAAACTGAAATATTAGTATCTCACCACAGTAAAGAAAACTAAATAATGTAATGTGTATACAGTGCTTTGCCCAGAAATACGAACTTAGTAAATGTTCATAACAAAGATTTCCTGCTAGGCCTACTGCTCCAGTCAGAAAGATTTCCATCTACCTTACTTGGAATTTACTAAAGACGGGAAGGAGAAGTAGCCAAAGGAAGAAATAATGAACACTTCTTAAGGACTTATTTTACATTCTACACCTGTGTAGGTCTCACAAGAGATAGAAAGCAAGGATATGATCTCTTTCTGCTTCTAGGGATCTTACAGTTCTGTGGGGCAGACCAAAGAATATGTTATGAACACATGGGACAACTGGAGAATAAAGCATGCTGATGTGTGGAATGTAATTTTGGGTCAAATTATAAAGTACCTCAGAGAAGACCGCAGCAAGGTGGAAGAGATCTGTAACAAGGTGGAGAGCCTTCAGAGAGTGGGTAGGGCAGGTAGGCAGAGAAGTCCATTGCTCTGTCTTAGAAACTAGAATCACACATGATTTTTCTTTTTCCCTTTTTCTTTTGGGCACCAGGGATTGAATTCAGGGATATTCAACCACAGAGCCACATCCCCAGCCCTATTTTTTATTTAGAGACAGGGTCTCACTGAGTTGCTTAGCGCTTCACAGTTGCTGAGGCTGGCTTTGAACTTGTGATCCTCCTGTCTCAGACTCCTGAACCGCTGGGATTACCGGTGTGTGCCACCTCACCTGGCATCATTTTTCAATTAGGAAAGTACACTGCTAAAAATAGTATAAAAACCTCTTGGGTAGAAGGCTGGTGAGCAGTCTGTGCACATTATAATTATCAGAAGCTTCCCTGTGGAGGTGGCATTTTAGGGGCCTCGAAGGACTGGGAGCAACTGGACTGTTACTAAAAAGAAGGTTGAGGGTGAGGGACAGAGAAGGCTACATGCACTTTTGGTCTGTTCACCACTCACTCACTCTTCCAATTCATGCATTCCACACCATGAATTCGGTATAAACCACATGCTAATACACGTACTAGGCTTCAGGAATAAAGTAATATGAGTTAAAGGCATTTTTAAAGAAATATAAATGTACCTGCCTTCAACATGTGAAAAATAAAGATAAAATTAAAAAAAAAAAAAAAGATTCAAATAAGAGAGCAAGCACCATTGTAGCTGAGGCAAGTCCAAGAAAAGATACCCCCCAAAATCTAATGTGATCTGTCAGCGCATTCTACCATGGAAACATAACTTGCTGTTTGGAGAAGGATGCCACAAGAAAACAACAGCCCCTACTATGTGCTGGTTGTAGAGGGTACTCTGTACTATCACATTTACTTTTCAAAGCAACTCGATTTGGTAGGTATTCATATCTACTTTATGGATTAAGTTAACACTGCTACATGTGGATAAGGCACATTCAAATCTATTTGTGTTTGACATCCCATCAAAATTATTGAGAATAGAGTGCACAGACTGTTTTTATTAACTTATTTATTCACTTAACTTTCTTTCACATATTAACTCTCAGTGACTTTTATTCTAAAGAGAATATGAATCATTTTACAAATTAAGTATTGGTAATACTTAGTAATTTTAAATTGTGTTTGAAATTAAGTCAGAACACCTATATTGATAAAGTCAGAAAAAACCTGTACAAACAAAGCAGGAAATAAATTTAATTATTTATAATCCTTCCATATTATAGCTCTAAATTTCTGGTTATATTTAGGTTACATTGTTAGATATGCCTTTAATGTATATTAGGTTAATATAATTAAGTTTCATTATTTCTTCGTTCCTTAAAGGAAACTTACCCATATCTTAAGAGAGAGGAACATTTTGCTAGTACTGATTTGTGGAAGAGTATTTTCAAGAAATCTTATATATACATTATTGAATAATATAATGAATTATGTCTTCAATGTTTTCAAGAATGGCTTCCAAAATATACAAAAACACTCTTTTTCAAATAATTTCTCACATTGTCTCTCAATATGAGGTAAGGGTATAACACTGATTAACATTTTGAAAAGACAATTTTTACTCAAAGTTAAACTAATGTGATTTGCTGCTTTCTAGCTTGATAAATGATCTAACCTGATAGAAGAATAAAACAAAGGAAAAATCCAGCAGACTATCCTCTATCCATTAAATCCTGAAGTAACTTCTTTGCTGGTTTCCATTCATCTCTTGCTTTTTGATCCATTCTCCAATCTATAGCAAGAGTGATCTTTCAAATCTCAAATCCAATTATATTGTTCCCTACTTAGTCATTCCGTGGCTTCCCATCAGTATTGAGATGAAGGTCAAATATGTTTGCCATGGATTTCAAGCTCCATAATGGTCTGACTCAAGCAATTCTGAACTCTCTGGACTAAGTCAGTTTTCTAAAGTGCATTCATACAGAGAGAAGGCAGCTGATGGCCAGTGGTTAAGCTCACAGCCACTGAAATTAGTTAGATTGACTAGAAGCAAACATTATCTCCATGACTTGTTAGTTGTACGATCTGGAAATTCACTTCTTTTCCATGAGTTTTAGCTTATTATCTATAAGACAATGATAATTTTAACACCTACTTCATACAGTTGTTGAGACCATGATACAATACCTATACAGAACTTATCAAAGTACCTAGCATATAGCACCCATTCAATAAATACTGGTCATCATTTATTCCTAGCACTTGCTTAAGTTTTTAGTTATATATGCACTTGTTATACATATACACACATACATGTTACATACAGTATATGTGTGTGTAATTGCTTGAATAATTTCCATTCTCATGTCAAACTATAAATGTTTTAGTCAGCTTTTGCACTGCTATGACCAAAGACCAGACAAGAAAAATTTTAGAGGAAGAAAGGTTTATTTGGGGGCTCACAGTTTCAGAGCTCTCAGTCCATAGATGGCTGACTCCATTCTTTGGGGCCTGATATGAGACAGAACATCATGGCAGAGGTGTGTGATGGAGGAATGTGGCTCAGGATGTGATGATAAGGAAGCAGAGACTCCACTCCACAAGGACAAAATAAATACCCCAAAGGCACACTGCCATCAACCCAGCTCCTCCAGCCACACCCTACCTGCATACAGTTACCACTCAGTTAATCCCTATCAGGGGATTAATGCACTAATTACGTTAAGGCTCTCATAACCCAATCATTTCACCTCTAAACCTTCTTGCATTGTCTCACACATAAGTATCTGGAGGTCACCTAATATCTATCTAAACCATAACAACAAGTTCCATGAAAGCAAGTTCTAGCTTTCCTTTTATCATGACCTATGTCCACAGGATCTACCCCAGTGTCTGGTATAGAGAATGCTCAATGCATATCTGTTGAATAAAATAATAAATAAGTGGCATTATCTTATACTCTCTTTTTCAAAAGTCCTATGAATGAAATGCATGGATTGGAATAATCTGAATTTATTTATGGAGAGGCTGAGGGTAGAGAATTGGGAGAAATTGGATGAGTAGAGGACTTGTCTTGAAACTTCAATTGGGACCATTCATTTTGCTTTGATTGTATGATACAAATCAATACAAACATCAATTTTTCTAGAAATTATTTACAATTTGTTGAATGAACCTGTTTATTACTCTTATTACTGTTAATATTATTGGGAGTTGCTGATGACTATTACTGAAATGAGGACCTAGAGTTCCATCCAAATTCTCAGCGCCACTTTTCAAGATAAAAAACATCATTTGGGATCCAAAATAAAGTATATATGTAGCAAAGTGATTTGGGATGGATGGTTTATTAAGTTGTTCCGAAAGTGATTATCAAAAACAAAGTTTGATAACATTAACAATAAAAGAGAATAAAGCACTATACATTCAGTTAAATAAGTTCTAGAATCTGTGAGCTTTTAAAAATGGTAATTTTCCACCCATGAGATTAGAGAATTTTGAGTGTTAGCAGGGTTTGGGAGGAAACACTGGTTCATAAATGGTGGAAGAGTGCAAAACACAATTTCTTGAAGGACAACTTGTCAATTCCTATCCACCCCCACAAAAAACATATATAAATAGAAGCAGAAATTTTACTCCTAAGAATTTATCCTAAAAACACATTTGAAAATGTTTTGTGAAATATATAAACTGGAAGCATCCCAAATAATTACACATTCATAGAGTGAAATACTGCACAAATGTTAAATGTACTAATATGAGAAAATCTCTAAGTAAAAAGTGAAAAACAGAAAGTACATAGTATTATATATTAAGCCATTATGTATAAATTAATTAAGATATAATCAAACATAGGCATAGGCACATGCAAAAATATGTATATAAATATTTTCATGAAAAAAAATCATAAGCGTATGTTAAAGGTGGTGGCCTTTTGGGTAGTAGATGAGAGACAGGAGATTGGAGATTCCTTTTCTTTGTTTTTTTTTTTTTTTTTTTTTCTTCCTTTTCTTTTTTAAATAAAGAAAAGAATTGTTTAGCTCACAATTGTGGAAGCTAACAATCCAAACAACAAATAATATAGCACTATCTCTAACAAGGGACCCCTTTACTATGCAACATAGTGACAGATGGCACCACAATGACTGGAGTATATGGAGGCAGGGAAAGATCCATGTTAAGACAGGAACACAAACTGTAGGAGAGGGGACAGTCTTGCAGCCTCCTAGGCTCCTCTTCTTAAAGATTCAACCTCCTCTTAACACCATCATGGTGGGGCCCAAGCCTCCCACACATGAAACCATGGGTGACACTCTCAAATCACTCCGTACTACAGCAGCGTGTTACATAATGCAAAATCTATATGATCTTCAAATACACAATAGAAAACTGAAAAAAAAAATTAAACTTGCTTCAGGCCAATTTGAACCAGATCTCTGAGTATGTAAAGATATTCTCTCTTTTTAGGGGAAGGAAAATACAAATACTCAAAATACAAAGATTGTACCTCACAATCTCTGGTTAAAATGACTTTTTAAAATATACCTCTTTGTACTCTCAAGAGTTTTTAACCATCTTTCTATGCAACTTTTTAATTTTTGAAATTTTGAACTAATTAAGAATCAGATTGTGTTCCATATCCCCCTTTATAGTGTCATATATGTTTTAAAAATGATAAAATTTGTTTTAAAATAGAAGAATAGTCCAGATACTTAAATAAATTTTATAAGAAGATCAAGAAAATATATTTAATTCTATCATTAAGTGGAAGATTGTATATAAGAACTGTAGTGCAAGTACTGACATACAGTAGCTGCTCAATCAGCATTAGTTGAGCTCACTCATCCACTTCTAAATTTCATTCTCTACCCCTCCCTGGACAAATATCTTGGAGGCAGAAACTGCATATTTACTCATCTTTGCAGCCCTATTCTTCAGCAGTGTCTGGTTCACAGTAAATACTACGTTGAATTTAGCAGAGACCTCAAGAAACAGAAACGTGTGACTCATAGTTAGGAGAAAAAAAGAATAAGTAGAAACTATCTCTAATTGCCACAAAGGTAGAATATAGCAGATAAAGACTTCAAAACAGCTATTAAAAGCATATACAAACATCTAAAAGGAATTATATTTAAAGAATTAAAGGAAAGTCAGACAAAATGATTCAGTAAATGGTGAATCTCAGTAAGGACACAGAAATTATAAAAAATAAGCATACTAGACTTACAGCATTGAAAAGTACAATAAATGAAATAAAATATTCATTAAGGAGCTTACTAACAAATTCAAAGTGACAAAAGAATCAGTGCCCTTGATGATAGATCAATAGAAATTATCCTACTTTTAATAGAGTAGGGGAAAACTGAAGAAAACAGAGACCTGTGGAGTAACATATGTCCTAAAACATGTAACAGCTGTCCACAGAAAAAGACTACAGCAAAAGGAATGAAAAAAAAAAAAAAAAAACCACAAAGAAATAACGGCCCAAAGTCTCCAAATTTGGTGAAAAACATTAATCTACACATTTATTAAGACCAATGAATCACAATTTGATAAATACAAAGAGATCCAAACATATATACATCATTGTCAAACTGCAGAAATATGACAAAGAGATAATACTGAAACCAGACTCATCACACACAAGGGAGAATCCACACAGTTAATGGCTGATTTGTCATTGGAGCACTGGGGACTGTTCAAAGTACCATGGGAGAGAAATCAGCAGACAATGCTATATCCAGAAATCCATTCCTCAAAAATAAAGACAAAATATAGACATTATAAAAAATCAAACACTGAGTTTGTTGCTAGCGAAATTGCCTCCCAAGGAATATTGAAAAGAAAGCACTTCAGAATAAAAGAAAATGTCATTAGAGAATTCAAAAGAAGAATTAAGAAGCACTAGAAATGGGAAATACGTGAGTTAATATAAAAGATTATATAGTACATTTTCCATTTCTTAACTTCCTTAAAAGTCATAAGATAATACAAAGTATAAAGTACAATATATTTATTATATGTACATAATAAATATATCTCTCTCAGGAGATATATATATATAAAATGCATATCATAAAATTATATCTCTCACAAGAGAGGAAAAGAACTTTATTGAGGCGAAGCTTATATATTTACCAAAATTTAATTGGTAAAAATATGAAATACATTGTGGTAAGTTAAGGTGCATATTACAATTCCCAGACCAACGAATAAGAAAATACTTAATAATACACATCTTTTAAAATTCAGCAGAAGATTATACTCCATGTATGCATAATATACTGTACTTTCATGTATATCTAAAAAGAACAAATAAAAAAACAAAACTCGGCAGAAGAAATAAAATAATATATTCTAAAATGTATTAAACACAAAAGAGGACATTAAAGAAGAACCAGAAGAACAAAATCGACAAAAAAGATACAGGAAACAATTACTACAATGACAAATATAAATCAAACCAATCAATAATTACATTAAATGTGAATGGTCTAAACAGCTCAATTAAAATTTAGAAATTTTCAAACCGAAGGAAAAAATAAGATCTGACTGTATGCTATCTATGTTTGTGTGTTAGATTCAGAGACATGCATAGGTTGAAAATAAAGTAATTCAAATAGGAACAATAAGAGACTATACTGATAAGAAACAAAATATATTTTATTGCAAGAAATATTATTAAATAAAATATAGCTATTTTGTAAAGATGTATCAGGGGGAAAAAAAAAGAATTGTAAATGTATTTACACCTAACAAAACATCTCCAAAATATATGAATCAAAAACTGACACAACCAAAAGGATGAATAGACAACTCAAACATTGCTTTTGTAGATTTCAATACTCCACTCACAATAAGTGATAAAACAACTAGACAGAAAGTCAGCAAGTATACCGAAAACCAAACAATACTATAAACCAACTCTTCCTGACATCTATAGAACATTCTTCCCAACCACTACAGAATATACTCTCTTTACAAGAGCCCACAGAACATTGTCCCAGAAAGATGATATTCCAGGCATAAGATGTCTCAATAAATTTAAAAGCATTGATATCACACAACATGTATATATTGTTTATCTAGGTTAGTGCTGGGGGAGGAAGAAGAGATGAACAAAGTACAGGGGCCAATACAGAGAGCATCTCCCCTGAGCTTCCTCCAGGCTTGGATGGCCAATACAGAGAGCAGGCCATTTGGAGCCTTCTGGTCCCCATTCTCCAAAGTTGCCTGGGATCTCCCTACGTGCTTCTGAGATCTGTCATCAGAGGATCCTTTTACTTTCTCTGCTAAGGCACTCAGAGCAGAAGGTGGGGGACAAGAGTCAGGAAATAGGGTAGTCTGCATGATCATGAGTGAGGCAAGGAAGTAGCCAGGGTGAGGAGGTGGATGGAGGCTTGGAAAATGCCTTGGGGCCTCCCGAGCCAGTTTGAGAAATACTAAAACCTACCTCAATACCCAAGAAGACTTCAGTGCCCTTCCCTTCGGCTAACCCAGGGAGGGCCCTGAGGGGAAAGGGGACTTCCTCTCTCAGCTGGTTCTGAACTCCCACTGGGGGGCTTTTGGACTCGAGACCATGCCTCTAGCCAGCCACTGCTTTCTTTGTAATACAAGTGCCTCAAGCTGGAATAGGCGAGGGGACAGGGTCAGTGTATCTGGCAGGGGCGGAAACCACATCAGTCCAAGAATATAATTAGGACTTCTTATTGAGTACTGGATCCTAAATATATCACACAAAGGGACACAACTACAAATGTATTAAAGTTTTGTTTAGAAGTTAAAAAATATGTTCTTAAATAATAATGAAATTGAATCAGATATCATCTACAGAAAGAAATCTTGGAAATCACCCAAATATTTGGAAAGAAAACAATATATATCTAAATAACCCATGAGTCGAAGAAAAATCAGAAAAGAAATTGTAAAAAATTTGGAACTAAAATAAAATGGAGACAAAACATCAAAATTTATGGGATTCAGGTAAAGCAGTGCTTAAAAAGTAAATTTAGATGTTAAAGCACCTGTTAGAAGAGACTCAAATCAATAACCTCAGCTTTCACCTTAGGAAAGTAGAAAAAGAAGCCAGGTATCATGTGGTGTTCCTGTAATCCCAGCAGCTGAAGAGGCTGAGGCAGAACAATCACAAGTTCTAAATCAACCTCAGCAATTTAGCAAGACCCTGTCTCAAAAGTGAAAGGGGGCTGGGGATGTGGCCCAGTGGTTAAATGCCCCTGGGTTCAATCCCTGATACAAAAAGATAAAAAGAAGAAATAATACAATTCTTTACAAAGTCTTTCAGAAAATAGAAGAAGGAAGACTTCCTAATTCATTATGAGGTGTTACCTTGATATCAAAGGCAGATGAAGACATCACAAGAAGACTACAGTAACAAACACTCCACATGAAGGCAGGCATAAAAATCCTCTACAAAATATGAGCAAATCAAATCCAGCAACATTTTTAAAATATCTTTATATCATGACAAAATTAGATTTATTTCATGATTTTTTTTTTTTTTTTTTTTTTGGTGCCAGGGATTGAACTCAGGAGCACTCAACCACTGGGCCACATCCCCAGACCTTTTTTTTGTATTTTATTAGAGACAGGGTCTCACTGAGTTGCTAAGTGCCTCACCATTGCTGAGGCTGGCTTTGAACTTGAGATCCTAGATCCTAGTACCTCAGCCTCCCAAGTGCTGGGATTACAGGCATGAGCCACCACACCTGGCTTAACCCATGATTTCAAAGAATAAAATCAATGAATAGAATCAAGGAAAAATATTACATGATCAATATCACAGAGGCAGAAAGTCATTTAAAAAAAATCTAGAACTTAAGTTTAAAACTCTCAACAAACTAGGACTAGAAGGCAATTTCCTCAACCTGATAAAAGGTAACCAAGAAAAATCCACAGCTGGTATCATGCTCAATAGGGGAAAAACTAAATGCTTTCTTCTTAAAATTGAGAAAAAGGCAAGAATATCTGCTCTTGTCACAATTATTAAGTAATGTTCCACAGGTACTAGCCTATTAGGGTAAAGAAAAAATTAAAGATATACAGATTGGTAAGGAAAAAGCAAAACTGTCTTTATTCATGATGACCTACATAGAGAAAATCCTAAGGAACCTACTAACATATACTAATAAACAAGTTTAACAAGCTGATATAAGATCAACACACAAAAATGAATTGTATTTTTATACATTAGTAACAAACACTCCACAAATGAAATTAAGAAGATTATTCCATTCATAAGAGAATCAGAAAAAATAAGATACCTTGGAATAAATTTAACAAAAGAAATGTAAATTATGGACACTAAAATATAAAACATTTTTGAGAAATACTAAAGATCCAAATTCCATGTTCATTTCATGGATTGGAAGACTCAATATTGTTGGTATGTCAATTTATTTCTAAAGTGCAGTCAGAAATTTCTCCACAATTGATCAATAAATTCAATGTAATTCACATCAAGATACCAGTTTCTTATTTGGGGGTAAAAATTAATAAGATGATATGAAATGTATATGGAAATACAGAGGGGATAGAAGAGCCCAAAGTTCTAAAAAGAACAGTGATGGAGGATTTGTACTCCTCAACTTGAAAACTTCCTATAAACCCACATTAATCAAGACAGTGTGGCATTAGTGCAAAGATAAACATATAGATCAGTGGGATAGAACTGAGACCCAAAAATAAATCCCTTACACTTATCATTAATTTTTATAGTAATCTAAGATTCATTCATCTTTTATTGCCAAGACCCAGTGTCAGTCTCTAACACCTACTGGGTATTTAATGAAAGACTTATGATTGAATGCAAACCTTTTTTAAAATGTGTATCGGTATTGGTGGTGAGTAAAAGTGAATCTAGAGCCTCTTCATCACATGAGGTAAGGACCTGGCCATTGCTCTGAATTTTGACAATCACCCCTCTAGCAGATCCAGTAAGGTTAAGGGTCAAGGCCTCATAGTGGCCTACTGAGATTTGTACATAGGAAGGGGAGGGCAAAAGAGCAATATGGAGTGGTAGGGAGAGCCCCAGAATGGGAGATAGAGTGGGTGACAGATAGCCTATGTCTGTCACAACTCAGCTCCTAACCAGCTGGAAGAACTTGGTGGAGGCACTTTCCCTCTCTAGGTCTTGAACTTTATGATGCCAACATCATAAATCTGGGAGGTAATGAAGTGTTGAGAGAGCATTTAGTACATGCCAAAACCTAGGCCAGGCACTGGGGACAGTGTCCAACACATCCTAGGATAGTCTCTGCTCCCTGGAAACCTATGGTCTAACGTAGAGACAGATACTAGCAAAGAAGCAAAGGAAATGTTTCCTTTTGCTATGCAAGTTTTGATAAGTGCTATTGGATAAGCCAACAGGCTCCTCAACGTAGTAGAAATGTTCTTGAAACAGGGTAGAGAGAAGGCTTTTTTGGGTAAACAGTGTGTAAGTGTCCTTAATTTAGGGACCCATGGCTGATTTCAGGGACTCTAAGAATCCCTAAAAATTGAGTTCAAAATTTTGTGCATATGCATATTTTCCAATGCAAAGGCTCCAGACTGTCACAGATGCTCATAAGGATCTGTAGCACAGCAATGCTCAAAGTAGCATTATTCACAACAGATAAGAGGTGGAAATGGCTCAGGCATCCACCAAGAGATGAGAAGATGAACAAGATGAAGTATATACATAGGATTCAATACTTCATCCCTTAAAAAAGGAATGAAATTCTGACATGCTGAAGTATAGATGAACCTTGAAAGTAGTATGCTGAGTGAAATAATCCAGACACAAAAGGACAAATATTATATAATTTTACTTATAGGAGGTCCCTAAAAATTCTTGGACAGATGTCTGTAGAAGTTACCAGGGAAGGGGAGGAGAAAATTGAAAGGTTTTGCTTAATGGTTAAAGAGTTTCTGTTTGGGGTAATGAAAAAGTTCTGGAAGTGGACAGTAGTGAATGTTGAACAACACTGTGAAGGTACCAAACTGTACCTGTGAAAACAGTTAAAATGGTAAGTTGTTTCTTATGGGTAGCTTAACCACAACTTTCTAAAGGATCTGTGGCACTGGACTAGTGGATCTTCAGAACACCATCAGCTCTATAAAGGTAGGCTTTCCAGAAACACAGAGTGATGGAGACAAAGTTAAAGATTCAAAGATGTCCTCCATATTAAAAAACAAAAATAACCACAGCTATCTTGACACATGCTTACTTTCCTGCAGCAAAAATAATACTTTAAAAAAATTTTAAAAAGTATCCCTTATATTTACAAAACTTCTTAAAGTGTACCTGGCATAATTTAATATATTCGTATTCAACAACTAAGAACTACCCAGTCCTTACTACAGGTCAATTGTTGGCAAAGGAATAAAGGACAAAGCCATGTTCATTGTCATAGTTCTCTCTTCTTGCTATGTATATCTGGTGGGGTATAAGCAGCCAGACCTGGAGCGGGGAGCAGCCAGGCAAGCTTGGTTGCCCTGAAACATGTGTCAGCATCCAAACTTCTCCTTAATGATAAGGTGGGTAGCATCAGAGTTAATGGTACTGTGCCAACACATTCCCAGAGGCAGTCACCCAGCAGGTGCGGCATCATTCAACCCATTCCACCTGGTTATGAGCAAGACTGCTCCAAGGGGTGCCGCTGTCATTTAGATTTGAAGTGTCTCTCAAATGTTAAAGACGTGTTCCCCAGGGTGGCACTATTTAGAGATGTCCAGTCTCCTCTTTTTCTCTTATCATTTTTTGCTCAGCCACCCAAACCTGTCATGGTGTGCTGCCTTACCATGGCCCCAAAAGCAATAGGCTCAATTGATCATGGACTAAAACTTCAAAATTGTAAGCCAAAATAAACCTTTTCTCTTTGTAAGTTTATTTATCTCATGTATTTGTTATAGTGATATAAAACTAAATAACACAGGTACAAAAATACTTCTGCTATCTAAGAAGTACTTCTATCTCAAAAGTTTAAGAGTATTAAAGAATTTTTTTAATTAGGGAGGAATCCAGAAACTACCCTATCAAAACTCAAGAAGACAGGGCTATTTCACAAAGAAAGGGCCAAGACAACAGCTTAGCTCGGCAGTAGAGATCAGCATGCTGAGACACAACCCCACCGCAAGGTTGCAACTGGTGACAGCAGCTGGCTGCTTTTCTGTCTGCTGTTTAGGTTCAGCTGAGAGGCACAGAAAGAAGAAAGCTGTGTTTCTGGGGGCATAATGGAGCATGTTCCAAGGGAGTCCAGCACCTACCTGCTCTGTGTCAACATAAAGAAGAGCAAGAAGGAAGGAAGGAAGGAAAGAAGGACAAAAGAAGGGGGAACAGATGGATGGAGATAGGGAGAGATGGAGGGAAGAAGAGGAAGACAAATTAATATGTGTAATCATTGTGCTTTTAGAATCCCTTTACCTGTAATGGACAGCTACCTTTCCTCTGAAATGGAAACAAGACTTCTATAATAGAGAACTGGTACTTACCTTCTGAGTCTTTATTGTAGAAAACACCATGTGGATGCAAAGAGTAAGGTCGGGAAGCAAAGTTCTTCAGGTGAATGACAATCACATCGCCCACTTCAGCCCTCAAGATGGGGCCCAGGAACCCAAGCCAGGAGGGCTTGGGGATTTCCGTGGAATAGGTCCCATCTGTAAAGTGTCTATAAACAGCCTTTTTGTAAATATTGCCTATCCTGTTGGGCCCTCTTTCGAGAAACAAGGTTGCAAGTCTAAAAATAAGAAGAAAAATATTATTTTAAAATTAAGATTTAGAGAGAAACACTAAGAGCTTACCTTTAGAGTTTGCATGTCTGACTTCTCACCTGGTGTTCAACATAACCTAACCTGTGTCGAGCTGGTAAGATTATCCATAATTTACCAATGTGAAAACGAGGCTCGATTAAGTGACAAAAGGTACAAATAGAATTCACAACCAAACTAAAATCAAAGAATTCTAAAGTCAATCTACCCATTTGCTCCTTTTCATTCAAAAGGCTTCCCTTCATTTTTTCATTTAACAAACAATTATTGTGCACTTACTGCATTCCCAGCACATTGCTAAGTGCTGTGGAGGGAAACAAAAGAATTTTTAACCTAATAATGGAGAGATTATCTGTGTAAAACAGTGTATGATTAAGTGTTAATTGAGTGATTGATAGATTAATACTATTACAGACTCAACTTTTCTAGAGATGAAATAGTTCAAGGAAGGAAAATATTGCTGTGGGCAGAAGAGATAAGAAAATACTCAATAACAAATGTAGGTATTAAGGAGGTAGGCTTGGTTGACAACAGGGGAAAGTGAGGACACTAAGCAGGGACAGAGGACCAGCAGCATAAAGGCAAACATGCATGTGGCAGTGGGGAAAGGGGCTAGAGGCTGGGCATAGGCCAGAGAAGGGGAGCAGAGGGACATGTGCATGCATGTGAATTCTGGGGATGCTCTGAGAATGAATGTTAATTCCACTGAAGAGCTCAGAATTGACCTCGGAAGCACAGAGGTGTCTCGTGAAATGGGCAACATAATAATTGGGATTTAAGGACCATTCTTATGCCAACAATGTGTAAATTTTAGAGAAGTCAGGCAAAAGGGAGAGCAAAGATGAGGTGCAGAGAGACTATCAGGAGTCTAGAAGAGGGTGGTGCAATAGAAAGAAAGGAATGGCTGTGGAAAAATTAACAGAATTCTAAGACTTTGATGTGTCCAGATGCCCTTCTTGGGTCTCAGGGTGGGAGGAAACTCAGTCCTTGGGGTCTAGCAGCACAAGACAGTAGCAGCACTGGTGACACACTTCAGAGGGACCATGCCAGCTTCTCCTGAGGGTGGTGAACCTCCTTCCCCACTCAGTCTTCATGCTTAGCCTGGAGTTGCAACCCTAGAAGTGCCAGCTTCTGATTGAGCAAGAGCTCCACTGTACCTCAGTGCAGTCATCCAGGGGTTGCTGTGTCTGCTCTGGGAAAGACAGGCCAAGTCCCCTCTGGGCTACATTCCTGCAAGCATCCATGCATGCATTCCCTCTCAGTCATTCAAGAAACATTGATTATGTTGAACCCAGAACCTAGTACTCAGTACTAGGGATTCAGAGAAAAGAAGCAAAGTCCTTGCCTTGAAGGAGCTCCCATTCTGGAAGAAAGAGTTATAAGTCCACTCCAGAGTAGATGCACAGATCACATTCTGGGCATCTATTCTTGAATGAAAGACAGGTCGGGGAGGTTTCCTAGAGGAAGCAATGCCTAAATGTACTCTCAAAGAACAAAGATGGGTTAAATAAGCAAACAAAGATGGATTAAATAAGCAAAAAAAGATGGAAAAGGCTGAAGTAGTGGGCATCATGGGGTTCTGGAAATGCAGCATTTACACTCCATTCTGTGGTCTAAGAGCACACCTTCCCCGTTCTCATCCTGTGTGTTTGGATGAGCTCCAGCTCCAGCTCCAGTGATGGAGCAGGTGACCCAGTCAAACCCATGAACACTCCATGTTCCCCTAATACCTCAATGTGGGAGCAGGACTTGTGATCCTGACCTGGCCGATCAGTGCCATCATCCCTTCTCTAGCTCACCCTGGACCACACTGATTAGTTCAGGGACAGCACAGAGTGGCTGCTGGTTCCAATCTAAGGGATCTAGAAATTGTGAAGGATCTCCTTATTGCATGCTTGAGGGAGAGGCTCTAGAGCTTGGGGCACCAATTGGCCAGGCCCAAAGGGAGTCTGCCTGAGAGGTGGTTGTTTCTTTAATTGCTTAAATTTGTTTTACTTCTCCTCTCTAATCACCTCCAATTGTTTCCATTATCATGACTTCTTTCTTTATTTTTACCTTTCCCATTTCTTATACCTCCTATCTATTTTACTCACTTCTAAGAATTTAATCATTCATCTAATTCATTTTAAAAAATGTGACAAGTACCTATCAGTGACATCCAACAATTATTTTCTATTTCTCTGTTCTCCCAAACCCTTTCTGATTTATCCCCCCCGCCCTGTTTTTTTCCAGTGAAATCTGTGCCAGCCTTTCCTAAAGGATATGCCCCAGTGTCTTTAAAGGAACAATCAGGCAGTCCACTCTGGACAAGGATGAGCACTTCATGCAGCTCTGATCACTTCAGGTTTGCATTGAGTGTCCAGTGATCCTAGAAGTGGTAGACCAGTGGCATCTAGAAGGCCCTAAAAGATCTGCTGTATGGAATGTCAGCCAGAAACCTGTGCGATGACCCAAGTCTCCCAGAGTGCCCTGCACCAGTTCTTCCCCCACCTCATCTCTCTCAGCACAGGGCACGATACCCTTTGACTCCTCTCTTTCCTCTCTGAGTCAGAATCCTAAGCAGATCCAAGCACTTGCTGTCCCAGGCCCCAGAAGCAGACATTAATAGGTGAAGCTTGGAGCTAGACCCAGACACATTCCCCTTCTGCTCAAAGAGAACCAAGGACAGAGCTCCTCCTGGAGTAGATGTATTTCTTAGACCAAAATATATAAAGTTTATATATCTGTGTGACTGGGTCACCACACTGGGACAAACGTAAAGACACCTGGCCACTCTGGATGGGGACCAGTGGAGCTTTGCCTTGTGCTAGGCTCTGTCTGCTTCTGTCAGCACACAGGAGTCCTCTGAGAACTCTCCCAGCAGATCCCACACACATTTCCCTATTTCAATTCTGGGATGAGCTTGAAAACCATTCTGATGACTTCTAACAAATACACATCAAAGATTCACAGCATGCAAGTTGCTGGAGTAGGTGAGTTCGGACACAAAAACAAACAAGATACAAGCCCTGAATAAGTATGTTTATGATCAAGAGGAAAAGTCAATAATATTTACACCTGAGAGACTGTTAAGAATCATAAGAACAGAATAACATGCTTTGGGAAATTTTGGAGTCAGGAAGAGACAATGGGCACTCCGAGTGGAAGGAACAGCTTGACCAAGGTACCAGGGTGAGGGAATTGGAGTTCAGCAAGGGAATCACAAGAAGCTTTATATGGCCAGAAAACTCGGAGCTGTGGAGAAATCTGAGAGCTGCTTTATGGAATTTAGAAGAAAAAGAAAAAACTATATCTGCAATTAAAGGTCTCTGAAGATTCATGAGCAGTGAAATTTGACTGGATCTGTGTTTGGAAAAGAAAATTTTGGCAGGATCCCAGTCTGGCCTCTCTTCATCACATCTGCCCACATGATTTTTTTTTTTCCCCACCTGCTTTCTGCTTACCAGGTCAAGCCCTTTCCTAATCTTCCACTTCTGCATGCTGAGTCACTACAACTGCAGAGCTGACCAAAGCCCCATCTAACTCCATGCCTGATTTGGGGAATTCTATTATTTGGCAACTGATTCAGCTGAATCTCCCACTCCCAGTGGCCCAGATGTGGTTTCCACTTGCCTGATCTAGCCTGGGTGTTTTTTGGTTTGCTTTGTTCTGTTTTGTTCTTCGTTTGGATTTGCTTTTTAGTTTGGTTTGGTTTCAGCAACTTGGAAAATTTCACTATATTCTTTTACTTCAATGTCATCTGCTCCCAATTCTTCTCCCCTCTTTCTGGGTCCTATCCAAGCAGAGACATTCCTTTGTTGATGGAGTCACACTAGGTCTGACGGTCTTGGTGTTAACTAACAGATTTTTACTTCCAAACCATTAAGATTAAAGCACTATAGGTCTAACAACTAGAGAGAGGTTTTCCGGGCTTTATCTTCATTTCCTTGAAGAAGCATGAGAGACCTGTTGGTACACGAGTGACTCAGACACAAGCACCTAAGCAACTCAGACTCAGGCACCTGAGCAATTCCTATTATGAAGGTCCCAAGCAGTCTCAGATATGAATGATGCCCACCCTGTCCAATTTTTAGGTGGACTTTGAAGATGCTCAAGGTGTCAGATGGCCCAGAATCCATCCGGCAGTAGATAGATCATGGGAAGCCTCCTTGATGGTAGATGAACCATTCAAGCCCATGGTGGAGACGGCACCTGAGTTAAGCTTGTGGAAAGGATTCAGTTTCAAATTAAAGCAGAAAAGTCCTCTTCAGAGCAAGCAGCCCCTGCTTTCCTTTCCAGACTCATCTCCTTCCTCTTTGTCCCAGCTCCCAGGTCCTGTCAACATTCCAGGACTTCCATATTCTTTCTCCCATGCCTCAGCTGTCTTCCTCATTGCCCACCTGCCAAGCAGCCTTCAAGGTCAGTTCAAACTCCCTCTTTTCCTCTTCTCTACACACAGGATGCTCTGTTTATATACTAGCAATGGCACTTGCCAAAATGTGTTAAGGGGGAAAGATATATACATCTCTGGTTTGGAAGCTTGTTGAAGACAAAACTCCTTCAGATGTCTTTTTTATTCCTGATGCTTCACCTAACTTCCTAATTTCCTAAAGCCTAATTTCCTATTCCAATTGCCTGAAAGATTTGGAACTCAATGACTCTGGGATCTTAAAAAAAAAAAAACACATTTTAAAAGCTTTGAATTTGCCCCCAGATTGGCAAGTTAAAGTTGGATCATTTTGCATACTGTATTTGCAGAAAAGCATATATTGCCATGCTTGACTTTGAATATTCTCTAGGCCTACAATAGCAAATAGGTTTTATTTTATGCACCAAATCTGATTGGTTGATAGTGGCTACTTGGAAAAGGAGTCAAAGTTGAGTTCAAGTGTATGGAGACATCTTCTGTGGAGGTGCACTGAGCACACACAACACCCAGCTGCTCCTCTCACCCTATGCAGACAGTCAGGCAGTGCAACACGCCAGGGCCTTAGCAAGTGACTCTCAACACCACTGGGTGACAAAATATCTTAGCACTGGCAGAACACAAACTTTTTCTCACATGGGAATAATCCACCCACGTCGATTTACTTGGCCCCACTGTAACCAATCTACTCCAGGCATTTATCCACTGATGCCTGACTCCAGGGTATAGTTTGAAGCTATCAGAAAAACAATGTGGTGAACATGTCTCAGAACTCCAACATGTGCCCTCATGAGTCTGGCTGTGCTGGACTTGTCTTCCAAAGACTATTCACTTCTTCCCAGGGACCCACTGGCAAGAAGGGCTTACAACCACCTTGCCTCTTTGTAATTTATAAGTGGAAGCTTACTGAATCACAAAATTTAAAAAGAAAAGCATTTAAACAGATCATAGCACAGTTTTAGAGTCAAACTAAAAAAGTTATCATCACTTACTCTCTAACCAGCTAAGTAGTCCAGTGTATAGGAGACCACCTGATATGATCACTGGCCAGTTAAACTCACCAGCACAAAACCCTTTTTAACAAAGCTGGCCTTGGGATCAGAGGCTGGAGAACCTTCAGGAGTCCTCAACTGAGCCAGATGAAAGGGTGAAGCAGCTGGATCTCACATCTAAAGGGCCCTAAAACGTCACTGAGAAGCCAAAAGCATCACAGAGGGGGTGAATAAAATTCACTGGAAATGACTTTGAAGGCAGAGATAATTACAATTTCTAGAACTTTTCCAGAGTGACTATTATGTGGGATAGGAAAGAAGACTTGGATTAGCTGCCTGGTGTGGGGTTTAGGAGGCAGGTGGAGAGACCCAAGTGTTGTGCTTCAGTAATAGCAGGTGGTCACTAAAACCTTTCCCAAGGAGGGTGGGTTGTTCCAATAGACTATAAGGTGGGCTCTTTTTTACTGTATCAAAAGGGAGGTTGAAAGCTGTCACCACCTTCTCCTCTCCACAGTTCTCAGCCTCTCCTCCAAGTAGGAGTTGAAGAAGTATTTTTGCACATATCAGCTGATGAGCCCTGTACCACCTATGTGCTGGAGCACCAGATTATTAACTTGCACAGCTACTCACCCTTGTGAAGTGGCCAGTATGGGAGGGGGTTCCTGGGATGAAGAGGGGAGCTAAGGGCTGAGGCTCCTCATGGAGTTGCCAAGGGTATGTGTGCCTGAAGAAGGTTTGCAACCCAGAGAATCCAAGGCCAGACCTCACAGAGGCTGTGAAACTCTTTCCCCTCCCAGCTTGCTGGGTTCTGCTTCCCAACTGGACAATGAAACAAGACAGGAATCATGTGAAAAAAGACAAAGAATGCTGTGATAGCAAAAGTTTGGAAAGACAGAAGTGGTTTTCAACTGGTGACTAGGTGAATAAATGATGGCATATTCACACCACATAGTCACCAGTACAGCATGATTTGGAAAGAGCAAATTGCAGAATAGCATGCAAAGTATGACCCATTTGTGTGGGTTTTAAGGCAGCATATATATAAGCATATGAAAAGTAAACATCTGAAAAGTGACCAGAGAAGCCATAAAAGTGTAGCCTCTGGGTCACAGGACTAAGGACTCAGGACCAAGGCCACAGTCAGACTGAGGAGGATGAGTTTACTCTTGTTCATCCTATTATACTGTGGGACAGTCACTCTGCACTCACTTTCATAAAAATAAAAAATAAAGCTCACATTTTATTTAAAGAAGGGCCAGGCTGCTTGGCCACTAAGGAACAACTGTTCTTGCATACCGCTAACCTCCAAGACCACAGCTCCTCTACAAAGCGTGTTGTTGGAGTTGATAATCCTCTGCCAGGAGATTGGCCATCTAGCACCAGCTAACTCAGTTGGAGGGAAGAGAATCCCTGCTCAACCTCTTATTTACCAAGTCCCCTCTTTCAAGCTTTGGGCCTTAGCTCTGGGGCCCATCTGTGCACATACTGGGTTCTCCTGGCTGAGCCTACATGGGGTCTTCCCAACAGCAAGAGCTGGCTCTCTTCTGATCTATGATGCAGAGGCTTATATATCCATGTGAAAGAGAATGTAATTAAAAAAAAAAAAAGTCTGGATGCCTGATCCTGGGGCTTTATAATAGAGTCTGCTGTATTTGTCAGTCTCACTTATAACTTAGGATAGTCATGCAACATACGGCCAATGAAATATAAGCAGACACCACTCGATGGCATTTCTCCAGATGTATCTAGCAGAGACACTTTTGGTCCTTTGCTCTTACTCTTATTCATACATGAAATGAAGATATGATGACTAGAGCTCCAGCAGCCATTTCAAGATAATGAGGAAGAGGGTCACACCCTAGGGACAGTCAAGTGGAAAGTCAAAAGGAATCTGGGACCAGGTGATTGCCAGCATTTGGATCTCTTTTGTGTAAGGAAAGGAAGAAAGGAAGAAAAAAAAAAAAAGAAAGAAAGAGAGAGAGAGAAGAAAGGAAGGAAGGAAAGAAGAGAGAGAGAAAGAAACATCTCCAGTATATTTAAACCACTTGTCTTTAGGCTTCTGTTAATTAACTAGTAGATAAGTACAACTCCTGATTGAACAGGTTGTTCAGAAGGAAGAGGAGGAGGAAAACACAAGAGGAAGAAATGAATCATCCTCAAGCTGCCTAATTAGCGCCAGCACAGGAGGAGTTGCCTAGTTTTATGGGTGACACTGAACTACCCAGTAAGGTAGTGACAGAGCAAGTATTAGACTCAGAACAACTGGTGTGCTCGCTGGGCTCAGCCTGATGGATCAAAAGCTATAACATATTTAGCTGGGCGCGGTGGCGCACGCCTGTAATCCCAGCACTTTGGGAGGCTGAGGCAGGAGGATCGCGAGTTCAAAGCCAGCCTCAGCAATGGCGAGGCACTTAGCAACTCAGTGAGACCCTGTCTCTAATAAAATACAAAAAAGGGCTGGGGATGTGGCCCAGTGGTCTAGTGCCGCTGAGTTCAATCCCCGGTACCAAAAAAAAAAAAAAAAAAAAAAAAAAAAAAAAAAAAAAAAGCTATAACATATTTAAAGATTATTTACAGGTCCTCATCATTCCAGCTTCCCTTTGCAGGGAAGACCCTCTGCACTTCTCTGTCTTGTTCTCCTAGCACATGCACAAGCATGCACACACACACGTGAACACACATGCTCAAGCATGTGCACATACACGTGAACACATACACATACTGCCGCCTTTAAACTTCTAAAAAGTCCTGACCCCACTCCTGTCTGAGACTTTTCTCCATCACGTCTAGATATTACCATGACTTGTCTGGCAAAGCCACCCAAACAAGAGGCGAAATGGAGCATCCGAGGGAGGTGAAGTGCTCACTGACTTCCCACAGCATTTATTATACATGCTGCATATTTTATCTCTGAGTTAAACATCGACTTGTTTTGCACATTCCTGGAGATGTGTCAATCTTATTGCCCCAACAGCCAGTGGTTGCCCCAAGAGGGGACTAGGTTTTCTAAACTGGTTTTCCCTAAAAGTCCACCCAAATGCCACCTGCATCAGAATCATTAGGGATATTTGCCAAATGTTTAGGTTCCTAGGCTCCATTTCAGGGCCAATGAATCAGATTTCCTGGTGGCAAGACCTAGCATCTGTATTTTTTCTAAGCTCACAAGTGATTCTTACAGTAGAGCTGTCCAGGGCTTGTTGGTTCTGATCCTTCTTTCTTCCCAGCAGAAGGAGAATGCAAATACACTGCCCTTGCAGTTAGTTGGAGCTTCAAGGTTCCCTGCAGATGGGCTGGGGTGGAAGTACGTCAGGGCCTTTAACTGTCACTGCAAGACCCTCTGTGCCTCTGCTGCAACGAAAACCTCCTGTTAAGATGGTGAAGCCTCAGGACCAAAGCTGCCAGGACTTCTGGGTTCCTGGGACAGAGAGTTCCTTCTATGAATTCCAGTGGGAAGAAATAAACCTTTCTGATGCTGAGCCCCTGAGATTTGGGGGTTGTTTGTTGCTCCTAAGTAACCTGATCTATCCTAATTAACAGGATTCTGGTGTTTACCCAAGTTAGGAGATCACATTTCTAGAGTACTTAGCACAAAACAAAGGACACTGATGCAAAAAACTGTTGAAATTGAAAAAGAAAGTGGGGGGTCAACTATGTACATATATAATTATACCACAGTGAATCTCACCATCATGTACATCCAAAGTCACTAATAAAAAAAACAACCAAAAAAAAAAAAACTATATAAAAGCAGAAGATAGTAGAATAAAGAAAAGGGAACGGGGAGGATGGAGGAGAGGGAAAGGGGAAGTGCTGGGGACTGAATTAGAACAAATTATATTCCATGCTTTTACAATTATGTCCAAATTAATCCTAATGCTGTATATAACTGAAAAGAACCAATAAAAAATAAAAATAATACAAAATTAAAAAGTGGGAAGCCAAAAGAAAGAGAAAGCAGTGTTTTAGTGTCTATACAAGCAAACTACCTCTAAGAACACATGGTGCATTTGAAATAGTAGGTGAGAAGCCCCAGCTTCTAGAAGATGCAAACATTGCCCAAGAAACAGAGCAGAGGGGTCACTTCAAAAGAGCTATTCATAAGAAGCAACCTCCAATTCACTTAGAGAGCACACTTAGAATACCTGCCCTGGTGAACTTTGTTACCCAGTAGCCACAAGAGGCCCCACCATGAAGCACTGAATAATCACTACTCCTCAGGAACATCCCGAACGATCAGTCTCACATACTCAAGCCAAGGGGGTGTCTATTTCCTGCTGGGAAGGAATTCACTGGAGTGGGGAAGTTTCCCACTAGCAACAGCCTGAACAACAGGTGGGGATTTACCACCACACTGACACCACCAAGGGGCACCACCATGATGGCAGACACCTTCCAAAAGCAGGTGAGATGAACCAGTGTCCGAAAGAACCAGCCTGTGGGAATCATCCCAACAGTGCTGATGGAGTTCCAGGCTAGATTCTGAGGAGTTCCTAGATACAGGAGGTGTGCACCTCACCAGCAATCCCTTCCCCAGATCTTTCAGTGGGATTATCTTCCCCATTGCTCACCATGGAACAACTGTTGGACATCTACTCCCGATGGGACATGAAACTAGAAATAGGTGGGCAAGATATATTAATCTCAGTCCCTGAACTCAAAAGACTTTTTCCCATCTGATTGGGAAATCAAAACATACTCATTGAAGAATAAATAGCAACACACAGTTTTATATGTTAATTGCCAACTGTGTTATAAAGAGCCTGAATGTCTGGGGTGGAGAGATGTGGGGTGAAGAGGAGCCAGAAAGGAAGAAACGTCAGCAGGAGGTGTGGTTGGAACAAATGTGTGACATCATTACAGTCACAGCAAGAGCAAGCTGCGGCGTTGTCTGAGCTTGAGAGGAGACAGTGCACACAGAGGAGGAAACAGGACAGGATCCGGGACAAATGCCACTTGACAAAAAGGGTGGAGATGGAGATTACACATTATAACTCAGTGTAGCCGCACCTTCCCTAATTAGATTAATAATTTTCCAAGCCATCCAGGTGATGTGCTCCTATACAGTTCTTTCATCCTGATTCCCCGGGCACCGCCTAAGCCTTGGGTCCTTCACTCTCGCCCTTCATCTCCACCGCCGCCCCTCTGAACACAGGCAACTTGTGTCAAGAAACACGTCCAGATTGTGAAGGAGAAATGAGCCCGAATCCCAGCTTCCCACCTGGGGAAGTGACCTGCCCTCTCTGAACTCCAGTTCCCTCCCTGCAAACCAGTAGCCACGACAAATGATAGAGCAATCATGGGGATTAAGTGAGAGGAGGTGTGCAGCCCACATTCAGCACCTGGGAGCCTGGTGCTCAGTCCATGCCAGTCACAACTGTCTCTGATGAAGCTCTCTTAGCAAATGTGACCACTTGGCATCTCTTTCCCACAAAGCTCCTGCTCTCTAGAACTCTCTGAGGTGGGAGAACTGCCATTTATGATGAAAAGGAATTATAAGTAAAAATGAATGAGACCAGAGTGGCCAAGGAATGCTGGAAACCATCAGCAGCCACAAGAGGCCAGGAGCAGCTTCTCCCTCAGAGCCTCCAGAGAGTGTGCTAGGCCAACACTTTCATTTCAGACTTCCAAACCAGGAGAGAATAAATTGTTATTATTTTAAGCCACAGTTTTTAGCCATTTGCTACAGCAGCCACAGGAAACTGATGTACCCTTGAACCCAATATATCACTATTTCCATTTTACTGATGAGAAAACAGAGGCAAAAAGAGATTTGGTCAGTTGCCTAGAAAGTAGAACAAGAATTCTAAATTTCTCAATTGATGCCAGAGCTCCAGACTTCATCAGACAACTGGGCTGCTGCCTTGGTGTCTCCTAGACCACTGCCAGGCCACACTTGGCAGAGGAAGCCCTCCTTGTTCCCACCTCCTCGTCCCCTTGACCAGGGACAGATCAGTCACCCTTCTGCATGGCATGTAAAGCTTTTAGAACAATGTCTGGAGCATGGTGTCTGTGAGCTCACCAGACCCCAATAACCAGGCCTTGGGGCCCTTCTATGTGAGGGTGAAAAAAGGAAGAGGGAAACTAAGAGCAGGCTTGTGAATGATGGTGAGCAAGAGAGAAGGAAGAAAGTGGGAGAGGGCTAGAACCGCCTTGCAACACTCATGTTCCCAATTGTTCTTAGTGACAGAATTGAATCCCCCACCCCTTATTTAATAGAAAGACACATAGCTAAAAGGCTGATTTTTCAACCCCCTTGGTAGCTATGAGTATCCAATGATCTATGAGCTGAATTGGTTGGGCAGGGTTTCCATGAAAGCCCTTTAAAGGGATGAAGCAGCAAGAATTATGCCCTTCCTACCTTTTCTTCTCTTTCTTCCTGGAACATCAATTTGATGGCTGGAGAACCAAAAGCCATGTTGTGATTATGCATATCTTTGAGGAAGGAAACCACATGCCAAGATGGCTGAGTCAGAGACATGAAAAGTCCCAAGTGCCCTATCACACCATCTATCCACCAGCTGTGGGCTACCCACTGCTGGGCCTCTTACCAAGCAAATACAAAATCCTAATTTGTTTGAGTTGCTACATTTTATACTCTCCTGTCAGCTTAAAGCAATTGCTTACTGATACAGGGCATGACAGCAGCTCCAAGAGAGTCACACAGCATTAGACCCGCACATGATTTTTGATGCTAGTAAGATAGAAGCTTCAGATTTGAAAGTCGCCATTTGTCTAAGACTAAAGACTAGCCAGATGACATCCTTTCCTCCACTTCAAAGCTTACAAAAGCCACTCTATATCACTCACCTGCTTCCCTCAACTGGCCCTTCTTTCAGAGACATATGGGTCTCTCCCTCACACTCCTCACAGGGCCTGCTCCCAGGGAGTACTCAAACCGGGTACTTCCTTCCCACCAACTGGGTTGATGTGGTGGTCTGGCGAGGTAAACTCTAAGAGATCCTACAACCATGGGTTTGAGTAGGGCTCAGTCTCACTTATGCCCAAGGCCAGTCCTGCCCAGCAGCTAGCATCTGTGGAAACCCTACATTTCATTAAGGGGAAAAATAATCTGTGTGTGTGTGTGTTGGTTTTTCTTAATGAGATCTAGGGTGAAAATTGTGGCTTTAACTAAGGTGACCCCACTCTGGTCCCATTAAAGACCAGGCTTTACCACTGAAGCATAGTCACACCCTAATTAAGTACTTTATGAGCCCGAGCAGGACTGGCATGAGTGGATCAAAATGCTGACACCATCCCCAGGCAAATCAAAGGAACCCGGTGTCCCCATTAAGCCCAGCAAGGAGGAGGAGGAAGATATTTAGGTGGAGAAAAATACTTTTAAATAGCATATAAGTCCAAAATCCTGTACTGTTTGGGAAATATTAGTGATTACTGCCTCAATTATATTTTTGAACCCTGAGATCAAGCAAAGGAACCAAGTTGGAAAGTGGAATTGCACCATCTCTTTGTTACAGAGTCTTGGTGGAATGATTTATTTCCCATTTCACTCTTATGCATCAGAATCTCTCAGGCTCTTGATAGAACCAAATTCTGTTTCCAGATGTTTTTACATCATTGAAACACTGGCACCTATTCTCTTATTTTCTAAATTTTTGCCTGTTCCCCTTATTCAAAGATAAGACAATCAAAACAACTAAATTGATAAAAATGATTAGTCTCTGCTTTAGTGATTACAAATGGCTGGCCTTTTGCTATGTCCTCCACAAGATACTGTCAGTGACAAAGCTCTCTATAGAGAAAGGTTATTCAATATATTTGGATTTTCTTCGCTATCACCACAGTGTTTTTATTCCAGCTATAGGGGCAAGAGATGTATATCACCTAGAGAGTAATGCAGAGATGAGAAAAATGATAAAGACCAAGTGCATGATAAAAAAAAAATCATGTCAGAAAATAGTTCAGAACAAGCCAGAGTTGCAGAAAAGTTTTATGCATAACTGGTGGTGGTGGGGGCCGGTTCTTAAAAGAATGAGAAAAAAATGGAAAGTACAGAATACTTCAAAAATTGTCACATATCACCACTACTAGTCCCAGGTTTTCTCCAACATCAATTCCTAGGACTAAACATTTGTAAATCATTTTCCTTTCATTCAACATTGCAAAAATCTTTGTAATTGGATAAATTTTTTTCATTCAGTTCCAAAACTGCATTTGAAATCATACTTCTCAAGTGATTTTAGTGGTTATATTTCAGTTCCTATGTGTTACACAAATTAAGGTGAGTGATATTTGGGTGGATAATGTCACATATTCAAGATGACACAGCAAGTTAGGGCAGAAGGCAGGCCTCTAGATCCCTAGCTCAGGGTCTTTTCACTCTCCGCGGAATGCTGGGCACCTGGCTGTCTGGGTCCTCCGTATGTCAGGCACTTGTCTGAGTTTCAATATCCAAAACAGCAGACTGTCATGAAGCAGTCTACTCAACCTGCAGGAAGCTAAGGATGATGAATCATCAAAGATGGCTCCTTCCTGCTCCGGGGAAAGTGGCTCGGTACATAGTACTCTTGCCGAACTCCATATGAATCCCTCCTTCAGGCATCTTCGGTGCATCTGGCACGTGTATCCTGTGGTCTACAAGCAAGGTCAGCAGCCTACTACAACCATACCTTCGAGGGTCCTTCCCTGAACCACCTGCCACAATGGCTAGAAGCTTCCTGGTGTGGTCACTGATAAAATCCAGCATATATTGTTGCTCACTGAGGCTCCCTTTTTAAGAGTCAACAGTCAGCCCCACACAAATGCTGTTCCTCTACACTCCAAAAGGAGACATTTGGGAACTTTAACACTGCAGGCGTGACATCTTAGCATGCCAGCTGCTGCCAAGGACAGAGATCCATTCATATGGAACTAAGGCATTCCAAGCCACCTCATTCTAATAGGACACCTAATTGTTTTCATCATGCCTATTTTCTTTTTCACCCCAAGAATTTTCATATATTTTGTTGTACTTTCTTCAAAGTATCACCTTCTGGTTGAAATGATCAACAGAGAGCCCCTCAGTTCTGCCTGTACCCAACTTTGTGAAAATAGTATTCTAGCATGGGAGTATTTTAAGTGCTTTGGGATTTTGAATAAACCAAGTAGCTGGTTTGGTCATAGATCATTAGTGATCATTTTTAACAACTCTCAGGGAAGAGTGACAAATGAGGCTAAACATGCCTTTAATAAGAATTGGGACTTTCTAGAAGGTTCTTACTACTGGGATCTCTGGCTTCCCTCAAAGCTGATTTTATTCAGTGGGAAAGGGTCACCTTTACCAAGAAACAGTTTGCATGGCAAGAAGAAACATAAGCTCTGGGACAAAAGCAATGTGAGTTTGGTATGTCCATTTTCTCAGAAAATTCTGGTAAGAATTTAACCTTAGAGCCTCCATTCCTGGTTTGTGAAATGGGAATAATAATACCTACAAGCAGTAGTGGACTGAAAGTCCCTAGTGGAATTCTTGGGTCAGAATAAATTCCCACAACAGCAATACTGACATGGGCATTTTTGTAGAAAGGTACAATTTCTGTGTTTTTTACTCAATTGTATGGAAAGACAGCCCACCATCACATTTAGCTTGAAGACTGAATTCACTGCACTCAATGTGTACATTTTTTAAAAATATTTATTTATTTGCTTTAGTTGTACAGGATGCATTTATTTGTACGTGGTGCTGAGGGTCAAACCTGGGCCGCACACATGCCAGGAGAGCGCTCCACCGCTGAGCCACAACCCCAGCCCATCAATGTGTACATTTTGAACATCGTCTGTCCTATAGCTGCTCACACTGACCATTTTCTAGTGACTTCTCTATGAGGCAGCAAGTTCTATTTTTAGAGACAGCTGCTGGCAGTTAGGATAACTTCTTAGTGCCATATCCATTTGTTACAGTAAAGACTACCACCACTGAAGGTCAGCAAGTGTGAGGTTAAAAGGACTCAAGAGCTTTCTTCAGAAATAACCCTACAGACATTTTAAATTTCCCAGTACAAAGCTCAAGGAAAAGCCCTTGGCAACCTGTTTGACAGGAGCATCATTGTTCTTTTATAAATGTAACATAACTATATCACCATTGTGTTGTTAGAAAAACCAGAAATTGTGTATCCAAGCCAACTGGATCTTAGCTCTTTCCTCCAGAGAAGGAGGACCTACTCTTAAAGTCTTATTCGCAGAACCAGGCAGTTCCTGAATCTTATCAACTAAGCTCATCTTTAGGAAACAGAACGAGAATGTTGATGTAATGGGCTCTGCCTATCCAGAAAGAAGCAAGCATTCAATTACCCAACAGTGGTGCGGGAGATGATCTGAGAACCATAAACCTGAAAATGTACATGCTGGTGTCTGGAGGCAGGAGGTAACCTCAGAGGGAGATCCATGAAACAAATAAGACCTTTAAGATGCTAGACTCTGCAGGGAGGGTGAAGGAAGGGAACTTTATGGAAAAATTAAAAACTGGAGACATAGAATACTCTAGCACTGTCTTCTCCAGCTATGCCATAGGCTCTGAAATAGGATATTGCCCTCAGAATGAATGAATCCAAGTTGGACCAAACCTTTCACCAGAAAAAGAGCCATTTCTAAGTAGACTCAAGGAAACTCTTAAAATACCAGTCATAGCTGTTGTAACTTCCCTCTATTTTAAATATTGTAAAATAGTACCTGAACATAACGACTTATAGCATAGTTGTTTCCAATTATGATGTTTCATTCTAAAAATAAAAACTAAGAGAGCATTGCCTGTTTTAACACTAAATAATTCATGAAAATTCTCATATTTTCATTCCAAGTTTGTCATTTTTTTTGTCATTTTTTAAACAAACTAAGTCCTGAACCCCATAGGAGTTGTTGGTAAAAAAATTATCGTTTTGTAGAATAAGCTATTATTCAAATCACCTGGTAAATTATGTCTCTTCACAGACAAGATTAACAGATGGCTCAACAAATATGTGTAGCTAAGTATTTCACTTATAAATCAAAGGTCCACTGATACTAGGGTTCTTCAAGCAAAAGTGAAGCCCTCCTATTGGTCTCAATCAGCTCACCTCCATTATAATGACCCAAGGAATACAACCTTCCCCACACAGAGAGAAAAAGAGGCCAAACCTAGGTCTGTGAGGACCCCAAATTCACTCACTTGTCTTCTGAAAAACTTGTGTCCGTAATAACGTTCTTCCCTTGGGGTACATAGTTCCAGTATTCTTCCAGAATCCCAATGTGGTATGTTCTGGTAACTGCACCAACCAGCCCAGACAGACTCAGGAATGCGAGGAGAAGGATGCAGCCAGCCGGCTGCTCCGGAGGCATTGGTGGATGTAACTCAGGCAGCAGCCCGCACAGGAGACAACCCTGTTGGTCCCTCCCCCTCACTCAGAGCTAGTTATAAATGAGGAATGGACCAGGCCCAGCTCCTCCTCCTGAGGTAGTTAGGAGTTGGAACAGAGACTGATAACTTGTGTAAGCAGAGCAAACCTGAAGGGAGAGTTGCTATGATGACAATATTTTTGCCAGCCATCCAAGAAATGTGTAACTGACTTATTTATTTACTGCCCAACCTAAACAGGCCTGTTTCTGTGAGTTTTGGTACTATGCTCTGACATGAGTCATTCATCCCTGCCAGGAATGGTAGTGTAACAGCTTGAGCTGATGGGTTTCCCCCACCTCTTTTATTTTTCCCCACATCTATTAACAGAACCTTATTACAATCTGAAAAGTGGGCTGATCTGAGTGGGAGCATCAGGAAATATTCTGAGCACTAAAGAAGGTCTCATCTCTGTAAGGAAGGCAGAGGGAGTGTTGCATTCACCCTACAGCTTGTTTTATGAGGCTACATGAAACGATCAAGCCACATCATAAAGTTCATAACAAC
This sequence comes from Tamias sibiricus, assembly GCA_025594165.1. Taxonomy (NCBI): domain Eukaryota; kingdom Metazoa; phylum Chordata; class Mammalia; order Rodentia; family Sciuridae; genus Tamias; species Tamias sibiricus. The sequence goes on along the minus strand of CM046657.1, from coordinate 88,761,548 downwards.
ACTGTAAAACCCCACTACTGCTACATTAGCTCATGCACCATGTCCCCCAAATCCTCTCCAACCCCACTAGCAAAACCCAGGAGCTTGACTACCCAGTTCAGCCAAAATCTTAGAAGCCACCATCCCCAAACAATGAGCTGCCTTTCTCAGGATAAGTGACAACGATAGAGGAGGAGTACCCCTTGGGCACATGAAGACAAGATGCACCAGCAGGTCCTTGGGTAAAGAGGTGAAGGGTGTGCCATGCTTCCGTGTGTTCTGATCCGTGACCTAGAATCTCAGTGTTGAAAGAGACCTGGTTCAACCTTGGAAGAGAGCCAGTCTGATCCCCAGGCAGATTGCTCTTGAGGCAGCAGCCACAGAGTGACAGAAACAGCCTCATGGGCTTTAAGGTTGGACAGACTTGGATGTGATTCTAAGTCCCACCACTTACCAATTTCATGGCATTGAGGAATCACTTAATCTCTCTGAAATCGAGGGATTCTTAAGATCTAAAAGATGATGCCTGCTGCAAAGCACCAAGCACAGCCCCTAAGCACAGAATGTGGCTCAGTAGATGTTAAAGTCCTCCTCTCCACCCACACTCTCTAGGAGGAAGACCACATATCCTGCATATCTGTTGACTTGCCTTTCCACCAACCTTCTGCTTTCTTTTCACTTCTCTTTCCCAAAGTCCCATCCACCATGCCTTCCACCAGTTTCAGGTAAGGGAGTTCTTATTCTTTAAATTGTAGATAACCTATAGATGTTCCATAGCACAAAATTTGAAGTAATATCTCTAAATAAAATATACACTGAGTACTCTGTTTCATCACCAGGCTTTTAATGTCTTTGCTTCATTGATTTGTTTTTCTGTGAAGGACACTGGTAAAATAACTGCCATAGCACATTTTCCTTTAACTCAAATCTACTTTTCAGTCTATGAGTTTGGAAGCTTTACGTGAGTTTGACACATCAATAGCCACTATGGAGAATTCACACAATGATCTCTGAGTATGACCTCAAAAGAAGTAGACTTGAGTGTTTGGAATCTGGAAACATCCCCAACCAAATAACTTTTGGTTTATAACCCAGGACAGCAGTCTACTTTGGATCTATCAAAAACTTCATGAGGGTATACTCTACCCAAATTCTTCTAGATAGGAGAAACAAGAAGCATTATAAATTATATAGGTCAAAAAGACAAAAGAGTTAACTTTCCTGCTCAGGATACTGATGGCATATCATGACAGTATTGGAGAGGGATCACCTAACTTCTGACTCAAAACTTGATCTGCAGAAACGTAGACAAAGTAGAAAAAAATCAGAGTTGCTATAGAAGATGAAATCAATACACTTAACCCATTTGTAGCAGATAAATTCGTTACTGAAGGGCAAAAGAGTCAGGGAAAGTGTTTGATATAAACAATGAAACGTGATCTCTGGAAAACCCTCTTAGAGTCTTCCCTACTCTAGACAGTAGAGGGGCTACTCAAAGATCACCTGAATTCTATGAAAGCAAAGCAAAGAGAGATCTAAGAGAAAGCAGCATTCCAAGAGCACTCATCTGAAAACATGGTGTGATTGACAGTGCAAGATGTGATTGGGAATGTCTAGAAGTTGATTAGGAAACCTGTGAATAATAATGTTAACAAATACTGTCTGTCGATTCCATTGGACTCTTCAATCTCATTTGGGCAGAAATAAGGCAGAGAAACTCACCACTAGGGAGGACCTACTCTGTAAGGTTTTACACAGCCACTCCATGATTTTCTCAATATACTCACCCTGTTTGAGCTATGGTGAAATTATATCATGCATTGATAGAAAAGAAAGATACACCTGGATCAAATAATATTTCTCTGAAATGCAGTGCAGGACATTTAAATAAAACTTTCAGTAGAAGAAGCCAAATCAGACAAATAATATTCTAGGTAGCCTTAGCCTCTTTGTCATTTTAAAGAACAATTTAAAATATGAATGACAAAATTGACTGACCCATCTTAAGACTTTTCATTTTTTGAGATATGTATTAAATAATCCTTCAAAGACTCTTGACAACCCAAATTCTAGCTTTAAACTTCCATCAGCTCCAACCCTCTCACTCCCTTGCTCCAGTAGATCATGGCTTTCAAACTTCATTGGAACCTGTCAAGCCCCCCAGTTGATTGATGGTACCTCATCTCTCACCTGAAGCCCTGCAGCTTCCTAACTGCTCTCACTGGGGCCAGAGTGACCTTCCTGAATGCAGGCAGAACCAGGTCTCTCTGTGCTTGAGGTTTTTCAATGGCTCCATGTGGCCTTCAGAATAAGTGCAGATGGCCTTAGTTCACTCTCAAGGCTTATCCTGACTGGCTCCTAGGGTCTGGGAGCCTCTCCTCAGTGGTTCACCTTCCCATCATCATCATCATCACAGCAACCGGGGTGTCCTTCATCTACGCTCCCATCAGTGCTGCGCACGCCTTCACAAGCGCTTATCACAGAGCACAGTCACCACCTGTTTATTTGTCTGCCCTCCCACACACCCCCCCCCCCCCCCCCCCCCTCCCCCCCCCCCCCCCCCCCCCCCCCCCCCCCCCCCCCCCCCCCCCCCCCCCCCCCCCCCCCCCCCCCCCCCCCCCCCCCCCCCCCCCCCCCCCCCCCCCCCCCCCCCCCTGCACACAACTCAACACAGGACTCCAAGGCAGGGACTGGGTCTTGTTCTTCCCAGTATCCTAGTGTTTGACAAATATGCACTGGGAAAATAATTCATGTGTGAGTGAATGAATGAACACATGAACACTATGTGCTTACAGCTAGGCACCAACTGCATGTTAGATAGCAGTTTCTGTACAAAGTCCTTTATATGTGTCAACCTAAATAACAAACACAGAGAGAGGTTCTCTGAACAAAAAGAATGTAATTAGAAATAGCCAGGGATTTGCAAATCTGGGATATGCATGCTGTGACTGTTCATTAGCATATCCTGTATGATTTTAATATTGAGGCAAGGGATACCTTTTATCTTTTTGGTGGATGGGGTAATGTTAAAAATTAATATTATAATTGTAAATAATGTATAATGAATTAATGGGGAATAAATTTGTTTTTGGTTTTAAAATTGGGTAAATGGGGTGTGGTATAATGAAAATGTAAATGATGTTGAATGAGTATTAAAAAAAATGTTGGGGTGTAATGGGTGGAATAGTGTGTATTTTATAAATTGAAATGGTGTGTTAAAACTTTTTTGTGGAAAAAAAAAAATGTTATAATTGATTTTTGGATGGTTGGAGTTGATGGATTGGTAAAATGTGAAAAAGGGGGAATTTGGGGTGTGGGTGGAAATTGAACTGGGGTGAATGGTGTGTGATATGGTTTGACAATTGGGTGGTTGGAATGTGATGTGTTGTGGGGGTATTATAAAGTAAAAAATATAAAATTGGGGGATGTTAAATATGGTGGTTGGATGATGGATATGGATGGGGGGGGCAATTAATAATGGAGAATTGGGTGGGGGGTGTTGGGGATGGGGTGTAATGCAATTATGGGGTGTTTGGGGGGAAATGAAAATTGAAATGGAATTGAAAAATGGGGGTGGTGGGGGGATGGGGGAAAGGGTATGGTGGGATGGGAATTTGGGTTGGTGTTGAGGTTGGAAGGGTTGGTGTTGGTGGTGGTTAAAATGACATGATGAATGGATTTACTTTGTGGGTGAATGGATGTTGAATAATAAAATAGATATATATGGGGGAAATGAGGAAAGGATGGATAGATGGGGGGGGTTAGATGGAGGATAAATGTTGGGTGAATGGGGGAAAAAAAAATGGAGGTGGAATGTGGGGTTATGGGGGATGACTATGAAAAATGTGAATAAAATTGGGTTGGTTTGGGTCTGAATATAAACAAAGTGGTAAGTAATTGTATGGTGGAAAAAAAGGGATTTGGGTGAAATGGGATTGGATTGTGGGTTTAATGTGTGTAATTAAATGGAAATGGGGGGGATAAGGTGGGAGAAATGGTATGGGTGAATGCTGGGGTATGTTCTAGGGACCAAACCTAGAGTGAACGTGGGTTGTACTACTAAGAGTACACTCTTAAAGACAAAAATGAGGACTACATAAATTTTTTGAAACAATATTCTTGTCTATAAGATTTAATCAAAATGTGGCATCAACGCAAGGTAGATATCTATGTAGAAGTATATTCTCTGTGTAAGGACAGCCTTTGTGCTAAGTTATGGTTCTGGCAGAGTCTCTTATGATAGCTGTTGTTATCAGATAAATAAATATGCATGAGGGCCTTCCCTTCTTAGCCTCCTGGCTTTATTTATTTGGGGGGAGGGGTACTAACATAAGTGACTCCATTTTGATTCTGATGACTTTTGCATAGGTGTTATCTCATTTATTTATTACAATACCCTGATGATCCCTGTTTTATGGATGAAGAAGCTGAGATTTGGGAAGGTTGGGTAATTTTGCTCAGTGCCCCAAAACTGATAAACAAAGAAGTTCTGTGCATCTCCAAAGTCAGTATTCCAACAGGCCTCCCAGTGAGAGGGACTGGGCACCAGGGACTATGGTTGCCTGCTCCATAGCACTTTAGGACCCACTCTCCGTTAAAAAACTGTGGGCTCGGGCTGTTCAAGCACTATGCATTGAAGGAGGAGCCCAAATGCCCCTTCAGCCTAGTAGCCCCCCCAACGACTATTCAGATAAACCCTCATCATCACAGAATCTTACAAACGCCCAAACATACCTTTCTGTTTCATTTCTCCACTTTTTGTCCCACCCCTCCACCCACCCCACCCTCCACCTCCACCGAATTCTTTTTCATCCTCCCAAATCCTTCTAGGCTCTTTCTCTCCTTGGTTAATGCCACACCCACCACACCCTCCCAGCAGTTAATCACTCTTTTCCCTGTACTTGGCACAGGCTCATCCCTGTTTATGTTATTGATGACTTCCATGTTACTCTCCCTTATGAACTATATATAACTCCTTGAAAATAGTGTCTCACCAGCCCGCCATACCTGCTTCCTACCTCACCTGAGGTCTCACAGTTTTATTAAAAGAATCTGAAACTCAGGGGCTGCTTCAGCCTCTCTCTCTCTCTCAGCTCCAGGTCCCCAGTCTCTGTACTCTTCCTCTTACCAAGGGTTTTACCCTTGCCTAATCTTTTTTGGACTTTATTGGGGGGTTTGGCCTCACCCCTACTCCCATAATGCTATATTTCATGCATGCCTCAACTCCAAGCTGAAGTTTGAGAGCCAACCACAGTTCATCCTCATGCCAGGGCTGGTGCGTGGGACACTTCTTATCTTGACCAAGAGATTTAAAAGGCATCTTGTTCATCTCTGTATCTTCAGTGGTTAGCATGAAACCAAGCATACAGTAGACCCTGAGAAAATAATATTAACAACTGTGGCACTTAGTGTGTGTTAGGTAGTGTACCCTTGCAGCCATAATACCCTGCAAGGGACATATTATACACTCAGTTTTGAGGAGGTTAATAACTTGCCCAAGGTCACATGCCCTGAAAATGGCTGAGCCAGGATTTAAACTCTTAGTCTGACCCCAAAGCCTACACTCCAGATCATCACACTCAATAGACATTAGCAGAACTGGGCGGAACTGAAAGCTAATGCCAGGTCCAGAGACCCTTTCAGTATTCAAGATATTTCCTCAAACATAAACAAGACCTAAGAATCTTAAAGGAACATACTGAAGAAAGCACCTGAGCAGACACTCCACCAAATGAAAGCTCTGTGCTGAACTCATTCAGCTAGAGTCTACCTTGTGCCAAACACCAGACTGGTCATCTGGGAATGAGACAGACAGCCCTGTCTTCAAAGAGTCCTTCCTTCTAGTGAAGGAAATAGATAGTAAGCAATAAACAAATTTTAAATGTTAATTAAATGTTGTGATGCATTCAGTGAAGTTGAAGTTCAAGTTAAACCTAGTGTGAATGGTGTAGGGAGAACCTCAGGACCTTGCACAGGGAGTGTCAAGGAGCGTGGGGAGGTGGCCCAGCAGTGTTCTAAAGCACATTTATATTTTATAGAGTGGAATAAAGCATATAGAAGTCTAAGCCCTAAAATCCCCACCCACTTCCATCATCAGAGAGAGAATGAGAGAAAGAGAAAGAAAGAAAGAAAGAAAAAAAAAGACAGTCCTGAGAGACACTTTGTGTGGAAAGTTAATGGGCCACATCCCTGTCGAATGGAAATGTCCACTTTCAGCACTGATCTGATCCTCATTAGGGAAGTACCTGATGATGTCCCATATCCCACGTACCTAGGGCAAACTCAAGTATCCAAGATTCAAGAAAGCCAGCCTTCAAGACAGTTCTAAGAGGAAAGATTATAGTATTGAGTTCATACATCCAAAAAATAGAAATATACGAAATAATCTAACATTATACCTTGAGGCCCTAGATAAAGAAGAATAAACCAACAACAAAATTCCGAAGAGAGTAAATAATTAAACTCAGAGACAAAATCAATGAAATTGAGAATTTTAAAAAAATACAAAAGATCAACAAAACAAAGATTTGGTTTTTTGAAAGTATAAACAAGATTGATAAACCCTGAGTCAAACTAACCAAAATTAGAGATGAAAAGGGAAATATCACAGACACTACTGAAATCCAAAGGATCATCAAAAACTATTTTGAAAATTTATACTCCAATAAGCTAGAAAATCTTGAAGAAATTACTAGAGATATATGATCTACTCAAATTGGACCAAGAGGATATAGAAAACTGAGCTGAGTTCTACCAGACCTTAAAAGAAGAACTAATACCAATCTTACTCAAATGATTCTATAAAAAAGAAAAGAAGGGAACTCTCAAATTCATTCAGTGAAGCCAGTATCAACTGATACCAAAACCGGACAAAGACATCAAGGAAGGAAAACTTCAGGTCAATATCCTTAATGAACATAAATGCAAAAATTCTTAATAAAATATTGGAAAACACATACAAAAACACATTAAAAAAACAGTACACCATGACCAAGTGGGTTTCATTCCGGGATGTAAGGTTGGTTCAACAAACAGAAATCAATAAATGTAATTCACCATATAAATAGACTTAAAGACAAACAAATCACATAATTATCTCAATAGATGCAGAAAAAGCATTTGACAAAGTATAGCATCCATTCATGCTTAAAACACTTGAAAAACTAAGGAACTTATCTCAACATTGTAAAGGTTACATATGACAAACCCAAGGTCAACATTATATTGAATAAACAAAAACTGAAAACATTTCCTTTAAAAATAGGAACAAAACAAGGATGCTCACTTTTACCACTCCTATGCAACATAGTCCTTGAAACTCTAGCCAAAGCAAGCAGGTAAGAAAAGGAAATAAAAGGGATATAAATAGGGGGAAAGAAAGAGCTCAAATTATCTGTTTGCTGATGACATGATCCTATTTTTAGAAGACCCAAAAAATTTCACAGAAGACTTTTAGAGCTGATAAATGAATTCAGCAAAGTAGCAGGATACAAGGTCAACATACAAAAATCAGTTGAGTTCTATACTACAATAGTGAATCTACTGAAAAAGAAATTAGGAAAACTATCCCATTCATAATAACCTCAAAAAAATACTTGGGAATCAATCTAACAAAAGAGGTGAACTACCTCTGCAATGTAAACTATAGAACACTAAAAAAAGAAATTGAAGAAGGCCTTAGAAGATGAAAGACCACCCATGTTCTAGGATAGGCAGAATTAATATTGTCAAAATGACCACACTACCAAAAGTGCTATGCAGATTCAATGCAATACCCATCAAAATACCAATGACATTGTTCACAGAAATATAAAAAGCAGTCCTGAAAGATATTTGGAAAAATAAGAGACCCAGAATAGTCAAAGCAATCTTGAACAATACTAAACCTCACAATACTGGACCTCAAATTATACTACAGAGCTACAGTAACAAAATGAGCATGGTACTAGCACCAAAACAAACACAAAGACCAGTGGAATAGCATAGAAGACACAGATACAAAACCACATAAATACAGTTTTCTGATATTAGATAAAGGTGCCAAAAACATGTTGGAGAAAAGACAGCCTTTTCAAAAAATGTTGCTTAGCAAACTGGAAATCCATATGTAGAAGAATGAAATTTGACCCCTATCTCTAACCCGGCACAAAAGTCAACTCAAAATGGATCAAAGATCTAGGAATTAGACCCAAAACTGTGCAATTTCTAAAAAAAAAAACAAAAACAAAAAAAAAAAAAAAACAACAACACTTTAACACCAAGAAAACAAATAACCCAATAAACAAATGGGTAAAAGAACCAAAAAGTAACTTCTCAAAAGAAGAAATATAACGGCCAGAAAATACGTGAAAAAACTTTTATCACCTCCAGCAATTAGAGAAATGCGAATAAAAACTACACTGAGATTTCATTTCACTCCAATCAGAATGTTAATCAATTATCAAGAATACAAATAATAATAAATGTTGATGAGGATATGGGGAAAAGGTACACTCATATATTGTTGGTGGGACTGCAAATTAGCACAACCACTCTGGAAAGCAATATGGATATTCCTCAAAAAACTAGGACTGGAACCACCATATAACCCAGCTATCCCATTCCTCGGTATATATCTAAAAGATTTAAAATCAGCATACTACAGGGATGCAGCCACATCATTGTTTCTAACAGCACAATTCAGAATAGCCAAGCTATGGAATCAACTTAGGTGCCCTTAAATAGATGGATGGATAAAGAAAATGGAGCATTACTCAGCCATAAAAAGAATGAAATTATGGCATTTGCTGGTAAATGGATGGAAATGGAAACTATCATGCTAAGTGACATAAGCCAGTCCCCAAAAGTCAAAGGTCAAATGTTTTCTCTGATATATAGAAGCTAATCCAAAATAAGGGGGTGGGGGTGAAGGAAGGAAGGGAAGAAAGTGGGGAGGGAATTCCATCAAAATAGAGGAAAGATCATTAGAGTAGACAAGGGGGCTGAGGGGGAAGAAAGAGGAATGGGATAAGGGAAAAACAGTGGAATGAATTTGACCAAACTTACATGAATATAGCACAGTGAATCACAACATCAAGTGTATCCACAAGACATTGTTTTTAAAAAATGATTAGTAAATTGCAGAAAGATCATTGGGGTAGAGGGAGGGGATCAGGAGAGGGAGGAGGAGAGAAGAAAGAAAGTGCTAGGGATTGAATTAGAGTAGATATATTCTGTGCTTTGGGAATTATGCCAAAAAGTATCCTCATATTATATGTAGCTTAAATGAATCAATAAAAAAAATAAAAAGCCAGTCTTCAGTTATGCATATAGTGAGAAGAAAAGCAGAGGGAACTGGCTCCCTTTCACTTTCGCCTCAAACTCTTCATCTGCCCCTCCTCCCACATAAACAAGCACAGCATACCTAGGGAGGGTGTTGCTGTTGTTTTGTTCTTGTTTTTTTTTTTTTTTTTTTTTTTTTTTTTTTAATGGGTTTATTTGTATGTGGTGCTGAGGATCGAACCCGGGCCTCGCACGTGCTAGGCGAGCACTCTACCGCTAAGCCACAACCCCAGCCCTGTTCTTGTTTTTGTTTTTGTTTTGTGGTACCAGAGATTGAGCCCAGGGGTGCTCTACTACTGAGATACATCTCTAGCCCTTTTAGTTTTTATTTTGAGGCAGGGTCTTGCTCAATTGCCCAGGCTGGCCTCAAATCTGCAATCCTCGTACCTCAGCCTCCCAAGTATCTGGGATTACAGGACTGCACCCAGCCCCCAATGATGTTTGATATGTGGATCCTGGTAGGTTAAGGCCCCCTCTGGCCTACATATACCCAGAGGAGGCCTTACACAAATAATCTGAGTTATCAGTTCCACTCTGATAATCCAATCATACACAACCCCATCAAAGGAACAACATGCCTGCTAATCAGAACAATCTACTTACAAAACCACCCTATGGAAGCTGCAGCTGGCTACAAGACCCTGAGACAAGCTCATAATGTAGCTGCAGAGCCCCCTGGTCAACCCTGTGCACAAGCAAGAGGAGCAGAGTGCTCCTAAGGAAAAAATGAGAACGGAGACCAAGGCCATGCAACATCCTCTCTGGGCTGGAGTAACCTGCCCACTTGGCCCTCCTAGGCCCAGACAGTTCCACCAGAAGGAAACCTTTGCGGGAGGCACTCAGAGGAAGAGACCCACCAGGGGTTACAGCTTGCCACAGAGACTTCACTGTCTAGACCTAATGGCAAGACTGGGTTCAGGCATCTAACTATCCAGCTCTCCTCACAGGTCCAGGGCTTGGAGTTGTTTAAGAGGAGGAGAAGGCTGGGGTGGCAGGCCTAACCTGGTCCCTTTGGTCTAGACATGAGGTTTTCCATGGCTTTCCATGGGTGACACTTCTGGACCTATTGGGACTATACTCTATGCTTCTTATCAAAGAGAAAAGACAGAATAAAGAACTGGAAAGATCCAGAGTCTCTTTCCATGACTGAAGGGTCAGGCATTCATTCAGTCCTATATGGGACAGGGTTATCCTTCACAATCTCCTGCCCATATTAACTATGACTTGCTAGCCTCTCAGCTCAAATCTCACAACCAGCTGTGTTGTAACTTGTGTGCACGCATGTGGTCATACCTTGTCCTAAACCCTGTCACCAAGAGCTCTTGAGGCTTCCTATGTTTTCACAGTTCAGGAAAAAAAAAAAATGGCAATAGTATGACAACTATCTGGATTTCATTGCAAGAGAACTTTTGGAATTTTTTGTTGAAATTTTTTTTTGTATGTGAATGTAATACCCTTTTAAAATAGATCGATCCTCTTGTGTCCTCAAAGCTTGTTTTATAATAATCTTACTTTTAATCTCAGTAATTCACACTCGTGGGGAATCTTAATCCCTTTATCATTGGTGACCAGAGAATAAGTGTTAGAGAGTTAGAAAGAGTTCTTTTTTTGTCTGAGGTCCCAGAATTCAGAGAAATGTCTTTATAAAGTCAACACTACCTAGAATTAATTGGTTGAATTCAACCCAGATTTAGATTCCTCTTCTTAGGAGAAAGAAGAGCTCTCCTTTCTCCCACCTGGCCACGTTCTTCCAGCGATGGCTCCACAGGGCTGCCCTTAATATACCTCCTGACCTAGGCCTGTGGGATGCAGAGGGGCTGAGCAGTACACTCAGGAAGGGGCTTACAGACTCCCCATCTGTTTCTGGGAACATACCAGGTTTACTTATCTCAGCACTTCTAAAAAATGCTACCTGAGTAGCAGAGCTCTTTGGGAAACCTGTTGGGTGGCATCAGAGATGCTGGTTAGCAGTAGCCAACTTCCAGGTGTGGGTGGCTATAGGAAGCAAATGTCCTTAGAAAGGAGGTCCTATGTTTTTCTTCCCAAACACACACCACGCATACCCACACACAGAGTTTAAAGTGCTGGTGTCCTCTGTCTCGACCCCACCACCACTTTGCATATTGGGGAAATCTACCTAGAGTAAACTGGCCGGGGTTCTTGTGGTTTTGGAAAAGTTTTTCCTAAGGGATATTTTCAATTCGGTTGAACGCATCGAGTGCCTACCGTGTACCCGCGGGTGGGCCGGGCACATAGCGTTTCGATTCAGCTGTTGGCTTGGAGGTTTGGTTTTCAAGACCCCTCATTTCCACAGCCCTTGCATCCAAGGATGGGTTTGAGGTACTGTGCCACACTCACAGGACAGGATGGCCACGGCCACCTGTCCCCAGGAAGGCCATCCAGGTCATATGTGACTGGTAGGATGTGCAGTGACAGGAGGCCTGTGATGAGACACCGTTCCTGAGGAGTAGAGGGAGGCGCCCTGGCCTCCCGCGCCTGGTTTCCTACCTTCCCGCGCCCCTTCATCCGCTCACTCCTTCATGGAGAAGGGCTGTGGGTTCCGGCCAGGGCCGACCACCAACAGTGGAAGGAAGTGCCCTGCGGAACGCCGCTCCCCGGGACGCCTTCCCCCCAGAGGCCTCTCCATCTGACCCCACCCTGAGAAGTGGTCTCCCTGAGTGTGGCGTGAGAGCCCTTTTCCCGGGGCACAGGGGCCCGGGAAGCCCAAGGACGGAGGGGTCCATGCCTGCTGCTCCCTGGGACTGCTCGTCCTCTGACCCGCTGTCCTTCCCCACAGCCTCACTGTCCGCGAGCTCCAGGGCCGCTGTGCCCTGGGCTCCCCTACCGGGAAAGGAAGCAAGATGGGCCAGTGCTTCCCGCAGAGGCTGGTGGCCCTTAGGTCACACAGGCTCACGTGCTCTGATCAAAACAAAGGTGCAGACTCTCTTCCTCAGCCTCCATCCCCGGCCTCCCCTCACACACACTGGACTTGGTACAGAACAGCCGTGTGGTCCGAGATGCAGCCTGGGGTGGAGCAGGGCGGGGACTCTGTGTTAAGTGCCTACTGGAAATGCATGTGGGGATTTTTCTGTGCGGGAAACCGTTGATGCCAAGCGTTCCCCATTTCCCATGTCTATCTCCTCTGGTTAGCTGCCTCTGCTTCCAGCTTTGTGTGATTCTCCTCGCCAGCTGCACAGAGCTGATTTTTTTCCCCAAAGTCTAAACACTGAGCTCACCTGGCTGGGTTGTTGTGTGTTTTGTTGACTTTTTCATTGAACCTCTTTGTAATGTAATGCCATATTTATTGTTTAAAAAGGAAAAAATGAAAGGAATACTAATGAGTCTTAAAAGTTCCTTCTGCATAACATTTTTCCCGGTCATGGGGCTTACCTGGTGTCCGTTCTTGAGACGTCCGTCCTGTATTTTCTGTTTGCATTAATCCAAGTGGGTTGGTACTACAGTATTTGTGTTCCTTTTAAGTACTGTATGCAGGTTTCCTGGTACCATTGAGTTGCTGCTACTGAAGCTCACACACGAAACGGCTAAGAGTTACGATTATGACTGCGTGAGCCTTAGAAAATAGAGTGCACAGAGGGCAACACATGAGCTGTCAAACAATGTTAGGTGTGTGTTCACATGTACAGAGCTGTGCATAGCAATCGCTTTATTTAAGTGGACATGTAGTCAACTCACCTTTTCATTATTTAGCAATTTTGTACCAAAATAAAAGTAGCAATTAATTTATAAACACTGCCAGAATATTTTCTAGCTGGTTTGTAATTTTTTAAGAGTGTTACCTTGTTTTCGTTGTGGTTCTGTGGTTCTTGTTTTCTTCCTTTCTTTCTTTCTTTTTTTTTTTTTTTTTTTTTTTTTTTTGTCCTCTGTGTAGATATGTAAATAGAATCGCAGTATTTAAAGCTTTAGCTTTCAGGAAAGAGGAAGGAGGAACTCTGTGCCTGGCAGGTCACGTGGGGAGCGAAGCACCCCAGCAAGAAGGGGCCTCGCCAGCAGGCCAGGTGGTATGCGTCAGGTCCTACTGGGTTCGCGATTTTGTAAAAAAGGAAGTATTTCTCCCAAGAACTGGGAGTAGGCAAACTGCTAATCAGTTTAGCTTTGTGTTGTCCCCTAGTTTAAAAAATAAAATATGTAATGTAATGTATATAAAAAAACAAACAACAAAAAAAAGCTTGTATGATGGATTTTGTAAATAGATTTGTTACAAGGTGACCTGTTCTCTAGCTGTGATCTTACCACTTCAAATGGATGTAATTTGAATAAATTTTTTATGGTAAAGGATCAATAAAATGATGTTTTTTTAAGAAAAAGAAAAAGAAAGGAGGTCCTAGCTCCAGGTGGGAGCTGTTTTAGCAGAGATTTCCCAGGCACATGGATTCCCAAGAGAAGCACTCCAGACGATCAAAGTACCCAGCCATTCTATAGAGAGAGCTTTGTAGGTAAGGCTACCGCTCCTGTCTCCCAGGTTTGGGCAGGTAGACACATGCGGGATGGATCTGGATCACAGCCAAGGCTGCCTGTCTGGCCTGATCCCGGATGCCTGAATTCCACAATCAGAGCATCCTTACTTTGACTTAAAACTTACCCTGTAAAAATAGAAGTATCTCATGGTATTGGTCTCACTGGTTATGGTTGCCTTCAATGGATGAGTTTATTGGGTCTTTTCTCATGAATAGATTTAGACTGAGAGGGAGAACAGAGGAAGCATGAGGCTTCTGGCGTTTCAGGAAGCAGTACGAAAGAGACTCTGCTTCAAGTCAGAAGGCACCCAGACAACCATCTAGTTCAGAAGTCCCGATCAACAGCCCACAGGCCAACTCCACCCTGCTCTGTCAGTCTAAAATAATATCTAATAAAAATATAAATTTGATTTCAAGAAGAATATGATTCATCCAGTCCATAGGCCCCTACTACTCCTCGCAGTTTTGCTTCACCTGTTCAGGACAGCTGGCCTTCAGGTATTTGTGTTTGTGACCCCTGAATTCTAGGACAGTTTTCCAGTCAATGCAAAAGTCCCTTCAATGATATTATGCATTTTTTATTCATTTGTTTATTCATACATTATTTTTAAAGTACATACAGAGCACCTACTATAGGCAGAGGCATAAACACAGAATGTGAGAGGGGTACGAGTGCTTGGGCCTGCTCTAGTCTTGCCACTTCATTTCATGGGTGGTGTGACTGAGGCCCAGAGAGCTGCATGACTTGTGTGACACCACAGTGCTGCTCCAAGGCAAAGCTGCAGTCAGTGGAAGCCAGGTGGCCGGACTTGGAGGACTCCCTTGAGCCTGTCCAGCACCTCATCCAAATTCTATAACACTGTGACTATGTCACTCTCCTAATGGAACTAGTTCAATGGCTCTCAAACTTCAGCCTGAAGGCCTCTAGGGTCTGCAAGATCCTTCCAGGGATCTGTGAGATTAAACTTATTTTTATAATGATAAAAAGCTATTATTTGCTTTTCATTCTCATTCTCTCACCAGGGTTCACTGAAGTTTTCCAGATGTAAGTGATGTGTGAGATCACAAGGGATTGAAACCAGAAGCAGTTACAAGTAATCCTCTCATTGAACATATCAATGTAGCTGTATATCTATGCAGTTATATATTTTAGGGGGGAATGTTTTATTTTAAAAGAATGCTACTGAGGTCAATGTTTAATAGGTTTGATGTTTAATTATTTTTCAGTTTTTATTTCTAATATGGTAAATATCAATAGATATAATTTGCATAAACTAAAGGTCTTTTTCAGAGTAAAAAGAGGTCTTGAATGCACAAGTTTGAGAACTACTGATCTAGTAAACATAAAAAAGATAAATTATATTATTTGAGCAACAAGTTGTATAGTCTTCTATAAGTAGTATAATTATTTTTTTTTAAAAAAATGGACTCCAGTTTTGCTCCTTGGAGAGAAAGAGAAAGTGGGCCAGAGAGTGTGAAGGGCCCTGTGACTCCTTCACATTACACAGAGGATCAGGTGGACTTGAATTGTCCACCAAAAAGCACTGGAAACAGGAACTGTATCTCTGTGGTTATCCAAAGGCAACTTTGAGACTGATGTTATCTGGGTTTATATCTCAACTCCCAAACCAGCTCCTCCTGCATCCGTCCTAGTGACAGGTACCACCACGGGGAGCCCAGGCCAGAATCTCAGTTCCTCTTACCCTCTCCCTTTGCTTTCTGCCATGTCCACCATGGCATGTTCACTAACCACTCTTCTCTGCAACAGGCCCTCATGGAGGCAGTCATTATCTCACACTTTTAGAGATGATCTTCATTTCTTCACTCCTCTCACAGCCCCTCTTATGTCCTCCATCATGGCTCTGCTCTGTCCCCAGAGTAATATTTCTATTGTGCAATCTCACCGTGATCCACTCCATTCAACCGGCTATTTGGCATAAAAGGCCCTTCACGCTCCATTCCCTGAGCACCTATCTAGGCTCACTGACTCACACACCTCTTTCCAACTTTGTCCTCCACTACGGAAAGCTCCTTGTTATGTCTCCACCCAGCTTGCACAGTGGGGCTCAGAGGCCCTGCAGCAGAGGTTTGGAGTTCTCCCAGCCTGGAATGCATTCCTTCCTCTTGCTTACCTAACAACTCCACACTGTCTTAGTGAAGAACTTCCTTCTTCAGGAGGAAACCTCAGCTCCTGGAAAGGCCTGGGACAGAGTTGACCATACAATAAGTGTTTGTTAAATAAATGAATGAATCCCTTATTTGAAAAAAAAAAATCATTCTATACTGTCTATTAAATATCCCTGCCTTATTAGTATAACATAATGAGCACCACTGAGGATCACTGTCCTGCACAGCCAGTGGTCTTCAACCAGACACCAGGTCTTACTCTGCTCTGAAGGGTAGAGACCTTGACCTGCAATAAATATTCGTTAATCTCAGTATTTGACCTAGAAGTTGTTTTTCTCTTAGAATATCTTTAAAATCAACTGCAATTTGTCTTCTGTTTATTTCTCCCTTAAAACGGAATCATAGAGTAGGATTTGGCTCTGCCACTTTGAGGTTAACAACATGAATACTAATAAAGCTTTTATCTAATATAAATAATGCAAAGATATTATTCTCATCACTTTATCATCTGAAACAGTACTCCTTTGTAATATTATTCTGGTAGCATCTCTTTAATAGTGTCAACACAAAATAGGACAGGTTGTCCATAGAGTCTTGCCTGAATAAATATTCTGTGATCCCTACTTCTTAGTAATAGAGAAAAATTCACAGGAAGAAGAAAATCTATTGTATGTCAAGCACCTCAAACAGGATTTATCACATGGACATGAACAATAAATGCTAGTTCTTTTGCCTTCTGCCATTAAGGTCAATTTCAACAAGTCCAGTGTTTTCAGCACAGCATGTCCTCCCCTACTGGTGTGATTCCTGCCCTCGTCTGAACTTTGCCACTTTCAAAAATTATTTATTTATTCTAATTTGTTATATATGACAGCAGAATGCAATTCATTTCATATTACACATATAGAGCACAATTTTTCAAGTCACTGGTTGTACACAAAGTATTTTTACACCATTCGTGTTTTCATACATGTACTTAGGGTAACGATGTCCATCTCATTCCACCGCCATTCCTACCTCCATGTCCCCTCTGTTCCCCTCCCTCCCCTTTGCCCTATCTAAAGTTTCTCCATTCCTCCATGCTCCCCCACACACATCGCCATTATAAATCAGCATCCTCATATCAAAGAAAACATTCAGCCTTTGGTTTTGAGGGATTGGCTTATTTCACTTTGCATTATATTCTCCAACTCCATCCATTTATATGCAAATGCCATGATTTTATTCTCTTTTAATGCTGAGTAATATTCCATTGTATGTATGTGTGTGTACACACACACACACACACGCGCGCACGCACACACACACACACACACACACACACACACGAGTTTCCATATCCATTCATCTACTGAAGGGCATCTGGCCCAAACTTCCTTAATAAGACTCTCATAGCACAATAATTAAAACCAAGAATCAATAAATGGGATGGATTCAAACTGAAAAGCTTCTTCTCAGAAAAAGAAACAATCAGTGAGATGAATAGAGAGCCTACAGAATGGGAGCAAATATTTACCACAAGCACATCAGATAGAGCACTAATCTCTAGGATATATAAAGCATTCAAAAACCTTAACAAATAACCAAAAAAACAAATAGCCCAATCAATAAATGGGCCAAGGAATTGAACAGACACTTCTCAGAAGAAGATATAAAATCAATCAACAAATGTGTTCAACATCTCTAACAATTAGAGAAATGCAAATCAAAACTACTCTAAGAGATCATCTCACTCTAGTCAGAATGGCAGCTATCAAGAATACAAATAACAATAAGTGTTGGTAAGGATATGGGGAAAAAAGGCACACTCATACATTGCTGGTGGGACTACAAATTGGTGCAGCCAATCTGGAAAGCAGTGTGGAGATTCCTTGGAAACTTGGAATGGAACCACCATTTGACCCAGCTATCCCACTCCTCATTTTGTACCCAAAGTACTTAAAAACAGCATATTAAAGGGACACAGCCATATCAATGTTTATAGCAGCACAATTCACAATAGCTAAACTGTGGAATCAACCCAGATGCCCTTCAGTAGATGAATTTTGCCACTTTTTTTTTGAGACTTTTTATTCCAGCAATACAGTCTGGTTCCCTGCATTCGCAGTACCATGCTGTTCCATATTTCTTTGCTTTTACTCATCCCATACATTTGCTGGGAAGTCCCTGGCCCCTCTACCTGCTTCCTGTTCTGCCAGACACACACTAGGTGTGACCTCCTCTGGAAACACCTCCATTCCTTCCAGCTTGGTTTAGCTGATACACCTGGGAGCTCCCACAGAACCCAGGCCTATCTCTGTCACAGCCATATGACCTTGGGCACAGGACCTGACCTCTCTAAACTTGAGTCCTCATCTGTAGCAAAATGATGACAGTTTCATACACACAGAGTATCAGGGTAATTGCTCAAGATATATAGGTAAATCTATATATAGACATATTACTTAAATAGTGCCTGTCACATATTAGTCGCTTCCTACATTCTAGCCATTTATTTATTTTTGTAGCACTTAACACTGAAAAATTCTGTGCACCGACCTGTGTAAGTTTGATTACATCTTTTTTTCTCTGTTTCCAAGAACCCAGCGGACTTCCTGGTCACTAGAAAATGATCTATAAATTGAATTAACCCTTTATATCATTCAAAATTCTATTATCTATCCATGCGTACACAGGTTACTGCCATAGTAGTCAGCAGGAACATTATTGCACATTCTGAGCTTTCATTTTACATCATCCACAGTTTTATTTTTAACAACCATATGCAGATTTTTTTCAATTTCAATTCTCTTTATGCTTTTATGATTGATTTTTGTTAAAAAAAAAAAAACAATTACAACATTTTGAACTTAATAAAAAGTGTCTCCTTATGGCAGCAGGAATTATTTAGTCAGAACATAAATCCCTTATAACCTTTGAGAGAGATTGTTCCACTGTTCTCCAAAAAGACAGGGTTGATACACAATTTCTTATGAACCCATTTCTTTTTTCAAAATATTTTTTATTGTTGTAGATGGACACAATACCTTTATTTTATTTATTTTATGTGGTGCTGAGGATTGAACCCAGTGCCTCACACACGTTAGGCAAGCACTCTACCATTGAGCTACAGCCCCAGCCCACATGAATTCATTTCTTACAAGAATTATCATCATTGGATTTTATCATTGGTTTTATTGTTTAATGGGTACATGTTACCTCTGAATTGTTTTTATTCATTCACCTGTCTTTAATTACTAGCAAAGATCAACATTTTACCATATGATGAGATACTATGATTTTTCCAACAAGAACAAAACATCTATTCATTCTTTTAGCCATCATTACCCTAAGTACATGTATGAAGACACAATTGTTTTAAAAAAATACTTTATATAAAACCAGCAACTTGAAAAATTGTGCTCTTTATATGCAATATGAAATGAATTACACTCTGCAAACATGTATAACAAATTAGAATAAAAATAAATTTCAAAAAAGTAGAAACCAAGTAATAACATTATATATTTCTACCAAGTCTTAACACTTTTTTTTAAATATTTATTTATTTACTTTATTTATTTACTTTAGTTGTACACAATGCAATGCATTTATGTTTACGTGGTGCTGAGGATCGAACCCGGGCCGTGCACGTGCGAGGCGAGCGCTCTGCCGCTGAGCCACAACCCCAGCCCCTCTTAACACTTTTTCAGATATAAATTTCCACTATCTAGGGTTAGGGATATAGCTCAGTGGTAGAGTCTTTGCCTATCATGCGTGAGGCCCTGGGTTAGATTCCCATTAACAAAAACAAACAAAACCCCCACATTCCACAATCTATTCCTTTTCTTTTTAATACATATTTTACAGCATTCGCTGCTATCACAGATTTCTGTATACGAAATGATGCCCCTGGAGTCACTCAACACAGAGATCCTGATGTTTAAGCTGTCTTATGACAGTCTTAAGCAGTATTTGATTATGATAACCTATTTTCTTCAAGCTCCTCTTTGACAATTGTTTTAAATAGCTCATTCTTTGACTCATCAAGAATCTATTTAAGAACCTAGGTCTGAGTTAATTCTCTTTCTGATATCTCACTAATACCTAGTTTCTTCAAAGTGCTGATTGAACAGTGATTCTTTTCCTATTGGAATGCTGTTTCTCGCATGTTACAAAGTTCTAATACAATTTTGAATTTCTGTAAGTTCTGTCCTATTGCATCAGTGAATTTTTAATTTATAAGCTACATGGTTTTGATCTTTGTTATTTTTTGTTAAGAGTGAGAAGAATATTATTACTCATCTAAAATGATTTTGATATGCTTGTTCCCATTTCTCATGAGAACAATGAAAGCTACAGTGGTCAGGGAATCTTAACGTTCTTCCCTGTCTTCAGCATTTGGCTGTGACATTAGAAATTGGCCACCTGATCTGACCTACAGTCTTGCTTTGTGGATACTACAAGGCTGCTTTTATTTTGATCTGCATTGGCCTTGAATGTCTTTAGGTAAAGCATGCATGCTCACACCTTCTAATAAGCTCATCAATTCCTGTGGTCTTACATCTGGCCTACTTAATCTGTTTTGTTACCGGCCTAATACCAGGAGTTATGTGAACTTGCAGCCCATGGCACAAAGTATGACTCAGGATTTCTTTAGTTGTAAACTGGGAAATAAGTTGATTATCCCTAATCTGAAAATCTGAAATCTGAAATACTCTAAAATCTGGAACTCTTTTGAATGCTAACATAAAATACTCAAAATTCCACATCTGACCATCACATGGCAGGTCATAGTCAAAATGTAAGTACCTAAAAATATTGTATAGAATTACCTTCAGACTGTGTGTATTAGGAGTATATGAACCATAAATTTCATATTTAGACTTGGTTCTCAACCCCCAAGATATCTCATTACATGTATGCAGATATTCTAAAATCTGAAATAATTCTGACCCCAAGTATTTTGGATAAGAGATACTCAATCTTTCATACTGTATCTCATCAGATTGTTGAAAGGATTATATGAGACAACCTGTAACCATTGTCAACCGAGGGAAGCCTTTGACACTTCAGGCTCTCTGGGAGCATGGAAACTTATTTTGGTCTCATCATTCCCACCCCATTGCATAGAGCCTGGCACAAGGCAGGGGTTCCTAATTATTGACTGAAATTTACTGTGATTTCTATTACCAGTAGCAAATTTCTGCTTTCAAAACTATTGTTAGAGAAAATAGAATGCTAGGAATATGGTTGTATGCATGTCAATAGCCCAGTGTCCAAGTTGTACCCACGAGGCCCTTAGGCCCCACTTTAATAGGGCCCACACTCCAGCTTACCATACCCCCAAATGCTGGCCACATTCCTGGCAGGTCCCTTGTCATTGATCAAAGGTTTTTTGGGGGGTCTGTTTTGGGTCTGTTGAATTCCTAGCCATGCCAATACTCTCATTTAATTGTTTTCTGCTGTAAGTCAGATTTCATTAACAAAGACACCTGTATTTAGTACACTTAGCTCCAATACCTGCCTTTCCCATTCAGATAGACAGAACTCTTCTTCAGATAAGGATCTAATTTATAAAAAGTCTCTGCTCTCTAAATTACAAGTAAATGCAGTTCCCTGGAATTACCAAGAGCTGTCAAGCTCTACCCATCTAGACTCATTTTGAAAAGGCAGATGCCAAAATTTACCTCATAGCCTGAGGCAATGCTGCTAAAATGTTTCAGGCTAAACAAATAATACTTACATAGAGAAGTCTTTATACATATATATATATATATATATATATATATATATGGGGGTCTATATACATACATGTATAAAGACTCACACACACACACACAGAGGGTTACTGGGGATTGAACTCAGGGGCACTCAACCACTGAGCCACATCCCCAGCCCTTTTTTGTATTTAATTGAGAGACAGGGTCTCACTGAGTTTCTTAGTACATTGTTATTGATGAGGCTGGCTTTGAACTTGTGATCCTCCTTCCTCATCCTCCTGAGCCATTGGGATTACAGGTGTGTGCCACTGTGCCCAGCATCTTTATCTTATTTAGTGAAGAATGAATTTAAAAATTTACATTATAATATACTAAATTAGACTGATTATTAATGTCTGTCCTATTTAATGAAGTATCATTAAAAACTGTCAATAGATATTAAAAAATTAAAAAGACACAAAGCATGAAAGAAAAATCACTTTCTACAAAAATAGTAGAGTGCTGATGCCATCAGTTTACTAAAACAAACTCTCAAGTGCCAGAGTAAAGAGAGAAGAGTAAATGGTGGCAAATCTTTATTTCTTGCATCAGGAAGGAAATCAGAATGTACCCTACAGAAATGCATACCTATGTGCCCCAGAGTCATATGCAAGAATGTTAACAGTAGAACCAAAGACAATCCAAATACTCTCTGACCATCCAAAGGATAAAAAGATCGTGGTAGTCATACAGTGGAATATGATACAGAGATGAGAATGCATACAACATAAAGACTAAAATTGAGCACAAATAGGCAGAACTGAAACAGAATATAAGTTTCCATTGGGTATCTCTCAAGAACAGGCAAAGTAATTATGTGGTGTTAGAAGATGGGGTGGTTGTTATCCTAGATGGGCAGGGATGGGAATTGACCAGAAATAAGCACAAGGGACTCTTCTGGGGGCTGTGACTGATTCTGTTTCTTCATCATAGAGCTGATTACACAGGTGTGTGAACATTGATAAAATTCAAGTAACACACTCATGATTTATGCTCTTCTCTACAGGTGTGTTATACTTCAATAAAAGTTTGTTAGAACAAACCAAGAATTAGCTAAGGAGCATCTGAAATCCAAGCTCTTAGACACTGTCCCATAGCTCCTTTGTGGTGTCTAGAGAAGGCAGAAAGGATCCAGAGCTTCTCCATCCAATATGGTAGCCAGTGGGCACTTGTAGCCATGAAATATTGGCTATGCAGCTGGTCTGAACTGAAATGTGCTGTAAAAGTAAAATTCAAAGACCTGGTTAAAAAAAATGAATATAAAATGTCTCATTAATAATTTTACATTGAATACATGTTGAAATAGCAGTATTTTAGACATAGTATGGTTAAAGAAAATATACCAGTAAAATCAAATTTACATGTTTCCTTTTACTTTTTTATGTGACCACTAGAAAATATGTGGCCAGCATTTGTGTTTCTAGAGACTTGTTTCTTACTGAGACTTGAACTTGTGACTTTAACATATGCTTTATAGACAGGCAAGAGGCTAACCCACAAAATGACCCTATGGCTATGATTTTTATCAAATTCCAGTAACATTAACAAAATATTCCTGGTCTCATTCTAATTTAAAAGTAGAGATAAATTCTTTGCTTTGGAGTGTGGCATCTTCAAAACTTAGAGTTAATTAGACTTTTAGCAGTTGGAGCTGGTTAATACAGATTATTTTGATACCTATTGCTATAGTTTGAATATGGGTTGTTTCATCAAAGATCCATGTGTTAAAGGTTGGTTCCTAGGGTGATGCTATTGGAAGACTTGATGGACCTTAAGGAGGTTGGTCCTAGTGAGAGGTCTTTAGGTCATTGGGGGCATGCTCCTGAAAGCAATTTTGTGGTCTCTTTCTCTCTCCTCTTCCCCTCTATCCCCCTTTCTGCTTCCTGGATCATGAAGGGAGCAGTTTGCTTTTCTGCACATACTCCTAGCATGATGTACTATCCTCAAAAGAGGTCCAAAGCCAAGGAGGCCACTTGACCTTGGACTGGAACCTCCAGAACCATGATCTCAAATGAACTTTTTCTCTTTACAAATCAGGTACATCAAGTATTTTATTATAATAACACAAAACTGACTGATGCACTTACATAAGTTGAATCATGCTGTATTTGCCCTTCAGTGACTGACTTATTTCACTTAGCATAATGTCCTCAGGTTTTTCCAGGTTAGAAGAATTTTTAATAATAACTGCATGTATGTTTCAAAATATTCAGGTAAATAATATCATATCATGAAAGTTATTTCCCTTGATGAATCTTATAGCCTCCCAGGGCTACTTAGCGAAAGCACCACAGTAACCCTTGCTCAGCCTCCATGGGCTCTCCCACCTCACAGATGATATGCACTCTGCTGCTGACTCCAAGGAACCAAAGCCCTGCCCCCAAGCTGACCAGTGGGCAGACTCTACACCACCCACTCACATTGTTCCCTTCCAAATTGGAGTCCCTCACAAATACATCTGTGGCAGGACCCAAATCTCTCAAGCAGCAAGGAATACTGAGAGAATGTATTCTACAGTTCACATTGGGGAGGTGTTACTAAATATATGCAAAACACCTCAAAGACTGTAATAAGGGGAGCATGTTGCTAGACACACCCAAAAAAGTGTCCAAATCAGTCCAAAATGAAATAGTACTATGTAAAAGTATATTTGACATAGCAGAACTTATCATAACTAAGAATCAAACAATAACTAAGGGAATCATTTTTATAAATAATCTGATGTATTTGCCAGGATTTTTTTGTGTGTGCTGACAAAATGCTAGATAAAAACAACTTAAGGGGGAATGATTTATTTGAGCTCACGGTTTTAGGAATTTAAGTCCATAGTTACTTGGGTCTATTGCTTCAGGTCTTTGATGAGACACAACCTCATGGAGGGGAGCTGGTGGTAGAGCAGAGTTGCTCACCTCATGGTGGCCAGGAAGGAGAAGGGAAGGGGCCAGGGATAAAGTAAACCTCCAAAGGCACACTGACAGTGACCCACCTCTTCCAACTAGGCACTACCTCCTAGTTTCCACCTTGGTCCAGCTGAGGACCAAGCCTCCAAAACATGGGACCTTGGAGGTCACTCCAGATGCGAACTGTATTCTTCAATCACAGAATGTTGTGCTGTGACTTGTAAAAGTGTGCCCCAAAAGCACCTGAGTTAAAGGTGTAGTCCCCATTCCATAATTTTATTGGGAGATGGAGGAACATTTAAGAGGCAGAGCTGAGTGGGAGGTCTTCCAGTCATTGGATGTGTGTCCTTGAAAGGGATGTTGAGACCACAGCCTCTCCTTTGCCTCTCTTTGACTTCTCCTACCCTGCCATGATGTGCTGCCTTGCCACAAGCCCAAAAGCAATGAACTAACACCTCTAATACTATGAGCCAAAATAAACCTTTTTTCCATATAAGTCGACTATCCCAGGTATTTGTTATAGTATCAAAAGCTGACTGATGCAGACATGAACACACAAAGTCAAAGAGTTAGAAAATACAATAGTGGTTACCAGGGCTGAGGGGAGGAGGTAATAGGTGTTAGTGTTCCAAAGTGGTCCAAAGTTTCAGCTTGGGATGATGAAAAAGTTCTGGAGATTGACAGTGGTAATGGTTGCATAAAAATGTGAATGTAGCCGGGTGCAGTGGCGCATGCCTGTAATCCCAGCACTTGGGAGGCTGAGGCAGGAGAATCTCAAATTCAAAGCCAGCCTCAGCAATGGCAAGGCACTTAGCAACTCAGTGAGACCCTGTCTCTAAATAAAATAGAAAAAAGGGCTGGGGATGTGGCCCAGTGGTCGAGTGCTGCTGAGTTCAATCCCCGGTACCAAAAAAAACCCAATGTGAATGTACTTAATGTTGCTGAATTGTATACTTAAAACAGTAAGTTAAACATATTTATCTTACCACCACAAAAATGTCAGAAAAAAAGGTTTTAAATATAAGCAGTGGTTATGCAAAAAAGTATAAAATTTACAAGAAGCAATGTGCAGCAATATGTAAATCTTCCTTCCCACTGATGTCTGTCAGCTGTTCAGTTACCTTTCTTGGAGGCAATCTCTTTATCTTTTCTTTCTGCATCCTCCCAGAATTGGACTGAGCATATGCAATCATTTTCTCACATAGTCTTTTTTATATAATTTAAAAAGTATTTCTGATATAAAGGAGCATAGTGAAATATTGTATTTAGATCATATTTTTAAATGATAAAAAATTTATGCAAATGCAAAAGAATTAACAAGATCATGGATAATTAAAATTATGCTTTTGAACTATAGGATTGTATATGAATGTACTCTTTATTTTATTTAGAATTCTAATAATGTTGGTATAACTTTTGCAATGTCATTTAAAATAAAGAATTAGAGGGGCTGGGACTGTAGCTCAGTGGTAGAGCACTTCCCTAGCATGAGTGAGGCACTGGGTTCAATCCTCAGCACCGAATAAATATAAACAAATAAAATAAAGGTATAAAAAATACAATAACATTATTAAAAAATAATAATCATAAAGTGATTGTCTACACCCCCACTCTCAAATGCAGAATTTGAATAAAGGAAGGCATAAAAGATAAGCTAAAAAAGAATGCACAGCAATACCTCCCTCTTCTGGGAGGGCTCAAGGATCAAATCAACCAGGAAACTCTTAAAAAGAAAAAGAAAAAAAGCTCACTTTGACATAGCCCTTGGTTTATTCTTGACTACTAAACTTTGCCAACTAGAATGACTGTCTATAAGTCTTCATTAAGTGCTTACTTTTTACTTTTCAGAGTGAATTAAAAATGCAACTTCCCAATTCACTTCCCTTAGCAGCAATATCAATTACTATTGCTAGGAGAATGCCTTCATGGATCATGGTATTTGCTACCCTGAATTCTTCCTTCAGTCACATGTGCAGAGTACATTATAGTTTTAAGAAGAAAATGAATATTATTTGACCACTTACTATTTACCACATCCCAGGTTCTGCACTAAGTACTCATGTGAGAATTTTAGCAAGAGGAACATGAGTTCAAAGCTAGCCTCAGCAACTTAGCAAGGCCCTAAGCAACTTAGTGAGACCCTATCTCAAAATTTAATAAATATAAGAAGAACAGGGGATGGCCCAGTGATTAAGTGCCCCTGGCTTCAATCCTTGGTACATAAATAAATAAATAAATAAATAACCCTTAAATTTTTATTTGGGAAGGACCACAAGCCAGTCACAGGAAAGGTAGTCCCCACACCCCTGCTGAGGACCCAGGGAGTACCACCAAGTCTGCATGAAAACCCATGGACAACCCCAAATAGCTTGCCTTGGCCCCAGATTGGGATATTTAATTATTAGAGATCTTACAATTGCACTGTAAGTTTTCCTTTAGCTGGGTGAACTGGTTTGTTGGTTACATTCCTTGCTCAGAATCAGGCCAATCAAATATAAGCTTTGAGAAGGAATTTTTATCCACTTGATGATAAAATACTGATCAGTACTGCATGTATAACCTTGACTTATGCAGATTTTATTCCACATTCATTTATTTGCATGATAATTTCAAAAGCTGTAAAGCGGGTTGCTGCCATTTTTATGTCAGATGTTGAACTCTTCCAACACCAAGAAAACATGCTAAGTATTTTGATCCTTGCTCAGCCACCCCTAAATTAAAGCCAACATCAGCAGGGTAAACATAACAGTCAGTTTATCTGGGTGGCAATTTATTTGGCAGCTCTGATTTTCAATTATGTAGGCAGTGTTTATCTTCAGATGTAAGGTGTTTATGCTGCATCAGCTTATAGGTGCCATTGTGCTCAGAAAGCTAAGCAGGAGACAAGAGGCTGAGGAAAGCTATTCCTCATTATTAGCAAGGAAGCAATAATGCATCACTGGTGTCAAGTACAATTGGAAATCTATGGGAGTTTCCCATTTTGGTGATCAACTTGAAAATGTACATGTTAATACAAACCACATCATCAAAACGGAGGTAACATCTGTTGAAAATGAGCTTGATCATGAGCATGTGTAGACTTTCCCATGTATTTTCAAATACAAATAAAATTATAATTTAAAATTTTTATCTATAATTCTTAATTAATTTACAATATATAAATGATTCCAACCTTTGTCAGTCATTTTTTTATACACCTTTCCAAAAAGCAAGTGTCCAGAGCATGAAAATTAAAGAATTGACACCCTTCTTTAAATAAAACTTAGATTACTCACAGACCATTAAGAAATTTTGTGGATTTAAATAGATATCCTATACCAATAGTCTTGACAGTTTTGTTTG
Source organism: Tamias sibiricus (assembly GCA_025594165.1). Lineage (NCBI taxonomy): Eukaryota > Metazoa > Chordata > Mammalia > Rodentia > Sciuridae > Tamias > Tamias sibiricus. The sequence continues at coordinate 88,733,663 of CM046657.1, read as the reverse complement.
AGTTTTAAATTGTGGACATTAGCAACTTACATGGTTAATATTTGATTGCTTATAATAATAACCATATAAATGTTGTTTAGCTATGAATGAAGTTACAAAGAAATTTTTAATGCAGAAAAATTTGAAAGCAATAAATAAGAACAAACATAAAATAGAAAGCATTGGAATTCATGATTAGTAAAATCTTCCAACCTCTCAGGTGCCTATATTGTTTATGTATTAATATAATAAGTAACACAGGGAATTGGAGTGTGAGAGCATGTCCATTACCTTTGACATTTAAGAGGCAGTGATTGACATTATGCTTTGATCCTGTTTTTTAAATAGCAATGTTTATTTTTTACTTTTTAAAATTTTTTATTTTTTAATTTGGTATACAAGACAGTAGAATACATTTATGTATTTTGATATATCATACATAAATAGAGTATAATTGCTCATTTTTATGATTGTACATTTTGTAGAATCACATTAGTCTTGCAGTCATATATGTACATAAGGTAATAATGCCTGTTTCACTGTGCTAACCTTTCTATCCCTATATCCCCTTTCCTCCCCTCTATATCCAATCTAAAGTAACTCTGTTCTTCTTTAGTGTCCCCCCTTATTGTGAATTAGCATCCATATATCATCTCACTCCAAGCAGAATGGCAATCATCAAGAATACAAGAAACACTGTTACATATACAACAACTTTGAATTAAAAAAAAGAATGCAAGCAACAATAAATGTTGTTAAGGACGTGGGGGAAAAGGTACACTCATACATTGTTGGTGGGACTGCAAATTGTGCAACCACTATGGAAAGCAGTATGGACATTCCTCAGAAAACTTGAAATGGAACCACCATTTGACCCAGTTAACCCACTCCTCGGTTTATACCCAAAGGACTCAAACTCAGCATACTATAGTGATGCAGCCATGTCAATGTCCTTCAATAGATGAATGGATAAAGAAAATGTGGTATATATACTCGATGGAATATTACTCAGCTCTAAATAAAAATGAACTCCATCCGGAGTTGGAGAATATCATGCTAAGTGAAATAAGCCAATCCCAAAAAATGAAATAGCAATATTTATAATATTATAATATCGTCATATAATATTATAAATATTTAATGTTTATAATATTCAATATTTATAATATTATACATATGAATATGGAAATGAATATGGTATATGAATAAGGAAAAGTCTGAAAACATAATGCTCAATGAAACAAAGAGAGGTAAAAGAATATTGCAAGATTATGCCATTTATGTATATTTTTAAATACTCAAAAGTATAATGTACATATATACATGTGTATATATGCACACATACACAGATATATGTATTCATAAATAAAGCTTATCTTCATCTATACATAGAGAATTATAGTGTAGAATTCTATTCTGTCTAGCTCCAGAATTCAGACACAGGTCAATGGATAGGAATGGCTATGGATTTTGGTCCAAACACATTCATTCCCCTTATGTGCAATTTCAATTACCAGTGGTCAACCATGACTAGAAATATTAAATGAAAAATTTCAAAAATAAACAAATTCATTAGATTGTAAATTGTGTGTCATTCCGAGTAGCACAATAAAATCTCGTACCACCCTATTCTATAGAGCCCAGTACACGAGTCTTCCCTTTGTCCAGTGTATTAACACTACAAAAGCTACCTGGCTGCTGGTCACTTAAAAGCCCTCTTGGATCTCAAGTGGACCGTTGCAATATCAGAGTGCTTATGCTCAAATAAGCAGGTCAACAGTAGCCTCACACAAAGCTTGTCTTCCACTAAACTTCATCTCATCAACATAGACATTGTGTCATCCCATTTCATGCCAAGAAATGTAACTACAGTACAATATTTAGAAAGACAGATCATTTTCACATAACTTTTTTTATGGTTTCTGTTATAATTATTATTTTATTATTGTTATTTGTTTACTATGTCTGATTTATGTATTAAGCTTTATCATGAGTATATGGGGGAAACATTATATATATGTATGCATATATATATATATATATACACACACATGTGTATACATATATGTGTATATGTGTATATATATAGTTCAGTACTATTCTATGCTTCAGGCATCCGCTAGGCATCTTAGAATTTATCCCTCATGAATAAAATGTTAGTTATTATAAGTAGTAACTCTCCAACAATAAAATTATATGAAAATGGAATGAACAGTCTAATATTATGATGAACCACCATGTCTGGCATGTCTAAGAAAGCAGATCATCAGGATTACTATAGAGCAATAGTTCTCAAATTTCTGCTACATCAGGAACACCTGGAGAGTTTGTTCAAACAGACTGCTGTGCTCCAATTCCAAAGCTTCTGACTCAGTAGGTCTAGGTGAGGCCAGATTATCTATATTCTAACCTGGGAATTGAAACTCCTAGGTACTGCTGGTGATAATGAGCCAGTGACCACACTTTGAGAACCACTACTAGAGAGGATATCCTGATCTTACTAGGAAATGCAGGGTAGGAGGAGAGAGACATTATTTTCTAATGGGTACAAAATTTCTTTGGGGATGACTGAAAAGTTCGGGAAGTGGATAGTGGTGATGGTTGCACAACAACATATTTAATGTCACTGAGTTATGTACTTGAAAATGGTTGAAACAGCAAATTTTATGTTTTATGTATTCTACCACAATAAAATATTTGTGGCTGGGGATGTATGTGACTCAAGGGTAGAGCATTTACGTAGTATGTGCAAGGCTTGATTTTCATCCCCATCACTGGAAGAAAGAAAGAAAAGGGGTGGAGGGGGGAAGGAAGGAAGAAAGGTAGGTAAGGCAGAATCATGTAATTACATCTGAACTTCAGGAAAACAATAAATAATTTTAGCTTAAGTATATTCCATGCAATATTTGGACAGACTTAAATTTTTTTAAAAAATGGTTGCTTTCCTCAAATTCAGTATAACTGAGCATCTTGTATTTTATCTGACAATTCTGACAGGAGATACTCAGCATCTCAACCGAGGTAGAGACAAAGAAATGAAGAGGATTCCAGACACATTTTTGGATTAAAATTAATAGGACTTAGTAATCAAATGGAGTAAGCTTCTGTTTTAAAATGGAGGCACCACTGGTGGGAAACAATTCACCATTTACCTAACTTGTACCCTGTGCCTAGTGTTCTAGGAGCTAGAAGGCCCTCAGTGAGTATGTAAGGAGCTTAAAGTCCAGTGCAGCCCTTGGACAAATGAGAAGACAGGTGAAACAAGTATATGGACTCTATGATGGCAGGGTTGGGGTACCTGCTGCCAGGGCAGATATGAAGGAGAGGCACGCAGGGGACTTTATCATTGCCTTCCAAAAACCATTGCCCATCTAACAAAAGATTGCCCAGCTTGGACCTGGGTAGAAACTGTTGTCAGCAAATTCAGATAAAATCTTATGAATTTTGATGGATGTTTGTCCTGCTGCCTTCTTGCAACAATGATTTTACAGATACCAAAATGAAATAAAATATATTGTTAAGTTCCTTCCCAGCCATAGATTCCCCAGCACCAACATACAGCAGTAAGTGGGGCCAGAGAAATGGGGCAGCTTCTAAATCGGGTTGATGTTTTGGCTTTGCCTTGGAGCTCACCAAACTGGCCCCCACTGTTGCTTCATATACCCTACGCATCCATAAATTATCACTTCACTAGACACATTGTAGCACCACTAAAATTATATCCCCAAAATGCTCCATTAAAGGGCCCCGCTTGTTCAGGAGGAATGAGTCATGAAGATTAAAGAAAAACCATTTCTAAAATCCCTGCATTTCTTGGGAAATTCCCTGGGGCAGCTGAGCAGAAAATTAACTTGCTTTGTTGGTGGGCTGGATTCTTTGTAATTTTCTGAACAGACAGACACATTCCCTTCATCTTTTGGATCTTTCCAGGGGGTTAGCAGTGTGGATTTCTTGTCAAGTTTGGTGATGATTTAGTTGTATCTAAATTGGCTAAGATCCTGGGGCGGGGCAAGGTAACCTAAATATATGCTCCACCTTAGGCATAGGAGGCATGAGGGCAAAGCCAGAGAGTGTGTGAGCAGAGGAATCTTAGGGCAGTGACATTCTGTATGCTACCCTAATGGTGGCTACATTATATATTTATGAAAACCCATAGAACACACAACACATAGAACCCTAATGTAAATTATGGATTTTAATTAATACTAATATATTGATGTTGGTTCATGACTTGTAACAAATGTACCACACCAATGCAAGATGTTAAAAACAAGAGAAACCTGGTGGGGAGTGAGGGAATATATGGGAACTCTGTACTTTTCTGCTCAATTTTTCTGTGACTCAAACTGTTTAAAAAAAAGATGAAGTTTATTAATTTAAAAAAGAAGAGGAGGCTGCAGAATCCTTCCAGTGTAGGAGTAGCAGTGTAGAGGTAGGACAGGCAAGAGTTGGACAAATTCATAAGTGGTTGAGACCAAAAAAAGCAGAACTGTAAGTACTTACAGGATCAGGACTATTTTATGATCTCTGTATGTGCAGCACACTGTACTCTGTCTGCTGTATGAATGAATGGATGGATGAAACATGAGAGAAACTGATCCTGTGATATGTGAAGGCAGTTGTCAACAGGTAAATAGATTAGAAACACCAAGGAATTTTTCTCAAAATACATAAACCCACTAGTCCTTTTGCTTGATTGAGCCCGTAAGACTAAAAACACGTACCTGCTTCACCAACCCCATACTCTGAGTTGAGAGCTACAGTTTTTAGGGATGTTCCTCACCCTTGATGCCCACAGCCAAAGGACAACCACATTAAGTAAGGTCAATCTGATCTAGATAGCATTTTCCTTCCTGCAAAGAGGGCCAGCCTGGATTGTGAAAGGGTGCAGAAAAGGCAGACATTGGAAGAGCTACAGAGCTTAAGACCTTGGAGTGTACTGAGGCCTGGGGTGAGCTTTGGATTCAGGGAATCACAGGAGAGTTGACATTTCAGCTGAGCTTTAAAATAGATATGAATTTGCATACAAGCGGAAAAGGCGGAGATAAATAAAAGTCAGAGTTTAGGTGTTTCAGAGATTGCCAATAATCAGCCCATTGCCCACAACCCAACTCTGACAGCAAGAGATAGGTAGTTATGCATACTACATTATGTATAAAGCATAGAACCGACACTGGCTTCATAGGAAGGGTTTCTCTCAGAAAGTTCCATCTCTGGACAGTCTGGAAATGTCAGACCTGGAGACAGTCTAGTTTGATGAATTTGGCTTCCCTGCCTGCCTCCTTCTTGTGTGTGTGTGTGCGTGTGTGTGTGTGTGTGTGTGTGTATTTCTGTCTCCTTCTCTTCCCCTTTTTCCTTCTCCTCCTCCTTCAACTCCTCTTCCTTACCCCCTCCTCTTGCTCCTCCTTTCTGTTGTTAGAAATATCAAGAGCATGTTCCATAAGTCCAATTTCTTAGTTTAAGAGGTATTCATCCACTGGGAGCTCAACAAGATTTCCCTAAGCCAGGAAGCAATGCAGTATGTCCCACATTCAGAAGTTCCACCTGGAAAGCCTATGGTTCCAGCTGAGCAAACTCTTAACTTTATGAATTACCCTAGTCCTTCCAAACTTTAATGTGCATACAAATCACCTGGGGATCTTGCCAAATTGCAGGTTCTGACTCAGTAAAGCTGGGCTGGAGCTTGACTTTCTGTATTTCCACAAGCCCCCAGATATCACTGATCCCATCTTTGAGTAACAAAGCACACACCACACCAGTGGAGGGGAGCAATCCTTACCCTCATTGGTGGAGTATAGGAAAGGATGATCTAGGTATTGCCAGTCTGCCTATGGATACTTCCAATTACCAGCTTCTCAGACTACATGAGGTATGTTTTAGTCTGACAGGTTGTTTCAGAAAGTGTTAATATACACCTCATCCCTATCCTCTAAAAGTAAGCATCCCCTTGTTCTAGCTATCAGCATGTCTTCCAACTGAGCTATATATGAACACAGCAAGATGAGAAAAAAAAATGGGAGGGGTAAAAAGTGGAAAGCAATCTATACACACAGAGAACCAACTTGACCAGGTATCCAGATAGTCTTCCACAACAGAATAAAGACTAACTAGCTAATCATGCAACCTATCTCCTCCTCCTGAACCCGTGACAAGACTATGCTTATCAGCCAACATTCCTCAAATTTCAGAAGTGTTATGCATTATTTCCAGGATTGACCCATAAAACCCCTCCACATATGATTTCACACTTTCTCCTATATTGTTAAAGTGTCCATGAGAGGGATGCAGTGCCCCAGAGAAAGGCAGAGCCACAGGGGAGAATGGTCATGGGCCCTGAATTGTGCAGAAGCTGCCCAATGAGCTCTGATTGGACATTAAGCCCATAAAAATAAGTCTGTGTTGTGCTAAGCTCTTAAGACTTAGGGACTTAGCTGTATATCAATCAGTCAAGTTGATCTAGTCAAGGAAAAGAAATAACTCTTAAATCTCACAACAGAGGGAATTTAATACAAGAACTGAGAGCTGAACAGGAGGTAGTGAGGCAACCCTGCGGTTAGCAACAGCAGGGACTGCTCCATTTGCACCTGTCAGAGGATAGTAGAGGGTGGTGGGGTTATCAGAACCTCAACGCTGGAATGGTCTGGCTGAAGCAAGAACCACAGTGAAAGTTGCCAGTGATCTGGGACCACAAAAGTAGGAGGCAATCTTGCAAATGCCTGGGCTCAGTTGCCGGATGGGTACCCACAGCAGATGAGGAAAAACAGAAATATCTTGACTTCTGCCCTCCTCTGCCTGTACATCCCATTGGCCTCTCCACCCCAGGAGCAGTTGACAAGCAATACTGTGAAAGGTAATTCTCTGTAATGTGCAAAATGCCAGGGGAAAGGCAGAAGATGGATTTGGGAGCAACCTGAGAAATGGTCTCCACAGTCTCTTACCACAGGTACGCTACAGCCCTTAATGTATGTGGCATGCTTACAAATGATCTCCACAGAACACACTTGGGCTCAATGGTACCACAAAGATCATCCAACCTGTGCTTCGCTGTTTGCTTACTGTTCCTTTACCTGCTCTGGTCCAGTTTCCTCCTATGCCAGGGTATCAAAGTCTCCAGAGTATAGGCAAGAAGGACAACTGCCACAATAAGGTGTAAAGAAAGCTTCCCCCACTGGGTGCAGTGCCGCAGCCTATAATCCCATTGGCTCTGGAGCATGAAGCAGATGAGTCACAAGTTCATGGCCAGCCTCAGCAACTTAGTGAGGCCCTAAGCAACTTATCGAGACACTGTCTCAAAACAAAATGTAAAAATGGCTGGCTGGGGAATCTAGCTCAGTAGTTAAGCACCCCTGGGTTTAATCCCTGGTACCAAAAAAAAAAAAAAAAAAAAGAAAGAAAAAGAAGAAGAAAAAAAAAAGAGAAAGAAAGCCTCTGCCTAAGCTTTACTGTGTACCAAGTTCGTTAGAATCACCAAGTCACATAAACATGAGCCAAACCACCACTTAGGTGGGAATTAACAAATGCACTCATCTTATGAGAAATGAGATAGATTATGTACAGAGCTTGACATATCCTCTGTGCACAGTATATGATAGCTATTATTACTCATTCACACACATGCTTTATTATTTATTAATGAAAATAATTAACCTATTATTTATGGCCCTCTACAGAAATAATAGGAAAAGATCAGAAGGTTTTAGATTTTGTAAATCTGTGAAACAACTTTCTGTGTTCATTTCAGAAATTAATACTAATACAAGAATTAATCCTAATATATGTGTCAAACTCTAGAGTAGATTTTGTGAGTAAAACAACAAACAAAAGACAAAATCCCTATACTCATAGAGCTTGTATTTTAGTAAGTATTAGTGTGTTTTTTGAGTACATGAAAAAAATGAGTTGAGGTTTTCTAGCAGGCAATTTTCAGCCCTGAAATGCATAATTTCTACTTAAGATTCACTCAGAGTATAACAACCAACATTTATGATAATCCAACATTAGACATAAATTAATTCATTAGTTTCATATCACCAAAGAGAGACCCCCTTAATGTAAATGGCACTTTCTAAGAGTGCCATAGCAAGAATTATGTCAGCAGATAAGAAAATTGCATCAGATGACCTCCAAAATCCCTCCTGTATTTATGACAAGTACAAGCTATACTTAGCTCTTTAAGATCTTTCTTGTCCAGCATCATATTCCCAACACCCAGCACAATACCTAGCAGTTAACAGGTACCTACTAAATACTTGTGAATGAATGATTGGTGGGTCTGTGATTCTACTACTTGGTACAGTGCTTACCACATTGCATTCTAGTTGTTTTATCTGTCTGTCCACCACACTTGTTTCTGACCTCCTTAAAGACTGGGGCTGCTTTTTTCATCTCTGCTACCCAGCACTGCACACAACAAAAATGAATGTCAGAGAGGGAAAGATAATGTGTGAACAAATGAAGGAATTCCTTAGTCTACAATTTTATTATTTATGAACATATAAACTGCATCCTCTTGTCAGAGATTAACTTTTCTTTTTTTTTTTTAGACATAAGAGATAAAGATTCATCAGCAAAATGGTAGAAGGAATTCTAGGATCCCCAGTTAATGGTTAATATTTTAGAAAGGACATTTTGTAACTTAAGTCAATTGAGCTATAGTAAACATCTACTGTGTTCAAATTCCCTCAACAAGTGCTAAGAGAAAACTAGAATTTTCAAGAATTAGATTAGGGAATCAGCAAACTTTTTTGCAAAAGGTCAGAGAGTAATGTTTGCAACTTGTCAGGCAAATGGTCCTGGTGAAAATACTCAATTCTCTTGTAGAATGAAATCATCCATAGACAAGGTGTAAACAGAGGAGCTGACTGTGTCCCAACAAAACTTTATTTGTGGACACTGCAATTTGAATTTCATGTAATTTTCACATCATGGAATATTCTTATCATTTCAATTTCTTGAATAAGTTAAGTGCAGGGGACTTTAGAATGGTGAGACTATTCTGTATGAAACTATAAAGGTAGAAACATGTCATTATGCATTTGTCAAAACTCACAGTACTATTTGACACAAAAAGTGAACCCAAATGAAAACTATGGACTTTCATAATAATGTGATCATGTTGGCTTATTATTTTTAACAAATGTATCACACTATTGCAAGATGTTAAGAGAGGGAAACTGTGCTAGGGGTGAGGGAGTGGGTGAAATGTGTACATAGAACTTTGTGTGCTACCTGTTTAATTATTCTGTAAATCAAAAACTGTACTTAAGAAAAAGTCTCAAAAAAGTGTAATATTTGTCCTGAAGGTTTCTTTGAAAACCAGTCAGTGAGTGCCAACTGCAGGCCCCAGGTAGTACAGTCATTTAATTGGATGCAACAGTGATTGTAATGGCCTGGCAGTAATGTAGAGGCCACCTACTCACATTCTGTAGTTACTGAGAAGACAGAGGAACCTTCTAAAGGGTCTTGATCCTATCATCATCCTCTCACAGAGTAGGGGCCAAGGCTTTCTGTAGATGTAATTGGATGAGATCTGATGTCTCAGTTTTAGAAAGCTGTGGAGCAATCTTCTGCATTCATTGCAAAGATTAGTCATAACACAAGGAAGAAACAGGGTAGGAGGGAACGAAGGGTCCCAAAAAGAAAGCTGGGAATACCCACCTCTGTTCGGCCTGCTTTTCTGAATCTCTACTCCATGTTCTCTAACTGAGGCCTGAGAGGTCTGAACTCAGATATACTTCCACATCCTCAGTGTGATTAGAGGCTAAAAATGACTACAAGATAGAAGTGGTTTTGTAAGTGCAGACAAATCATTGTGTTCTGAAAAGACCATAAAGAATTCGAGAGTTGTTCAGCCATAAGAAAAGAATGAAATCATGTCATTTACAGGAAAATGTATGGAATTTTAGAGCATTATGTTAAGCAACAAAAACCATACTCATCAAGCATATGTGTTTTCTCTCAAATGTGGAAGCTAGAGAGAAAAACTGGGGGGGGGGGGGGGCGTGTAAGTGGGAATCTCATGAAAATAGAAGGGAGAGTAGGCCAGCAAGGAAGACGAAGGAATAGAGAGGTCCCTTCCATGGAGGTTCCATGGTGTGAAGCCAAGAAAAGCAGATAGGCAGCTTTTTGGCAAGATGGGTGAATGAACAAGAATTGGGGGAACTTCAGTCGAATTTAATGTTTGACACTCAAAACAGATCAGGAATTTAGGAGATTAAATATAATAAGGAAGAAATCCTTAGCACCACACCTGTGATAGTGGCTAGAGGCACAAGCCATACTGGTCCCTCTGTGAAAGCAGTAAAGCAATAAGGGAATTAAAGGAACCCCCATTCTCAGGACAACTGAATTGTGTCAGGGCATGGAGAGTTTAGAGATGAAAGTCACTGCTCAAATAAACAATAAGCTGCGCTGCACAATATCTTTGTATAGGAAAGAAGGCACCATCTCTCCCTGCTGTGTGCATTAGACAGTGGAAGGAACCGTTTTGCAGCTTCAGTGTGGGGGGCTGGCAGCTGGAGGAGTTGATTTCTGAAAAACCCAAGTCTGGCTCAAAAAACAAGCCAGGCAAACACATGCTGCATGACAGAAAGTGTGCCTAAGTGACCAAGAGAAAATCAAACAGGGACAAAAGGTTTACATAGGGTAATACTGGTCATGGAAACCTACATGGCTTCCTCCTCTCCTTCCAATCCAGGACCAGCTGGGTGAGAAGTGTCTCACCAGGAATTCAAAAGGGCCATGGCAGGAAAGATTGAGTTTAGAGACTGAATCAAAGACCATGAATGGTGGGGTCCATAGGCAACGTAGCGGGCTAAGAATTGGCTCCGATGCCACATGAATGGAACCCAAAGGAGATTCCTGGGGTACAGTCTTCCAGTACGGACCAGCAATTGCTGGGCCCTGAAGGTATGCTGACTTAAAATCTCCAGACCAATTGGCATTCAGCGAAGAGACTGGAGCTTTCCTAAGCCTAAACTCCACCTCCAGGGGTTCCACCTCCAGGATTAACCCTCTCATTCTAGCAACCCCACCTGAGGTTGGAGCAAGCATCATACACCAGACAACCCCAACTAACTGCTGAGAAGGGAAGCCAAGAAAATTTTGAACTCCAGTGGAAACAATTGTTCAATTTTTTATTGAGATCTTTTTCTTTTCTTTTTCTTTCTTAACTCAAATTTTACCATTTTTGAAACTAATTATTTTTCATGCATCAGTTAATTGAGGACTGGGATGTCTGAATAGTATATTTTAGTTTTGTTTTATTTTCTTTTATTTTTACTTTTTTCTTTCTATTTTTAATTTTTTTAAATTTTACTTTATGTATACATTTTCTCTAACTTATCTATTTCCCTTGGTTCTCTTTCTCTCTTATTTCCTGCTAACAGCCAATCTCTTTCACTCTTCCTTTAATTTTTTATTTCTATCTTCTCTCCACCTTCCTCATAAACATCACATCATATACCACTTCTCACTTTGTCCACCATTTGAAACTGTAAACCTCTTTGCAAACTTACTACTTTTATTGTAAGCAATAACTGAACACATCATTTTTGTTTATTGCAAAAAAACTGTAGACATCTTAGTAGGAGCTATTTGATCTAAGGTGGTATATTGTTTGCATTAGTCACTGTTATTATTTGTCTCCCCTTTAATGGTGAGGTAATGGAAACCTTCAGGGACACTGTAAGTCTACAGGTAGAAACTGTACTGCCTCAGATCCACACCACTAGATGGGTAAAAACACAAACAACATGAAAAAACAAGGGAAAAAATCACCCCAAACAAACCAAAATTCTCCAATAATAGAATACATTGACACCATGGGGGAAAAAATGTCAAAGAAAAAGTTTAGAATATACACAGTTAAACTAATCCATTAAGTAAAGGATGGTACAAGGAGTGAAATCAGAGATAAAATTCAGGAAGTAAAAGATCACTTCAATAAAGAGATAGAGATTCTGAAAAGAAATCAATCAGAGATCCTCAAAATGAAGGAATCAATAATCAAATTTAAAATTCAATGGAAAGCATCACCAACAGACTAGACCACTTGGAAGACAGAGTTTCAGACAATGAAGACAAATATATAATTTTGAAAATAAAGTTGAACATGGAGAGATGTTAAGAGAACATGAACAGAACTGGCAAGAAACAAAAGATAACATGAAAAGACCAAATTTAAGATTTATTGGGATAGATGAAGGCACAGAAATACAAACCAAAGGAATGCATGATCTTCTCAATGAAATAATATCAGAAAAATTCCCAAACCTAAAGAATGAAATGGAAAATCAAATAGAGGAGGCTTACTGGACCTTAAATATACAAAATTACAACAGACCCACATGAAGGCACATTATTATGAAAATGCCTAATATACAGAATGATAGAATTTTAAAGTCAGCCAGAGAAAATGTCAGATTATATTTAGAGAGAAAGCAATTCAGATCTTAGCTGCTTTGTCAACCCAGACCCTCAAAGTTAGGAGGTCTTAGAATGATAAATACCAATCTCTGAAAGAAAATGTATGCCAACCAAAAATACAATACCCAGCAAAATTAAGCTTCAGATTTGAAAATGAAATAAAAACATTTCTTGATAAACAAAAGTTAAAAGAATTCACAACTAGAAAGCCTGCACTACAGAACAGCTGGAGACTAAATAATTGCAATTGAATGACCAATGGATAGCAGAAGAAATCAGGGATGAAATAAAAAATACTTAGAAGTAAATGAGAATAGCAACACAACCTATCAAAAGGTCTGGGACACTATGAAAGCAGTGCTAAGAGGAAAAATCATTGCATTCAGCTCGTTTAAAAAAAAAAAAGAAAGAAAGAAAATAGCCAAAAAATAACCTAACATTATATCTCAAAGTCCTAGAAAAAAGAACAAATCAACACCAAAAGCAGTAGAAGTCAGGAAATAATTAAAATCAGAGCTGAAATCAATGAAATTTAAACAAAAGAAACTCAAAAATTGACAAAATAAAAATTTGGTTCTTTGAAAAAATAAATAAAATTGATAAACCCTTAGCCATGCTAATGAAGAGAAAGAGAAAACTCAAATTACTAAAATTTGTGATGAAAATGGAAATATCACAATGGACACCACTGAAATACAGATGATAATCAGAAACTATTTTGAAAATACACTAATAAAATAGAAAATCTTGAAGACATCAACAAGTTTCTAGAGACATCAACAAGTTTCTAGAGACATATGACTTACCCAAACTGAATCAGGACATATGTAATATAAACAGATCAATTTCAAGCAATGAAATAGAAGATGCCATCAAAGCATACCAACTACAAAATGCCTAGCACCAGATGGATTCTCAGCTGAGTTCTATAAGACCTTCAAAGAAGAAATAACACCAATCCTCCTCAAATTATTCCATGAAATAGAAAAGGAGGGAACCTTTCCAAACTCATTCTATGAAGCTATAATCACCCTAACACCAAAACCAGACAAAGACACATCAGGGAAAGAAAACTTCAGACCAAGATACCTAATGAACATAGATGCAAAAATTCTCTATGAAATTCTGGCAAAAATCGTATACAAAAACATATTAAAAGATAGTGCACCACAATCAAGTGGGGTTCATCCCAGGGATGCAAGTTTGGTTCAACATATGAAAATCAATAAACATAACTCATCACATCAATAGGCTTAATGACAAGAATCATATGATCATCTCAATAGATGCAGAAAAAAGCATTTGACAAAATATAGCATCCCTTCGTGTTCAAAACACTGGAAATACTAGAGATAGTAGGAACATACCTCAACATTGTAAAGGCTATATATGTTAATCCCAAGGCCAATATCATCCTAAATGGAAAAAAAAAAACTGGAAGCATTCCCTTTAAAAACTGGAATAAGACAAGGATGCCCTCTTTCCACTTTTATTCAACATCATCCTTGAAACTCTAGCCAGGGCAATCAGACAGAAGAAAGAAATTAAAAGGATACAAATAGGAAAAGAAGAACTCAAACTATCACTATTTCCTGAGGACATGATTCTATATTTAGAAGACCCCCCCCAAAAAAAAAACTCCATCAGAAAATTTCTAGAACTCATAAATGATTTTAGCAAAGTAACAGGATAAAAAATTAACACCCATAAATCAAATGTGTTCCTATATATCAGTGATGAATCTGCTGAAAGAGAAATTAGTAAAACTACCCCATTCATAATAGCCTCAAAAAAATAAAATATTTGGGACTCGGTTGAACAAAAGAGGTGAAAGACCTCTACAATGAAAAAAACTACAGAACACTAAAGAAAGAAATTAAAGAAGACCTTAGAAGATGGAAAAACCTCCCATATTCCTGGATAGGCAGAATTAACATTGTCAAAATGGACAGACTACCCAAAGTGCTATACAGATTTAATGCAATTCCAATTAAAATCCAAATGGCATTCTTCATAGAAATAGAAAAAGCAGTCATAAAATTCATTTGAAAAATTAAGAGAACCAGAATAGCCAAAGCAATCTTTAACAAGAAAAGTAAAGCAGAAGTCATTACAATACAGACCTTAAATTATACTACAGAGCTATAGTAACAAAAATGGCATGGTATTGGCACCAAAACAGACATGTAGACCAATGGTACAAAATATAAGACACAGAGACAAACCCACATAAATACAGTTATCTCATACTAGAAAGATGCGCCAAAAGCTTCCATTGGAGAAAAGATAGGCTCTTCAACAAATGGTGCTGGAAAAACTGGAAATCATATGTAAAAAAATGAAATTAGACCCCTATCTCTCACTCTGCACAAAACTTATCTCAAAGTTGATCAAGGATCAGGCATTATAACAGAGACCCCATGCCTAATAGAAAAAGTAGGCCAAAATCTCCACAATATCAGGTTAGGAACTGACTTCCTTAATACAACTCCTAAAGCACAGTAAGTAAAATCAAGAATCAATAAATGGAATGGTATCAAAATAAAAACCTTCTCCACAGCAAAGGAAACAATCAAGAATGTGAAGAGAGAGCCTACAGAATGGGAGAAAATCTTTGCCACTTACACCTCAGATAGAGTGTTAATCTCCAGGATATACAAAAAACATTAAAAAATTAACACCAAAAAAACAAATACCCAATCAACAAATGGGCTAAGGAACTGAACAGACAATTCACAGAAGAAGAAATGCAAATGATCAACAAATGTATGAAAAAATATTCAACATCTCTGGCAATTAGAGAAATGCAAATCAAAACTAAGATTTCATCTCACTACAGACAGAATGGCAATTATCAAGAATTCAAGCAAAAATAAATATTGGCAAGGATGTGGGAGAAAAGGTACACTCATACATTGCTGGTGGGACTACACATTGGTGCAAACACTCTGGAAAGCAGTATGGAGATACCTCAGAAAACTTGGAATAGAACCATTATTTGACCCAGTTATCCCACTCCTCAATTCATACCCAAAGGACTTAAAGTCAGTACATTATAGTGATGCAGCCAGATCAATGTTTATAGCAGCTCAACTCAAAATATCTAACATATGGAGCCAAACTAGGTGCCCTTCAACAGATGAATAGATAAAGAAAATGTGGTATACATATACAATGGAATATTACTCAGCTTTAAATAAGAATGAAAGTATGGCATTTGCTGGTAAATGGATGGAACTGGAGATTATCATGCTAAGTGAAATAAACCAATCCAAAAAAACCAAAGACCAAATGTTTTCTCTGATATGTAAATACTAATTCACAATGAGAGGGGTTGAGGAAGACTAGAAGTACTTTGGATTAGCAAAGGGGAATGAAGGGAAGGGAGGGATGGGAATAGCAAAGAGGGTAGAACAAATCTGACTTTACTATACTATGTGCGTATATGATTACATGACCAATGTAATTCTACATCATGTACATCCAGCAAAATGAGGAGTTATACTCCATATATATATATATATATATGTATATATATATATTTAATGTCAAAATACATTCTACTATCATGTATAACTAATAAGAACAAATAAAAATAATAATAAAAATAGAAGAGAGACCATTAGAGTAGAAGAAATAGACTAGGGAGAGGGAGGAAGGAGAGAAAAGGAAACAATATTGACCAAATTATATTGTTATATTAAATACAGCAAATCTACTACTACGTAAAATTACAAGTCACCAATAACAAATGAAAAAAAAAATTCAAGGGTTGAGTCTACATGATTTCCTCAGGTCAGATAGTATCTAACTATAAACACCATGTATCAGGCATCGTGCTGGGTAAGGATTAAAAAAAAAAAAAAAAAAAGGAGCAGAACCTTCCCCTCGTCTCAGGGAACTTATGATATAACCTTTTTAGATATAAAAAGACAAATCTTTTTTCTCCTTTTTTCTTTCTCTTTCTCTCTGTGTACAAAGGAAAAACGTACTCCCTCTGCTGTTGGAAGCTGTGTATGAACTATGGATTTTGTTTGAGCCATCATAAGGCAGGGAAGCTGATTTTCTGGGAACTCCTGGGTGAAATGTCCTGGTTTCAAGAAAGCCCAGATCATGCTGGTGCCCTGCCTTAGCTCACAGCCCTAGGTTCAAATGCAGAAGCCCAGAGATAGGCCTAACCTGCCAAGCCCCAAAAAACTTGTTTTCCCCACTATTATCCTATTTTCCTGAAGAAGCTCCTTATTGAATCCCTTTGATGTGTTTCAGTATAAATAAAGTATTTGCAGACTTTTCCCTGTGTTAGGATCAGATCCATCAGGTTTCTTCCACCTGTCAAGCTCTCACTTTTAATATATTCCTGGTCTTTTCTGTTTATTTCTTAATATTACCTTTCTAGCTTTTATTTTCAACCAGCCCACACCTCCAAAGGTTACCTAATCCCTCCCACCCAGGCCATGAGCAGAAGCTGTGCTCTTTAGGGTAGCAAGGTAAACACAATTATAATTGAAAAATTCCTCCACTATGCTCTTAATTTTCAGTTATAGCACCAGGACAAGAGTCTACACCTGAGTTGTCCAATGGGGTAGCCGCCAGCTACACAAGCTATGAAACACTTAAAATATGGCTAGTATAGTGAAGGAACTAAAATTTTAAATTTTAATTAATTTATCATTAAGCTAAATTAATTGATCTTAATAACTAATCTTCAATTCAGTTATTGTGAAACATTTAAGCATGTTTGGAATAGCTTGAACATGTGAACATATTTTTTCAACTATAAATCTTATAAAATCTAAACACAGATCAAGCATTTCCAGTGAAGATTTAACATTCAAATTAAGATGTGCCATAAGTGTAATGACCCGCTGGAATTAAAAACTTAGTATGTAAAACCTGTTAAATGTTTTATTAATAATTTGTATATGGGCTGAATGTTTATCACATTTGTACATGTCAGTATAAAATTGAGATATAATGATACATTATTTAAATTAATTTCACATTTTTTCTTTTTACTTTTTTAATATGTGGGTTTGCACTCTATTTCTGTTAATAGGCAGCACTGCCCTACAGCGACTACAACTTCCAAGTTGGTCTTTAACTCCAGTGACCCCAGCTTTTCTCTATCCCTTCATAAGGCCCTTCTTAAACTCTATTTTTCATATAGCAGTTTTCCACTTAGTACCTCCCAATCACCTGTCATATCCAATCTAACCTTTCCAGTTTGTCATCAGGACTCCCCAACCCTATCTTGGTCCATGCAGCCCCTACCTTCCAACAACACACACCTCAGTCATCTCTTATCAGTCTTCTACCATCTTGCCCATGTTCTAGCCAAACAAATGTTTTGTCAATTCCACTTTAATGCTTTTATATTTTTATTCCTGTCCCCAACACTCCTTTCCTGGAGTCCCATCATGTCTTTTCTCTAGTCACAGCATTTAGCTCTTCAAGTTACACATCCACACCCAGTTCTTCCAGAAATAGTTCCACAGTAATATCAGCCCTGCCTCCCTTCCCCCAGATCACAAATTGCTTGAGCCTTCAGTCCCTGGCATAGAATGCTGCCCTCATCCATGTGTCTGACTGTAGAGCCATAGTTCTTTGTAAGCTGTTCTGGGCCTAGGACTTGGGTGCCCACTATCTAGCCAGTTCCCACAGAATAGAGGCTGAGCCTGCTCAGTGTTTTACATTCCCCAACACCCCTGCTATGCTTCATAAATGCTTGTGAACGAGCAGTCAATACTATAATAAACCCTCATGAAAGAGACATAGAGACAGAGAATAGGGTGTTCGTGTATTGATACTTCTCCCTCCAGATGTTTTTCATGTGGTATGAGACCACATCTGGCATGTCATCTTTCATGTCATTTGTGGAAATGACACACCTTCATCAAAGGATTCATTTACCCAAAGCATTTTACAATAAAGTTCCCTTGGTTTTAAAGGAGCCACTTACATAGGCAGGGCTGTCAGCACTCTATCTAAAAGATGACTTATCATTTCTCCATGTCAAAAGCAACCCTTCACTAAATACCATCAGCATTCTCAAAACCATCTGTCTTCACCACTGGAATTTCTGTGTTCATTTTCTTTTTAATGGATGTGCTGAGCTAATATGGTTTTAGAACAAGTTTCCTTATAAATTTTAGTCCAAAAACATTTCTCTCAACCTCTAATGCATACACACTCCTTTTTTTCATTTAGTCAAAAAAGAGGTTTAAAAGTCTTAACAATACGGCTGGTTCTGAGCTAATGACAGAGGGTACAGCAAGGAGGGAAATCCATGTGACCCTACCCTTCTGGAGCTCACAGTCTAGTGGAGAGTTTTAAAAATGAACAAGAATCATCCCTTATCACGTGCAGTTTGATACGTATATTAATAAGAGAAATAAAGGACTCTTGGTGGCAAGGAGGCCTCATGAACAAAGACACCAACCCTCAAGTGCCTGCTTTCCCGGGTTATTTCCTGATATCAGGCAACTTAGCACCAGAAAGTTTTCTAAGCATCCAGGACACCTCCTGGGACTGACTGTGAAGCCCTACTATAAAACAAACTCTAGGGCATAGAAGTTGAATGAAGACAGGACTTTATAAGTTATCATGCTTTGAAGAAGGTGTGTGCAGAGCAAGACTACACAAGGCTTACCAGAGATCAATTTGACCAGTCTGAGAAAGGAACAGAGAGATGGGAGTCAAGCAGTTTGGAGTAAGTAGAATACTCAGTGTCCTATCAGTGATCTCAGTGGTAACCTCCATAGTATCTAGTTAACACCTTGGGCATCCACCTGAAAGAGTAGGAAGCCCACTCCCTGGGCACAAGAACCATCCCTGAAAGCAGAGATGTGCAACAATTTGGTCTCAAGACCCCTTTACATTCTTAAAAAGTACTGGGGACCCTAAAGAGTTTTTTGTTTATGCAGTTTTAATCTATCATTTATTATTCTATTAAAAAGTAAAAATGAGACATTTGAAACAAAAATAATAAACTCATACATGCTAATATAATAGCATGTGTTTAATGAGAACAACTATAATTTCTAAACAAAAAATTAATGAGAAGTATAGCATTTTGTGTTTGTGTAAGTCTCTTTAATGTCTGATGTGATAGATAATAGGTGGATTCTCATATCTGCTACTGTATTCCATTTGTTTTGTATAGTACAATAGAAAATATATATTTGGTCTTTCTTCCTAGTTCCTGGCACACAACTCCTAAGACCCTTGGAATCTCCAGAGTAATGAATGTCTTTTATATGTCAATGACATGACTGTAACTGGGGCCCTGGGGGCTTCTGGATGGGAACTGGTCATAAGGAAGACCAAGGCATGGTTAGGGTTGAAGCTTCCAGTCCCACACCAGAAAGGGACTGAGATTGAGTTAATCATCAGTTGCCAATGATTATGGCCATAGTGAAACCTTCATTTAAAAAAAAAAAAAAAAAAAAAACCCTCAAAGAAGGCTGGAGAACTTCCAGATTGGTGAGCACATCGAGGTGCTGGGAGGAAGTGTGTCCAGACTTCACCCAGCCCTTGCCCTCTTCCATCTGGCTATTTATGAGTTGTATCTTATTAGCCAGGGACCATAAGCAAAATGCTTTCCTGAGTTTTGGGAGTCATGCTGAGCACTTGTCAAACCTGAGGAGGAGATTATGGGAACCCCCAAATTATAACCAACTAGAAATTTGATAACTGGGGCACCCAATACTTGTGACTAGAATCTGAAGTGAGAGCTGTCTTGTGGGACTAAGTCTTTAAACTTGAGGAGTCTGGCACTAACTCTGGGCAGTTAATGTCAGAACTGACTTGAATTGCAGGACACCCAACCGGTGTCCAAAAGTTGGAGAACTTGTTCTTGGTGTGTGACAAAAAACCCACACATTTGATATCATAAATGCTGTATATTAAAAGAGTTCATTGTGGCATGCCTTTTTTTTTTTTCTTAAACTAGAGATTGAACCCAGGTCCCTCTATCACCAAGCTACACCTCCAGCCCTTTTTAATTTAATTTTTATATTTTTTAGATAGGGTCTCACTAAATTGCCAATGCTGGCCTCAAGCTTGTGATCCACTTGTCTCACTCAGCCTAAGCAGCTGGGATTATGGGTGTGTACCACCTCACCAGCTATGTGTTTTTATTTGAAAAAAAATGAAAAAAAATTACCTTTCAGTCATCCTGAAATGTACCGGGGGTTTAATTACATCCCCAGCCCTTTTTTGTATTTTATTAGAGACAGAGTTGCTAATGCCTCGCCATTGCTGAGGCTCTTTGAACTCGCGACCCTAAAAGTTTTTTTCCTGTAAATAAAGTTACTTTTGTATTAGAGTAAGAACACTTAACTTGAGATGTACCCTCTTAAATTTTTAGGTGCACAACTCAGTATTGCTAACTACAGGCACAATTTGGAGAGCAGAGCTCTAGAATTTATTCATCTTGCATAACTGAAACTAAATCTGTTGAATAGTATCTCCCTGTTGCTATCTCCCCCAGCCATTGGCAATCACTATTACAATCTCTTTGGAGAATTTTGAATATTCTTTGACACTAATCAAAACTGGGGAAAAGATAATTTCTTAAAAGTTAATTTCAGTGTAGAATCTGAAATTATATTATTGAACTTTTCATATCCACTGATCTAGCTTGAACTTTGAATGATATTTTACCCATACATGTTTGATCACTTGGAAGATATGGTTCAATGAGTTATGATGATGTTCAAAATTTTGACATAGTTCATATGATATCAAAAATACACATTTGCTAACATAACTAATCTCACTGGAAGAGTCTTTTAATTTTTAGAAAATTTGTGAAGCTCACGATAATCACTATCAGTTTTCTAAAATTTCAATTTTCATTATAAAGCTAATTTTACCATTGGCAAGAAAAATATTACTCTTGTTTTTCTTGAAGTAATAAACTCACTTTGATCATTTTAAAGAAAATGCCTGCTAAGTCTCCAAGTCAGCATAATTATACTTTGACTGTCAGTAATTCTTTCATGTATAAAAGGTATTCCAAGCCAGGCATGATGGCACATGCCTGTAATCACAGTGGCTCAGAAAGCTGAGGCAGGAGGATCTCAAAGCCAGCCTCAACAATTTAGCAGGCTCTAAGCAACTTAGCAAGACCCTGTTTCAAAATAAAATACAAAAAAGGGGCTGGGGATTTGGCTCAGTGGTTAAGCATCCCTGGATTCAATCCCCGGTACCAAAAAATATTTTTAAACTGTATTCCCTATCCAGGGACAATGGCATATGCCTATAATCTCAGCCATTCAGGAGGCTGAGACAGGAGAATTACAGGTTCAAGGCCAGCCTTAGCAACTTAGCAAGGCCCTCAGCAACCTAGTGACATTCTGTCTCAAAATAAAAAAATAATAAAAAGGGCTGGGGATATAGCTCTACAGTAGTAAAGCACCCCTGGATTGAATCCCCAGTGGGGGACAAAAGGTATTTTATGATATAAAGAAGCTAATTCAACTTGCATCTCAAATAATTATACAGGTATTTTTCTTGGAGTCAACCATTTTAATTTGATGTGCAGTATAAATACTTTATGCATATGTCCTGTTCTGCCACACAGAATATGAAGAAGATGAAGAGTTAAATGTTGTGATTTAACAAAATTAGTAATTTTACTACTTTGTCAATATTCAGGATATTTTTAAGTGAAACTAGTTTGGATTATTTTTGTTTTGATTTGTTTTTTTTTTTTTTTACAGGAAGAATATAGGCATGGTATTCAGGGTTTAGTACTATTTGCAGTTTCAGGATTATTTCAGTTTTTACTTGAATCTCTCACCTGCACCTCTACATTAGACATAGATTTAAAGAAATGAAAACGCAGGAATAAAACTTTTCTCTGAGACAAATTTAAATGACATTCTGAAAAACCCCAGGATGTTTGGCATGTAAGAACCTTTGGTTGATCCAAAGTACCTCTATTCCTCCCTAGCCACCCCCCACCTCCCCACCCTCTGTTGTGAATTAGCATCCGCATGTCAAAGAAAACATTCACCCTTTGGTTCTTTGGGATTGGCTTATTAGCTTGGCAAGATATTCTCCAGCTCCATCCATTTACTGACAAATGCCATAATTTCATGGGTGTAATTCTACATCATGTACAACCAGAAGAATGAGAAGTTCTATCCCATTTATGTATGATGTGTCAAAATGCATTCTATAGTTATGTAGAACTAATTATGACTAATAAAAAATTATAAATGCAAAAAAAGTCTATGACTGAATTCCCAGAAGACAATTAGAACTTCCCAGAACAAACCCCTCACACAGTGTCTTAAAGTGGGTCCCACCAGACACAGATGTCAGCCAGCATTCTGTCAAGTTGACTAAAGATGGTTTGGTCATTTGGAGGGGAAAGCAATGGATTTTGTTTATTTGTTTATTTTTATTATTTTGAAGTTTGGTGAATGAAGGATTGATTATTATTGTCATAGAAACCTCACAACAGCACAGAGAGGCGGTTCCAGCGCGGGACCCCATCAGAAAGAGCATGGGGCCTGCAACCTCCCCAGTTAGGCCCCCCGCTGGCAGACTTTCCTGGCCGGCCAAGCACAGAGAGGCGATCCCAGCATGGCACCCCAGCAGAAAAAGCCCCCGGCCTGCAAGCTTCCCAGGTTCTCGGTAACTAACTGGAAGGGAAAAAAAAAAAAAAAAAAAAAAAACGGACTTCACAGGGCACTGTTTGAGATCTGTTCCTGAGATCTGTCCCTGGGTTTGACTCTGGTTTTTTATCTTTATTTTTATTTATCTTTTTTGTTTGTTTGTTTGTTTTGTTTTGTTTTCCTATTGTTGTTATTGTTTGTGCGTTTCTTGGTTTGTTTGCTTTTATTCCTCTTTTCTTTCTTTCTTTTCTTCCTTCTCACTTTTGTCTCCTTTCTTCTTCCCTCATCTTTCCTATTTACACCCTACCATTCCATTCTTACAAAGGCGAAAACAAGATATGTGCAGAAATTGGGATTTCTAGAACTGGGGCAACTAAATTATACAGCAAAGCGGAGTTATATATAATTTATTCTCTTTTTTTTCCTCAATTTCTCTTTCCTCTCTTTTACACTACTCCCTACTTCTTTCTCATCTCTCTCTTTTTTTCCTTTCTTCTTCTTCCTTTCCATCTTTCTTTTTTTTTTCTCCCAACGGTTGCATAAGTTTGGCATATAAATAAATGGGTCTTTCCACTAAATCGTTCATTCTCTTTCCTCTCTTGTCTGCTGATATTAAACCACTTCCATAGAATTCTCTTTTCACACTTCCTAAGAAAGATCAACTCAATACCCCCACTTCCTTCTCCCTAAACTTATCATCTCTGTGTCCAACACTTGAAACTATAAAACCCATCAGAAACATATAGAGTAAATTGGAGACAATAGTTGAGTTAACTAAATCTGTACATTGTGATCAAACAGTGATTATCTGAACAGAAAATATCCGGTTTTAAAGTGTAAAGTATTTATAAGGGGATCTGATAGCATTGTACTATAGGAACATCATAAGGATTTAAGGTAAAAACGAAATAGTCGAGGTTCCACAGTGCTAGAAGAAAAATCACACAAGCAATATGAAGAAACAATGGAATAAAATGACTCAAACAAATCAACATATCTCCTCAGAAGATTCCATGGCAAGCACAGTTGGTCAAATGCCAGAGATGGAATTCAGAAATTATATATTCCAAATGTTTATGGAACTTAAGAATGAACTCAAAAATGATATAAGGGAGCAAATACAGGTGGTAAAAGATCATTTTGACAAAAGAACTCCAAAAACAAATACAGGAAGCAAAAGATTACTTCAATAGGGAGATAGAGGTTCTAAAGAGAAACCAAACAGAAATTCTGGGAATGAAAGAAGCAATAAACCAAATTAAATGTTCAATTGAAAGCATCACCAACAGATTAGACCACTTGGAAGAAAGGACTTCAGATAATGAAGACAAAATATATATCCTAGAGAAAAATGTAGATTACACAGCAAAAATTGTAAGAAATCAAGAACAGAACATTCAAGAAATTTGGGACAACATAAAAAGACCAAATTTAAGAGTGATTGTGGTGGAGGAAGGTGCAGAGTTCCAAGCGAAAGGAATGAGTAATGTATTCAATGAAATAATAGCAGAAAATTTTCCAAACATGAGGAATAAATGGGAAAACCAGTGCAAGAGGCTTACCGAACACTAAACATACAAAATCATAACAGATCCACACCCAGGCACATTATAATGAAAATGCCTAATATACTGAGCAAGGAGAGAATATTAAAAGCCACAAGAGAAAGGAAGCAGATTACTATAGGGGAAACCAATCAGAATATGTTCAGATTTTTCAACCCAGACTTTAAAAGCTAGAAGATCCTGGAATAGCATATTTCAAGCTCTGAAAGAAAAGGGATATCAACCAAGAATCTTATACCCAGCAAAATTTAGCTTTAGATTTGAAGATGAAATAAAAACCTTCCATGTCAAAGGAAAATTAAAAGATTTCACAACTCGAAAGCCAGCACTTCTGAACATCTTGGGCAAAATATTCCATGAAGAAGAACAGAAAAATAACAATGAAAATCAACAAAGGGAGATATTAAACTAAAGGAAATACCAACCAGAGGAGAAAACAAATCGAGTTAAATACCGTAAACAATTAGAATCACATCTTAGTAATAACCCTGAATGTTAATGGCCTAAACTCACCATTCAAAAGGCACAGATTGTTGGACTGGATTTAAAAAAATGACCTGACAATTTGCTGTCTCCAAGAAACCCACCTCATAGAAAAAGGCATCAATAGACTGAAGGTGAAAGGATGGGAAAAGTCTTATCACTCACATGGGCTGTGGAAGCAAGCAGGGGTTTCCATTCTCATATCAAATAAGGTAGACTTCAAGCCAAAGCTAATAAAAAGGGGAAAAGATAGATATTTCTTACTACTTAAGGGAACCATTCATCAACAAGATATAACAATTATAAATCTATATGCCCCAAATAATGGGGCACCTACATTCATCAAACAAACCCTTCTCAAGTTCAAGAGTAAAATAGACCACAACACAATTATTCTAGTGGACTTCAACACACCTCTCTCACCAATGGATAGATCATCCAAACAAAAGCTAAATAAAAAAAATGCAGGACTCATTAAAACAATTAATAACGTAGACCTAACAGACATATACAGAATATTTCATCCCTCAGTGAGTGAATACACTTTTTTCTCAGCAGCACATGGCTCTTTCTCCAAAATAGACCATATGTTATGCCACAAGGCAAGTCTCAGCAAGTATAAAAAAGTAGAGATACTACCCTGCATTCTATCAGACCATAATGGGATGAAATTGGAAATCAATGACAAAACAAGAAACAAAAAAACTATTCTAACAACTGGAAGCTAAACAACATGCTACTGAATGAACAAGCGGTTGAAGAAGACATCAAGGAGGAGATTAAAAAATTCCTAGAGGTAAATGAAAATGCAGATATGTAGTATAGAAATCTCTGGGACACTATTAAGGCAGTACTAAGAGGAAAATTCATTGCACTGAATTCATTTCTTAAAAGAAAAAAAACCCAACAAATAAATGACTTAACATCACACCTCAAAGCACTAGAAAAAGAGGAACAGATCAACACTAAGAGTAGTAAAAGACAGGAAATAATTAAAATCAGAGCTGAAATTAATGAAATTGAGACTAAAGAAACAGTTCAAAGAATTGACAAAACTAAAAGTTCTTTGAAAAAATAAATAAAATTGACAGACCCTTAGCAATGCTAACAAAAAGAAGAGAAAAAACTCAAATTAATAACATCCATGATGAAAAAGGAAATATCACAACACCTCAGATATACAGAAGATAATTAGAAGTTACTTTGAAAACTTGTACTCTAATAAAACAGAAAATAATGAATGCATCGACAGATTTCTAGAGTCGTATGAATTGCCCAAACTAGAACGGGAGGCTATACATAATTTAAACAGATCACTTTCAATTGAGGAAATAGAAGACGCCTTCAAAAAGCTACCATCAGGAAAAAGTCCAGGTCCTGATGGGTTTACAGCCAACTTCTACAAGACCTTCAAAGAAGAACTAATACCAATGCTCTTCAAATTATTTCAAGAAATAGAAAAAGAGGGAGCTCTTCCAGACTCTTTCTATGAGGCCAATATTACATTAATTCCAAAACCAGGCAAAGACATAGCCAAAAAGAAAACTTCAGGCCAATATCTGTAATGAACATAGATGCAAAAATCCTCAACAAAATTCTGTCAAATAGGATACAAAAACATATCAAAAAGATAGTGTACCACGATCAAGTGGGGTTTATTCCAGGGATGCAAGGTTGGTTCAACATTTGGAAATCAATAAACATAATACATCACATCAACAGACTTAAAGATAAGAACCATATGATCATCTCAATAGATGCAGAGAAAGCATTCGACAAAATACAACACCCTTTTATGTTCAAAACACTAGAAAAACTAGGAATAACAGGAACATATCTCAACATCATAAAAGCTATTTATGCAAAGCCCCAAGCTAACATTATCTTAAATGGAGAAAAATTGAAAGCATTCCCTCTAAAAACTGGAACAAGACAGGGATGCCCCCTTTCACCACTGCTATTTAACATAGTACTTGAAACTCTGGCTAGAGCAATTCGACAGACAAAAGAAATTAAAGGGATCCAGATAGGAAAAGAAGAGCTCAAATTAGCACTATTTGCCGATGACATGATGATATACCTAGAAGACCCAAAAACTCTTCCAGAAAACTTTTACAACTAGTAAATGAATTCGGCAAAGCAGCAGGATACAAAATCAATACCCATAAGTCAAAGGCATTTTTGTACATCAGTGACAAATCCTCTGAAAGGGAAATGATAAAAACTACCCCATTTACAATAGCATCAAAAAAAAAATAAAATAAAATATCTGGGAATCAACTTAACAAAAGAGGTGAAGGACCTCTATAACGAAAACTATAGAACACTAAAAAAAGAAATCATAGAAGACCTCAGAAGATGGAAAGACCTACCTTGTTCTTGGATAGGTAGAACTAATATTGTCAAAATGTTCATACTACCAAAAGCATTATACAGATTTAATGCAATTCCAATCAAAATCCCAATGACATTCCTCAAAGAAATAGAAAAAGCAGTCATGAAATTCATCTGGAAAAATAAGAGACCCAGAATAGCCAAAGCAATCCTTAGCAAGAAAAGTGAAGCAGGTGGCATCACCATACCAGACTTTAAATGATACTATAGAGCAATAGTAACAAAAAAAAGCATGGTATTGGCACCTAAGCAGACTGGTAAACCAATGGTACAGAACTGAGGACACAGAGACTAATACATATAATTTCAGCTATCTTATATTAGACAAAGGTGCCAAAAATGTACAGTGGAGAAAGGATAGCCTCTTCAACAAATGGTGCTGGGAAAACTGGAAAGCCATATGCAACAAAATGAAATTAAACCTTTATCTCTCACCATGCACAAATTCAATTCAAAGTGTATCAAGAACTTAGGAATTAGACCAGAGACAATACGCCTAATAGAAGAAAAAGTAAGCTCCAACTTCCAACATGTCAGATTAGGCCCCAAGTTCCTTAATAAGAATCCTGTAGCGCAAGAATTATTACCAAGAATTAATGAATGGGATAGATTTAAACTAAAAAGCTTCTTCTCAGCAAAAGAAAAAATCAGTGAATTGAATAAAGAGCCAACTCTTTGTGAACAAATATTTAATACATGCACATCAGATAGAGCACTAATTTCTAGAATATATAAAGAACTCAAAAAAACTTAACTCCAAAAAACAGATAACCCAATCAATAAATGGGCTAAGGAATTGAAAAGACACTTCTCAGAAGAAGATACACAATTAATCAACAAATACATGAAAAAATGCTCAACATCGCTGGCAATTAGAGAAATGCAAATCAAAACAACTCTAAGATTTCATTTCACTCCAGTCAGAATGGCAGCTATTAAGAACACAAACAACAATAAATTTTGGAGAGGATGTGGGGAAAAAGGCACACTCATACATTGCTGGTGGAACTGCAATATGGTACAACCGTTATGGAAAGCAGTATGGAGATTTCTTGGAAAACTGGGAATGGAACCACCCTATGACCCAGCCATCCCACTCCTGGGTCTATTCCCAAAGGACTTAAAAACAGCATATTACAGTGACACAGCCACTTCAATGTTTATAGCAGCACAATTCACAATAGCTAGGTTGTGGAACCAACCTAGATGTCCCTCAGTAGATGAATGGATAAAGAAAATGTGGTACATAAACACAATGGAATTTTACTCAGCAATAAAAGAAATAAAATAATGGCATTCGCAGGTAAATGGATGAAGTTGGAGAATATAATGCTAAGTGAAGTTAGTCAATCTAAAATATCCAAATACCGAATGTTTTCTCTGACATAAGAAGGCTGACTCACAGTGGTGTCGGGTCGGGGTACATAGGAGGATTAGAGGAACGCTAGAAAGGTCAAAGTGGAGGGAGGGAAAGGGAGGGAGCAAGGGGGGATGGAAGGGAAAAAAAGAAAAGGTGGTTGAATAAGATGGATGTCTTTATTCTAAATGCATGATTGAAGATTTGAATGGTACAAATATACATTGTATACAAACAGTGTTTTGTAAAAAGATGCTCTATATGTTTATTATGAATTATAATGCATACTACTATTATAAAGACAACAACTTTGAATAAAAAATAAATTTTAAAAATTCATAAATGTACTTCAAGCAAAATGAAACCAATTCCACATGGAAGATGCAAAAAGGATTGAAGAATAGGTAAAGTGGTAAATATGTGGGTAAATGTTAACAACACTGAATGCGCAAAAAATACTTCTTTTTTGTCTTAAAATAAGGTAGAACTATGCTATCCAATCATTACATGTGGGGTAGGAATCACTGGTTTAATAGAATCCTTGTGTAATGAAGTAAAACTTGTATTTTCACATTTTAATAAATTAACTAGCATTCTAACAATATTAAGGTAACCAAGTAAAGAATATAAATAGAATGTTTAAATTTCTCATATGAGAGAGAAACTCTAATAAATACTTTAAAAAGCAAAACAAATAATAAAGAAACCCAAAAAAGAGATGGTGATACAAATAGAAAATATAAAACAGAAAAGAAATAAAAACCAAATAAAGATATCCCTCTCTTCTGAGCTCTTAATATTTAAATATTCAGATATTTAAGTATTTGCAATAATGACTTGCATACCTTAAAGGTTTACTATCTTTATGCACAAGCAAAAATGTTAAGTTTTATGTATGTTCAGTAAGAACGTTTTAAAATTCTTACAGAAGAATCTCAGCTGTTTTCTTGATAATGTTTTGTCTTTTGCTAATGTCATTTTCCTGGAGTTTAAATTTCTATATTTGCTTCTGCCAGTTATCTTGGGGCATTAACACTTAATCAAATTTAGATAATACCCCTATTATATTTAGCATACAATTTCTTTGCCAGTAGAATAGTACATATTTGTTATTATGTATAGAAAGCCAAGTTAATTTGCATCCAATATTCATGAAGTAGACACTAGACTCAGTATTCTCAATAAAGAGATCATTAAGAAAAGCATTAAAACTTTTGATAAGTTGGGTTTTCAATGCTCTATATAATGCAGAAGTGTTTGGTGATTTGTTATGTGAGTTTGGGAGTGTTTTTGTGATATTTGGGAAAATTGACCTGATTTTTATGTGACTATTATTGCATTCCCTAATTTGATTTACAAGACTAAAAAAATATAATTAATGATGAAGTTAAAAAAAAAAAAAAAAAAAACTTCATAACATCTCCAATAGAAGTTAGATTTTTTTCAAGGTTGTTCATACTCTACGAGGAGTATTGACCTGTTCTAACCAGGATTTAATTCAACAGAAAGTCGTTGTCACAGATGAAGTACTGTACATAATTTACATGCTACAGTAAATATTTGCCAAATAGCTTACTTTAATTATGGTATAATGCCCATGATTTTAAAATTGGATCAAGACCTCAAATATAAAAGACAAATGCTGTGTGATTCCACTTAGCTGAGGTCTCCAGTGTCAAATCCATAGAGACAGAAGGTAGAATGGTGGCTACCAGGGACCGGGCTAGGGACAAAAGGAAAGTTGTTTATTTAATGGATATAGAATTTTACATTTGCAAAATGAAAAGGATCTGAGATCAGTTTCAGAACAATGTCAGTGAACTTGATGTGTTTGAACTATACACTGAGATGTAGTTGAGATGGTAAATTTTTATGTTATAGTTTTCACCATAAAAAAATTCATCTTTTAAAAAACCCTCAAATGTGGCTTATTGAAGTATAAAATCATGATTAAAATAATAACAAAAGTTATTATTCAAATAAAGTCATAAAAATAAAAGATGAAAAAGGATGCTAGTATAAAATATAGGCTATGATTCATGGGTGAGTCTCTGAATGTGATGATTTTCCACAGAGGTGAAAGAGGAAGTAACCTATATGAAATCCCACCATTGTTATCTGAAAAGTCAACTCCTGGCAGGGCAATTCACCCAACTCTAGTACCTGGTGCACTATTATGAAACTTTTCAAATACAAAGGCTTTCCATGCTCTTGTTCCATGTTCAAAATGCAGTGACCTTGATTTTAAAGAAATTTATTAGTCATTGAAGAAGAGAAAAAATCTATAGAGGCTTAAATTTGTGCGCCTGATAGCAAAAATAATCAATCAAATATTTCCAACAGTTTACAAACTAATCCAAAAACTCAGAAAAACAACATGATGTTTAAAGAAAAAGCAGAGACGATCATGACAAAATTCCTATATCAGATGACACTGTTGGTATCAGATGACATCATCCACATATACTCTGGAAGAGCAATGATAAGCCCATGTGCAAAGTTTTGATTAAGAGCTGGATGACAGATACTGACATGAAAAGTAGGCTTTGTCTCTTAAAATGGAAAGTACCATATCAAAAAGAAGTACTTGCAATATTTCTGTTACTGAAAACCCATATTAGAGAAGCAGAACCCTTTGCTAATTAACAATTAAAGTATGGGTTCTATTGACTATAAAAGGCATTTTGAAATAATTGTTGACAGGGAAGCCCTGATATGTATAAGCTTGAGTAAGTTACTCAACCTCTTTCCCTCAATTTCCTGTGAACTGAGTGTTGGCTACTATGACCACAAAGTTTCTTTCCAAATCCTCCAAGTAGTTCTACTTTTCTGGCCACTAAAGTTGGACAGTGCTGATTAGCAGCAGGGTGTTGATCCATGAGTCCTTTGACTTAATGCCATTCAGAAGGTGGCAATGTACAATAGTTAAAATCAGAGCAGCACAGGCTCAAATAAGCCTCTCTATGCCTCAGTTTCCCAATATGTTAAATGGAGATAATGTGATGAGTATGCAACCACTTGCCACAAAATGTTGTTGTGAGTATTAAAAATTATCACTTAGCAGGGTTCTTGATATGCAGAAAGTATTCAATAAATATAAGCTACTATTACTGTTGATAGATTATTATTATTAATTATTGTTATTACCACCTCCCTTCCACCTGAGATCAGTCAACAGTGAGAACAGCTTGTATGAAGAAGCAAATTTAGGAGATGAAGAAAAGTAAAACTCTAATTATATATCACAACATCACAGAGGAAAAAAATAGGACTTGTTGGAACTTGTTTTCAAATGGAGAAACTGAGGCAATGAGCTAGGGATTGCAGACCAAAGGTCACAAAGTGAGTCAGTAGTAGAACCTGGAACCAAGCCAAGAAATAGAGTTCTTGAGGATAGTTACAAAGGTTATTAGAATCTTAAGTCTTATGAGGCTTCCTAGTGAGAAAGTGTCCCACTTTCTCTACCCTGACATCAGTTTGAAGGCCATTGACCACAAAAATGCCCATAGGCATGCCCCCACTGGTTACAGAGGGATTAGAATGAAACAAAAATTTAAGGTTATGACAACTCATGAGAATAAACTCATTGAAATAATATTTATCTTCCCAGATTGCTCTCATGGATTGTTAGAGTATGGATTAAATAAGTTGAGGCCTCACTGGTAAGGCACAAGTCGGCCCTGGGTTCAATCCCTAATAATAATAATAATAATAGTTGGAGCCAGGTGCGGTGGTGCACGCCTGTAATCCCAGCACTTGGGAGGCTGAGGCAGGAGGATAGAAAGTTCAAAGCCATCCTCAGCAATGGCAAGGCACTTAGCAACTCAGTGAGACCCTGTCTCTATTTTAATAAAAATACAAAAAAGGTCTGGGGATGTGGCTCAGTGGTTGAGTGCCCCTGAGTTTAATCCCTGGTACCAAAAAAAAAAAAAAAAAAAAAAAAAAAAAAAGTTGGGCCTTAACTCCCTACTCCATTTCAAAAGCAGTGGTGGTCATGGGCAAGTGCTGTATGATGATCCAGTTGGTCACACATGGAAACTGCAACAATCACTGACCACACACACACTCACTCACTCAGACTGTTTAAAATATTTTTTTAGATGTTGATGGACCTTTATTTTATTCATTTATTTATATGTGGTGCTGAGAATTGAACCCAGTGTCTCACACGTCCTAGGCAAGCACTCTACCACTGACCCACAACCCCAGGCCCTGAAGCCTTTTTTTAAAATATGCTTTGTCCTCATCCTCACTTATCTTTAAATTAAATAGTAGATGATCACTAAATACTAATTTAATTAAATTCATACTGTCTAGCAACACTCTCTCTCTATTAAACTCCTAGATTTGTTTTAATTTAATGAAACTATGCTCCTATTACCATATGCATTTAAAATCAAAACTCAGATTTTAATCTAGCATGTATAACCTTTGATGTTATTTAGCTCTCTGGCATTTATTCTCTTGTGAAACAATGATCCCTTATCCATTCTTACTCCATGTAGTTTGGATGGTGTTGACTTCACTCCCAGCTCAAAATGGGAGTATATGATATAAAACCAGATCATCAGAGTACATTTCTATCTCAGTAACTGGCTGAGAACGTATGCCTTAAATGGGAACAATGAAAAAAAGAGAGAGAGACTTTTTTTAAATACAGCTGTCAAAAAAAGAAGCAGGGATTCATTACCACTGAACCTATATATCAGAGCACATGACTCCATCCTAGAGCCTACGAGTAATGACAAAACAGAAGACCAAAAGAAAGATCAACCCAGTGATGTTACTTAGCTCCCTAAAATTAGCAATGGCCAAAGCTGGCCCTTCCACCCTTGACTTATTAGTTCTGTGGGCCAATAAGTTCTCATTATTAAAAGGAATAAATTTAAGTTTATTTATTTGTATATTTAACACTTAAACTTGACTAGTGTATTAATATTTTTTAGGATTGCTATAACAAAATAACACAGACTGGGTGGCTTACGCAATATAAATGTATTTTCTTAGAGTTCTGGAATTCCAAAGTCAAGGTATTAGTAGGTTTGGCTTCTCCTGAAGCCACTCTCCTTGGCTTACCAATGACCACCTTCTTGCTGCGTCCTCAGGGTCATTTTTCTATATGTATATACTTGGTATTTCTATGTGTACAAATTTCCTCTTCTTGTAAGATTGGATTACGTCCCACTCTAATAGCCTGATTATAACCTAGTCACCACTTTAAAGGCCTGCTTCCAAATACCATCCATTCAGAGGTATCAGGAATTAGGAGTCAAAAAATGAATTTTACAAGGATACAATTCAGCCCATAATAAGCAGTAAGAGTTAAAAGGAGAGTTCAGAAACACAAAGGAAAGAAAATTATCAAAGAACTTAGATGAAAGAATTTGCTAGAGATCGAAGATAAGCATTTCTAAACTGAAAGGGCCTACCAAACCTGCAGCACAATAAACAGGCTCTTCCTAGCAAGTGGTTGTGAAGTTTCAAATAATAGGAAAATGAAAAGACCTAAAATATTTTTAAAGTGGAGGGAAAAAAAAAACCTGATCACCCACAAAGGAATAGAATCATACTCTTACCAGTCTTCCTGCAGCAACACTGAATGTTAAAAGATAGTGGAATGATACCTTTCATCAGTCTAGGGGGAGAAATATTTTCAACTATGAATTCTCTACCCAAACTATCATGTAAGTTGAACACAGAATAAAAACATCTCTAAGTGTTCAAAACTCACTTTTTTTCTTTTTTGGAAGTTCAACAAAATGAAAGAGAAACCCAAAAAACAAGGAAGATACAAATCCCTAAAATCCTGAAGCATTGAGGAAGTTCCAGAATGACGGCTGTGTAGCATCCAGGGAGCTGTAGGTCAGGGAAGGACATTTAACAGAATGCCTATGTGGACCAGGTCTTCAAATATGAATTAAGGATGTAATAAAAACAATAGACCAGTGTAACTCTACATCATGTACAACCACAAGAATGGGAAGTTATACTCCATGTATGTATAATATGTCAAAATACACTCTACTGCCATGTAGATCTAAAAAGAACAATTTTTAAAAGGCCAGAATAAAAAGAAATATGAAGCTATAGGAAAATTCTAAACCCCTGCAAGAGAGAAAATATAATCATAGTGAAAAAATGGGCTCTGTCCTAAAAAGTTAAAATGATCTTTGGCTCTTAGATTGACCCCACACACAAAGTAAAGAATACAACTAAGATTTCAGAACATAATGTAAATATTATCAATACTGTCAATATAGAAGTTCAAATGATGGCAGTCGGAGGTGGAAGGCAGGAAGGAGAGATAGAAGGAAGAGTAGAGATGTACATGTTCCCATCTAGCAAGGTGGATGGTCAAATAATAATGTCTATTCTTTAAGAAGAAATAAAGTGGAAGCCAGGTGTGGTGGCACATGCCTGTAATCCCAGTGGCTCAGGAGACTGAGGCAGGAGGATCGTAAGTTCAAAGCCAGCCCTCAGCAACAGCGAGGCACTAAGCAACTCAATGAGACCCTGTCTCTAAATAAAATACAAAATAGGGCTAGGGATGTGACTCAGTGGTTGAGTGTCCCTGAGTCCAATCCCCAGTACAAAATTTAAAAAGAAAAAAAAAAAGAAAGAAAGTGGTAAGTTTATGGTGCAACATTTCAAAGGAAATTGATAAATGAAAGAGCAATGTAATTAAATTGAAAAGTAGAGGGAATGAGGATGTAGAGAGGTAAAATTTAAATTGATCAATGCAGAAATCAAACAGCTAATATCTAAAATTGATCAATGAAAAAACAAAAGTATAAACATTTTATGTAGAGATATGAGAATTAACATCAAAAGAAACAATAAAAATATGAAAAGCAGCTTCCCTGAGGAAAAGGATAAGAGTCAGGATAGGATGACATAAGAAACCACAGTCTCTCATTGAGAGAGCTCTATACCATTGACTTATTAACAGGGTAAGTTATTTCATAAATTTGTATTAAACGTTTTAAAAGATTCTAAAGTTTCCTCTAGGCCCATTGCCAAATTTCCTTTAGACTCTTATTTCATGTACAGATCCTAATTCTAATGAGCTGTTCCTTGGCCCCAGCACCAAGGAGTCCTAGGGCACAACCTGGGTCTTTTTATCCATCTTGCTGTGAACACCACAAGCATGAAGTTTCCATGATATTCTGTAGGTCAAGGGCCTTTAATAACAGTTGGTATTTATATGGCAGCTTTCATCTGAAGACTGCAAAGCATGTTACAACATTATTTCACCATGTTCCTGTGGGGAAGGTAGGAGACAGATGCCATTAACCCCATTATGCATATGGGAAAACTGAGACAAAGGGCTCTCATAACCAGCCTGCTAGGTTGGTTCTTTCACTCAGAATTAAGGGGATAACTATGGGGCCTCAGGACCCTTATAAGGGACTCTGGGAGATTTTATTTTTTTCCTGCCTCAAATTTATTTGTTCAAACAGCACAGGAGGACACCAATCCCCTTCAGATAGGGGCCCCGGGGGTCATTGCTGTCCCTCTGTCCTCACATTTGCAGACAGAGGCTTTTGCCATGAAACCTTTGCAGGGTTCTGGGCACCTTTGGGATCAGGAGCAAGAGCAGGAGCAGGAGCCAAAGCCAGAGCCATAGCTGATATTGGAACTGGAGTTGCAGCCTGGGTCTTGGCTTGGGATTGGGCTTGTGCTTGGGCCTTTGGCCAGCACAGCCTGCTACCCTTGACCATGTGGACATGATCACAATTCCCAAGGTTGGAGTGGGCAAGGAAGGCAAGGTGATCAAGATGGCAGATGGCACCCTTTGGCATCTTGGGCTTTCCCTCCTTAGGCTTTAGGAAAGCCTGGATAGCCTCGGCACGTGCACTCGTGGCCTTCGTGTTGTTTGCCTGCATCTTTTTTAGGCCCTTCTTGTTGTGCTTCTTAGAAAAATGCATATTTCTCAGGAACTTACAGTCTACCCCATTAAGAGATTCATTTTTTTGTGATCAGGGTTTCTTGCTGCCATTTCTGTGCCATTTTCAGGACTAGTTGTGCACGATGTGATTCTTGGACTTGGCCACGTATGCACAGTAAGCTGCTGCTCCCAGAGGGTTGAGACCAGGAGAGGAAGAGTGAATTCTGGGAGATTTAGCCTTGTTTGTTTTGTAAGTCATGAAGAGGATTCTTTCTGACTTAATTATGGACATCATCTTTTCCCCCTCTTAGCTGAGTGATCCAGGGCCAGGGGAAGAGCCATGGGAGAAAGGAGTAAGTCAGATGGGTAAGGGTAGTGGGAATGAGAAAGAAAGGCATAGTCAATGTGGGCGGAGTCTTACACATTCTTATACATATAAAAACTTTTAGTTTTTATATATAAAGCCCCTTGTCAATTTTCAGTTCCTATGCTCAATGCCAGGGAAAATCCAAGGAACAATAGAATTAGTGTCATTTGTCAGTAGCTTATAATTTGCTTAGACTCATTAGAAATACACACACTGAACACTATGAAAACAAATGTGCACTGGAAGGTAAACACAGAGAAGTTAGTAAAATAAGATTTTAGGGGAAATTAAGGTGAGCAAGGGCTTGAATGGGTCTTTTTCCCACTTCCCTTTTCTTTCTCTTGCCTTCCCTACCCCCCCACACCCTGAGTGTGCCCATTGCTCCCAAAATCTCCTGCCCACCTTTCAGTTTTTCAGTATTTATTTATTTTTACTATTCCTTATTAAAAATGTTTATATTTTTGCACATGAACTGCTTCTGTCACCCTGAAGTTACATCTTGGATGTGACAAGAAACACCAGCGTCTGATAAAGGGCCTATGTGCAAGTCAACAGATGGATCCAGATGGAATTGCAGCCAACCCAGTCATGAAGCAGTAGAGCAACTAGTTGACCCCAGAGAGTAAAAATCGATGTGGCCTTGGATTTCCCAAGGAAAGAGAGTGCTACCTCTCAGTCCCCCTGGAGCCCATGGAGGAAGAAGGAGACAGAGGACCAGGACTATGACTCAGCTTGAGAACCAAGGAGGAACACCCCCTGACCTGCCTCCGATTAGAAGTCTGGGCCAGATGAAAAGAAATCACAGGGATTAATGCACGTCATCACTACAACCTACCTTCTCCACACATCAAAAGAAATGGGCCTCTAGTTCCTTTTTTTTTTTTTTTTTTTTTTTTTCTGGAAGAACAATAGGAGGCACATGTTAGAGCACAGTGCAGTGGTTTCTGGATGCTAGACCCATCCTAAAAGCTTTAGACTTCCCCAGATTTTCAGTGCCCTCCCTCTACTTATCTGTTCTGCCCATTCATTTAAGTGTAAAGATCCAAACTCCAGAACACTCTTTCCTCCTCACTCAAGACCAGGCTGACTAAGCAAATTAAGCAGATCCCATTCCATGCAGAGCTCCTGCTGAGTGCTGGAGCCCGGCCACCACCCACCCACAGATCAGGGTCCCCTCTTATCAAATCTACATAGACTTGTTACACATGTCTCTCTGCTCTCCTAGAAATAGAAGATTGATAGATATGATTACTAATAAGTTACTAGTAGTAAATATTTTATTGGCTATAATTAATATTATCAAAATCATCATAAATACTTATATTACAGTCAAAGCAAATGATAGTAAACTTGAATAATTGCTTCATAAGAACCCTTATAGGGTAATGGATTTGTCCATGAGCCCTCCAGAAATAGAACTGTTGTTTCTTGGGCATAATATTTTTGTATTAGTTCTGCTGCACTAGTCATACATTCTCCTTGCCTTTCCAGGGTCCTATGTTCTCTAAGACCTAGGCTCCCTCCAATGGATACATTGGTTGGGAAGGAGTTCCTTAAGATCACCCAGAAATCAAGTGTGATCTACTCCTTGCAGGATGTGAACAGGATGTGGCCTCTCAGTGATGGTGTCTTCTTTTACTGGGGAGTCCTAGATCTAAAAAAGGTCAAGTTCACTCCAAATTTGTCTTTGATAATCTTTGAAAAGAAGCAAAAATAAATTATTGTTGGTGTTGTTGTTGTTGTTTGTTTATTTATTTGGTACCAAGGATTGAAGCCAGGGGCATTCAACCACTGAGCCACATTCCTAGCCTTCTTTATTTTTTATTTTGAGACAAGATCTCACTAAGTTGCTGAGGCAGGCTTTGAACTTGTGTACCTCCTGCCTCAGCCTCCTGAGCCACTGGGATTAGCAAAAATAATTTTTTAATAGAAACTACTGCTTATTGAGTAAAGACTATGCCTCGGACACCATAATAGTTGCTTTACCTTCTTTCTGTGCATCACTTATTGTCACAGCAATCATCAAGATAACTATGATTACTCCCATTTTACAGGTGATAAAATTGAGGTCAGAGAGGGTACATGGGTTAGTCTGCCCATCTAAATGACAAATTTGCACACATTTCACTGCCTTTCTTATTTTCACCATATATTCTTTTTTATTGCTTCTTTTATTTATACATAATAGTAGAATCCATTTAGACAGAATTATACAAGCATGAAATATATCTTATTCTAATTTGGACCCAAGTACCTCTCATTTTTGTTCTCTTTCCCCTCCCCTACTCCCTTTTCCCTATTATCTTTCTGCCATTTTCCCATAGTTAATTTTTTTATTAGTTTCTTGTGAATGGACATGATGGTGAGATTTACTGTGGTGTATTCATATATGAACATAGGAAAATTATGTTAGATTCATTCTACTATCTGTCCTTTTCCTCTCCCTACTTCCTTCCCTTTAGTCCCCTTTGTCTACTCTACTGAACTTCTATTTCCCCACCCCTAATTGTATGTTAGCTTTCAAATATCAGAGAAAACATTCAACCTTTGTTTTTGGAGGGATTGGCTTATTTCACTTAGCATGATAGTCTCAGCAAATGCCATAATATCATTCTTCTTAATGGCTAAGTAATACTCCATTGTACAGACACACCACATTTCTTTATCCATTCATCTGTTGAAGGGCACCTAGATTGGCTCCATGGCTTAGCTATTGTGAATTAAGCTGCTATAAACACTGGTGTGGCTATGTCACTGTAGTATCCTGATTTTAAGTCCTTCAGATATATACTGAGGAGTGAGATAATAGGATCTTTGGAAAAGATAACTGCATCTTTGGAAGTGTTTTTCTAAGGAGAATGTTACTGAGTAATGTGTTAATAGTCTGACTCAAATTTTAGCAACTTGCCAACATTTGTGTCAGAAGGAGCAAATGAAGCCAAACTCTATCTTGAGAAACTTATTGTTCCTTTAGATATGATGTTGCCACAAGCTCCATTGGAAACACTGCGGAAGCTTTTCCAGCATACCACCTACAAAAGAGACATTCCGGGTCTTTCTTAGAGGTGGACACATGAGAAAGGTAGTTCAGTAGGTCATGAATGTCTTGCAGTCATGAGATGTGTCTTGTATTTACCTGGAAACAAAAACCTGGCACCAAGTGAAGTTTCAAAAAGTTGGAAAACAAATGTTGCAATCCTGTTTTCCGGAGGCATCAATTCCATGGTGATTGCAACCCTTGATGATCATCATATTCCTTTAGGTGAACCAATCAACCTTCTTAATGTAGCATTCTTGAGTAAAAATAAGGCCTTACCAACTAGCTTTAATTTTAAAAAAAAGAAAAAGGAATGAACAGAAAAATCACTGTGGAATACCTTCTAAAGAATTCTCTTAAGATTCTTGCTGCTGCTACTGCTGATAATCCTGATGATAATGTACCAGATAGAGTCACAGGAAGAACAGGAATAAAGGAACTGCAAGCTGTAAATCCTTCTCAAATTTGAAGTTTTGTTGAAATTAACATTTCTCTAGAACCACAAAAACTACAAAGAACTCAAATAAGTCACTTAGGTCAGCCTTTGGATACAGTTCTGGATGATAGCATTGGTCATGCAGTCTGATTTGCTTCTAGAGGAAGTGGTTGGTTAGTAACCCAGGATGAAGTAAAATCATATCATAGCAGTGAAAAAGGTTATTCTCACTGAAATCGGTGCAGATGAGCAACTTTCAGGTCACTCTCATCATCATGTCCACTTTCAGACACTTGGACTGGAAGAATTCAATAAGGAAATAGCAATGGAATTGGGTTGAATTTCTTCTAGAAAACTTGGTTGTGTTGGCAGTTATTGCTGATCATGGAAAAGAAGTAAGATTTCCTTTCCTGGATGAAAATGTTGTCTCCTTTTCTAAATTCCCTCCCAGTTTGGGAAAAGACAAACTGGACTTTCCCCAGTGGGACTAATAAAAAATTAATTCTGCATCTTGCAGCTCTGCTCTTCTGCCAAAATGGGCTATGCAATTTGGATACAGAATTGCAAGAATGAAAAACACCTGATAAATGTGGTAGGCTCCAATCTATTAGAAAACCTTTCTTTTAAAAAGAAGATTAAATCATAATGTCACAATCACAATGTAATACTTTCTGAGCAACCGTTTTATCAAAATAACCTGCCACTTTATTATTATTTTAAAAATCCAATAGTAACTAATAAAAACAAAGTTGCTATTTCTGAGTATCATATCATATCTCCAGTACTGGTTCTGAAAATGATCCAACAGGACTGCTGTTTAAACATGAAGAACTGTACATGTTTGTCTCAGCTGCTTCCTGGAAACTCCCTCTGAAAATGCAGTAATATATTTTTTAAAGATAAAAGAAGAGGAGATGAGATCACAGATTACAATGGTATAAACACATTTGTGGAAAATGGAAAGCAAATGGAAGTGTTGGAGTCAAACAGCAGGGAAAGAGCTAAACTCTATATTGTTTGTTTGTTCATTTGTTTTTGTTTTTGTTTTGTTTTGTTTTGTGCAGAGGATTCAAACCCTGGGCCTTGTGCATGCAAGGCAAGCATTCTACCAACTGAGCTATATCCCCAGCCCAAGAGCTAAATTCTAAATGCCTGCAGAGGAGGCACCAATGTTAATGTCATGAGTCCAGCCACACACCTTGGAAAGGTTCATGAACTAAAGCGATTCTGTTTGAAAGGTAGGACCAGGGATAGAGTCGAGAGCTTCTGGTGGTTCTCCTGGATGGCAGCATCCAGCCAGCAGACAAGGAAAAAAAAGAGGAGGATGAAGAATCACATGTAAGGAACTGCTATGGGTCTGGCCTGGAGGGAGCATACATCACATCATCCTGCATCCTACAGGCCAGAATTTAATCCCATGGCTGCACCTTCTGCAAGGGAGGCAGAAAAGGAATTATAAAATCCAGGCAATGAATATATCACTTGCATATATTCACTATTCCTTCGCAGTGCTCTAGCAGGGGTGCTCACTGAATTCTAGAAGCATAAAACGTGACTCCTTGGGGAGCTTATTCTGCATGTTTAATCTTAATATCACATAGTGTTCATGTCAGGCATGGTTTTCAGTATTTCACATATGTAATCTCATTTAATTCTCAAAATAACCCAGTAAAGTAGATATTATTATCATCCCCATTTTACAGATGAGAAAACTGAGGCCCAGAGAGGCTAATTCTGATCACATAGCAACTAAGTGGCCAACCTGAGATGCAAAATCACCCATACAGTTCCAGAGTCCATGCTCAACCTAAATTCCACCACCCAAAACTGGCCCTATACAGGAAGCATAGGAATGCCTCCTACGTTGTCTCAAGTAAGAAGGAAGCAGGTATTTTGTACTTTTCTTGAGAGTTGTCCTGG
Organism: Tamias sibiricus; assembly: GCA_025594165.1. Lineage (NCBI taxonomy): Eukaryota > Metazoa > Chordata > Mammalia > Rodentia > Sciuridae > Tamias > Tamias sibiricus. The sequence goes on along the minus strand of CM046657.1, from coordinate 88,691,183 downwards.
TATTCATGGCTCTAAATGGTGCAATAGGCATTTTCCATTTGAAGCTTAACCAGGAAGTTTCTTCTCTGGCCATAAAGTTTTAACACCCCTCCCACAACAGCGGTGAATGCTATCATGATGCCGATCACTCTGACTAAAGAGCTACCTTCCTAGAGCTATGGTCAGGCTCCAGCAGTATGCAGGGCACACTGGGGAAAGCCGGCCCCCTTGTCAATGCTCTGGACAACTGTAAACAATACCTCAGAAAGCATTATTAAGGACTTAGTTGTCAGCACTACCAAGCATGATACAAGTGGATAATAGCCTTTATTGAGCATTTCATCTGCACACCATGCTTTGTGACTTGCACCTTTCTGTTGATAAATACAATTTATGTGTATTAGGAAGGGAAGCCTTAATCCTCACCACAGTCCTATGAATTATGAGGTAATCCTGACATTATTATGCCCATTTTAGAGATAAGGAAACTTATCTCTACAACTTGGCTCAGAGAAGTGTAGTAACTTATCTAAAACCATATAGCTAGTAATTGGCAAAGCAAAGCTGTTACTATCCAAAGATATGTCATTTGGCACATAAAACATGCACAGCATGAAAAATGTAGAAGAGTATCAAGAGGTCCTGGAAGAAGAAAAATAGACTGGACTCTAAGGAAACCATTTCCCTGACTATGCATCGTTCTTCCACTTCTTGAGAGAGGTGGAACTGGAAATGTGAGATAATTCATATAGAGTTCAGGGAGAGCTATACATATGTTCATGTTTGTGCTAGTAATTCTATCAGCTAACTGTGACCACTCTAAGCTCCCTCCATGTACTGAGATCAGTATCTGGACACAAAGGACCTGGATCACCAAAGTCAGAGAGGGCAAAGCTGACAGGCACATTGTCCCACACAATGTTCTAACAAGTTGAAAATTTGTGGGTGTGCCTCGTGCTTCACACACCAACATATATAAACACAAGAGCAACCAATTCGCATCTCAGCAGATTTTTCAACGCAGACCTGGAAGGAGATCCTGGAACAACATATACCAGGTTCTAAAAGAGAAGGGATGCCAACCAAGAATTCTATATCCAGCAAAATTAAGCTTTAGATTTGATGATGAAATAAAAACCTTCCATGATAAACAAAAGCTAAAGGAATTCACAACAAGAAAGCCTGCACTACAGAACATTCTTGGCAAAATATTCCACAAGGAGGAAATGAAAAACAACAATGAAAATCTGAAAGGGAAGAACTCCAATAAAGGAAAAACTAACCAAAGGAGAAATCAAGTCAATCTAAATACCAAAAATTAAATTAAATTAAATTAAATTTTAAAATAACTGGTAATACAAATCATATCTCAAAAATAACCCTGAGTGTTAACGGCCTAAACTCACCAATTAAAAAACATAGGCTGATAGATTGCATTAAAAAAAAAGACCCAGCCGGGCGTGGTGGCGCACGCCTGTAATCCCAGCACTTTGGGAGGCTGAGGCAGGAGGATCGCGAGTTCAAAGCCAGCCTCAGCAATGGCAAGGCACTTAGCAACTCAGTGAGACCCTGTCTCTAAATAAAATACAAAAAGGGCTGGGGATGTGACCCAGTGGTTGAGTGCCCCTGAGTTCAATCCCCGGTAACCACAAAAAAAAAAAAAAAAAAAAAAAAGAAGACCCAACAATATGCTGCCTTCAAGAGACACATTTCATAGAAAAAGACACACACAGACTGAAGGTGAAAGGATGGGATAAAATATACCACTCACACAGTATACGTAAGCAAGCAGGGGTTTCCATCCTCATATCAAATAAAGTAGACTTCAAGCCAAAGTTAATCAAAAGAGATTAGGGTGGACATTTCATACTGCTTAAGGGAATCATATATCAATAAGAAATAACTGTTATATATGCCTCAAATAATGGAGCATCTACATTCATCAAACAAATACTTCTCAAGTTCAAGAGTCAAATAGACCACAACACAATAATTCTAGGTGACTTTAACACACATCTTTCACCACTGGATAGATCTTCCAAACGAAAGTTAAACAAAGAAATTATAGAACTCAATATACAATCAATAACTTAGACTTAACTGACATATATAGAGTGTATTATCCATCAACGAGTCAATACACGTTCTTCTCAGCAGCACATAGATAATTCTCTAAAATAGACCACATACTATACCATAAAGCAATTCTAAGAAATATACAAAAGTAGAGATACTACCCTGCATCCTATTAGATCATAATAGAATGAAATTAGAAATCAATAATAAAATAAGAAACAAAACCTACTCCAACACCTGGAGTCTAAATAATATGCTATTGAATGAACAATGGGTTACAGAAAACGTTTAGAAGGAGATTAAAAAACTCTTAGAGGTAAATGAGAACACCGATACAACATATCGAAATCTCTGGGACTCTATGAAGGCAGTACTAAGAGGAAAGTTCATTGCATGGAGCTCATTCCTTTAAAGAAGAAAAAGTCAACAAATAAATGAACTAACATTACATCTCAAAGCCCTAGAAAAAGAAGAAAAAAATCAACCCCAAAAGAAGTAGAAGATAGGAAATAATTAAAATCAGAGCTTACATTAATGAAATTGAAACAACAACAAAAAAATAACTGAAAAAATTGACAGAACAAAAAGTTGGTTCTTTGAAAAAATAAATAAAATTGATAAACCATTAGCTATGCTAATGAAGAAAAGGAGAGAGAAAACTCAAATTACCAATATCTATGATGAAAAAGGAAATATCACAGCGGACACTACAGAAATACAGAAGATAATTAGAAATTATTTTGAAAATTTATACTCCAATAAAATAGAAATATTGAAGGCACTGACAAATTTCTAGAAACATATGATATGCCCAAACTAAATCAGAATGATATACACAATTTAAATAGATCAATTTCAAGCAAAGAAATAGAGGATGCCGTCAAAAACCTACCAACCAAGAAAAGCCCAGGACCAGATGGATACACAACCGAGTTCTACAAGACCTTTAAAGAAGAACTAATACCAATACTTCTCAAACTATTTCATAAAATAGAAAAAGAGGGAACCCTTCCAGGCTCATTCTATGAGGTCAATATCACCCTGATTCCAATTCCTGTCTCCAGACAGAGAATCAAAGAAAGAAAACTTCAGACCAATATCTCTAATGAATATAGATGCAAAAATTTTCAATAAAATTCTAGCAAATTGAATGCAAAAACATATCAAAAAAAATAGTGCACCACAATCAAGTGGAGTTCATTCCAGGGATGCAAGATTGGTTTAACATAAGGAAATCAATAAATGTAATTCACCACATCTAACAGACTCAAAGATAAAAATCATATGATCTCAACTGATGCAGAGCAAGCATTTGACAAGATACAGCACCCCTTCATGTTCAAAATGCTAGAAAAAATAGGGATAACAGGAACATACCTCAACATCATAAAGGACATCTATGCTAAGCCCCAGGCCAACATCATCCTAAATGGAGAAAAATTGAAAGCATTCCCTCTAAAAACTGGAACAAGACAGGGATGCCCTCTTTCACCACTTCTATTTAACATAGTTCTTAAAACCCTAGCTAGTGCAATTAGACAAAAGAAATAAAAGGGATACAGGTAGGAAAAGAAGAACTCAAATTATCACTATTTGCAGAAGATATGATTCTATACATAGAAGATCCAAAAAATTCCAGAAATCTTCTAGAACTAATAAATGAATTCAGCAAAGTGGCTGGATATAAAATCAATACCCATAAATCAAAGGCATTTCTGTACATCGGCGACAAATCCTCAGAAAGAGAAACTAGGAAATCCACCCCATTTACTATAACCTCAAAAAAAATAAAATAAAATACTTGGGAATCAACTTAACAAAAGAAGTGAAAGCCCTGTACAATGAAAACTACAGCACACTAAAGAAAGAAATGAAAGAAGATCTTAGAAAATGGAAAGAGCTACCTTGTTCATAGATAGGTAGAACTAATATTGTCAAAATGACTATTCTACCAAAAGCACTATACAATTTCAGTGTAATCCCAATCAAAAGCCCAATATCATTCCTCATAGAAATAGAAAAAGCAATCATGAAATTCATCTGGAAAAATAAGAGACCCAGAATAGCCAAAGCAATTCTTAGCAAGAAGAGTGAAGCTGGTGGCATTACTATTCCAGATCTTAAATTGTATTACAAAGCAATAGTAACTAAAATAGCATGGAATTGGCATCAAAATAGACCAGTAGACCAATGGTACAGAGTAGAAGACACAGAGACTAACCCACACATCTGCAGTTATCTTATATTACACAAAGTTTCCAAAAACATACATTGGAGAAAGGACAGCCTCTTCAACAAATGGTGTTGGGAAAACTGGAAATCCACATGTAATAAAATGAAATTAAACCTCTATCTCTCTCCATGCACAAAACTCAACTCAAAGTGGATCAAGGACCTAGGAATTAAACCAGAGACCTTGCACCTAATAGAAGAAAAAGTAGGCTGAAATCTCCATCATGTTGGATCAGGCCCCAACTTCCTCAATAAGACCCCTATAGTGCAAGAATTAAAACCAAGAATTAATAAATGGGATGGGTTCAAACTAAAAAGCTTCTTCTCAGCAAAAGAAAAAATCAGTGAGGTGAACAGAGAACCTACAGAATGGGAGCAAGCACATCAGATAGAACATGAACTTCAAGGATATATAAAGCTCTCAAAAACCTTTACACCAAAAAAACAAACAACCCAATCAATAAATGGGCTAAGGAACTGAACAGACACTTCTCAGAAGATGATATACAATCAATCAACAAATATATGAAAAAAAAATGATCAACATCTCTAGCAATTAGGGAAGTGCAAATCAAAACTACTCTAAGATTTCATCTCACGCCAGTCAGAATGGCAGCTATCAAAACCACAAACAACAATAAATGCTGGCGAGGATGTGGGGAAAGGGGCATACTCATACATTGCTGGTGGGACTGCAAATTGGTGCAGCCAATCTGGAAAGCAGTATGGAGATTCCTAGGAAAACTTGGAATGGAACCACCATTTGACCCAGCTATCCCACTCCTCGGTCTATACTCAAAGGACTTAAAAACAGCTTACTACAAGGGACACAGCCACATCAATGTTTATAGCAGCACAATTCACAATAGCTAGATTGTGGAAACAACCCCAATACCCATGAATAGATGAATGGATAGGGAAACTTTGGTATATATACACAATGGAACACTACTCAGCACTAAAAGAGAATAAAATCATGGCATTTGCATGTAAATGGATGGAGTTGGAGAAAATAATGCTAAGTGAAGTTAGCCAATCCCCAAAAAACCAAAGGTCGAATGATTCCTTTGCTATAATGATACTGAATTGTAATGGAAAGGGAGAGGGGATGAGAGGAATGAAGGAATGTTAAATAGAACAAAGGAGGGGAAGAGAGGGAAGGGGGCAAGAGGATAGGAATAATGGCAGAATGAGTTAGACATCAATACACTAAGTACATATATAAAAACACAAATGGTATGAAAATACTTAATGTAAAACCAGTGACTTGAAAAACTGTGCTCTTTATATGTAATATGTAATGAATTGCACTCTGCAAGCATGTATAATTAGTTAAAATAAATAAATAATCTAATTTTAAAAAAAGAAAACAATTCCATTTAAAATAGCATCAAAAAGAATAAAAATACTTTGAAACATATTTAACAAAATAAGTGGAACTTTAAAATCTACAAATATTGCTAAAGGAAATTTTAATACATTTATATAATAACACATTTTCTTTCATTAAAAGACTCTATATTGCTAAAAATAAATAAATAAATAATAAACATGAGAGAAAATGAACATGTACATGTGTAATACTCCTATATGAATGAAAAAAATACACACTTGGGTTAAAGCTCCATATATTCCATCTATTCATTGTAAGACCTAGGTAAAATTGTTTCTTTTCTCTGCAGCTCAGGTTTCTCTTCCATAAAAGAATAACATATTTGGCAATGGAATTTTACTCAGCAATAAAAGAGAATAAAATAATGGCATTCGCTGGTAAATGGATGAAGTTGGAGAATATGATAAGTGAAATCAGTCAATCTCAAAAATCCAAATACCGAATGTTTCCTCTGATATAAGGAGGCTGGTTCACAGTATTGTTGGGTGGGGGTAACATAGGAGGATTAGAGGGACACTATAATGGTCAAAGGGAAGGGAGGGAGCAAGGGGGGATGGAGGGGAAAAAAGAAAAAGTAGTTGAATAAGATGGATATTATTATTCTAAATGCATGAATGAAGACTTGAATGCTACGAATACACTTTGTATACAAACTGTTTTGTGTAAAAAGATGCTATATATGTGCAGTATGAATTGTAATACATACTACTACTATAAATAAAAAATATTATAAAAAAAGAAAAAGAATAACGTATTTGGGCTGGGATTGTGGCTCAGTGGTAGAGTGCTCGCCTAGCATGTGTGAGGCCCTGGGTTTGATCCTCAGCACCACATAAAAATAAATAAACAAAATAAAGTTATCATATACAACTAAAAAATAAATGCTTTTTAAAAAAGAATAACATACTCACTGGATTGCTATATTAAACATATTTGAAATCTCTTCCTATAAATCAGAAAATTTGATTAAAAATATAAATTGTCATATGTATATGTATCCATGTATAAAACACCTACTTAAATGACCTGTTTGAAATTTTGTCTTGTTACCTCTGTCCATGCTTTCACAAATGGAGAGTGAGATTCCTTCATCTCTCCTTGTTGGCTCTTGGGGAATGATGTTAATGCTACTCTTTGGAGGAGATTTCCATTATTTTTGATCCTTATAAACTGTGAGCTCTTGAGGGAAGCCATCAAATAGTACAAAGAGATATTTGGCACATCAGTCACCAAAGAACAGATCACAGGGTCTCAGTTGTGGGCATCAGGTTCAAAGCCACCAAATACAAGCCTTATTCAAAGGGCTGGCAAACTGACGTGGGGGCAGTGTTCACCCTCTAATGTACCAGGAGGAAAAAAGGCCCCATACTGACAGCTGGCTCTGTGGCTTCTTGAAAATCACTTCCAGGAAAGGAGAAGCTGCAGGAAGACAAGGCCAGAATCCTCAAGCAGAAGGGGAGCACAGCCTAGCTGAGGGGCTCGTACCTCCCCATCAAAGACTATTTAGATCTGTCAAGGGCTTGGGGGACTAAATAACTAATAACCTCTTTAAAATAATTGTTACTAATAGGTAAGCACTGTGGTTGTTTCTATTATAAAGACAAACTGCAACCAGGAGAAGTAAAATAACACAGTTAGAGCACTTAGCACAGTATCTTTGCATTAGCAGGTACCCATGATTTACTGAGCAAATGGTCACAGTTTGATAAAGGACACTGACAGAGGAAAGATCTCCAGCAAAACTGAGAAAAGATTCAGAGGTTCTGTTGGCAAAACCATGCCCAGATACAACATGTAGGCGTTCCCCATATTAGCAATCACAACCACAGTGACCAAAAGACTTGAAGTTCACCTTCTTGTCACCATTACTGCCCACTCCCTCTTGCTGCCACTGGTCCCAAGCTTCATTGATGAACTAAATGAAACTGTTGACTGAGCAAGGAACCCTAGGAGGAGGTTGGGGGATGATGGTCAAAAAGCAAGGGAGTCTGGGGCTGGGGTTGTGGCTCAGTGGTAGAGCACTTGCCTTGCATGTGTGAGGCACTGGGTTTGATCCTCAGCACCACATATAAATAAATAAAGGTATTGTGTCCATCTACAACTAAAAAAATAAAATAAAATAAAAAGTAAGGGAGTCTCTGCCGGGCATGGCAGCACACACCTGTAATCCCAGTGACTCGGGAGGCTAAGATAGAAGGATCATAAGTTCAAGGCCAGCCTCAGCAACTTATTGAGCCCTATTTCAAAAAATAAAAAGGGATTGGGATGTGGCTCAATGGTAAAGCAATGCTGAGTCCAATCTCTAGTACCAAAAAAAAAAAAAAAAAAAAAAAAAAAAAAAAAGAAAGAAAAAGAAAAAGTGAGGGAGTCTTAAGAGAAAAAGAATGAAGTAACCACTAACTGTTGCTTGTCCCAGGTGAGCCATGTTGACTGATACCTGTCACAATATGAAAAGTAAAGAAGTGATTTATGATGTTCACCTGTTGCACAGGAAAGCACTTCAAAACCAACAAAAGTTACGAAGTATGATACAATTAGGCTTCTGGAGCCAGTATCTCACTATAGAACGACATGGTTCCACTTTCTCAAAAGGTTTTAGCAACATACTGGTCATCACCATCTAGGAAAAATTAAATATGGTAGTTTATCAAAGGGAAATGAGCTCTCTCAAGCAGAAAAGGACTGCAGCAAGACCAAAGGCAGAGGGGGCATTCTCTCACAGCTAGAGGTAGAGTGGGGAACAGAGCCACAGGCTCATCCCACTGGGTGATGGATGACCAGATTCCTGGAAAGTGCCCTGTGACTGGTCCTCATCTATCTTTTGTCACATTACAGCTTCAGGACCCAGAGGGGTGGGTGAGAAGGGAGAGGGGGCCTCTGGACCATCTATCTCCCTTCCTTGACTGACGAAGAGACCAGGGCCAGCTGGAAAAACCAAAGCACAGCTGGGAGGCCCCACAGCCCAGCAGTGATGCAAGGTGACTCATCAGCAGTCCCAGGGCCTTGAGTAGCAGAGTTGCATGGTATAAGATGAGAGGATGTGGGACGCTCCAGCCTCCCCATTCAGTAACCTGGGCCTTTCACATGCATCGGCACACTGCTGATGGCCTGTCCTGCTGCTAGTTCCACGCAGCCACATCCCTCACGACCCTCTCCCAGAGCTCAGTGGAAACACACCCACAAAGGAAACTTTTTAGAGGTCATCAGGAATGATCCAGAGAGGAGTCAAGCACAGTAGATGCAACTTTGTGACTGCCTGAGTGGCCCCCCTTCTCTGGGGACACCTGCCAGAGGAGGCAATGCTGAGGGGATTTGAGCCAATTTTCCCAGACTGAGGGAAGCAGGAGAGAAAGAGGGGAGCGCCATGCCTCAGAGTCCAGGCATGCCATTGCACTGAGGGGCCTCTGAGGTGTCTGGAAAGGCCTCCATCTCAGATCTAAAGAGCAAATGACTTCCTCACAAAGGGTGCTTCAGGGAAAAGCAAACTGCTGTGGTTAGATGCTTACATGGACCTGTAAGGGGTGTGCTGTTGACTGTCTATCAAGTGTTCATCTCCTGCCTTCTAGAAGGAAACAGAACGCATCCAGAATCACCCAGAATCACGGACAGCTGAGCTGCAGTGTTCTCTAGAACTGCAACCCCGCCACAAGGCCACTTTATTGCTACAGGTTGCCTGTGCTGGAGTGCTGTGCCCAGGAGGGACTGTCCAGGTGCCTGCGCCTTCAGCCCCCGCTGACCAGGTAGCAGCAAGTCTGTATGCTTCTGCTTAAGAAAGGGCAGGGTTAGTGTGGAAAGCAAGTCCCCAAGACCTGGTGCTGCATAGCTGGTCTAAAAACCTCCATGCATCGGGGCTGGGGTTGTGGCTCAGCAGCAGAGCGCTCGCCTCGCACTTGTGCGGCCCGAGTTCGATCCTCAGCACCACATAAACATAAATGCATTGCATTGTGTACAACTAAAGTAAATAAATAAATATTAAAAAAAAAAAAAAAAAAAAAACCTCCATGCATCAACCACACTGTCCAAACCCAAACCTAGGGTGTGTGTCTAACATGTACAAGTCTAAACACATGAGGAACAAGGGGAAGATTATGTGAAATAAAGTTTGCAATTGGGATTGAACCACCTGTTAAACATTTTGAGGCCAAAAAGTATTAGAACTGGTAGATTCCAAAGACCAGCTGCACCATTACAAGCTATGTGGCCTCAGACAGGTACATTATTCTCTATAAGAATGTTCAGCAGGCAAATGCATAAAAGGATCGCGAGGCCAGCCTATATATTGATGATGTCTCTATCATTGGACTATTGAGGGATCAACTGAGATAATGTCTGTGAACATGACTTAAAATTTTTTTCTGTTATTTTCAACTATCTAGCTATATAGCCTCGAACACATCATTTCAACTGTCTGAGACTACATTATCTAAATGACAGGATTGAATTCCAAAAGTCCTTTGCAGCTCTAACATTCTCTACCATGACTCAAGAGAACAGCTGTCTCTACTCATACTTTTATTAAAAGTGCCAACCTTGGGTGTTGCACAGTCCCCTTTTATAAATGTGGCCCCCATCTCCCCCACACTCCCTTTCCTTTTGTGAAGATCTGCAGTTCTCCTGGAATGTGAACACAGCAGTAATAGCTGTGACATCAAGATGCCAAGGAACAATAGGCTGTTGGCTTTGCGACTACCCTACAGGCACAACCCAGATGTGGAGAGAGAGCCCCTTTCACAGGCTACTAGTTTCCACATCTCTGGATCTCAGTACTCCCAGTCCCTGACCATCATTGCTAAAGGGAGCAACTATAGGTGAAAATAGGCACACCCCACATCTAAATGCCCATGCCTTCATTCATCTGCTGGCAGACCCTGAAATCATACTGCACATGTGTAAGGCTGTTTCCTTGTGGAGCTATGATGCAATTATCTTATGGTAATAAGATATCTATCTGTGCTGATGAAAGTAGCAGTAGCCATATGTGTTGTTGCCCATCAAAAAGTGTTTTTTCCCCCTTAAATTTTCATTACCACAATGGTTAGATATTGTAATGGTGAAATATCTCAGCAGTTTCAACCTTCTTCATCCAAACAAAGGAGGCAGGGGTGGCACCCTAGTCAGGCATCAAGTTGTTGCAGTCCTGAACTTGAACATCAGATAGAAATAACACCAGAAAGCAGCCTGGCTCCGTCATGGACCAGACTCCCTGTCTCTCTAGCATCCCCAATAGCATTCAGCTTGTCCAGTTCTTGCTCCTGCTTACCAGGAAACCCCCTCCCAGCTCTCCCAGACAGCAAAGTGGGAGCAAGGCAAACTGGACCAAATTGGGCCAGGAAGTTTGATAATACAAAACCAACAAGCCAAGGCAATCTCTCTTTCCTTCATTTTTCCTTTTTCCCTTCCAGTTGTCTTCCTTTCTTCTCTTCTTTCCTTATTTAGTCTTTAATGTCTACTCTTTGCTTTTACATGTGCCCAAATTAAGCATATTAAGGCAGAGGCCAAGAAAGTGAAGAGAGGAGGGTGAATTTGAGTGGTTTTAAAAGGTGGTGCTGTTAGGACCTGAGACAGTGGGGTGTAGAGGAAGAAACATTCCAGATTGGCTCCAGCATTCTGGTCTAAGCACCTAAGAGGAGGATGATAGCACTCTTTGAGGTAGGATTATAGGATCAGCCTCCAGGGAGGACAGAGGGCTCTATTTTGCTCTATGTTGCATCGGGGGATCCAAGGATGGTCAGACTGGGACTAGAAACCAACAGAGAGACAAGGTTGAAAACCATGGTAGAGAGGTGATACAGGAACCCCGATGGCAGTAGATATGGAAGGCCAGCAAATAGAATGAGAGGAGGAAAGAACTCAGGTCAAAATACCAGAGGACACAAAAATTGGAGAAGTGTACAGAGGAAGAGAAGCCTGTGAAGGAGACTGAGAAATAACTAGAGAGTCAAAGACAAGCAGAAAAGAGCAACAAAACCTGAAAAAGCAGAATGTTTCAATAGAGAGTGAGGAATTGCAACGTCAGTTTTAAGAGAGGGGACAGAAACTGGAGCTTGAAAAGCTTCCAATGCATGCAAGGTGTCCAGTATCCTGACTGGATGAGTCCTAGGGGAACGGCCCCAGGCTTGAAACTGCAGAGTGCTGAGGAGTGAATGGAGGCATCATGCTGGGGGTATGGTGTGACATCCGTCTCCAGAGTCCAACTCTTAATGAAGAAAGAAAGGGCAGTAGGTTGAGCTGCCCTTCGTGACATAAGGAAGGCCTGAGCAAGATTTCAAAAGCCAGAAGGTATGCTCCAAAAACAGCATAACACGCATCAGCTTCAATATTTAGCATCAGTTCCCTGCTTAACACTATTTAAGGATATGAGATAAAAGTCGGGTGCAGTGGCATACACCTATAATCGCAGTGACTCAGGAGGCTGAGGCAGGAGGATTGTGAGTTCAAAGCCAGCCTCAGCAACTTAGCAAGGCCCTAAGCAACTTAGTAAGATCCTGTCTCAAGGGCTGGGGATGTGGCTCAGCGGTAGAGCGCTCGCCTAGCATGTGCGCGGCCCAGGTTCGATCCTCAGCACCACGTAAAAAATAAACGCATTGTTTACAACTAAAAGCAAATAAACAAATATTTTTTTAAAAATCCTGTCTCAAAATTTAAAAAAAGGGGGGGGGATGTTGCTCAGTGGTTAAGCACCCCTGTGTTTCATCCCTGGTTTTTAAAAAAAAAAGATATAGTAAGAGGGGAGAATAGAAGTTCATTGGATTAGACAAAGGAGAATTAAGGGAAGGGAGAGGGAGGAGAATAGGAAAAGTCAGTAGAGTGAATCAGACATAACTTTCCTATGTTCATATATGAATACACAACCAATGTAACTCCACATCATGTACAACCATTAGAATGGGATCCTAATTAGAATAAGTTATACTCCATGTATGTATAATATATCAAAATACACTCTACAGTCTGCCATGTATATCTAAAAAGGACAAATTTTAAAACAATAAGCTAATCACAATTAAAAAAGATATAAGAATTAAAGTTCATGTGAATAGAATTAATAATAATGGGCATTTGCACAAATATTTATAATGTGTTAAATCTTCACACACATATTATTTCATTTGCTCCCTATATTCTAGCCCAACTGGAAGCGTTCCCGATATAGCAGAGGCTTCTATCTTTTGAGTGTGGCAATGAGGTCCAGGCAAGTTAAGTCATTTGGCCATGGTCACATAGCCATTTCAGGGCAGAACTGGGACTTCTCTCCTGTCTGACTCTAAACCCTGCTTTCTCTCTCCATTTCTCCACCATCTAATGCATGAGAAGCACATGTCAGCAGAAACCCTGTTGCATATCCATGACTCATAGAGACAGGGCATGGTGGTGCTTGGGAAGACTGCTCCAGACACTGCTCTGTCTTTCAGATGAGACAAAAACCAGGGCCACATGAGCCACCACCTCCCAACCCCTCCCAGCTGGGTAGACAGCAACTGGGGGTGAGCCCTTCAACAGTCATGGCCATGGTGTGTAGAGACATGTCCAGCAGCACATCATCTCAGTGGGAAAGTCCCCTGAAGCCTCCCTCTATTATTTCTGGATGGCAGCCTGTGACATCAACAAGGTGGTACTCAGGTCTTAGCTTAGCCAATGCCAATGCTATTTTTCTGGAGCCACAGGCCAAACCAGAATTGCTGGGAGGCTTCTGTGGGACAAGCCCCACATAAATTGAACTGGGTACCATATAGATTGAGAACAAGAGCAACAAATTCTTTTTGTATATAACTAATGGTTCTTTACATTAATATTATATGCAAACTCAACAAACCCATCAGGAAAGACAACTTAAGACCCATTTGTGGTATAGGTCTGATTTGGGATGGAAGGACTGCAATAAGTGGAGGTGTACCCAACTTATCAGAGGTGGTCTCTATGCTCCTTCAGACCAAGGGACACAGACAGACACATAAATAATCCTAGCCCAATTGGAAGCATCCCTGATATAGCAGAGGCCTGGGGGCTACAGAAGAGGAAAGAACTGATCTACCTTCGGAAGCCAAGAGAGGTCACCCAGATAAGAAGGTATTTGAGCTGGAATGTGTAGAACTAGTAGGAGTTTGCCAAGCAGAGAAGGAAGGAGGGTGTTCAGGAAGAGGAAGCATCTATGCAAAGGCACAGGAGCATCACAGAGCAAGGTGTACTCAGGGAAAACCTGTAGCTGGGTATGGCTACAGCATGAACTGCTCATGTGAAGAAGAGGCAGGAAATGGTGCTGAAATGCAGACTGTAGCAAAGCTGTGTTCCACATTGCTGAGCTGGGTTCTTACCCTTGCGGAGTTCAACCCATGAGTATTGAGTATGTACTATGTGCTAGCACTCCTCTCGGCTAATGGGACCCAGCGGTGAACAAACAGACAAAATTCCTTCTCTCACAGCACATACATTCTAGTGGGAAAGAGCAAGACCATAAATGAGCCACTGTATTTTGTCACATCGGCTCTGAGTACTGTGAAGAACAAAAATAAGAGTAAGGGAAAAGGCAGGTGGTCAAATGCTGTCTGAGAAGGCACTGTCTTGTTTGAACAGCCATTTGCATGAAGTGAAAGAATAAGCCATGTTGATATTTGGGGAAGAATATTTCCAAGAGAGAGAATGGTGTTTTTAAAGCCCTGAGTTGGCAACATATTTGATGACTCCAAGACGGTGAAAAAAACCTGTGTAGCCAGACTGTGCGGAAAAGGTTGGGATAGTCAACAGGAAATGAGGTCAGAGAGAGAAATAGTCACCAGAACTTCATAAGCAGTAGAGCAGCATGACCAGTTGGCATGAAGCCTTGTCAGCCCTGTCCTGAGATCATTGCTGCATTCTGGACATCTCACCTGGATCCTGGCATGCTATTAGCACCAAGCAATCCCCAAGCTGGTGCTTGAAGAAATTATTAGCATTCATCTCTTCCAAATAGTTCCAACAGCTCTTATTTGTCCTCCACAGACATTCACTCTTATCACACACAGTCTCCAGCATCCTCCCAGTCTTCTTCTCTGGGCTTAAGATCTCAGCCATGGTGACAAAAAAGACAAGGAAGAGAAAAGGAAAGAGTGGATTCTCAGTTCCTAAAAACTCTCTTCCCCTCCTCTCTCACTTCCTCAGCCCTCCCAAACAGCAAACTCACCCAGAGTAAAAACAAAATGTTGTGCTGTATATAACTCTTGGAACAGACTGCTTGAACTGGAAAGAATCTTCAATGTTATATATTTTAACCCTTTATTTAGAGATTTAAAACTGAGGCCTTAGAAAGGCTAAGCCAGATGTAGGTCAATAGGGTCAGGTTATGTCCTACAGCTAGTTTATGATATAGCAAGGGATAGGAGGAGGTTGTGGACTTCTTCAAGCCTTAGTGGGAGCTCAAGCCTTGGTTGGGTCAATAGATCAAATGGACTGCTGTTGCCAAGACAGACGAAGCCGCAGGAAGAAGTTCAGGCGAGGAAACAAACAGCTTTTTATTCTGATAACTTTTCTCTCTGGCTCTAACAACAACTGGCCATGCCTTGGTTGGCTCAAGTCAGTCACTCGAGATCCCGGGCCAAGTCCCGTGACATTCTCCATGGCCTATTTAAGCCATCTCCCCAAATAGGGCTGGACAGCATTGTAAATCAGGACCTGAATTTTGTCTGGACACAATGTAAAATTTCTCAGGGACCCTGGATAACACTAAACCCACCAGAACTTGACTGACAAACCAGAAAGAGAGGCAAAACAAACTCAGCCTTCCCTTCTCTGTCTTTATAGGAAGTGGCACGCAAGCTGAAGGGAGCCAGACAGAGCTGGGTTGGAAGCCACGCTCCACAGCATGCCAGCTGTAAGATCTTAGGTGAAGTGCTTCACCTAAGTCTCAGTTTTCCCTTCTGCAAAATGGAGATATTGACAGTGGTCACCACCTTGGGTTACAATGAGCATTGTCTGAAGTCATAGAGAATGCCCAGTACCATGTTGGTGTGTGGTTAGTGCTCATGCAATGGCAGCTGTAAAGGAATCAGAGCCAGGGAAGGCTGAGCAATCTTTATATCTAGTGTCATAACGTTGTGATGATCAGGTGCACCTACTTCCACCAAAGACAACAGGATCCTAAGGAAAACCCAGCATACCCTCCCCCAGCACGAAGACACACACTGCCAAATCCTGGAACTGTGGTTCTCCTTTTACTAGATGCCGTGTAATTACACCCAATCTGCAGTATGTCTCCACAGAGTTTAAGAACCGGCGGAGAGTTGGTTGAGTTTGCTTGGCACAATGTCTGTTTTGCTTTACAATGAACAGAATGCCTTTAGTAAGTTGTGTACCTCCAGATCCCCACAGTCTTCACCACTCCCTAGGGGTTACACCAGGGCACATAGTCCTCCTTTATCTACCTAGCCTATAAAGTCATCTGAGTTTACATTCCCTGCCTCAGACTACTGAGGGGAAGAACATGTCTGAGCAGATAATGGCCATCGTTAGCATCTATCACACACCAATCCTACATTCCCTGGGACGCATCTTGATCACCTTAGGGAGAAAGGGGAATTCCCCATATATGTAATACACCTACCAACCATCTCTGAGTAATTTTTTTCATAAAATTAAATTCAATCATTGTGTAGCGACTTCTTGGTTTTGACTTATGGCTTTATCAGGCTAACACCGTTTCTTTTGGCCCACACAGCTAGAAGTTTCTGTGTTGGGCCACAGAACTTGGAGCCCAGCAGAGCAAGGGAGAATGTTGTGTGCTCAGGGAGGAAAACTAAGTGCAGGATGAGAACAATTCGTTTTGCTAGGCAGGGATCACTGAAAGCTACAAAAAAGGAGACCAGTTTCTTAGGATTACTGTAATACATAACCACAAATTTGGTGGCTTAAAACATTGGAAATTTATTGCCTCACAATTCTGGAGACCAGAAGTTCAAATTCAAGGTGGCCACAGGGCCACACTTCCTCTGAAAGCTCCAATATCTGTTCCTAACCTTTCCTGGCACTGGGTGGCCATCGGCATTCCTTCACTCTCTGCCTCCATCTTTGGGTGGGCTTGTCTTTATGTATGTCCCTCACCTTCCCACAGCCATGTGATTACATTTAGAGTTCCGACCAGATAATCCAATCCAAGCAACTTCTGTCAACCTAATCCCCTCTTGCCATATAATGTAAATGCACAGGTTTGGGGCTCAGGAAGCAAGTATATCCTAGGAGGGGAATAGTTTTTCATTCTAGCACAGCGGATGACATTTGAACTGACCATTTGAGTGATTTTGCCTAGTGACAAAAGGTGAAGGGCATATTCAAGGTCCAGAGGCAGGAAAGTCCTAGGAACTGATAAGCTTAAAGGTCGAGCAGTCCTGACTAAGGAGGAGAAGGGAGGCTCTGACAACTGAGCAAGACCAGGACATGAAGGGAATGTGTAGCAGGTCCGGGACCTGAGTTTTATCCTACAGGCAATGAGGAATGGCTTAACACTTTTAAATAGGAAGAGACAAAGAGACACAATCAAAACTTTGTTTCCAAAAACCAACATTGCCTTCATTACAAGAGCCTTGCCTTTGTACAGGTTTTGGTGCCAGCTTTCATGCTGCAGAGAAGAGGAGAGGGGTTCTGCACTCACAGATGTGGGGTGAGTCCATGGGGTCCCCAGGACTATAGTCCCCACCTAGACCCCCAAATAAACCCCCAAAAGGGTCTATTTCCTCATCTGCTCTCTTCTGAAGGACTATTTCCTAGCACTTCTCATACTCTCCTTCTAAAGCCCAGAGACATTGCTGTCACAACACCCAGGGTTGGTAGGCTGGCTGCTGAGGTGGTGGCTCTCGTGTTTCTATCTGGAAAGGTGTAGGGCTCCCCCTCCCTTGGCTTTCATGTTTCCCCAGTAGCCAATGGGTGACACATCACAGAATGGTATTCAAACAAGAGGGAAGGTTAAGCTTGTACCATCAAAAGCAGGTTCACACAAGCCCTCTCACAGTGGCCCCTTGGAGAACAAAAGGCTAACTAACACTCAACAAGTTCATCCATTATGCATTCATTTCTTCTTCTTACCCCAGAGTCATACCACTATTTTCTCCCACTCAGCACTACTGGAAGGATCCTGTGACCATGTCAACATAAACTACAAACTTATTCCTATTTGACAAACAGGAAAGGGAAAAATCCTGCTGAGTAGCTGCCCAAACTTACATAGCTGTGATTTTAGAGCTAGGAAGCACATTGAGGGGGATTCACCCAACCCCAGCAGGTTGCAAAACTCCTTTCTTCAGAGTGAGTCTCTTGTCTTACCTCTATGTGCCTTAAGGGCCCTCCATGGTGCCTGACACACTCCACTCCTAAAACATGTTGATCGTGACCTGCAGGGCTGGGATGCAGCCTAGGTCAGGAGACCCAGGACTGCGCTCTTTCCCATGTACTGAACTGCTTACCAGAGTGCCTAATCACAATTAGCTGCCTACTATTCACACGCTTCTAGTTCATACACCTCTTTCTTCTGCTTAAGCACTGGGAAAAAAAATCAAATAGCCAAAGACCGTCCTGCTTCAAAGGTCCCTGTCCCAACCCTTGTAGTCAGAGCCTCCCCAGGGACCTCGCATGCAGTGTCACCTGACTGTCCCTAAAGAGCTCCCCAAGTTGTTCCATTCAGCTCCCCTATCTTTTTTTAACCTCCCTGGGGTTAAAAAAAGACACAATGTGGATGGGTCAGGAATAAAAGCTCATGCTTTGAAACAAATAAGCCCCTCACTTGTCCCAATTCCATGACACAACACAGGCTGGGTCCCAGCCTCCCCAGGGCCCTGCCTTACACTCACTTGCCCATCCACTCAACAAGCATTTATGGTGCTTGCATGCAGCACAAGGCCTCACGTTGGTCACTGACTCAGGCATTAGGAAAATGATTATTCATTTACTCACCCGATCATACAACTATCATTTACTAACTGCCCACCACCAGGATGGCAAGTAGGCGTCTTCAGAGTGTCAAAATCAATTGATCAGTCACTGTGTTCTGAGGACCAAGAGGCCCTGCCAGGCTTGGTGGGGAAGGGGGCTGATGAACAGCTGTTGTCCACCATGAGTGCAGACGAGGGCACTGGGGTACACTGCATGCCGAGCAGTGTAGACACTCGTCTGAAGGTAGACGAGCCTCATTCCCTCTCACAGCGGCACAGAAGATGATTTAATTCTTAAAAATTGAAACTGTGGCAGAGGAATGGACAGCAGGCTTCTCAGTCCCAGTACCCCCTTTCTGTGCACTTAAGAAGAAAAATGGGGTCATTGACCTGGTCTGGCATCCACAGGGAATATTTGGATCTTCATTGATTTACCAGGAATCTCAGAGGATGCATCTTTAAAAGGCAGAATTTCATCACCTCCCTCACCATTGTGCACTGAATTTCTGGTTCTGTTCCATTGTAGATGCTGTTCCCTGTAATTCTGGCCATGTACGGAACTATAGGGGCCATGTACTGTGTGGTCATCTCTTCATCAGGTTGCTCAGCAGCCCCTTCTGTGACACTGGCAGTGAAAACTACACCTACCTTTTCAGGAATGACACCCTGAAGAGAGTAGCATCATGGTGTTAGGTCAGTGTCTCACACCTAAAGAGGATGCAGCTGATGAGCATGAAGAGCATGTGCTGTCGGCATTGACTGTCCAGTCATGGGCCAGGTCCTTCCACGCATGCCTAGTGTCTTGTTGCTCTCTCCCCACTTGCTCCCAAATCAGTAATCTCTGAGAGATGACTGACCAACGCAAGGAGCACTCCGTGGGCCTGTGAGTTAAATAGTCCACCCAAGGAATTCAACCCAATACCTCAACTTCACCAGCCCATCTGAAAACTCAACTGAGGGCATGCTGAGAGCCTGCTTAGTATGGCCAGGAGTTGTGGGAAGAGAGAGATAAGGTGGATAAGACAAGTTACTGACCTGCAAGAAATTTAGTCTAATTGGAGAGATTTAACTACCAAATTTGGGGTTTTACAGATATCCTGAAATGGCTGGGCCCTACGTTGCACATTGCCTCTCCTAAGGGGAATATAGAGAAAAACCCAGCACTGGTTGACTGAGAAAGACCCTGCCTCTCTTCTCATCTCCTGTTCTCTCCCCAAAAGATCTTATCCAACTCCTTGGCTTTCAGAACCATCCATCTATATGTGAATAATCTCAAAGTATCTGTCTCCTGCCTAGATATTTCTTCTGGCCCAGATAACTAATTGCCTCCCAAAATTTCCTCCTGAGTGTCTCACAACATTTCAGTACTAATATGCCAAAAACACCCTTGGTGTTTCCCAACAAATCCCTTTCAATCATCCCCATACATTAGATGGCATCTGAAACCTGTGAGTCATTTTGATTCTTTTTTTTTATTTTCCCCATTTTATATGCATGTCCATATGCACAAATATATATATTCATAGTTTCCCATTTTTATATGCATGTCCATATACATTTACCACACTGGGTTTAATTTACTTTTAGGTGAACATACCTGGCTTCTGACCAGACTGATGAAATCACAATTGATTGAAGGATTAAAAAAAAAGAGTTCCCCAGGTTCAGAAAGACTGAATTTAGAGAATGTTAATTCCCAGAATTCTTAGACGCTGAGAAAAAAATCCTAACTTTCT
This sequence comes from Tamias sibiricus, assembly GCA_025594165.1. Taxonomy (NCBI): domain Eukaryota; kingdom Metazoa; phylum Chordata; class Mammalia; order Rodentia; family Sciuridae; genus Tamias; species Tamias sibiricus. The sequence continues at coordinate 88,670,877 of CM046657.1, read as the reverse complement.
TACCAGATTAGACTTTTTAAATTTTTTTATTCTAATTTGTAATATATGACAGCAAAATGCATTACAATTCATATTATACATATAGAGTGCAGGAGCCCTGTTTGGGGATTGGCTTGAATTGCAGTTGACTATGAGCCGTGGAGATTTGGCCATTGTCGCCACCCGTAGTCTCACGGGATTTTGTTGCGGGATCTGGAGTGACTTGGCCGAAATTGCTGATCGGGTCAGCGCCATTTTAGTGGTGTGTTTGGCGTGAGTTAGTTGTTAGAACCAGAGAGAAAAGTTATCAGAATAAAAAGCTGTTTGTCTCCAGTTTGCTTCTGAAGTTCTTCCCGCGGCTCCGGTGCTCCGAGCGCTTCAGGCGGCAACAGGTGGCGGCCCGTACGGGGAACTTCGGAGCGGACAGGTAAGAACTGAAAGGTCTCTAAAGATGGGTTCGAATATAACTGAATCCCAAGTGATAGAGGCTATGCAAAGGCTCCTTGATATACCTGACTCTGTTCTCAGTGAGGAGTATATAGACAAAAATGAAAGTGATCAAAAAAGTGTAGATTCCACTGGGCCAACTGAGACCAGTAAAGAGAGTATTAGAAGAGACCCAAAAATGACAAAAATCCAAGCTATTAAAGCTATTCGGGAGTTATTGGCGAAAGCTGAAGGATACTTGCTCTCACTGGAACCTGGCCCTCAGGATATTGCTGTCAGTGAAATTAGCAGTGGTGAGGAATCTAGTAAAAGTGATCCTGAGAAAATGAGGAAAAAGAAATTAAAAAAGACCGAGAAAAAGGTCCGTCAGGCAGAGGAGTCACTTGTGGAAGTGACTACTCCCCCATGGGTGGAATCCATTACAGAAAATATGAAGGGTATTACTAGGCATTTGCATACCCTAGAAACAGAAATAAAAAGTCTTTCTGATCGCTTATGCGCTCTCGAGGACAACTCACAGATACATTGGGAACCGCCAGCATTTGAAAAGAAAAATGGACAGAGTGTCCATCAGTCAGTAGATTTCAAAACAATAAAAAATCTCAAAGAGGCAGTAATGACTTATGGGCCCCAAGCTCCTTTCACGTTGAGTATGCTGGAGTCCCTTAACACCTTTAGCTTAACCCCCTCAGACTGGAAAAGTCTATGTAAAGCAACATTAAGCGGGGGGCAATTCTTGGTTTGGCGATCGCAATTCCAAGAACTTTGTATAGAAACGGCTAAAAGAAACGCGGGCTGCAGGGTTTGAAAACTATAATATAGACATGCTCACAGGAGAAGGGCAATTCGCAGACTTACAGGCTCAAACAGATTATGACTCAGATATATATGCTCAGATAAATGCAGCTGCCTTAGAGGCATGGAAAACTGTACAAGGACCTGGGGATCTACAAGGTAGCTTGTCAAAAGTGATTCAAGGACCTAATGAGCCGTATGCCGACTTTGCTGATCGACTTTTGAGAACTGCAGGTAGTGTGTTAGAACAAAGCGCTTATGAAAAAGAAAATATATATATATATATGGATCCAAATAACTTTAATTCATTTTAGGTTTAGAGTATTCAATTTAGGTAAATAATTTTATAAATGAAGGTACTTTCAATTTTGATTTATAGGTGTCCCTGGGACTTCTCTTTAGCAAACAATATGACTAGTGCTATATAACCTGATATTTTGGTGTTTTGACTTAAGATTGTTTATTTGTTATTAACTTCATTTGTTTAATAGCTCATTAATTTCAATTATCTCAACAGGTAAAAGATTGCTCTGTATACAGAGACTCAAGGGTTCCAGCTAACAAATTATTTCTCTAAAGTGCCTTTACCTTTTCTTTAATCTATCTTTAATGTAGTAATTACCCTCAGTCTTTCTTTGTTTTGTTCTAAATATGATATTTTTCCAACTTATGTTTGTAGAAGCTCAACCAGCGATGTGTGTGAACAAAAATCAACTTTAATTTTCTAATCTAATTATTCTATTTTGTAGTTTGACAACTCGCCTCTTGACTCAGTGCTGCAATAGCACTGCCTTTCCTTTAATAATTGATGCTTGAGTTTCTAGGTAGCGGGCCCTGAAGATTTGCCGGTGGCATTGTCTAAACATAAAAAAGACGTCTGCTGCTACAGCTGCAGGGATCGCGGCCGCCGCAAGCATCCCTGCTGCTCAAACATCAAACAACCTCACCAACAGTGTGGCCTCTGCTCTACATGCATGGGGCCTCCTACATCAACATGTTACAACAAATGGACATTTTGATCTTTCATTGTTTGGGACTTTACGGGACAATGCCTTGCGGGTATTTGTCTAGAGAATTCAGTGTGTTACTTGTTGGAACTTAGGGCAGCTGATTTGTTTAAACAATTTGATATGCTATGCAATTTGGCTCATCACCAAAAGGCTTGTCGCCTTAAAGCCGCAACATCTCCTCACAATTGGACGGCTGTTAGTCATCATATATAGTCGATCCTAAAGGGCTCCATTGGATGGCTGGTTAGCCAATGACGGGTAAGATCCCCAGAGGGGGACAACCTAAGACAGGCACAGTCGCACGGGACAGTCTCATGTGGCCGACATATCAACCTAAGACAGGAGTCAAGGGCACAGCCTTGATTATCCGATGACGGGTAAGAATGTTGGTTGCACATAGACGTCCTAGAGCATTACCTCTTTTAAAACAAAAAGGGGGAAATGCAGGAGCCCTGTTTGGGGATTGGCTTGAATTGCAGTTGACTATGAGCCGTGGAGATTTGGCCATTGTCGCCACCCGTAGTCTCACGGGATTTTGTTGCGGGATCTGGAGTGACTTGGCCGAAATTGCTGATCGGGTCAGCGCCATTTTAGTGGTGTGTTTGGCGTGAGTTAGTTGTTTAGAACCAGAGAGAAAAGTTATCAGAATAAAAAGCTGTTTGTCTCCAGTTTGCTTCTGAAGTTCTTCCCGCGGCTCCGGTGCTCCGAGCGCTTCAGGCGGCAACAATAGAGCACAATTTTTCATATCTTTGGTTGAACACAAAGTAGAGTCACACCATTGGTATCTTCATACATGTACTTAGGATAATGATGTCCATCTCATTCCATTGTCTTACCAGAGCAGATTTTTATAAAAGTCAACAAATTTGAAAACTTCAGTTTCTTTGTTAGAATCAAGATCATCTTTTCCTCAAATGATCTCTAGGACTGATAAAAGAAGTCATAAGGATGGATGATAATGAAAATAATAATGATGATGATTGATACATTTATTGAGTTGTTACTGCATCCCAGCACCTGTGTTAAGCGCTTTGCCTCTATTATTTCAATTAATCCCATGAAGTAAGTAGTGTTATAATCCATCTTACAGATGAGGAAACACAGGCTCAGACAGGCTCAATTACCTGTCAAAAGTGAACAAATTGAAGGGCTGGGGTTGTGGTTCAGTGGTAGAGTGCTTGCCTCATGTGTGAGGCACTGGGTTCGATTCTCAGCACTGCATATAAATAAGTGAATCAACAACTAAAAAAAATTTTTTTTTTAAAGTCAACAAATTTAAGTTTGGGACTTGAACCTGATTCCAACATTTATATTCTTGACCACTCTTGCATAATTCTCAAAGATTTTGCTTAGATACTATTCTCATGGATTGTAATAGATATTATTCATTTACAAAAATTGAAGATGATCTGTAATCAAATTAATTTGGCATACCCTGAACTAAAACAAAGTTTAATAGGTCTCTTTACCATAGAACATATCAGAAACTTTATAAAGTCAGTGTACATTGTTAACCTTTAGGAGTAGCATAGCAAATACATAATTTCCAAGCCTTATTTGATCACAAAACTCTGTTCTCCCCCCCTGGAACAATTTTTAATGGGGGCTTATGATCCATGGAGCACAAATATTGTATGACTCACAGAGATGAAGTGGACTGTACCACATCTAACCCATGAAAATCCAACAGACATTTCTAAACCACCAGTAGAGAATCGTGGGATGAAACAGGGAGTAATCACCTCTGTGGCTAGAATTAGAAGGACCTATTCAGTAATCATTTACTGTTACTGAAACAAACATTTTTAAGAACTCCACCTCTGGGTAGAAGCTACAGCAGTTCCCAAAGAGGCATCAGCCAGGGAAGCTTGTAAACCAATGGATCTCACACAGTTGACAGCTTCCAGAGCAATTATGTGGGCCCCTGCTAGCCCATTTGTTCAAATTAGAAAAGCAAAGTCACTGGCAAATTTTTTAAAGTCGCCTTCTCTTCTAGGTTGATGCAATATATATAAAGTTGAATTGTGTCCTCTAAAAACTGTGTTTCGCCAGACCCTCAATATGTGACCTTATATGGATTGGGACCTTAACAGATGTTATCAGATAAGATGATGTCACACTGGATTGGGGTAGGCCTAAATCTAACATGACTAATGTGCTTATAAGAGGAGAAGAGACACACACAAAGAAAAGAGAGTCGCGTGAAAACAGTGGCAGAGACTGAAATTATGCCGCCACAGCCCAACAAATGACAGATTGTTAGCAACCTTCAGATACCAGAAGCATAATTCCCCTCTGAGCCCTAGAACTGGCCAACATCTTGATTTCAGACTTTCAGTTTACAGAACTATGAGAGAATAGACATCTCTTGTTTTAAGCCATCCAGTTGGGCGGTAGTTTGTTACAGTAGCCACAGGAAGCCAATACACAGCACTTCCAGCCTTAGCCTCTGGACAATCTCTGCCTTGCACAGAAAAAAAACCTGCTCATCCAAACAGGGTAACCCACTGAACCACAAGTACCCCACAGCCCAGCCAACCAGGCTGCTTCTTCAGCTTCCATTTAGCTCTTCCACTGACATGAAGCCAGACACAAAACTGCCCAGAGATGAACCCAGCATCCTGCAATGTGCCCTGCTGTGCTTACATGAGATTGTCGCAGTCAGCGCTAACAGTGTTGTAGAGCTTTTCTCTCTAGGGAAGGAACTTGGCTCAGAAGAGGAAGCCCACCAGATAGAATGGCTCTGTATGACCCAAATACTGTTCCCTGGGAAGACAAAAAACATCTAGTAGGGCAGGGTGGCGCATGCCTGTAATCCCAGCAGCTCTGGAGGCTGAGGCAGGAGGATTGAAAGTTCAAAGCCAACCTCAGCAACTTAGTGAGGCCCTAAGCAATTTGGTGAGACCCTGTCTCAAAATAAAAAATTGTTTAAAAAGGATGGGGATGTGGCTCAGTTTTTAAGCACCACCTGGTTCAATCTCTAGTACTATAAAAAAAATCCAAAGAATAAATTTCTGTGAGCTTTTTCTCATTTAAACACCATCTTTGGGGGGAAAAGGAAGAGAGGGGATTTCATGAAAATGATGGGAGACCAGTATAACACAGGATCAGGGATCAGGGGGACGGAGGAGAGGAGGAAGGGGTGGTACTGGGAAATGAACTAGACCAAATTATTGCTATGTACAGGTACAAATACATCATAATGAAGCCTACTATTATATATAATTATAATTCACCAATAAAAAAATTTTTAAAACCCTCTTTATAAAGTGATGGGTTTGAAACAAAGGAGGAGAAAGGTTTTCTGCTTTCTGGACAAAGTTCCTCTTGTGGTTTTTCTTTTTGTGAGTAAAAGGAATTCACTGTTGAGGGCAAAGCACAAGCATGGTGCTGCCAATAAAACGTGTGGAGGGACATGGGGACGCCCTTGGGCGGGGCCCCAGCTCGTAAATGCTGGAAGGGTTCTGTTAGGGCACTCCACAAAGGGCTCTGGAGGGCGGCAAGAGCACACCACGTTTTAAATGTGAAACCAACTGTAAAACAATTCATGATAAAATCACTAAAAAGGGGTGTTGTCAAACAGAAAAGAGGTCTCTGAAGATGAGTAGGAACAGCTGACTCTCAAGGCTGACTAGGAAGTACTTCATCTACTGGACAAGTCCTTCCTGAGTTCCTACCACGTGCAAAGCAGAAGTACCTGGAAAAGGAGGAGGAGGCCTCAGTTCTGAAAGAAAGGGCTGAGGGAAGGGAAAGCCCAGTGTGCACTATCGGATGGGAGGCAGCGATGGGGAGGTGGAAACTCCACTTTAACCTCTAGGTCTGTAAGCATACCTCATCTTCCTAAATTCCATACCCTCTGAAGAGAAGCCACACGTTTTCCAAGCCAGAGTTCACTGATACTTTTTCTCTGCTCATAGTCTAGACATTTATAATTGTTTTTAATCTCTCTCCATGGTGAGTTTAAATATTCTTCCCATTTTCCTCTTGACACTGTGCTATATAGTATAGCAATTTCCATGTTTTCCAGAATATGTAAGGATAACATTCATAATTATAAGTATGTGTGAAATAAATTATTTCATCACTTTGCAAAACCATCTAAGACTCATCTGAGTGCCATGTCTGGGGAAATGCTCTTACAGTCCAGATGTGAATTTTAGAGAAGCTTCATGGTTCAAAGGTTCATTGACAAACCAGCATCTAGTATTTCTCCCTAGTCAAGTGGGCAGAAAATGATTTTAAAAGAGGTGAATGCTCTGTAAGGAATGGGAAAAACAAACAAAGCTAACCTAAGTAGCTTAGAAAGTTTGGAAAATGATGTTTGACTTTTAAAATTTAGAAAATGTTGGCAATCATAAGGCTAGAGAAAAAGAATTACACATAAACATTGTATTCTAAAGTTGTTTCTCACAAAGGGTACAAATTTAAGAATTGTGAATTCTATGTACATATACTGGGTTTGAATGGTGGATGGTGAGAGCCAGCCATAAGTGAAGTTGTGGATCAAAAAGAGGGAGGGTTAAACAACCTAGATGCCCCTCAGTAGATGAGTGGATAAAGAAAATATGGTATATATACAAAATGGAATTTTACTCAGCAATAAGAGAGAATAAAATAATGGCATTTGCAGGTAAATGGATGAAGTTGGAGAATATAATGCTAAGTGAAATTAGTCAATCTCAAAAATCCAAGTACCGAATGTTTTCTCTGATATAAGGAGGCTGGTTCACAGAGTTGTTGGAAGGGGGTACATAGGATCAGAGGAACACTAGAATGGTCAACGGAAAGGGAGGGGAGGGAGGGAGTAAGGGGGGGGGTTGGAAAAAAATTGGTGGTTGAATGAGATGGATATCATTATCCTAAATGCATGATTGAAGATCTGAATGGTACTTATATACTTTGTATACAAGCAGTTGTATGTAAAAAGATACTATACTTGTGCATGATGAATAAGTAAATAAATAATAAAAAATAAAAAAAAAAAAAGAGGGAGGGTTAAAAAAAAAAAGAGGGAGGGTTAAACCTAGATGTCCCTCAGTAGATGAGTGGATAAAGAAAATGTGGTATATATACAAAATGGAATTTTACTCAGCAATAAAAGAGAATAAAATAATGGCACTTGCAGGTAAATGGATGAAGTTGGAGAACATAATGCTAAGTGAAATTAGTCAATCTCAAAAATCCAAATACCGAATGTTTTCTCTGATATAAGGAGGCTAGTTCACAGTGTTGTTGGATGGGGGTACATAGGAGGATTAAAGGAACACTAGAATGGTCAAAGAAAAGGGAGGGGAAGGGAGGAAGCAAGGGGGGAGGGAGGGGGAAAAAAGAAAAGGTGGTTGAATGAGATGGATATCATTATCCTAAATGCATGATTGAAGACCTGAATGGTACAAATATACTTTGTATACAAATAGTTGTTTGTAAAAAGATGCTATATATGTGCACTATGAATTGTAATACATACTACTATTATAAATTTAAAAAAAGAAAAAGAAAAGCAAAAAACAAGAGGGAGGGTTAGAATGATTCCATTTGGCAATGGATTAGTCAAAAACATCAATTAAAACTCACATTTAGCTTAATATACAGATAGATAGATACAGAAGTATACATATGCATGGGTTATACCTAGATACATATATTTTTTAGTTCTATAGCTAGGAAAGCTGGAAGTGGTGACACCCACAGGTAATGAACACACCTAACGCCAAGGTCATGGTTTCCAATGCCATTCTCTAATAAAAGCCACTAGGGTTCCTTGAACATGTGGCTGATTCTAGAGATGGTGTGACATTGTAATGCAAGAAGAAATACACATTTGGTCTTTATGCTTGTTCTTGGTACTGAGCTCCTAAAATATTTTTAATTTCCTGAGTAATAAGGGTGAGAAGAGTATCTTTTGTTATAATGTTTGGTTTGTTTCTGATTCCTGACACAAGAGCTTCTAAAACCCTTGGTATCTCCTGAGTGACAGGATGAGAAAAACATCTTTTCTTATTCACCATAAGCCCCTTTCTGAGTTTATGCAAATGAGGTGACTCTCAGTGGACCCCTAGATAGCTTTACAGTGGGGACTGGTTGTCAGAGGGATCAACCATGGGATTAAGTTCTCCTTTTCCTTCAAGGCTATATGCTGAAAAGGGTCTAGAAAACAATTACCTGTCATCATGGAGACATGTGCTAGGCATCTGACCCCAGATAGTCCAGCAGTTCAGCCCTGAAGTGCCTGAAGACACGGGCTCAGAACACAATGCTACAATCTAGTGGACGCTTTCTTGCCTGCCATGTACATTCACACACCACTGTAATTCTTCCTCCTACCCCACCAAATGATGCTCTGAGAATAATCAGTAACTCCCAGGTCTGAGCCATGAGGCCCTCCATTCTGCAGATATATCTTAATCACTGTACCCTCTCACTGTTCACGTGCCAGCAGCTTTAACCTAGCTCTATTGCCTTATACATCTCTGTATCTGTAATACCCAGGGCAAAATAGGTTCTCAATCAATGTCTGTTCATTGGATGAGTAGATGAAAGAATGAATCAGTGAATATTCAAGCCTACAGAGAGAACCAAGAAATGTGATTATCCAAACTGAACACACAGGTCTTTAAAAAGTCAGTCTCCTCTTTCTCATCCTCTCTTGGATCACCCTGACCCAATGTGGGCATTTCCAAAAGGAAACAAAGCTAATTCTAAGCAGGATTTCATTTTGTAACCATAGTTAAAATGTACTGTCACTTGCCACCTGCCATCAGCTGGGATTTATATAAAGTTCCTAGTAAGTTCTAGATGTAACATAACACACACAAACTGATGATGATGATGATGATGATGATGATGATGATGATGTCTAGGATATTTGCATATTTGAATCATTTCCAAAGCTCTTTTCCTACATGATCATATCTGACCTTCGGTCTTGTCACATCACCAAGTACAAATGCTTGTTACCATTTTACTGAGGAGGAAACCTATGGTCAGAGATAGATATCCAAGATGAAGCAGATATGAGGCTCAGAGCTAACCTTTTGACTCCAAATCAAAGGGTTCCTTCCATGGAATCTTACTACATATAGCCGAATTAAAGCAGTAAGATCTGCGTAGAGAAGAGAACAAGAGGACACCAAGTGTGAGCTAGCACAATTAGGAAGGTCTCCAAAGAGGATAACATTGATTGGACAAAAAGGCTGATCCAGGCAGAAGGAACAGCAGGAGCAAAGGGAGAAAGAGGAAGTTGGAAGGGCATGGTAAAGGGACCTGGTGATTGGGCAGTGGTGTAATGATAGGCAAGCCAGGAGAGCCACTCTTCCACTGATGAACTTGGGACGTATTAACTATCACACCAGCAAAGCTGAACTCTGAGGCCAAAGTTCCCTTGAACAATGATATTAGCAGTCATTTTGCCCTCTGCTATATTGTTAGGGCACAGTTTCTGTGATCAGACAATTCTAAGGACTTGCTCGAATTATTAAGAAGGGATGTTGAACATTTTTTTTCATATATTTGCTGGTCAATTGTATTTCTTCTTCTGTGAAGTGTCTGTTCAGTTCCTTATCCCATTTATTGATTGGGGTATTTTGTGTGTGTGTGTGTGTGTGTGTGTGTGTGTGTGTGTGTGTGTGTGTGTGTGTGTGTGTGTGTGTGTGAAAGCTTTTTGAGTTCTTTATATATCCTGAAGATTAGTGCTCTGAGATGCATGTACATTCAACATCTCTAGCAATTAGAGAAATGCAAATCAAAACTACTCTAAGATTTCATCTCATTCCAGTCAGAATGGCAATTATCAAGAATACAAGCAACAATAAATGTTGGCAAGGATGTGGGGAAAAGGTACACTCATACATTGCTGGTGGGATGGTAAATTGGCACAACCATTATGTAAAGCAGTATGGATATTCCTTAGAAAACTTGGAATGGAACCACAATTTAACCCAGCTATCCTACTCCTTCGTTTATACCAAAGGATTTAAAATAGCATACTACAGTAACACATCCACATCAATGTTTATAGCAGCTCAATCCACTGTAACTAAACTATGGAACCAACCTAGGAGCCATTCAACAGATGTATGGATAAATAAAATGTAGTACATATACACAATGGAATATTACTCAGCCTTAAAGAAGAATTATGGCATTTGCCAGCAAATGGATGGAGCTGGAGACTATCACGCTAAACAAAATAAGCCAATCCCCCAAAAAACAAAAGCCAAATGTTTTCTCTGATATATAGATGCTAATTCACAATAAGGCGGGGTCTAGGGAAGAATAGAGTTACTTTGGATTAGGCAGAGGGGATTGAAGGGAGGGGAGAGGGGAGGGGGGTAGGAAGGATAGTAGAATGAATAAGTCATTATTACCCTATGTACATAAATGACTACATGACTGGTGTGATTCTACATCATGTACAAACAGAAGAATGAGAAATTGCGCTCCATTTATGTATGATGTGTCAAATGCCTTTTATTGCCATAAATAACTAATTAGAACAAATTTCAAAGGAAAAAAAGAAGGGAAACATTCTTACAATGGAAACAATAATAGATATTTTAAAAAGGAAGTTGAAAGGAAAGGAATATTGTGTATCTAATGTCAGAAGCATCAGACAATAGGAATGATTCTCAAAATCAAATAAAATGTTGCCATTTACTTTGTAAATGTATAGCAATCCACATATATAAAGAAAAGGAATAAATGAAATGAAAATATTTTGAGTTTGCATCTTGAGAATCAGCATAAACTCCACATAAGCATTAGACAATTGGAGATTAGAATTGGGCTAGGAGTTTATTCAATCATTCCATAAATATGTATTGAGCATCTGCTATATGACAACAACAAATCTAGATACTGGGCACAAAGCAGTGAACAAAATCAGGCATTTTATTTACAGAGACATGGATGACAAATAACATATGTATTAGGCACTAGAAAGTGTTATGACAAAACCAATCAGGGCAACTGTGTGAGAGAAAACAGGCAGGGACAGTGCTAAGGAACCTCTGTGTTTGTGATCAGAAGTCAGGAAAACCTCTCAAATAAGATGCCTTTGATCAGAGACCTAAAAACATGCAGAAGAGAGTCCTTTAAGATCTGTGGGTTTGGGGCTGGGGGTATAGTTCAATTGTTAAGAGTGCTTGCCTCGCATACACAAGGCTTTGGGTTTGATCCCCAGCACCATCCATGGGTTTAAATGCAATGAAAATGTAATCCATGAAAGTTCTTAGGAACTTTAAATTTTAACTATTTGATTTTTGTTTAAAATTTTACACCTTTTATTTATGTAATTGGGGGGCGGGGTGGGCAATGAACTTAACCTCTGAAACACACAGAGTCCAGCAGTTTCCAGTAGGTAGGTCCTGCGAATGTTGTCACATCAAAGAGACCTGTGAACTGGTCATGTGGACACCAGACCTGCGGGGGCTTTTTCAGTCACTTTGGGGAATTCTCAAGGAGCAAGACTACCTCCTGGCTTTGCTTCTGCCTCATCCAGCTACCAAAGGAGCAGAAATGGGTCTGTCTTGGATAGGTGTGTGTGATAAATGCTATAGTTTAGATCTGGAATGTCCCCTGAGACCACATTGCCCACTGCCCATGTGTGAAGGGCTTGGTTGACAGCCGGAGGTGCTGGGAGACAGTGGGGCCTTCAGGAGGTGGGATCTAGTGGGAGGTTTTCGGTCACTGGAGATGTGCCCTCAAAAGAAAACGTGGGATCTTTTTATTTCTCTCTCTCTCTCTTTCAGCTTGTCCTACTACACCCTTTCTACCATGATGTGCTATCGCTCCACATGCCCTCTAAAAGCAATGAGGCCAGCTGATCATGGACTGAAACCTTCAAAACTGTGAGTTAACATAAACTTTTCTCTTTATGAGTTGACTATCTCAGGTATTTTGTCACTGTAATAGAAAGCTGACTAACACAATAAAATAGTCACCCCTAATAGGCAATGAGTATGTCTGATTTTAAAGTTTAACTTAGATTTTTTTTTAAATAGGTAGAAAATGTAAAATAAGCCCCTTTGTCATTTTGTCCTTTAAAGTCCACCTTTTTTGTATGAGCAGGTGAGTTATGGGAATTCACTTCCTTCTCATTAAACTCTACAGAAAACAGAGACATCTACTTTGCTTTCATAATACTGGTAATGTCTCTGAATTCTGGGATTTTCAGGACTTTCTGAGAAGTAGCATGTTCCCTGAACTCAGCTCACAGGGACAATGTCATCCAGTAGGGAGAGTGTATGTGTCAGGCATCATGCTGGCACTAGCCTGCCACAATAACTCTCATAATTTAGATCCAGCAGCATCGTGTGATGAGGAGGAAGCAAAGCAAGCAAAGGTCAGAGGAAACACAAACTAGCCAAGCCCCAACTCTGATGGCCTGACTCACACCCTCTGCATGCAGGGGAAGCAGAGCTGGCCTCTGGTGACCCTCCCACAAGCCAAACTACAGCTCTGAGCCAGACTGTCCTGGGAAGGTAATGGGGTCTCGTCTCATAATTACTTAATATCCTAAAAGACTCTATAATCTCTACTATTAAAGTGCAAGCTCTGGAGTAACCACATGGATTTTTGTCTCGTCTCGGCTTACTGCTTATTGTGTGGCCTTCACCAAACTGTCTCAGTTTCTCTGCTTTGTAGCAATGTTATTAGGACAAAATGAAATAAAATGTGAGGAACTACTATGTAGCTAGAACATATTAAGTTCAGACTCAATGTTAGATAGTAGTTTTATTTCTGTCCTTCATCATCTCATGCTTGGATTATTGCTATAGTCCCTTAACTAGGTTCCTGCCTTCAATCCTCCTCTAAATCTATTTCACACGCTGTGGCCAAAGTGACCTTTCAGCCCACAAATCTGGTTCTGAAATCCTCCAGGGGTTCCTTGCTGTACTCAGGACATTTCCAGATTCACATGTGTGACACATAAAGCCACTTTTCATGTGGCATCTCCATGCCAGCCCCATGCTGTTTGCTCAATCCAGAATGTCCTTTCTCATATTGACCCCTGCAAAACTTCTGTTCATCCCTTAAGATTCAACATAAGCATCACTTCCTTCTACCTCACCTGCCACTCCAAGCAGAGTCAAGCATTCTTCCGTTCATTTCCTACAGCACGCTCAGGCGTGACTCTCTGACAGCCCTTGGTGTGTTGTGCTGTCATTGTTTACTTGGCTGCTTCCCTCTAGACTGATCAGTTTAGCCACAGGAGTGAGGCCAGGTTTATGGACTACAGAAGATGACAACCTGGACTCAGTAGGGATGACCTTCCTCAACTTTCCAACACTTCAGCAAACTGGTAATACAGAAAATACACGCAATGCAATACTATCCTATGCTATGTGGCATGAAGGACTTTAGACTTGATTCTGAGGACAGAATGGTTGTAAGACAGGAGTGAAATGGTTGGTTTTGTTCAGACTAGCTGGATGATCAAGAACTAATGGGCTGGGGTTGTGGCTCAGCGGCAGAGCGCTTGCCTAGCACGTGCGTGGCCCGGGTTCGATCCTCAGCACCACGTAAACATAAATGCATTGCATTGTGTAGAACTAAAGTAAATAAATAAATATTTAAAAAAAAAGAACTAATTGTAAGGAGCAAGAGTAAAGATAGGAGCTGAGTTAGAGAAACAAGAGGCTGCTCAGGCTAGAGAAGATAATCTAAACTAGGGTGGTCTCTCTTCATCAAATTGGAGAGAAATGGAAAGATTTAAGAGACCTTAACAAAGCAGAACTGGTGCATGTACACACACACACACACACACACACACACACACACACACACACTCTGCATTCCAGAGTATATAATAATGCAAGTGGACAGTGCACTCTCTGATTCCTACAGAGATTACCAAAGTTCAGGAGTATCAGCAGACTGCAGGAAGGAAGGGATTTGCTAGATCAAAAATACATTCTACTGTCATGTATATCTAAAAGGAACAAATATATTTAAAAAATGAAAATGGAAAAAAAAAAAAGAGAGGAGAGAGAAAGCCCAGAAGTGAGGGCTTGTTACATTTCCCACAATTTTAGGATAAGCCTAAGAGTCATATAATATCCTGATGTCTGGATGTTGAGTTCATACTATCTTACAGCCCCACAGTTACACAAGCCATTTACTCACACAAACGTGAGGTGTATCAGGTTGAGCACTCCTTAGCTGAATGCCCTGGGACCAGAAGTATTTCAGATTTCAGATGTGTTTTGGAATTTGGAATATTTGCATCCACATGCATACTGAGATGTCTTAAAAATGGAACCAAAGTGTAAACACAAAATTCATGTTTCATATATACCTTGTACACATATCATAGAGATAATTTTATTCAATATTTTTACCGCACCTGCATTTTGACTGCAACACATCACATGAGGTCAGATGTGGAATCTTCTGTTTGTCAGTACTCAAAAAGTTTTAGATTTTATACAAATGCCGAATGTTTTCTCTGATATAAGGAGCCTGATTCATAATGGAGTTGGGACAGGAGCATAGGAGGATTAGACAAACTCTAGAAAGACAACGGGGAGGCAGAGGAGGGGAGAGGAAATGGGGGTTTAAAAAAAGGTGATGGAATGAGATGGACATCATTACCTTAAGTGCATGTATGAAGACATGAATGGTGTAAATATACTTTGTATACGATCAGAGATATGTAAAATTGTGATCTATATGTGTAATATGTATTGTAATGCATTCTGCTGTCATATATAACAACTTAGAATAAAATTTTTTAAAAACTTTTGGATTTTAGAGCATTTGGGATTTCAAATTTTCAGATAGGGATGCTCAGCCTATAGGAGGCCTGATCTAGGCTTGCCACACTGGACACATTTTGCTGATAGAGACTATCCATGACTATATTTATAGTATAGCCTATTGTTCCTAGGCTACAAACCTGTATAGTACTTCATTGATTTCTGACAGTAATTATAATATAATGATAACATTTGTATTTCTAAGCCATGTTTAAACATAGAAAATGTAAAGTTAAAATGTGGTAAAAAAAATTTTTTTTAAATAGTACACCTGTATAGGCACTTACCATGAATGGAACCTGCAGGACCAGAAGTAGCTTTGGGTAAGTCAGTTAGCAAGTGGTGAGTGAATGTGAAGGCTAAAGACAGCACTGTGCACTACTGTACACTACAAACACTGTACACTCAGGCTGCTCCATTTTTAAAAGTATTCTTTCTTCAATAATAAACTGACCTTAGTTTACTGTAACTTTCTTACTTTATAAGCTAATTTTTTAACTTTTTAACTTCTTTGAAAGAATACTTGAAACACAAATACATTGTACAGCTATACAGAAATATTTTTTTATATCTTTATTCAATGACCTTTTCTGGTAGCTTTTTTTTTAATTTTACTTTTTAAACTGCTTTGTTAAAAATATAAATAAATAAGGCACAAGCACAGACACTAACCTGTGCCTACACTGGGTCAGGATCATCAATATCATCATCTTCCTTTTTTACCTCTTGTCCCACTGGAAGGTTTAGGCAATGACATGCATGGAGCCTGTCACCTACTACAACAATGCCCTCTTCTGGAACACCTCCTGGAGGACGTGGGGCTGTATTACAATTAATTTTTTAAATAAGTAGGAGGAGTATACTCTAAAATAACAATAAAAGTATGGTAAATACGTAAACCAGTAACAGTTGTTTATTATCATTATCAAGTATTAGGCACCATACATAATTGTATGTGCTATACTTAATACAACTGACAGCACAGTAGGTGTGTTTACACTAGCACCACTCCAAACATTTAAGTACTGTGCAGTGCTGTGATGTTATTATGGCTATGAAATCACCAGGTGATAGGAATTTTTCAGCTCCTTTATAATCTTATGGACCATAATCAAATATATAGTGCATTCTTGATGCCTGAATCTATGTATCATGCTGATGGCATTTACTAAATATTTGGGTAACTATGTCTAGCTTTACCCAAAGGGAACTAAATATTTTACTATATTCATTCATTCAATTATTTAACAAGTATTTTTGAGTGCATATTATCCATACAACATATCAAGACAATGACATATCAAAAAGCCATATAATCTAATGACTAAATGCTATGAATAAAAAATAACACCATGAAGGAATTGAGATTAACAGATGGTAACAATTTTATGTATAAAAAAAAAAGGCTTGTCTAAGCAGGTAAGTTTTTTTAAATTAGACCATTATAAGTATAAATAGTATTTGGGTTCATTTTGAAAAAATCATACATGCAAGGAATTTTATTTCAATCTCCATTGCTACACCTTTTCCTCACCTCATCCCTCCATTTTTCCTCCTCTATCTTACTGCTCTTCCCTTCACTCCTACATTCATTTGTTTTTGATTGGTACTTTCTACATATACATAAAGGTGAAATTCCCTTTGGTACCTTTGTGTATGTATATAACGTGCTACACTCATTTCATATTTCCTCCCCTTTTCCTTTTCTCCTCCCTCCCTATTATTCTCCTTCTTCTACTCCACTAATCTTCCTTATATTTTTATATCCAAACCCTTTCCCCAACCATCTTCTTTCCCTTATTTTGCTCTACCTTCCACATGAGAAAAAAACATTTGACCCTTGATTTTCTGAGCTTATTTCACTTAGCATGATTTTCTTCATTTGTATCCATTGACCAGCAAATGCCATTATTTCATCCTTCTTTATGATTGAGTAAAACTTCATTGCGTATGTATACCACATTTTCTTGATCCATTCATCTATTGATGGGCATCTGGGTTGATTACATTATTTGGCTATTGTGAATTGTGCTGCTATACACATTAAAGTGGCTGTATCACTATAGAATGCTTATTTTAGACCTTTTGGATAAATATTGAAGAGCGGGATGGTTGACTCATATGGTGGTTTTATTCCTAGTTTTTTGAGGATTCTACACACTGATTTCCAGAGTGGTTGTACTAATTTATAGTCCCACCAATAATGCATGAGTTTACCTTTTTCCCACATCCTCACCAGCATTTATTATTATTTGTGTTCTTTATAATTGCCAATACTGACTAGAGTGAGATGAAATCTTAGTATAGTTTTTGATTTGCATTTCCCTGATTGCTAGAGATGTTGAACATTGTTTCATTTATTTGTTGGCCATTTATGTTTCTTCTATTTCTTTTTTTTTTTTTTTTTGGTTTCTTATCTTTTTTATTGAAGTTGTTATATATATAACAGTAGCATGCATTACAATTCGTAATATACACATAGAGCACCTTTTTACATGTTGTGTTTCTTCTTTTGAGAAATTTCATTTTAGTTCTTTCACCCATTTATTGACTGGATTTTTTTTTTTTTTTTGGCATTGAGTTTGAGTTTTTTATATACTCTAGATATTAATCTCTCTCTTCACCCTCTTAATCATTTCCTTTGTTATGCAGAAGCTTTTTACTTTGATGGCACCATTTATTGTTTCTTGGATTTATTCCTTAAGCTTTAGGGGTCTTGTTATAGAAGTGGGTGCCTGTACCTGTATAATGAAGTGTTGACCCTATGTTTTTCTCTAACAGCAAGGTTTCTGGTCTAATTCCTAAATCTTTAATTAAGACTCTGTGTAGTAAGTTTTGTACAGATACAAAATCAATAGAAGGGTTATGCAGACACCTGTTTAGAGTTCTAGTCTGAGACAATAGCAAATTCAAAGACTCTAAAACAGCTATGCGTCACATTTTTATCTTTCTTTTAATGTCTAGAATTTTTGTTTAGAAGCTAGACATTACCAATTTCACATTAAATAATAAATTTTATTCTATAAAAAGTGTTCCATTTTATCTTGTTAGGATGGAAAGTTACTTGAAATTCAACTTACTTCTTTTGGGTCTAGTTTTTAAGTTTTAGTAGTGACATTATTAAAGTAGACTTTACTCTAGGGCTAGTGTGGCCCTAGAACTAAGGCATTACCCTTTTGAAGTCTTCACTGAATTCCCTAGGAATTCAATAGTACTTGCCTAGTATTGGCTGATAAAGACACAAACATCTTCCAGCTTCCTGTGTAAGCTCTGAGAATTTTTCCATTTCTAGGACTTTCCAGTTATTCTTCACTTGGCTTCTTGAATTTTTACTCTATGCATACGTAGTTTGGTATTTAGTAACAGACTCCAGGGGACCACTGTGTGATTTCTTTCTCTGTGTGGCTTGCTTCTTCCTCCTATTACTCTGCCTTGCAAATTTCAGATGCCTTGGCCTCCCCAAACTTCAACCTCTCTTTAGCTACCAAGACTGTTAGTCCAGAAAACATTTTCAGGCAGCAATCTGAGGCAATATTAGAGCTCACCATGTGTGCTTCTAGTTCTCTGGTTTATAGTTTTGAAAGTCCAGTGTAGGTCTTACATGGAGAATATAATGAAGAATGGCAAGAGTGGAAATAGAAGGCCAAATAGGAGACTACTAAGAGTAAGAGTCAGATGGAGCAATGGAAGTAAGAAGAAGTTAGATTTGGGATATACTTTGTGGGTAGATTCATGGATTTGCAAATGAATTGGGTTTGAGAAATGAAGGAAAGAGTAAAGATTGTTCCAAGGTGTCTTTGCATGAGCAGCTATATAAATCATGGCACCATTTATAGGGATGGCAAGCACTGAAGGAAAAGCAGGCTTAGAGATTGAGAGAATCAGGAAAAGTTAGATTTTGATGCATTAAGTCTGAGCTTCCTATTGTATCCACGAAAAGACGATACATAGGCAGTTGGTTACATGTGTCTGACAAGTAGAACAAAATGTCAGGATTAAAGATACAAATCTGGACTACAGAATGAATTTAGTCATGACTAGATGAACTCAACTGGAGAGTGTTGCTAAAAGAAGAAAATGTTCAAGGTCTGGGGTTTAAGCACATAGAAGGTAAGAAGCCAATGTCAACTTTTATATCCTCCATGTGGTCACATGTCATTTCTCAGCAGCATATAGAACATGAAATATCCAGGAAAAATACAAAGTACATGTCACAATGCAGTCCTGAAAGGTCTTATTCTATGCCTACCAACCCAAGAAAGTCCAACCACCCTCCCTTGGCCCATGCCACCAGAAGATAAGATTGTGTCTGAGACCTATTTTGAAATCAGCCTATGCACAGCCACAGTGAATTTATAACTAAATTACAGTGCTTGTAGGAACAAGCATCAAGAAACATGAGTTTTAGTCTTGACAATGGCTTTAATTAATTGTATGAACTCAAGCAGATCTCAATCTCTCTGGTCTTCAGTTTCTTCACTCACAAAATGAAAATATTGAACTAAGAGAAACTTAAAATTCTCTTCTAGCCTTTGGTATTAAAAATTCTGGAGAGGGGCTGGAGATATAACTCAGTGGTAGAATCTTGCTTAGTATGTGCTGGGCCCTAGGATCAATTCCCAGCATCACTTAAATTTTTTTAAAGTCATGGAGAAACAATTCTAAAGATTAGGAAGGAGATATTTGTAATTCCATCCTCCACCAAAAGATCTGCCTCTTATCCATGAGACTTCTTCAGATATCCTGGAACAAGCAGCACTCGTTCAAATATCAAATTGTTCTATGCAAACTTTGCCTTTCTTCTAATTAAGCAATCACCCAGAGAAGAGCTGCCAACAACTTTTTAGAGCCCTTGGGATTTTCTAATACTCAGAGTATTAGCCAGAGTGCAGTCCACCCGACACCAGCCACCACACTAGTTTTCTTTTCTCTCTCTCTTTTTTTAATTAGACAGTATTTTTAGTGCAATTTTAAGTTCACAGCAAAATTGAATGGAAGGTACAGAGATTTCCCATATATCCTCCCCCATACATACATATCCTTCTCCCCCTTTAACAACTTCCCCCACCAGAGTGCTCCATTTGTTATCATTGGCAAATGGACATTGATACATCACTATTACTCAGAGCACATAGTTTTATACTTCACTCTCAGTATTGTGCATTTTATGGGTTTAGATAAATGTACAGTGGCATGTGTACATTAGATGACCACATAGAATAGTTTAATTGTCCTTAAAATCCCCTGTGCTCCACCTATTTGTCCCTGAACTCCTGGCAACCACTGAAATCTTTGCTGTCTTCATAATTTTGCCTTTTCTGGAATGTCATACTATGTACAGGCTTTTCAAATTGGCTTATTTCACTTAGTAATTTGAATTTAAGTTTTCTGCATGTCTTCTCGTGGTTTGGTAGTTCATGTCTTTTGAGCACTAAATAGTATTCCTTGGTTTAGATGTACCACACTTTATTTTGAATTCTCCTAAGTTTTTGGAAATTAAGAATAGAGCTACTGTAAATATCCATATGCAGGTTTTTATGTGGGCAAGCCAAAAAGTGTGACTGTTGAACTATATAGAAAGAGTATGTTGAGATTTGTTTAAAAAAACTACCAAACTTTCTTTTAAAGTGGCTGTACCATATTGCACTCCCACAAGTAACTAATAAGAATTCCTCCCGCTCCACATCCTTACCTGCAGTTGATATTATAAGTGTTCTGGATTTTTGTCACTCTAATATATGGATAGTGGTATCTCATTGTTGGTTTAATTTGCATTTTCCTGATGATGTTTTCAAGTAACACTACACAGCTTCAAGGTAGTATAATATCTTATGGTAACAAAATAATCCTAATTACTCCTTCCCATCCCTTGTTTAATTGCTGTCTAATTTCATTTATACATAAGCCTACTTAATAATATACATATTATATGTGTGTAAATATACATATACACATATATGTAAATACACACACACACA
Source organism: Tamias sibiricus (assembly GCA_025594165.1). Lineage (NCBI taxonomy): Eukaryota > Metazoa > Chordata > Mammalia > Rodentia > Sciuridae > Tamias > Tamias sibiricus. The sequence goes on along the minus strand of CM046657.1, from coordinate 88,649,910 downwards.
CACACACACACACACACACACACACTATCATCTCTCAATATCTGTGAAGGATTGGTTCCAGGAACTATGTAGATACCAAAAATCCATGGGTTCTCAGTTCCTTACATAAAATGATATTTTTAGCATTTGGTATTTGCACATAACCTGCACATATCCCCCCATATACTTTAAATTATCTCTAGATTACTTAAATGCCTATACAATTTAAATGCTACGTAAATTGGTTGTTATACTATATAGTTTAGAGAATAATGCCAAGAAAAAAGTCTATACATGTTCAGCACATATACATTTTTTAAAGTATTTTTGGTCTGCAGTTGGTTGAATCCACAGATATGCAACCTACAAATAAGGAGAGCTGACTAATTCCATCATTCCTTCCATAGCTGAGTCTGGTTTTGATGCTTCTTTCACTTCAAAGTATGTGTTTTGCCTTTTAGTTTGCCTTGTAATTTTCTCTTGATAGCCAAACATGATGTCCTGGGTAAAAGGAAGTGTTGTAACTAGGCCTTTAATAGTAATCTGGTGTGGGGAAGGGAGGAAGAGGAAGTATCCTATAGTCCTATGATTAGGTCTGAGTCCTTAACTGAGTCTGTGCCTCTGGACTGTGACCCTCACATGTGCTTCTCAGTTCCTGTTCTACTTAGGTGGAACAAGTTTCTAGAGTGGACTAGAGTTGTGTGTTTCCCTGCTTATGAGTCAGTTAGGCTTTGACAAAACCCCAGAATGCAGTTAAATAGTTTCTCCTGAGGCAGAACTTGTTAAGAAGAACAGAATGCTCTTGTGAGTTTCCAAAGGGTCCCTTCCCCCTCCTCCTGATGGAAGCAAAAGGGAATTTTTCTCTCATATTCACCACGAGTAGAATGCCAGGAGATTGAATTCTCAAAGGTATGGGGCCCCAGATAACTGAACCCCTGGAATTTTAAATTTCTCAGGCTTGTCCACTCTAAGTCCAGCAATTTGTCAATTACAATTCAGGTTTTCTTTCTTTGGTGATGGTTCCATGGAGGTTTCTGCTAGTTGGTTTCTGCTCTGTACATTGTTATTCTCTATATTTGCCTTTCCATCTCTCCATTTTGTGGGGCACAATTTTCCTAGTGACCTCACTTCTCTTATGAATCTAAGAATAGATATTGATCATTTGTTCTGTTTTTTGTTAGGATGGAGTGGCAATTTTTAAACTCTTTACATGCCAGACTATAACACAGAAGTCCCTACACCAGTTATTTTAACAAAGAAAACTTAATACAAAGAATGGCTAACTAGGCTGGGTGCAGTGGCGCACACCTGTAATCCCAGCACTTGGGAGGCTGAGGCAGGAGGATCACGAGTTCAAAGCCAGCCTCAGCAATGGCGAGGTACTTGGCAACTCAGTGAGACCCTGTTTCTTTTTAAAAATTTTTTTTTAGTTATAGGTGGTCATAATACCTTTGTTTTATTTATGTGGTGCTGAAGATCAAACCCAGGGCTTCACACACAGGAGACCAGCACTCTACTGCTGAGCCGTAGCCCCAGCCCCGAGACCCTGTTTCTAATAAAATACAAAAAAGGGCTGAGGATGTGGCCCAGTGGTCAAGTGTCTCTGAGTTCAATCTCCAGTACCAAAAAAAAAAAAAAAAAAAAAGAAAAAAAAGAATGGCTAACTAGGTTTGGAAGAGCTGACAAGGTAAAAAGCAAACCTTAAGGTATCAAAGAGATAACAAGTGCAAAAAATTCAGCTCCTACCCCTAGAACTGGGAAAATAAAAGAAAAAGGTTGAAATTGCTGAAACCTATCAGCCTGGAGCTAAGATCCTCTGAGGAGAAGCACCTCTAAGAGACATTGAGCGAGCGCTACAGATGATGGCCCAGGTTAGGCAGAGAGAAGTTTGCCATTGGACTGATTCTACAACTATAGCAAAAACTGCTAAGTGGAATCACCTGCTGCTACCAGAACATGCTTGCCCTGACAAGGTAAAGAGGCATTGCTGGCGTAATGCTGGGAGGCCCAGGAAGCTAACAGCTTCCGCCTTCCTGTACCACCACCTACTGGCAGAGACTACCAGGGAGCCGCTGGCAAAGGAGTAAGGTGATTGCATTGCAAAGTCCCATGGCCAAAGCCAAGTATAGAAAGACTGATCTGAAAATGGAAGAAAATAATTTAGTGATTGACATAGTTGGTTACTTTGAAATTACTGGAGAGAATACTGTTTGTGATCAGTAACACATAATGCAGAATTTTCTAAAATTTTCTTTTGAGTAACGTAGAAACTCCTTTATTTATTCTTTTTTGGCATCTGAATTCCTATACTTATAGGTGTGCTTATAAACCCAGTAACTGAGTGCCCCACCACAATACACAGCAGGAATCTACTTATCATATTCCATCACACACCCAATAATTCTGTCATCCCATCAACTGATATTTGAGTATTTGAGTGCCTATTGTATGCCACCTGTTATTCTAGGCCCTGGATTCTTAGTTATAATTGAGAGTATCCTGAAATAGATATTCCTCTGAGTGAGACAATGAAGGAAAGACTTTCTTCTCCAAAAAAAAAACTTCTTAACTAAAATGCAGACATTACTTGGGCATGTTGGTCAGACTTCTAGCCCTCTCACAATAGTATTCATAAATCCCTTAGTCTATATGGCCTCTTACCATTCACATGCACCATCTCATGGATCCCCAAAACAACTTGTGGAAAAACTAGGGAGAAATTAATATACCCATATCATGAAGTTAAAAAGAGTAAAGCTCTGAGAGGTTGTGAGTTTACACACAGTTATATATGCAGCTGAGTCAGTATGTACACCAAACCTTCCCATTCAAAATCCAGGGCTCTACCCACACCACAACAGGATATCCTCTGCATACATTAGCTTATCAGATTGGCTGGTGGTGCAGTCCTTCTGGGGAAAATTCAAAAATTATTCCATACTCCCCCCCACAACAGGCAAACAAATCACCTGTAGCCCACATCATTACACCCAACCAGCTCAGCTACCTCACCTGACTGAACACAGATAGCATCTTATCTGACATAAGATGGAGAGAATGCTGGTGCAGGCTGACAACCTAAAAGGCAAACTAAGGACATAGAGAGGCTCACTGATGATCAGGGCTCTTAACTGCAGGAGCCCTGTTTGGGGAGATGGCTTGAATTGCGGTTGACTATGGGCCACGGAGATTTGGGCATTGTCGCCTTCCGTAGTCTCACGGGACTTGGCCCGGGATCTCGAGTGACTTGAGCCGAGATTGCTGATCGGGTCAGCGCCATTTTTTTGGTGGTGTGTGCGGCGTATGTTAGTCGTTGTTAGAGCCAGAGAGAAAAGTTATCAGAATAAAAAGCTGTTTGTCTCCAGTTTGCCTCTAAACTTCTTCCCGCGGCTTCGTTGCTCCAAGCGGCCATCGCTTCAGGCAGCAACACTTAACAATAAAATATGAGAACTTACAGAAATAATAGCCTGGGACACACAAGATCCTTTCTATCAGAAGGATAATTCTCAGCCAATGGAAATGGTGAGGGGGGATACACACACACACAGTCTAATCTGAAGCTTATCTTGGATGAATAAGTGCCATGACTTTCTGAGAGGTGCACAGAAAACTCTACAAATGCCTTCTGAGATACAGTGACCATTTCCACACCTGGTTTCCTAAGACTACAACTCTGGCCCAAATTCAGCTTCACAGACCCATCAGGAGAACTTTTTTTTAAAATTGATTTATTTGTTTTAATTAGGTATATATGACAGCAGAATGCTTCTTGATTCATTGTACATGGAAAACTTTTACTATAACAGTAAATTCTGATTTCTTTAGAGTTGGGAATTTTGTTGTTGCTATAGTTGGTTTTCATTACATACTAACCTACACACACACACACACACACACACGCACGCATCCCCAATGCTATGGACACTTGTACATTGGCCAGTATATACTTTGACTGGCATGCAAAAGAGGAAAAAGAAGAGCATTCTTTTCATCTCCATTTTACCACCTCCATCTCCCTACAACTCCCCACATAAATATGCATGGCAACTCATAACTGCATATCTAATAAACACAAAAGGCACAAGAGAGGTTTGTTTGAATGAAGAAAACCAGACCCAAGACGCAAAATCAGGTCAGACCCCTACTTCCATCAATGAAAACAGACATTTATATTGCTCCATTAAACACAGAGGAAAATGAGTTAGGTTGTGAGGACACAAAGGAGTATAATGCATCTTTGATGTGCATGAACTATTTCATGGCCCTCCATCCCCAATTTCAGTCAAACAGATCAATGAGAACAAGAAAAGCTCCTTGAGAAACAGAGTATAGGCTTTCATCTCAGAAATTTCAAAGATCTTTCACAAACACTCATTAGACCCAACCCCATTCCATAGTCAGTGGGTGGAAATCCCAACATTGGCCATAAAGTGGTCTTTACCTCTATCTTTTCCAATCCAACCTTGCTCCATAACTTATTTCCAGTAAGGGCTGATTAAGTAATCATTTTGCTTTACTCATTTACTTCTTTTATCCAACCCTTAGGGAAATAGCCAGGTATGTTCTTTATGAGAATACATCTATGAGGCTGCAAAGTAGACTTCTCCTTGGTAACTTTCTAAGGATAAAAGATGATCACTAGGAGAATTGGCTCAGCAAGAGAGAGTAGAAGGGTTTGGAGTCAGGGTATCTGACTTCCATCCTCAGGACATTTGGTCGTGCCCCAAAACTTAAGAAGTATTGAAATATCAACCCCACTACCCTCTGAGGTTGATATCTTATGAGTGCCTGCTGTGTCCTCAGTGCTTATCCATTTCACCTCATTACATTTCATAAGTTACCACTGGGGTCAGAAGGATGCGATTGGTGTGCTGGGAATGTAGATCAGTAGTAGAATGCTTGCCTAGTATGTGTTGAGACTCTGGGTTCAATTCCCAGCACTGCAAAAATTAAAAAGAAAAATGTGGGCATAGATCTATCTTTGTCGTATAATAACTATGTGACCTTGGACAAGATTAATTACCCTTGGAGCCTCAGTTTCCTCATCGGTAAAATGATAATAGTAGCATCAATCATATAGCGTTGTAAGAATTCGATAAGGAAACTCCTGTGAAGTACTTAACATAATGCACATGTTAAGTATTTAATAAATATTTACAGATATTTAAGTTCACCACAACTCCATGAAGCAAGTGTGAGATATCATTAATCCCTTTTGCAGACAAGGAAATAAAGACTCAGAGATAAAGCTATTTACCAAGGTGTGCCATGCCCAGACTCAATGGAGGTGTGACTGACCCAAATTATACACAGGTTCACACCCTGTATACAGAATGGATAACTGTGCACATCTGAGGGAGGTTGTGGTCACCATCCCAACCTGGGTGTGGTCCAGTTAGCCCCAAAGAGGAGTACAAGGAGCATACAGAGCAACCTAGAGGTGGGAAAGGCAAAGACTGGGGACTAGGACAGCCCAGGCAGGAATCAGGAACCCTCGTATAGAAGAACCAAAGGAACAGCAAGTAAAGTACCTCTTCTGGAAAAACTATTATCATTTCTCTCATTAAAATGAGGATCAGAGACGTTGGATGGCCTGCTCTGTTAAGTCATATGCCTAGTAAATGGCAGAGCCAGGACTAAACCCCAGACTTTCTGGTCCCAGAGTCCATACTCTTAACCCTTTACAGTACAGCCTTACCTGATTTCATGGCTATGATCTCTAAGCCACCACACACTGTTGACTCTTTCCTGGATTCATAGCTACAGAGCCTATTCTTGCCTCAACTGAAGGAAGAAAAGGAAGCAATAACTGTTACTAGTCACCTCCTGTATACCCAGCTCCTTGCAAAATGCCTTGCAGATGTTCATTTAATTATCATAAAAACCCAGAAAGGGAAGTTCAGTTTTACAGAGAAGGAAACAGAGATTCAATATTCAATTAAACTAAATTTCCCAAGGGCATCACAAGAGCAGGATCAGCTGATTGTGAAGGGAAAAAGATATTCAAAACACCATTTTACACATGAATATGAAGCTATCTGTAAAGTGTATAAAGGATGATGGATTAAGCCTGCTGCCTAAAACCAGCCTTGTAGACACTCCAAGAGAAGTAAACAGGTGTCTTGGCCAGAATGACAGCCTTTAGGCCTATAAACTCCATGGAAGACTCAGGATTTTTATCTTCCTGCCTTTGTCTAGCAAATATCATTAATACATAATGATAGTGCTTAGTGCAGAAAGTCATAAACTCAGAGGACTCACTCAGTTTGATTTGGTTCCAAACCCAAAGCTACCTTTCTCTTGTGATTACATCTAGCAATTTGCTCCAAGACAATTTTCTGACTAATTTTCCTTTACTGCAGACATATTTGAGTCTCTGGACTGTAATTGGAGTCATTAATATGCCATCAGGGTCTGCCTATAATAACTTTCATCCTTTGGGTTTCTGAGTCTTTTTATTGATCATTTGTAGTGTTTAACAAACAAACATGACAAACAGCAGGACCAAGTAGGAAAACAGAGAGTCTGAAATGGGTGAACATCTATTTTGATCTAGACCCTTCTCCACATTACAGAATGCTGCTATATCTTGGGCTTGAGATCTGAATGACATGGCTATAATGGCAAATAAAGGCTATATCTTCTAGGCAAAAAGTCAGATTCGACTCAGCATGCTTCTTCCACATACTAGAATAGAAGTAGCAACAACAGGCCCTGAGCCTCCTTTAGTGGCTGGATCTTATCAAGCTCTCAGGATCTCCTGAGTAATCCAGTTGAATAGTATTTAGCATATAGGTTATAGCATTTTTCATTCAGCAGTGTTTAAGATCAGAGATATGACTGCCACAGCAGGTTTGATTTAAGGAGAAAAGGAGCCTGTGAGATGCAATTATAGCAGATCAAATCTAGAAACACATGAAAAAGAGTATACACCATAATCAAGTAAGGCTTATCTCAAGAGTACAAGATTGGTTTAACATCCAAAGATCAATAACTGCAACAAACCATATTAATAAGATAAATTTTAAAAACACATGATCATCTCAGATAGATAAAAAGTATTTGACAAAATCCAACACACTCCAGTTATAAAATATTTAATGAACTAAGAATACAAAGAACTTCCTCAGGAACCAGCCTAGATATCCATCAATGAATGAAAGAATAAAGAAAATGTTGTATATATACACAATGGAGTTTTATTCAGCCATAAAGAAGAATGAAATTATGTCATTTGCAAGAAAATGGATGAAAACTGAGAACATTATGTTAAGCAAAATAATCCAAACTCAGAAAGTCACAGGTCATATTTTTTTTCTCATATGTGGAATCTATAGAAGAAAAAAAGAGGGGAGTAGTGGGAAGTGGATCTCATGAAAATAGAAGAGATACCAGTAGAGCAGAGGAAGGCACCAGGGGAGGGAGGAAGGGAAGGAAGGGGAGGTACCGGGGAATGATATTGACCAAATTATATTATTATAGTGGTGTGCATGTATGACTATGAAACAAAAAATTCTTATGTATTATTATAATGCACCAATTTTTAAAAAGGAGGAATTTCATCAACCTGATAAACACCATTTACAAAAAGAAAAAAAAAGAATTAACATCATATTTAACAGTAAAGAATCGAATGCTTTCTCCTCAGGTCAGGAACAGGAATAGCCATGTTCACCTCCTTAATTCAACTTTATACTAGTGGCTAGGTGTTCTAGCCAATGCATTTAGTCAAGAAAAAGTAAATAACTTCCAGATGGCATCGTTTTGTATATTGATAATCCTAAGGAATCTACTAATGAATAATTAGAACTAGAAAGTGAATTCAGTGATGTCCCAGGATACAAGATCAATAAGCAAAAGTCAGTTATATTTCTACACAATGGCATGAACAGTCAAAAATAAGAAAACAATTTTATTCACAATCTAATTAAAAAATAATAAAACACTTAGGAATAAATTTGACTAAATAAGTATAAGAGAACTGCTAAATATTGTTAAAAGAAATTAAAAGGGGCGGATCCAAGATGGCGGATTAGAGGAAGCCGCACTTCAGGACAGCTCCATGGAAAGAATCCAACAAAGCAGATAAATTGCCTTTCATCATATATATATAGGCTGAAAATACCAATCTCCTGGATGGTTTGATTACTACTACCAGAGAGAGAAAGAGACAAGCTGTCTGCAGCGGCAGGAGCCGCGAGGCTCCTGCAAAACCGCCTGGGTGGTGCACAGGCCGAGCGAAACAAAGTCAGTGTGGGGAGACCGCGCTACTACTGCAACCCCAGCCAAACTCACGGCACACCAGCGTGAAACCGGCAATAAAAACCAGCGACAACAGCCGGCGGGATTGATGCTGGGGAACCACGGGAGACCGCGGGTCCACACACCAATTCAATTCCACACTCCGCCTGAGGCGACCCTCAGTAGTGGGGCCCCGGACGGAGCGGCGCAGAGATCTGCGATCAGCAAACAGGGGAAGAGTGGAGCGGGCCACAGTCTGAAGCAGCGCTGTCTGCACCACAGTCACAGGTGTGGCTTCCCGGTGCGATCGGCGAGGACACGGGAGTCTGTGGAGCTGCTATTGACTGGAAGGAGAGCACCGCCATCTTTGAAAGCTGCAGGGGCTGGTCCTGACAAAGGGGAGGAGACGGAGAGCGACGGCTGCATCCATCCAGGGACTCTCCAGCTCTCTGAAGACAACGCACAATTGGGTGAGACTTGGGTGGTCAGCAGGGGAAGGCGTTTCTGAGGCTAGCGCAGCGGCCACAAGAGGCTGCAACTGTGGGTGGGCTTGGGGAGGGGGTGCCTTCTGGAAGGTCCCCTTCCTGGCACCATTCATCTGCTGACACACACAATCCCCCTGGGCCACTCCTTCACTGAACCGTGCAGCCACTGGCCTAAGATGCAGCCTTGATTTCACTAACAGGATCACAGACTGTCTGGACGTGATCCAATAGCAATTGGTTTGAACTGGAAAGGAAAAGAAGAGGGGGGCTTCCCAGGGCCCGTTTTGTCTGAGACTTGGGGTTTGACTTTTTTTTTTTTTTCCTTTTCTTTTTATTGGTCTGCTTGATTTTTTGGATTACAGGGAGGGTTTTTTTTGTTTTTGTTTGTTTGTTTTTCTTTTTCTTATTTTGGTTTTGTTTTGTTCTGCTTTTTTTTTTCCTTCCGCATTGATTGTTAGTGTGTTTGTTTGCTTCCGCTCCTTTTTTCTTTCATTCTTTTCCTCCTTCTCACTCTTGTATCTTTTCTTCCTCCTCCATCTTTCATGTTTACATCCTGCCAGTGCATACTAAACAGAGGCAAAAACAAGTTATACGCAAAAACTTGGGATTTCTAGAACCGGCGCAATTGAACTGGGTAGCAAAGTGGTGTTATATATAGTTTACTCTCTATTTCCTTGATTCTCTCTCTCCTTTCTCTTACACCAATTCCTACTCTTTTATCATTTTTTTTCTTTTCCAACTTACTATATATATAAATTGATCTTTTTACCTAATTGTCAACCCCATTCTCTTTCTTCCATCGTCTACTGATACTAAACCACTTCCACTAAACCATTTCAATAGATATCTCTTTTCATACTTTCCAAGAAACAACAATTCAAGACACTTCCTTCTTCCTAAACATAGCACCTCTGTATCCAATACTTGAAGCTATAAAACTCTATCAGAAGCGTACAGAGTAAATTGGAAATAATATCTGGGTTAACAAAAATCTGTACATTGTGATCAAACTTGGATTTTCTGAATAGAAAGTGTTAGGTTTTAAAAGAGTAAAGGAATTATAAAGTGATCTGATAGCATTGTACTAAAGGAACAACATAAGGCTTTAAGGTAAAATCGAAACAGTCAAGGTCCCACAGTGCAGGAAGAATAGACACACAAGCTACATGAAAAAACAAGGAAAGAAAATGACACAAACAAATCAAGATACCTCATCGGTAGATGTCATGGCAAGCACAGTTGGTCAAATGCCAGAGATGGAATTTAGAAATTACATATGCCAAATGTTTATGGAACTTAAGAATGAACTCAAAAATGAGATGAGGGAGCAGGTACAGGAGGCAAAAGATCATTTTGACAAAGAACTCCAAAAACAAATACAGGAAGTAAAAGATTACTTCAATAGGGAAATAGAGGCTCTAAAGAGAATCCAAACAGAAATTCCAGAAATGAAAGAAGCAATAAACCAAAATAAAAGCTCAATTGAAAACATCTCCAACAGAATAGACCACTTGGAAGAAAGAACCTCAGACAATGAAGACAAAATATATGTCCTAGAGAAGAATTTAAACCATACAGCAAAACTTGTTAGTAATCAAGAACATAACATCCAAGAATTATGGGACAGCATAAAAAGACCAAACTTAAGAGTGATTGGCGTAGAGGAAGGGGCAGAGTTTCAAGCCAAAGGAATGAGTAATCTATTTAATGAAATAATTACAGAAAATTTTCCCAAGCTTGAGGAATGAAATGGAAAACCAAGTTCAAGAGGCATACCGAACACCAAACAAACAAAATCTCAACAGATCCACACCTAGACACATTATAATGAAAATGCCTAATACACTGAGCAAGGAGAAAATACTAAAAGCCACAAGAGAAAGGAAGCAAATTACATATAGGGGGAAACCAATCAGACTATGTTCAGATTTTTCAACCCAGACCTTAAAAGCAAGAAGATCCTGGAATAGCATATTTCAAGCTCTGAAAGAAAAGGGATGTCAACCAAGAATCTTATATCCAGCAAAATTAAGCTTTAGATTCGAAGATGAAATAAAAACCTTCCACGATAAGCAAAAGTTAAAAGATTTCACAACTTGAAAGCCAGCACTTCAGAGCATCCTGGGCAACATTTTTCATGAAGAAGAAGAGAAAGATGATAATGAAAATCACCAAAGGTAGATATTAAACTAAAGGAAATACCAACCAGAAGAGAAACCAAATCAAGCTAAAGACCATAATTCAAATAAAAATGGATGGGAATAAAAATCACATCTCAATAATAACCCTGAATGTTAATGGCCTAAACTCGCCAATCAAAAGACACAGATTATCAGAATGGATTAAAAGAAATGACCCAACAATTTGCTGTCTCCAAGAAACACACCTCATAGAAAAAGACATCAACAGACTGAAAGTGAAAGGATGGGAAAAGTCTTATCACTCACATGGCCGGCGGAAGCAAGCAGGGGTTTCCATTCTCATATCAAATAAGGTAGACTTCAAACCAAAATTAATCAAGAGGGACAAAGATGGATATTTCTTATTACTTAAGGGAACCATCCATCAACAGGATATAACAATCATAAATCTGTATGCCCCAAATAATGGAGCACCTACATTCATCAAACAAACGCTTCTTAATTTCAAGAGTAAAATAGACCACAACACAGTTATTCTAGGGGACTTCAACACACCTCTCTCACCAATGGATAGATCATCCAAACAAAAGCTAAACAAAGAAACTTTAAGCCTCCTCAAAACAATTAACAATTTAGACCTAACGGACATATATAGAATATTTCATCCCTCAGTAAACGAATACACATTTTTCTCAGCAGCACATGGCTCCTTCTCCAAAATAGACCATATATTATGTCACAAGGCAACTCTCAGCAAATATAAAAAAATAGAGATACTACCCTGCATGCTATCGGACCATAAAGGGATGAAATTGGAAATCAACGACAAAACAAGGAATAAGAAAAACTACTCCATCAACTGGAAGCTAAACAACATGCTACTGAATGAACAAGGGGTTGAAGAAGACATCAAAGAGGAGATCAAAAAATTCCTAGAGGTAAATGAGAACACAGATACATCATATAGAAATCTCTGGGACACTATGAAGGCAGTAGTAAGAGGAAAATTCATTGCACTGAGTTCATTCCTTAAGAGGAAAAAAAACCAACAAATAAATGACTTAACATCACACCTCAAAGCATTAGAAAAAGAAGAACAGACAAACACCAAGAGCAGTAGAAGACAGGAAATAATTAAAATCAGAGCAGAAATTAATGAAATTGAGACTAAGGAAACCATTCAAAGAATTGACAAAACTAAAAGTTGGTTCTTTGAAAAAATAAACAAAATTGACAGACCCTTAGCGATGCTAACGAAAAGAAGAAGAGAAAAAACTCAAATTACTAACATTCGTGATGAAAAAGGGAATATCACAACAAACACCTCAGATATACAGAATATAATTAGAAATTACTTTGAAAACTTGTACTCTAATAAAATAGAAAATACTGAATGCATTGACAGATTTCTAGAATCATATGATTTGCCTAAACTGGATATGGAGGCTATACATAATTTAAATAGATCAATTACAAGCGAAGAAATAGAAGATGTCATCAAAAAGCTACCAACAAGGAAAAGTCCAGGACCTGATGGGTTTACAGACGAGTTCTATAAGACTTTCAAAGAAGAAACTAATACCAATGCTCTTCAAACTATTTCAAGAAATAGAAAAAGAGGGAGCTCTTCCAGACTCTTTCTATGAGGCCAATATTACATTAATTCCAAAGCCAGGCAAAGACACATCCAAAAAAGAAAACTTCAGGCCCATATCTTTAATGAACATAGATGCAAAAATCCTCAACAAAATCCTGGCAAATCGGATACAAAAACATATCAAAAAGATAGTGCACCATGATCAAGTGGGTTTATCCCAGGGATGCAAGGCTGGTTCAATATTCGGAAATCAATAAACATAATACATCACATCAATAGACTTAAAGACAAAAATCATATGATCATCTCAATTGACGCAGAAAAAGCATTTGACAAAATACAACACCCCTTTATGTTCAAAACACTGGAAAAACTAGGAATATCAGGAACATATCTTAACATAATAAAAGCTATTTATGCAAGGCCCCGAGCTAACATTATCTTAAATGGAGAAAAATTGAAAGCATTCCCTCTAAAAACTGGAACAAGACAGGGATGTCCCCTTTCACCACTGCTATTTAACATGGTGCTGGAAACTCTGGCCAGAGCAATTAGACAGACGAAAGAAATTAAAGGGATCAAGATAGGAAAAGAAGAGCTCAAATTAGCACTATTTGCTGATGACATGATAATCTACCTAGAAGACCCAAAAAGCTCTACCAGAAAACTTTTACAACTACTAAACGAATTTGGCAAAGTTGCAGGATACAAAATCAATACACATAAGTCAAAGGCATTTGTGTACATCAGCGACAAAGACTCTGAAAGGGAAATGATGAAAAATACCCCATTTGCAATAACATCAAAAAAAATAAAATACCTGGGAATCAACCTAACGAAAGAGGTGAAAGACCTCTATAACGAAAATTATAGAACACTAAAGAAAGAAATTATAGATGAACTCAGAAGATGGAAAGACCTACCTTGCTCTTGGATAGGTAGAATTAATATTGTCAAAATGTCCATACTACCAAAAGCATTATACAGATTTAATGCAATTCCAATCAAAATCCCAATGTCATTCTTCAAAGAAATAGAAATAGCAGTCATGAAATTCATCTGGAAAAATAAGAGACCCAGAATAGCCAAAGCAATCCTGAGCAAGAAAAGTGAAGCAGGGGGCATCACCATACCGGACTTTAAATTATACTATAGAGCAATAGTAACAAAAACAGCATGGTATTGGCACCAAAACAGACTGGTGGACCAATGGTACAGAATTGAGGATACAGAGACTAATACATATAATTACAGCTATCTTATATTAGACAAAGGTGCCAAAAATGTACAGTGGAGAAAGGATAGCCTCTTCAACAAATGGTGCTGGGAAAACTGGAAATCCATATGCAACAAAATGAAATTAAACCTTTATCTCTCACCATGCACAAAACTCAATTCAAAGTGGATCAAGGACCTAGGAATTAGACCAGAGACAATACACCTAATAGAAGAAAAAGTAAGCTCCAATTTCCAACATGTTGGATTAGGCCCCCAAGTTCCCTTAATAAGAATCCTGTAGCGCAAGAATTACTACCAAGAATTAATGAATGGGATAGATTTAAACTAAAAAGTTTCTTTTCAGCAAAAGAAACAATCAGTGAGGTGAATAGAGAGCCAACTAATTGGGAACAAATATTTAATACATGCACATCAGATAGAGCACTAATCTCTAGAATATATAAAGAACTCAAAAAACTTTACACTAAAAAAACAAATAACCCAATCAATAAATGGGCTAAGGAATTGAGAAGACACCTCTCAGAAGAAGATACACGATTAATCAACAAATACATGAAAAAATGTTCAACATCGCTGGCAATTAGAGAAATGCAAATCAAAACTACTCTAAGATTTCACTTCACTCCAGTCAGAATGGCAGCCATCAAGAACACAAGCAACAATAAATGTTGGAGAGGATGTGGGAAAGAGGGGAGGGAGGGGGAGAAAAAAAAAAGGTGGTTGAACGGATATCATTTTCCTTAATGCCTAACTCTCACCATTCTTATTGAATATAGTTCTTGAATCTCTAGTCAGAGCAATCAGGCAAGAGAAAGAAATTAAAGAGATACAAATAGGAAAAGAATAAGTCTAACTATCTCTGTATGCTTATGACATGATTCTATACCTAGAGGACCAAAAAAAGAAAATTCACCAGAAAACTTCTAGATCTGATAAACAAATTTAGTTTAGCAGGATATAAGATCAACAACATATAAAAAAAATCAATAGCTTTCTTACACTCCAGTAATGAATCTGCCTAGAAATAAATTTTAAAAACTACTCCATTCACAATAACCTCAAAAGTTTAAAAAAAACACCCTTAGGAATAAGTCCAACTAAGGAGGTGAAAGACCTCTACAAAAAATATTGTAAGATTCCAAAGAAAGAAATCGAAGAAACCCTTAGATAGAAAGGCCTACCATGTTCATGAATAGGTAGAATTAATATCATCAAAATGGTCATATTACCAAGAGCAATCTACAGATTCAATGCAATTCATATCAAAATGCCAATGACATTCTTCACAGTACTGGGGATGGGAAAAAGATCCCTACTTCTCACCCTGCACAAAAATCAACTCAAATGGATCAAAGTCCTAGAAATTAGAACAGAAATCATGAAACTGCTAGAAGAAAACATGGGAACAACACTCCAATATGTTCTAATAGGCACTGACTTCCTTCCTAAAGCTCAAGAAGTAAAATCCAGAATCAGCAGTGGGATGGCATGAAATGAGAAAGCCTCTGAACAGCAATGGAAATAATTAAGATCATGAAGAGAGAGCCAGCAGAATGGGAGAAAATATTTGCCAGCTACCCTTTGACATGACTCAGAATTGCCAAAACCAGATCCAGAATACATAAAGAACTCAAAGAATCTTAACACCGCCCAAACTAATAATCCATTTAATTAATGGACAAAAGATTAAAGAGATGCCCAACAAATGTATGAAAAATGCTCGACATCCCTAGAAATGAGGGAAATGTAAATCAAAACTACACTGAGATTTCATCTTACCCCACTTATAATGGCAATCATAAAGAATACACATAATGATTGGTAGCATGAATGTGAGGACTGCAAATTGGTACAACCACTTGAGAAAGCAGCATTGGAGACCCCTCAAAAGACAAAGGATGGAATTACCATATATCTTTCCTTGGTATTTATCAAAAGAACTAAAATCAACATACTACAGAGATATGTGCATACCAATATTTATAGCAGCACAATCCACAATAGCCAAGTTATGGAAGCAACCTAGGTTCCAATCAATAGATAAGTGGATAAAAAAAATGTGGTATATATACACAATTCTACTCAGATATTTATTCTTAGAATGAAATTAATGTCATTTGCTGGTAAATAGATGGGAATAAAGAACATCATGCTAAATGAAATAAGCCAAATTCAGAAAGTCAAGGGTCAAAGATTGTCTCTCAGATGCAGAATCTAGAAAGAAAAAAGGAATAAAAGGGGGGTCCTTACATAACTAGAAGGGAAATCAGCAGTGTAGAAGTGGAGTACTAAGAGGGAAGAAGAAGGGGAGGAAAAGGGGAAGAACTTGGGGAATGAAGTTGACAAAATTAATCTATGTGTACGCACAAATATATAACGTGGATTCCAATTTTATACATAACTATAATGCACTAATTTAAAAATAAATAAACAGTAGATTAGAAGAAGGGGATCAGGGAGAGGGAAGAGGGGAGAGAAGGGATAGTACTGGGGACTGAAATAGAGAAAACTATGTTATATGCAATATGAATGTCAAAAAGAATCCCACTACTATATATACCTATAATATACTAAACAATAAAAAAAGAAATTAAAAGCCTAAATAAATAAAATGATATCCAATATTCATGGATTAAAAGTCTTAATATTGTTAATATGGCAATACTACCCAAATTGATTTACAGATCCAATGCAACTCTTTCTGGTCCTAAAATTCATGTGGAAATGCAAGGAACTCAAAACTGCCAAAACAATTTCAAAATAGAAAAACAAAATGGAAGATTCACACTTTCAAAACCTACTATGAAATTGCAATAGTCAAGACATTATGCTACTGGCATAAGAATAGAAATATAGATACATGGCATAAAATTGAGAATCCTAATATAGTCATTTTACATTTATAGTCCTCTTACATTTATAGTCAATTGATTTTCAACAATACCCATATAATTTGATGAGGAAAGAATATTATTTTCAATAAATGGTGCTGGGAAAACCGGATAGCTACATGTAAAAGAATGAAGTTGAAACCCTACCTCACATCAGACATAAAAATAAGTCTGGCCAGGGGCAAGGACACACATCTATAATCCCAGCAGCTCTGGAAGCTGAAAAGGAGGATTTCAAGTTCAAAATTTCAGCAAAAGCAAGATGCTAAGCAACTCAGTGAGACCCTGTCTCTAAATAAAGTACAATACAAAAAAAAAAAAAAAAAAAAACAAGCTGGGGATGTTGCTCAGTTATTGAGTGCCCCTGGGTTCAATCCCTGGTAACATAAATAAATAAATAAATAAATCTGAATGGATTAAAGACTTAAATTTAAGTCTAAAGCTAGAAACTTTCAGAAGAAAATGGAATCAAATTTTTGTAACCTTGGATTAGACAATGGTTTCCTAGATAAAACACCAAATAAACACCAAAAAAAAAAAAAAGAAAAAAAAAAGAGGTAAATTGGACTTCATCAAAATGTAAAACTTTTGTCCTTCAAAGGACAGTGTCATGAAATCCACGGGATGCGAAAAAAATATTTGCAAACCATATGTCTGATAAAGAACTTGTATCCAGAAACCAAATGCAACATTCTTTTAACTCTTATAAGACAACAATGAAAAGATAAATAATTCAAGTGTAAAATATACAAAGGATTTAAATAGATATTTCTATATACAGAAGTATAATAGTGGTTACCAAAGACTAAGGGGAGGAGGCAATAAGGAGGGGTCTTTTTGTTTTGTTTTTTTTTGTTTGGTACCAGGGATTGAACTCAGGGGCACTTGACCACTGGGCTACATCCCCAGCCCTTTTTTGTATTTTATTAGAGACAGGGTCTCACTGAGGTGCTAAGTGCCTCAACATTGCTAAGGCTGGCTTTGAACTCACAATCCTCCTGCCTCAGCCTCCCAAGTGCTGGGATTACAGACATGCACCACCATGCCCAGCTCAGGAGTTATTTTTTTAATGGGTACAGAGTTTCAGTTTGGGGTGAGAAAAATGTTCTGAAGGTGGATAGTGATGATGGTTGCATAGCAACATAAATGTAATTTATGCCACTGAGTTGTATGCTTGAATTGGTTAAGATGGATGGATGCAGTAATATAATGCCATTACAGTTCCTGCAATGTCAGAGACTCAGGAAACTGAGGCAGGAAGATTGAAAGTTCAAGGCCAGCCTGGACAACTTAGCAAGATCCTATCTCAGAACAAAAAATAAAAGGGCTGAGGATGTAGGTCAGTGTAAGAGCATCCCCAGATTCAATCCCCGTTAACAAAAAGTGGGGGGAGATTAAAATGATAAATATTTTGTATACTTTACCACAATAGAGAGCATCTGTTAATTTAAAATATATCATTAATTAAAATATATCACTGATTAATTTTATTGAAGTCACCCTACCTAGCGAGATAATATGGTTGAACCAATATCAGATAGGTCTCCTTTCCTACACAACCTGGGCCTTAGGAAGGAATAAGGCCATGAGATAAGCCTCTAGATTCTAAGGTAACAAAGTGGGAAGGGGATGAGGCCAGATCTGATTCTGCTCTGAAGGAAGCTTCTGGAGGAAGCATATGAAGAATTCAAGCCTGCCAAACTGCCCTATTGTAGAAATCATCCCATCCTGTTGGCATGACATCTCAAATCTCACAGCTATTTCTCCAGACTTCCTGGTAGAGAAAATACAATAATGTATCCAACTTAAACACTGCCCAGGAAAAACTACTGATTCTGAGTCCCCCATAAACTACATCCAATCTAAAGAGAAGCACAAAAAGCCCAGGAGAGCCTTCTACCCACAGACCAAGTTGGGCAAATAGATCTGGCCAATTTCTCCTTTGTTCATACCCCCAACAAATCCCCTCAGTCTTTTGAAAACTGGTATTCAGTTTGAGATTACTTGGGTTAAAGCTTGTAGATGGGCCAGAGGAGGATTGAAATAGCCTGTGTAAAAATTCCTAGAGCTAATCAACATACACCCTTGTGGACGGCACCTTTCCTCACTGTAGACCTCCATAGATGCCTCTAGGGTTTCCCTCATTCTTGGAGCACTGAAGTGATATTAACAACATTTTAGACAACTTTCTTTTTTAATGTATTTCTCCTGAAATTCCCAAAGCAGTCTACTTTTCATTCATTTATCCAACAAATATTTACTGAGGGACTCCTGGGTATCAGGCTCTAGGCTAAACACAAGCTGGAGAAGTAAACAAGCCAGTCCAGGACCTTTCCCATATGTTGCTTAGGATCCAATAGTGCTCAAAATTTCTGATGCTCCAAACCACTGGCCTCAAAACTGTTGTTCTCCAGTAGATCCTCAGAATGCATATAAGGCGTTAGGGTGCAGTGGTACAGGTATGGGATTTGGAGCCAATGAGTTCAAATCTCAGGTCTCATTTCCCAGTTGGGCTACCTTGAGTAAGAGCCAGCCTCTCTGGGTCTTACCTATGATGTATAGGGGATAATCTCATATCTACCTGGATTGATGGAAGAACTGGACAAGATAATTCATGGAGAGAATTTTATAGGGTAGCTGGGGAGACATGGGAACTGGTAATATTAATAAAATAATATCTATTCCCCATCTGTGGATTTCTTTGCAAAGAAAGCCTGATAGAAGACACAGGTTTGTGTGTCAGGGAGTCTTGAGTTAGGTTTCTAACCACATCTTGGAATGTGTCACAACCTTGCCACCTCAGTCCTACCAGATTGAAGATGGGAATATCACCCATTGCCTCCTAGCACTGTTGTGAGTATGCTAATTACTTCTTACAGGTCTCTTTGAAGCTGAAAATACTAAATATGCCAAAGAAAAAAATAAAAAGACTACTTATTAGAAGAAAATCACTAAAATTTTTTACAATAATAAGAAACTACATGCATGTTGTTAACATGCCATTGACCACAACCTGATGAGTGTTATATTAGAGAAGTAGAATCAACAGGATGTATATACATATCAGATTTATAGTAAGGAATTGGCTTGGGGAACTGTGGAGGTGTGTTGTGTCTACAACTTGATGAGATAGGCCAGAGGCCTGAGTCCTGGGAACAGTTGCAGTTGGAGTCTAAGGTAGTCTGCTGGCAGAATTCCCTCTTCTTCCAGGGAAGTTGACTGATTAGAGGTGGCTCATTCACATCATGGAGGATGATCATCTTTACAGAAAGTCTGCTGATTCAAGTGTTAACCTCATCTTTTAAAAAAGACCTTCACAAAAGCATCTATAACGATGTTTGAATAAACATCTGGGTTAATAGCCTAGCCAAGCTGACTCATAAAATTAATCATAAAACATGCCCGACAAGTGTTTGTCTTCAACTTGCCCTAGATGGTCACTATTTTCCCTGCTTGGTCCACCTCCTGGTCTCAGGGTTGCTTGCTGCTCCTCAGCCTCCAACATATATGTTTCATACCTTGAGGAGTTTCTTGGTGTCACCCACCCACAGCCTGCCCGCGTGTGTAGAAGAGCCCACCAGGGATAATAGGGTCAATTGAAGACCGGCTTCTTCCATCAGTCCCCCAAAACCATTTCTCAAAGTGAAGTAAGTCCCCACACCAGCGACATCCACATTGCCTGGAATCATGAGAGTGAATTCAAGACCTCCCCCAGCCCTACTGAGTCAGATGGTCTTGGTGGGGCCCAGCAGTCTGCTTTTAATAAACTCTCCAGGAGACTCTAATGTGTGCTCAGGCTTGAGGACCACTGGCTTAAGAGAGAACAAGCCCAACAGATGCTGCAAGAGAGAAACCCCTGGGACACCAACGTTCTTTTCTCCTTCCTCATATCTCTGAACACCTTCCCTCTGAGATTTCAGACTTGGCTTCTCAAAGACCAGTTTTCCAAAGGGTAAATCACAGTTACTACACCAAACATTTTATGCTTCAATTGCCTTCAATTTAATCACATCACTTTTACATCATTTTTAAAGTTTCTAACTTTAAGCATTTACCCTCCCAAATTCAAAATGGCTTAAAATTGTACTAAGACATTGGAACAACCCCTCGTAATTCTTTTAATCCTTACAACAATCCCAGAGGCCCTAGGACCTAATGTTATTCATTTCACAGATCAGGAAACTGGGATGTAAAGAAGTCAAGTTATACACTAAGGAATTTGGCTGCAGAGTCACATCCCTAACTACCATGCTGCCTGGAATGGGACCTTGCTTGTAAGTTCTGAGCTGCTTGTATCTTGACCCTGAAGGCTGGTAAGACCCCACAATATACCAAAGTGGATGTGAGTATCTATATCTACCCTTGGACCTCCACTGGCTATGTGGCTTGCTAAGTGTACTTGCTTCCAGAGCATTTTCCCAAGGGCCTGTAAGCCCGCTCAGAGGTGTGTTGCTAGCATCATTAAACCAAATAATTTGATCCAACTCTTTCAGTGGCTCCCACTTACACTGACCAAGACGATCAAGGGGACTTCAGGATTGCCAAGAAGAGTTTGCACCATGGGCCCACTTCCCTGTCTGTGGGGCCTGGCAGATTCACTTAGTGCTAAAGCTGTGCTTACACATTTATCAGTATTCAGTACACAGCAGAAACTTACATTCTCAGAACTTAAACAAGTACAGTAAGCTTTGTATTATAAATAGTGCCAAAGACTGTCCCATTAGGCAAATATTCTGATTAGTAGGAAACTGCCATATGTTCTATACATGGCTTGTTAATTTAAACAAATCCAGAATCATGAATCATAATTTTGGAGGGTTAAAAGAGATCTTAGTATCTAATCAACAGACTTTCCCAGTGCTCAGATCCCCTGATCACAGTCCCTGTCATTTGATCGGACAGACATCTGGTGGTGGAAAGCCATCCCCAAATCCACCCCACTCCATTTCAGGCAGCCCAAAGTGTTAACATTATCTTTCTTCTATCTCCATCTCTCTGCAGCCTCATGGTTCGGTTCCTCAGCCTAATCTTTTACTTCACCTTCAGATTCATGAGGCCAGTGATGGCATCTTCCCCAAGTCTTTCTTCTCAAAACCTCCGCTCTGTGATTCCTTTTACCAGTGAAGCATCAACTCCACTCTGACTTTATCCATATCCCCTCAGAGCATGGTTATCAGGACTGAACCCCATACTCCAATGCACATTCTTACCCAGAAAAAGAAGAACAAAGTGAATCCCTTTGAATAGTGTATTAGGATACAAATCTAGCTAACACCACTGCAACGTGTCTTTATAGAGAATGGAGTCTATTTATACACAGACTAATAATACATGCACATAAACTCCAGACACCTACAAGTCTGTTAAATAGTCAAGTCATCTATAAATACTCAAAAGATAACTTCAAACAATTTCAAAACACATTACTGACCCTCACCCTTCCCAGACTTCTCTATAACTTTAATTTCTATTACTGTTACGAACATTGCCACAATTGATTGGAAGATTCTGGAACTGGAGGTCTGCAGGCCACTACAGGAGCTGCCTTAGGTTCTCCCCCACTGCGTTACTGGGTTGAGGAGGTAGGACCTGCCCCGCTTCACTGTCCATAGTCACATTCCTGCACAGAGGCAGCAGCAATAGGATACAGCCCCCTCTGAAAGCCTGTCTTGTGGCTGGACATTCTGGACCCTCATCCAGCTGCTTTACAGAAGTAGGTTCAGCTTTCTTCCAGCCCATTGAGGGAAAGAGAAAGGAAAGTGTACCTACTGTGTGCCAGGCAACTTTTCTGTTTTAACACCTCTCACAACTTTATAAGGGACATGTATAGTTCTCAGGAAGCACAGAGTGGTGTGTATCCTGCCCAAAGCTGTGCAGCTAAAAAGAAGCAGGTGATAATAAGCATCAAGGCTGGGCTGCCCAGGCCAACTTATCCTTCTGAAAGGCCCCACCAGGAAAGCCAGGTGGCTGGCTCATAGCCAGCACTAAACACCATGCTCTGCAGATGGGCAGAGGGGTCTGGATGGGAACCTAAATCAGGTCTCTTCTCAGCAACCAAGACCCCAGGTCCAATGGGGGTCTTAGTCCTACCCCATAATGCGTCACTCTGGCCCCACCTTAGGAAATTGGTTCCCCAGTGGTACATCGATGTCTTGGTTTTTTTCTTTGTCTAGAAAAAGCAAGGGTTGGTTGATTAAAGATGAAGAGCAAGTTTCTCCCTTCCCTTCACACCAGTTGAAATGATTTGGATTAAACAGATTATTCATAGTATATAAAAATAGACACTTTTCAAGTCAGATAATTTGGTGGGTGTAGGGGGAGCAGAAGAGGTGGATAACAGAGAGATTAAACCACTTAGGACAGCAGAAGATTTCCAAGTCTTTAAAGGTTTCTCCTGTGGCCAGCCTAGAGGCTGTAAAATCTCGTCTTATAGGGAAGCTGAGATGCAGTTAAATGACCTAAGTCAAAAGGGCAGTCTCCTGGCGTGTTCAAAGAAAAATACTAGTGATCTTAATAACGATGTGCATTTATATAAGGCCTTTCATCTGTGCCTCTCAAAGTACTTTAACCAACATTAATTATATGTCCCAACACAGCTCTGAGGTAGGTAAAAATTATTATACCCATTTTACAGGTGAATGAAGGACTCATAGGGGAGTGGGAGTGAATTATTGGGGCTACACATAAGTCAATGACAGAGCAAGTAATTCCTGCCCTGTCACCCCACATCTCTGCCAGTCAGGATGGAGGCTTCCATATTCCTGTTTGTTCTCTCTAAAGGAGCAGGTTCTAGGAGAAAGCTGAAGTTGCTTTTGTGGTGCCACTTCTAAGGGCCAATGGAATTGATCCTCTTGGCCCAGGCTCTGTTTAAAAAAGAAACTCACCTATTTATGGAAGGCATAAAAGTAAAACAGCTTCCCGATTTGCACATTGTTTCTGAGGATAAGGGTGGCCAATGATGGATGGGATGTTGGGGGCCCGTCTTAGTTATCTTAGAACCCAGATGCCCTGGGTTCCCACCAACGTTCTACACAGCAGCTTTTCCTTGTGACCAGGGCTCTATCTTCCCAAAATCTCTGCCCCCTGCCTCTTGTCCTATTGCCCCATCACCCATACCACAGAGCACATGGCAGGGATATCTAACCTAGTTATGGGATGTGGGAAGAAAAGCACGAGTAACTTATGCCCTTAATGCCCTTATCTCTCCTGTTAGCTAGAGCTAACAGCATTCATTGAATCCAGAAGTGGGAGACCTTAAATGTAAGGAACTGCAAGGAGTTCTGTATAGATAATGCCCAGCAAGGAGGAGTGAGAGGCCTGGGCCAAAATAAGGAATTTTATAGAGGAGTACCATTAGAGAAGTGTGGGCCATGGAAAAATACAATCATGTCTGTATTTTCAGAACAGGAAGGTGTAGGGTGAAGAGCTGCCAGCCTCAGCTGCTGGACTAATTGTTACCTTAGACATGCTCACAGAGCATCCAACTGTAGATGCATAATAAGCTCTGGGGATCGGGGTCCAGAGGTCAGAATCTGGAATATAGATAGAAATTTAGGGGTGGACAGCTATAGTTGATCTCCCAGTGAGGGTGAGATTGCCAAGGGAGAATGTCAAAGTGAAAAATGGACAGGAATGAAGACGAAGCCTGAGGATGACCACCACGAGAGAAAGCAGGTTTCCTTAGAGGACTATGTAAACTGTGTTTTTGGCATAAGGCTCCTACTGGGCCTTGTATGCAAATGTTAAAAATGGAAAGAGGGGGGCTGGGGTTGTGGCTCAGTGGTAGAGCGCTCGCCTAGCACATGCGCGGCCCGGGTTCGATCCTCAGCATCTCGTAGAAATAAACACATTGTGTACAACTAAAGCAAACAAATAAACATTAGAGAAAAGAAGAAGAAGAAGAAGAAGAAGAAAGAAGAAGAAGGAAAAAGAGGAACAAGGACAGAAGGGTGAGAGGAAGGAAGGACAGAAGGAGGAAGAGGAAGGGAAGGAGGGACAAAGGGAAGGAGGGATAGAGGGAGGGAAAGAGGGGAGAAAGAATAGTTTCTACACAGTTCATTATAAAGAGCTAAATATCCAAGAGGCAATACTACACAGTGGTTAAGAGAACCAGATGACCTGGGTTAATCCCCACTCTGCCACTTACCAGCTATGTGATTTCAAGCAAGTTACTTAATCTCTTTGTGCTTCATTTCCCTCATCAGTAAAGTGTGGGTAATGATCATGCCTACCTCCTGAGGTTCTTGTGAGAATTAAATGAGTTAAGACAAACCTGCATTTTCCACTCTTGCCCATCTCGTGACCTGTCAACTCCATGCTTCCACTTGCTCAGCCAAGTCTTGGAGCCACCCTGGACTCCATGTTCCATATCACTTTCCTTCCTTCCCCACACACATACCCAAGCCATCAACAACTCCTATTAGCTCTAAGTTTAAATGCGTCTAGTATCTGACTGCCTCCCACCTCTGCTGTTCCACCTGTGCTAGCCACCACCATCTGTCCCCTGGATTTTTGCCAGTTTTCTAATGTTCTCCAGGTTTCATCCTTGCACCCTTCAGCCTGTGCTCAATAGGCTGCCAGAGTGATCCTGTTAATGCATGCATCAGACCCCCTCAGAGGTCCTCCCTGCAATTCCTACACTCTGAGTGCAAGCCAGAGCCAGGAGCAAGCTATACTTGACCAGGCCTCTCCACTCTGGCCCCCTCCCCTCACATGGCCATCTTGCTGTTCTTCACACTGGTAAGCCCTGCTCCTGCCCCAGGGCCTTGTCCCGTTTCCTCTGCCTGAGAGCTCTTGCCCCAGAGAACCACATTGCTGGCTCCCTCCCCTCTTCCGATCTCTTACTCAGTCTCCATTGCTGACAGTCCTGACCATCTATTTAGAATGGCAGCTTCCTCTCCTACCCACATGCAAACTCTTTTACCAGCTTTCTCTTCCCTAGCTCCATGGCACTTAATGTTTTAGTGCAACACTGATTTTGTTTACTGTCTCCCTTTTCTGTGTACTGTCTCACTGAGCCACCCATTCCCTTAAACAACATATTGCATATAGGAAGTATTCCATTTTAGCTAGATAAAATTGGTCTGCCCCAAAGTATAAGGATCACTATATTCATATGCATGAATATGATGACATGTAGAAGATCCTTTTTTTTTTTTTTTTTTTTTAGGAGATACTGGCTGGAAGCTATCAAGTGGAAGTGTAATGGTGTCTACAAGTTACTTTCCAGCATTTTCTAAACATAACTAAATATTTGGAATGGGTGAAGCAAAGCAATTGATGAGTCTAAGTGCAGAACATGTAAGTGCTCGTTGTACTATTTTTTTCAAAGTAACTTCAGTCAAAATTCTTTTTTTTTAAATATTTATTTATTTGTTTCAGTTGTACACAATGCAATGCATTTATGTTTATGTTTATGTGGTGCTGAGGATCGAACCCGGGCCACGCACGTGCGAGGCGAGCGCTCTGCCGCTGAGCCACAGCCCCAGCCCCTCTTTTTTTTTTTTAACTGTAGCAAAATCATGGCTATATCTTAGCCCCTTTAAGAGTTTCCAGTTAGGGTGGGCCACAAATTCACAGAGGCAGAAAACAGAATGTTGTTGTCAGGAGCTGGGGAAGGAGGAATGAGTTGCCATTTAATATATTGCATATAGGAAGTATTCCATTTTATTGTTTCAGTTTTAGACATTTAAATGTCTAAATGAAACATCACAGACGGTCTCACATTACTGTTCAATTGTAAATGACTGCCACAATTTTTCCCCCTTCTTTCTCTCCCTTTAACTTCTTTTAAGCGAAAAATCACCCATATCCACTCCTTGTCCCCAGGTAGGTCTTAATCTCCACTATGCAGTCTTGCAGCACCACCTAGTGGAAGTTCTAGGTATTAAATTTACTGAGGTCCCTGGGGAGTAGCCTAGCATCTTCACATACCCTCATCCCTCAATCACGGACCACCAGCGTTCAACTCTGTTTCTGCTAGGCTGCAACTCAGTTGCTATGTGGCTTGGGATTCAAGCAGTTGGAGTACTGCTTCTCAGGTGGATGAAAGAGGGAATTCACTGAAATCCAATTTCAGACAGAGATCCAGACTGGTGCATGTGACAAAGGACAAGAAAGTACATTGGCACCAAGCCAGCAGCAGTGGCAATGGTGCTGATTTACCACAGAGGGTATAAAAACTCCAAACTAATGACCACGCCCCAAAAAGAAAGGGCAAGGCGGAGGAGGCCCTCAGGTTCTACTAAGTGGACATCCATTCCTACAGCAAAAAACAAAAGGAACACAAAGACTGTGCACACACCTATAATGGATCTCAATTAAGATCATTCCCATACCCCTTTAGAATACAGAGTTGTTAAATGAAGACAAGAAGTTGAGGAGGTTCTACCCCACATACCCTGTTCAAACAACACAATCTACAAGAAGTACCCCACTCTTCCAAGAACTACAGGGAAAATGGAATCCTCAAGTTCTAACACCATATACACAATATCAAAATACACTAATCATCACCAAAGAACTACCAGGGAAACTATACTACAGATCCACTTGGGGGGCTGGGGCAATGGCTCGTCTCACATGTGTGAGGCCTTGGGTTCGATCCTCTCAGCACCACATAAATAAAATAAAGGTATTGTGTCCACCTACAACTAAAAAAAAAATGATTTTAATATAAAGAACCCACTTGGAAATATATTGAATACACACACACACATATAAGATATTTGTGAATATGTATATTTCACAACAAATTGATATATAAATACACTTTGTCAAGATAAGACTGGACCTTAAAAAGGCCCACAAAAGAGTGGAAGAGAAATCCTTCACAATAGATGCATAAAACCCAACACAAAAATATAAGATATACAAAAAAAGTAAGATGACACCTCCTAAATTTCATAATTCACCAGCAGTTGACTCCAAAGATATGGAAATGGATGGAATACCAGGTAAATAATTCAGAAGAATGATTATAAAAATGATCAATGAATTCCAAGAAAACAGAAAAATAACTGTATAAATTAAGAAAGTCAGCATAGACTATGAATGAGAAATTCAATAAGGAAAAAGAAATATTGAAAAAGAACCAAACATAAATCTTGGAAATAAATGACAAAATAAATGTTAAAAACATTCAGTTGAAAGTCTCCCTGATAGAGTAGACCATGGTGAAGCCAGAATCTCAGAGCTAGATAACAAAGTAGCTGGCATTCAGACAGTATTAAAGAAAAGAAAGTAACCATGATCAGAATATACAAGAATTCTGGGACAGCATTAAGAGACCAAATTTAAGAATCACTAGAATCAACCCACATAAATACAGTTATCTCATACTAGACAAAGGTGCCAAAAACATACTTTGGAGAAAAGATAGTTTTTTCATCAAATGGTGCTGCAAGAACTGGAAATCCATATGCAGCAAAATGAAAATAAATTTCTATCTCTCACCATGCTCAAAACTCAATTCAAAGTGGATCAATGACCTAGAAATTAGACCAGAGATCCTGTACATAATAGAGGAAAATGTAGGCCCAAATCTTCATCATGTCGGATTAGGCCCCAACTTCCTTAACAAGACTCCTAAAGCTCAAGAAATAAAATCAAGAATAATAAATGGGATGGATTCAAACTAAAAAGCCTCTTCTCAGCAAAAATAAATCAATGAGGTAACAAAAGAGCCTATATTTTGGGAACAAATTTTTGCTGATAGAGCATTAATCTCCAGAATATATAAAGAACTCAATTATACTAAGAGCAATAGTAACAAAAACAGCATGGTATTGGCACCAAAATAGACTGGTAGACCAATGGTACAGAATAGAGGACACAGAGACTAACGCATATAATATCAGCTATTTTATATTAGACAAAGGCGCCAAAAATGTACATTGGAGAAAAGATAGCCTCTTCAACAAATGGTGCTGGGAAAACTGGAAATTCGTGTGCAACAAAATGAAATTAAACCCCTATCTCTCACCATGCACAAAACTCAACTCAAAGTGGATCAAGGATCTAGGAATTAGACCAGAGACACTACACCTAATAGAAGAAAAAGTAAGCTCTAATCTCCAACGTGTTGGATTAGGCCCCAAGTTCCTTAATAAGATTCCTGTAGTGCACGAATTAATATCAAGAATCAATAAATGGGATAGATTCAAACTAAAAAGCTTCTTCTCAGCCAAAGAAACAATCAGTGAGGTGAATAGACAGCCTACTAATTGGGAACAAATTTTTACCACGTGCACATCAGATAGAGCACTAATCTCTAAAATATATAAAGAACTCAAAAATCTTAACACCAAAAAAGCAAACAGCCCAATCAATAAATGGGCCAAGGAAATGAAAAGACACTACTCAGAAGAAGACATACAATCAATCAACAAATACATGAAAAAATGTTCAACATCTCTGGCAATTAGAGAAATGCAAATCAAAACCACTCTAAAATTTAATCCTACGCCAGTCAGAATGGCAGCTATTAGGAACACAAACAACAATAAATGTTGGCGAAGATGAGGGGAAAATGCACACTCATACATTGCTGGTGGGACTGCAAAATGGTGCAGCCAACGTGGAAAGCAGTATGGAGATTCCTTGGGAAACTTGGAATGGAACCACAATTTGACCCAGTTGTCCCACTCCTTAATTTATACCCAAAGGACTTAAAATCAACATACTATAGTAATGCAGCTACGTCAATGTTTATAGCAGCTCAATTCACAATAGCTAAACTATAGAACCAACCTAAGTGTACTTCAATAGATGAAGGCATAAAGAAAATGTGGTATACATATTCAATGGAATATTACTCAGCTTTAAAGAACAATGAAATTATAGCATTTCCCAGTAAATGGATGGAGTTGGAGAATATCATGCTGAGTGAAATAAGCCAATCCCAAAAAACCAAAGGCCAAATGTTTTCTCTAATATGTGGATGCTAATTCACAATGAGGAGGGCACACTAGAGAAGAATAGTGTTACCTTAGATTAGGTAGAGGGAAGTGAGGGGAAGGGCGGGGGGGGGGGGGGGGATGTGGGGATAGAAAGGATAGTAGAATGAAACAGACATTATTACTTTACGTATATATGTGACTGCATGACCAATATGATTCTACAACATGTATACTAAGAAAAAATGAGAAATTATATCCCATCTATGTATGATATACCAAAGTGCATAAATGCATTCTACTGTCATGTATAACTAATTAAAACAAATTAAAAATTCTAAAAAAACATACAAGAGGGCTGGGGTTATAGCTCAATGGTAGACCATTTGCCTCACACATGTGAGGTCCTGGGTTCAATCCTAAGCACCACATAAAATAAATAAATAAACATAAAGATATTGTGTCCGTCTACAACTAAAAAAAATAAATTAAAAAAATTACAAGAATGTTCATAGCCAGGCATAGTGGCACATGCCTGTAATCCCTGCAATCTGGGAGGCTGAGGCAGGAGGATGACAAGTTCAAAGCCAACCTCAGCAACTTAGCGAGGCCCTAAAGCAACTGAATGAGTGAGATTCTGTCTCAAAATAAAAACGACTGGATATTTGTCTCAGTGGTTAAGCATCCTGGGTTCAATTCCCAGTACCATTTTTTTTTTTTTAATTTTTAAAAGAATGTTCATAGCGGGGGCTGGGGTTGTGGCTCAGAGGTGGAGTGCTGGCCTAGCATGCATGAGGCACTGGGTTCAAACCTCAGCACCACATAAAGTAAAATAAAGATATTGTGTCCACCTATAACTAAAAAATAAATATAAAAAAAATATAATGTTCATAGCAATATTCCTCAGTAGCCAAGAAACTTCAGACCACTCAAATTCTCATTAAGAAGGTAACAGATAAGTAAATTATGGGTATATTTACACAGAAGGAGGGTTGGAAAGTTTTTACTATGAAGAAATAAATAGTAAATATTTTAGGCTTTCGGGTCACATATAGTCTTACATTCTTCATTATTACAACTGTATAAATTTAAAATTTGTTCTTAGTTCATGGGCCATATTAAAACATACTACCAACTAGTCCATAAGCCATACCTCACCAAACATCAAAATAGAGAAAGATTTAATTGAAAGTGAAGGAACTAAAAAAAGAAAAAGGGAAAAAAAATGAAAGAACTGCTTACAACATCATGGAAGAATCTTAGAAGTAAGACACAAAAACACAAATTTATATAAATCATATATACAAACATCAGATTTTTTAAAATCACAAAAATGTTATTCCATTTGTATGAAACAGGCCCAGGAAATGGCTTATATATACCTAAATAGGCCTTAAAACCACAAAGAAAATAGTTACAAATTAGAATGATGAATAGATCTGGGGACTGTGATCAGAAAGGAACCTCTGTAGAGATGGCAATCTTTTTTAAAAAATCTAATTTTTTACCTGGACAATGAATGGTAACATAGGTGCTTGCTTTATAATTACGTAACTTCTGTGTTTATGATTTATTTGTTTTCATGCTTTTTGACATGTTATGAAGGAGCCCTAATTAGGAAGGGCTGTTGCAGCTAGCTGGAAGCCATAAGTTCCACCTGATATGTATGTGACGCACCTGTAGGCACCCGCAAAGCTGAAGGTATATAACCGGGTGAAAGCGGTCCGAGTTAGGAGAATGGAGAATTCAGTCAGCCGGGCAGTCACTCGGTCGGTCAGAAGAATCAGAGCGGCCAGAACGTAGGCAGAGCGGTTACAGAAGAGAAACCAGATAGAAGACAGAAGAGAAACCAGATAGAAGAAGTAATGACTGGTCAGAGTTAGGCCGAGGCTCCTGAGGAAGACAGAAGACAGAAGAAAGAAGGAAGAAAGAAGAGAGAAGAAAGAAGCTCTAATCTTTATCTTTCTTTCTCTCTAAGAAAGCTCACTCTAATCTTTCTCTCTAAAAATCTTTCTTTCCCTCTCTAAGCTCTCTCTAAGAAAGTAGAAGTAAAAGTAGTAAAAGCTTAACTCTGCCTCCGAGAGTTTTTATCCCGGTTTACGGTACCAGGCAGCTTACAATGTTACTCTCACACTGTAGGTTTATGACTATTGCACTTTTCTGCCTGTGTTGCGTCTGGAGGGGCCATCAGCTGGAGCCAGCAAAAATGGTGGTGCGGCAAAGAGTTTAAGAGAAAACTGAAGCAAATGACATAATGCTCAAACAGCACGGGAGGGGGGCTGGAGGATGTGGGACGGTGCCCCTAAGAACAAGGAAGGGCCGGTATTGTCCAAAAGTGTGGGCGTCAAAGGCAGTGGAGCTGTGAAAACCAGAAGGGGGAGCCTGATTAGGAGCAGTCGTGGGTGAAGAGAAGGCTCCCCAATTCTTCTGAGGCCAGCAGCGGTTGAGATGGCAGAATCACTGCCACAGGTTCCACCAGGCACAGATGCTGGAGGAGATAGAAGGGCCACTGGCAGAGGCAGCACAGGGGCAGGTGTGAAGAGTGAAGGAGAAATTGTGGGAGGGAGGGAGGGAGAATGAGAGATTTATTTTTAAGGAGTTGGTCCCTGTGATTGTGGGGGCTGGCAACTTTGAAATCTGTGGGGCAGACAAGCTGGCTGGAAATCAGTCAGGTGAGAGCCAATGGTGGACGCTGCAGTCTGGATCTGCAGGCTGGATACTCATGCAGGTTCCTTTGCTATATTCTTGCAGGAGAATTGCTTCTTCGGGAAAACTCGGTCTTTACTCCTAGGCTTTAAGCCAGTGGGGTGAGACACACTCATATTATGGAAGGTAATCTGCTTTACTGAAAGTCAACTGATTGTAATTGTTAATCACATTTACACATACCTTCACAGCAACATCTAGACTAGTGTTTGACCAAACAACTGGGTGCCTTAGCCTAGCCAAGTTGACACATAAATTCAACCGTCACAGTGGGATATGAGCACCCAGTATTGACTGACTCTGGCCCAACCTGCAGTGATTAAGTAAACTGGCAAGTGGCTCAGATAGGAAGCACTGGACACATATTACTGCTCCCACTGTGCAGTGAGGAAAATGAGGCATGGCCATGTGAAATGGCTTCCCTGGTCCTCCTGAGTAATCAAGGCTGGGTCTGGATCCTGAGTCTCCTCAGAGTGGATCAACTATAAATGATTATTGCAGGTAAGGTATTTAGGATAGCACCAGCTCTCCATTTTCAATGGTCTACCTTCATCACTACAACCTTGTGAAATAGTATGATAATAGTCATTTCACAGATGATGTAACTGCAGTTTAGAGGTAAAGAAATTTGCTCACGGTCACAAAGCTCATAGTACCATAGCAAGAGGGTTTGTTTGTTTGTTGTTTGTGCTAACTGGGATTTAACTCAAGAGTACTCTATCCCTGAGCTCCACCCCAGCCCCTTTTTATTTATTCATTTTATTTTGAGATGGAGTCTTAATAAACTGCCAAGGCTGGCCTCAAACTTGTGTTCCTCCTGCCTCAGCTTCCCTAGTCACTGGGATGGGCATATGCTATTGTGTCAGTCCATTACTGGTTTTAAGTTCAGGGATATTTCAAATACTGTCTAATGTTGAAAGTCATTAAGGTACTCATAATCTAATAGGGGAACTAAGCTTGTATGTATTAATCACTGCTTCTGGCTTGAGAGGCTAAAAGCAGGCTGCATGGTATGGGCAGTTTGGACCTAGAGTTCAAAGGCTAAAAAGACTGCCCTTTATGGTTCTTCCACTTAGTGAGCTTGGCCTCCAAGTGGTCCCAGAGTAACACCAAACCAGCTCATCTTACAGTCTTAGAGTCCTATATGGCACCATAGAAGCCCAGCTCAAAGAAACCAATCTTGATAAAATTCATGGAGGTCTTCCATATTGTAGCATACAATACAATCTCTTCCTAGTTCAGCCACCCTCCTATCACCACAACATATATCCTATAATAAGCACATTTTCAAGAAAGACAAATGAAGCAAGAATTTGCAGGCATCTGAATATGATGGTTACTTTTGCAAAAATACCAGGATATATGGTCTTACAAATTCCAATGTACTTATAGGAACAATGAAAGAGCATATTTAAAAGCAACACTTTCTTCAAAAATGAGAAATGCCTGAGGATATGTGGCTGTCGTAAAGTATGTCACCACAGGCACACACCATTTACTTCACTTGGAAGTGAAAGATGGCTCATAAGGCTTTGAGAAAATAAACACTAGTTGTTTTTCCAAAGTGGTTGACTGATGATAAGAGTTACCAAACACCTGGGGGCCATGGAGTAAGATTTCAAAGGAGATGCCAGTATTTCATACTCAGTGGAAAGTCTGAGTTACATCCTTTTAGCAAAAACAGGCACCCTCAGTACCTTAGTCTCAATACTTTTCTGCTTGTCCTCCTCACTCATCCCCCTATGCTTCAAACCACCTACTGCCATGCCTGGGACCTTGTAGACAGTTCATATTTGTTGGATGAATGTAATAAATTAATATAAATAATTATATCTATAATATGGAATATACTTGTAATAAAGATAATTACATTTTAAGTAGACTCATGCTGTCTCCCTCCTCCCCTCTTTGAAATCTTACACTAAAGAAAACATCTAATATCTTGGGCCTAGGAGTCATTGCACATAACTGTGACAAGCATCCAGTCTAGAGCAGTGACTTTCCCCGCAACTGCCAATGAAATCACTCAGGGAGCTTTCTAAAATCAATGATGTTTTGCCCCTACTCCCAGAAAATCTCCATCTAACTAATTGAGAATGTCAAACAAGTGGTTTTGACATTTCTATTTTCTTTATTCCATGTAGGAGAGCTTTAGGAAGCACTTGCACTTATTTGTTTATCCATCAAACATTTATCCAATCTTTTCTTGTAAGATTCCTTCTAAGATGAATGGCTCACAGTTTCTAGTTCCAAGAAACTCACAAATTGATAAAGACAGAATGGTCTTCTGGGGGATGTGGAGTCCAGGTCATGACTTTTTCTTTCTAATGTACAGCCAGGGGTGATGATTTCTGGTACAGTCCAAACCCCTCAGAGGTCCAGAGAATTATGTCACTCCCCCATGGCCAGAGGGGTCTTAAGTGATAGTCATCCTATGAACTCACAACATCACTGAGTCATTCAAACTTTACCAGATCTTTATCTACAAGATTCTTTTCCTCACTAACTTACATTTCTCAGACTTCAGTTTTTCTCATTCATTTAGCAAGTAGTCTTTTAGCCCTTTTGTAGCAGGTGTCAGGTTTATGGCAGTGAGGAAAACAGCAGGTTTCCTCTGACCTTGGCCTCAGTGGGAAGAGCCTATGTGTAGAGGCCTTTCTCAATTAGGATCATTCTGTCTTTATCAGTTTGTGAGTTTCTTGGAATTAGAGACATCAGCCATTCATCTTAGGAGCTAGCACATTGCTGGCACAGGGAGAGAGTGGATAAATGTTTGATGAATAAACAAATAAATTTAAGTGCTTCCTGAAGCCCTCCTACATGGAACAAAGAAAACAGAAATGTCAAAACCATTTATTTGACATTCTCAATTTTTAAAAATATTTCTGTCTTTTCGCAAATATTGATTAGATTTAAAAGTCTTCACCTGGGGATCATGGATTCCTGGGTTTTAAGGGGCTATTGTCTGTGGGGTTTTTAATTACCCTTTAAAATTTCTATTTATTTATGTATTCATTCATTCATTTTTAATTGACAGATAAAATTCTATGTAACTATCAAGTACAATATAATGTGTTTTTCTTTTGATTTTTAAAGTGAAATCACATTTTTATTTTCATTCAATACATGCGTTCAAAGCCCTACATCCAAAATAAACAAGACATCGTGTCCAGGAACCTTGAAGAATTTTTTTTTTAATTTAACTTTGATAGGAATTATTACATGTAAGATCCCAGGAACATCTCATAGCTACAGGAATTTTAATTAAATACTAATCTCTCTCTTTCTCTCCCTCTTTCTTTCTCTCTCTCTCTCTCTCCCCCCCCCCCTCCATCCCTCCCTCCCTTCATTTCATTTTGGATGAGTAATCAAATAACTTTTAGGTCTCAGGAAATCCTAATTGCCTAGATACATGATCAATATTCCCCAAACATAGTGATTTGAAATAACAAAATCATTTATTTTTCTCACAATTCTGGAATTTGGGAAGGTTTTGCAGGGACAGCTCTGCTCAGCTCCCAGAAGTTCCTATTTTTGCCATTTTGGATGAATCCTCATATGATTTTTCAAGTCTCAGGAAATCCTAATTGCCCAGCTTCATGATGAATATTCCCCAAACATAGTGGACCCACTTTCAAGTCACTCGTCATGACTTCTCATTGGTGGAGGTTCAGATGGGGGCATAGTCTCAGTTTCTTTCAACAAGGGTCTGTCTATGATCTCTGTGGCTTTCCTTGTGGCATGGTAGCAACATGCCAGGAACAAGTATCCTAAAAGAACCAGGCAAGGGTGGCCTTAGAAGTCACAGCATCTCACTTTCACCACAATAGACAGCCATCCAAATCCAAGGATAAGGAATATGGATCCAAGGATTCCATTGAAGTATCAGACTCACTGTGAAATGAGCACTTGTGGAGTGGGAGAGGTTCTGGCAAACATTTTCAGGAAATACAGTGTCATGGTTGGTCCTTTGACCACAAAAATTTAGATTCCTCTCACATGCACAATATATTCTTCCTTCCCCACAATATAATGTTTTGAAGTATGTATACATTGTGATATGGTTAAATCTGGCTGATTAAAATATGCATTACCTCACATAGATTTGTTGTTGTTTGTTTGTTTGTAGTGATGGGGACCGAACTCAGGCTCCATACATTTTGTGTAAACACCCTGTCATTGAGCTACTTCTTTAGCCCTGGGTATCATTTTTGTGGTGACAACATTTAACATTTTTCAAGAATCACCATTAACTATAGTCACTATATTGTACAATAGATCTCTTGAACTTATTCCTCCTAATTTTGTATCCTTTGATACATCAATTTTATATCATAGAAATCCAACTTAAATTTCCTGAGGCAAAAGAGGGCATTTTTCTACTGATAAATGGCAAACCCAAGAGCATAGATCCCAGATTTAAAACTATGCCATTTGAGTTCTATATCTCTGCTTGGCACCCAACTTTGTTTGTCTCATTCAGGGCCCCTCCACATGACAGGTATGGCTTGCCCAGGTTCATTCCTCTTGGTTTTAGCAATCCCAGAAATGGCCACATATCACTCCCAGAGAGGTTTCTAATGTCTCCTTCTGCCCATCACTAAACCAAACACTTTACTTGGGGAAGAGGACACTTTGGTAACAAGTCCACCCTAGAACAATCAGCAGGGATCACTACTGTTGGCCTTACCAGGAGCACATGGAATGGCCAAAGAGTACCTCTTATGAAAAAAGAAGGATATAGGAAAGTATGTGACAGTACCACAGTGTTCTAGGTCTTTCTTTCTGTTCTACCATTCTTGCTTAGCATGACAATGTTTGTCCTTATTCATATAACTTCACAGAAGCAAAAGAGGTGCCACAGATCTAAAGAGAAGGAATGTTTTCAAAGCAGGGGCAGTCCCAGCCTTATCTGTCCCTTTTATCAGTAAAGCAAAACCTCTTCCAGAAATGCCCCAAGAATACTTCCCCTTAAATATCACCAGTCAGTATTGGGTCATACCGCTAATCTCTAGCTGCAAGGGAAGATGGGAAATCTAGTTTTAACAAAGTAGAATAGAATTTCATGACTAGTTTGGACCAATATCTATCCTCTCCCTCCACACATACCCTTCCTGGAAGTTAGTTGCTCTTGCTCTGAATTCCTACAGCTTTCTGGGTTTTCTTTGTCATAGCGACATACACATATACAGTTGCTCATTTTTTTCCAGTCCCCATTTTTTGCTAGTATTTCTAAAGAAGTGCCCATATATGTCCTGTTATATCTCTGGGACTTAGCACCATGCTCAGCTTTATTCCATGTTCTCTGATTACTAGAATGGCCACATGTACCAGCCCCAGTGCAAATAAGTAGGTGCTCAGTGAACATTTCCTGAATATATGGATGGATATACATGGATGGAGGATAGAGATCATTACTGTCCAATGGCTCTACTCAGTACAGCCTGAGTCTTCCGGTATTCCTCTCACCCTAGCCTGGCATTTCACTTTCCTAAAAGCCTTTCCTTTGCCCACGAAGCCATCAGTTGGTCCCTTTGGGCCCTTAGGCAACAGCTAGTACTTGCCCTCCTTCCAGCCACCAACATCTTAGCTGGATCTTAATACCAGTAAAGTGCGCGTGAACATCAGAAGACTGCTCATTATTCGCCATTATTTACCTCTGAATGTGTGCCTTCTTATAGCTCATGCCCTTCCTCCTCCTCCTCCTCCTCCTCCTCTCTCCTTCTCCCCCCTCCCTTCTTCCCTCCTCCTCCCTCCACCCTCTCCCTCCTCCTTGGGAACTGGTTCAACCAGAGTACAACCAGCTCATCTGCATCTGGCCCTGGAAAACCTGCAGAAGCTAGAGCAGGAGGGAAGCCTGCAGGAGGAGCTGCAGCTGCGCTCGTCAGTGCGGAAAGCGCACCGGCGGGCCCTGGGCTGCGCCCCGCCGCTCGGGAAGCCCATGCCGGGCCTGTGCTGCCCGGGGCTTGCTCATGAGGCCTCTGCGGAGCGGGTGGAGGAAGACCCGAAGCATCTCCCTGGGGCTCTTTGCCCTCTGCCTGGCCGCAGCCCACTGTCTGCAGAGTAAGCGCGGGGCGGGGCGGGGCGGGGCGGGCTCTGGGGTCTCGCGGCTGTCTTGGGCCACTTCGTCCGGTGGAGGGCGCGCTCCAGTTCCTCGCGGGGCTGGGCGCAGCCCGAGCCCCGCACCGATCGCGGCCGAAGCGCCCCGGACAGAGCAGAGGCTTCCTCGGCCCAGGTACACCGGGCCACTTCGGGGCGCTCACCCCGCCCGGCTAGCCTGGCCGGCAGTTATCGGAGCCGGAAGCGGGCTGGGAGATAACCGGCTCCCCGCGTGGAGGTTGCCTCCTCTGCAACGTGTTTTATTTTTTTTTTTCCTGGAATAACCAGACTACAGCCCCCAAAGGCTCACGCACCCCGCCTCCTACTGTAGGGACCCCTCCATCCTTCTGTGGGCTTCGGGTCATCAGAGAGTTCTGACCCTTCAGACAACCCACAGCAGTCTGGTTCTGAGGGAAAAGCATTTAGGGGGTTTGGGTTGGGCTCTGGGACCTGAATTTCTTGGGCAGAGAAGGTCCTCACCACACGACACTGCACAGATGGCATCCCCACCTGATATGGCCCACTATCCCGCAAACCCCGTGGACACAGATTGTAATGCAGATTGTAATGCAATTTTACTTTCTCATTCAATCATTATCATCATTCCCATTTTACAGATTAGTCAACTGGGATTTATATGGGACCAGAGCAGGGCCACAGGAGGTGAGAGGACCTGTAGTAAGGTACAGCACTTGTGTGTTCACAATCCCTCCAACTTTACAAGGTTTCTATCATTTAACCCTCAGAACAACCTTATAAAATGCATGCTACTCTTCTCGTGTTTCACAGGTGAGGAAGCTGAGGCACAGAAAAACTATGTTACTTGCACAAGGTGACCACCGAATCAATGGTGAAGCCAAAATTCAAACCTAGTACTGTTGCTCTTTATACTCCTCTAGCTAGAGCCCAGTTTTGAAAGTTGCACATCTAAGAAAGCAAAAAGACTAGGATGGGGTATGTTCCTCTCTCAGTGGTGGAACAAGAAATAGCTGGTTGTTAGTCTGGCAGAGGAGTGTTTGACTATGCAGTGAACTTCTCTATTGTTTTGCATATGATTCCAATCATCATTGGTACACATCTGTACAGATGCCTTTGATGTTCAGGGACCAGTCATTCATTCACTCATTGACTGTACCTTCTCCTGCAAGAAGCAAGCCACAGTGGATACTGGGGACACCATGGTTCACAGTTTTGTCCTCAGGAAGCTTAGGTGCTTATACTGACAGGCAAACAAGAGTGCCATCCTTGGAGTGGCAAGGCTTGTGAGTCAGGAGACTCCACATTGTGGGAGCCTACAGGCTCAGAACCCAGGCCTGGGGAAACAGTTGCTCCAAATGGAGCTACACCTACCCAGACCTAACAAGTGGATAGGAACAGCCAGGGAAGTGGGACAGGGACACTGCAGGGTGTCCCAGACCAGATAGCACATGTAATATCTGGTAGACAAGTAAAAATGCAATTATTTATTGACTGTCTCCTGCACAGCTGAAAAAAAGCTCTCTCTTTCCGCTCTGAGTCCCTAGCACTTGCCCAGTACTAGCCATAACTATCCCTAACAGATGCTGAATGAATGTGTACCTGCCTGAAGGAGGCCTGTGCTGTGGCCCCACCTTAAAGGTTCAGAGTGGGCCTCCTCCCTTTCACCAGTTCCTCTGCCTCCTCAGCCTCTGTCACAAGCCTTCCTCCAGAAAATTGATATTCATCATTTACACTGAAATTTGTGTTATACCATACCCACAAACACAAACACCTGTGTTTTAAATCTTTCCTCTATGACATTGTTATGGACTAAATGTTTGTTTCCTCTCAAAATTCTTAGCCTCTAATGTGATGGTATTTGGAGGTGGGGCCTTTGGAGGGTAATTGGTTTAGATGAGGTCATGAGATCAGAGTCCCTATTATTGGATGAGTGTCCTTATAATAAGAAGGAAGAGAGACCAAAGCTCTCTCCATCTGCCCTGTGAAAACATAGTAAGCAGTTTAGCAAGACAGGACAGCCCTTGCTATAAACTAAATCTGCCAGCACCTTGATCTTGTACTTCCCTCCAGAACTGAGAAATAAATATCTGTTTTTTAATCCACTTACTTTTTGGTATTTTGCTATAGTAACCCAAGAAGAGACAGAAACTGGTACTGAGAAGCAGGGCACTGCTGTAATAAATACCTAACACTCTGGAAGTGGTTTTAGAACTGGATAATGGGTAGAGGCTGGTGGAGTTTGGGGATGCATGCTAGAAATTTGGATGCTAATTCCAAATTTGGATGGCAATTCTTTGAGGACTCACACAGAAACAAGGGGCATGGACAATGGAGAAAAGACAGTTTTTCTTATAATATGGCAAGAAACCATGCTAAATTTTGTGTTCTGATATTTTGTGGAAGGAAGCACTTGCAAGAGATGAAATTGGATATTCAGCAGAGGAGATATTTAAGCAAAGTGTTAAAGGAGAGGCTTGGTTCTTCCTGATGGCTCATAGCAGAATTTGAAGAAGGAAGGAAAGAAGGGAGGGAGGGAGGGAGGAGGGAGAAATTATTAAGCTGAAAAGAAATCAGAACTTAAAGATTTGGAAAATTCTCAACCTGTTCATATTGCAAAAAATTAAAAAGTATGTGCAGAAGAGAACACCAAGGGTGTGGCAAATAGCCTTGGATAAGATTAGTGTGAGTGTGAACCTAGGGGGTAATCAGCCACTCCTTTGAACTGAAGGGGATGAAGACAGGAAAAAAAGAAGGAAGAATGTGGACTTCTTAGATCCTATGGGACAGAACCATACAGTGATTCAGCTTAAACCTGTACTGTACTTCCAGATAGGAGAGGAATAACCAAAAGAGATTCAGTGATCATTAGAGCTGCCTTCTCAGTTTGAAAGGGTGGGAAGGGGACATTGCTTTGGTTTCAAGAGGCCAGAGAGTAGCTGCCCAGAGCCCCGGGGGACACAGGGTTACCCAACAAAGCTTCAGGAGTTGTGACCCCACCCCACTTGGTTCTGAAGGCAGAGCATTCAGCAAAGATTAATCTCTAGTTTTAAGTTCTAAAGGACTGGGTAGGGTGGTGCATGCCTGTAATCCAAGTGACTCGTATCAATTTCTTCACATTTAGTCTAAGGAGTGGAGCTTGGGAAGGTCTTGGATCTTGGGTGGAAGATACTAGAATAGTTCCCCTGATAGACCCTTACACCAGTGCCAGAGGAGGATGGGTCCCTGAGTGCCAGGCACTGGTAAGGAGAGCTAACATGAAGCTCCTCTGACTGTCCTCTGACCTTCTGTAGTAGGCTAAGGTCCTTACCCCAGGCTCACTATGGGGCTGGATACAAGCCTTTCAGAAGCCAGGTCCTAAAAGTGGTACATGAGACCTGCTCTTTCCTTTCTCCATCAACCAACTTTTCAACATACTTAAGGGTAAGACTTCAGGGATTCTTGAACTGGAACTTGTTTCTTTAGGTCAGGTAGATAGTCAATTCAGTTCAATAGTTCCTGCTTGAATGAGCCATCTCCCACGTCACAGACTGCTGCTTGCTGGTGACGCAGACCTGAGCACGGGGTGGTGCCTGCTGCCCCTTCTAGCAGGGGAGATGGGCTGTCACTCAACTCACATAAGTACAAGGCAGGCTGTGCACTGTGCTGAGGAAGCCTTATGATCCTGACAGAGATGACATTAAGATGTGCCTTAAAGAGAGAACAGGGTCTGAAGAAAGGAGGGGTGATCTGGGCTGAGGTTTAGGGGCTAAATGTGCATTAGGGAGTGGTCAGTAGTTTGATGCAACTGGAATTGGGGGTAAGGAGGAAACATGGGATATGGGGACTGAAAAGAAAGTTAGGAACAGATTATTGAGGTTTTTCAGAGCCAGGAGAGACACAGCTAGATGTATATTTTAGAAAGATCACTTTAAATACAACCAAAGATAAGAATAGCTAGGCTGGGTATGGGGGCTCATGCCTATAATTCCAGCAACTCAGCAAGCTGAGGCAGGAAGATCCCAAGTTAAAGCCCAGCCTTGCAAATTAGTAAGACCCCATCTCAAGAATAAAAATTTTAAAAGGACTGGGGATGTAGTTCTGTGGCAGAGCACCCCAGGGTTCAATCCCAAATACTGAGAAGAGAAGAAGAAGGAGGAGGAGGAGGAGGAGGAGGAGGAGGAGGAGGAGGAGGAGGAGGAGGAGAGGAGGAGGAGGAGGAGGAGGAGGAGGAGGAGAGACAGACCAGTATCTCCCGAGTTTGTATAACTGTTAGTAGCAATTACAAGAGAAAAACAACTGTTCATTGCACACTTACTTGGTGCCAGACACTATAATAACTTTTTTCCACTCATCTTTACAGTTATCCTGCAAAGAGGTGCTATGAATCCCTATTTTATGAGGAAGTAGAGGCTTGGAGAAGTTGAGGGGCTTGCCTAAAGACATTCATTCATTTGGCAGGTGTTCATGGAAAGCCGAGTTACCAGGCACTGTGCTAGATTTGGGGGATTCATTGGTGACCAAAATAGACTGGCCCCTAGGTTCCCAGAGCTGATAGTTGATCTAGGAGAATGAACCATTAATCAAGAGGATCATCACAGTGTGGAATAAGTGTGTTAATACAGAGGAACAGGGAGCAATGAAAGCACAGAACTGGGGTCCTCAGCCCAGTACTGAGGAATTGGGGAAGGCTTTCTAGAAGAAGTGATGTTTAAACTAAGACCTAAAAGATGGAGAGAAACTGGCCCATTAGATTCTTTGGAGGAACACCGTATTGTAGGCTGGGGTATCCAGTCATGTATGCACCTTGTCTTAGATCATCCTATACTCCTCTTCAAGTGCCTTCAAGCATCCTATAAACACCCTCTGAAAGAATGGTTGGGAGAGCATATGACCTCACTTATTCCTTTGTCCTCCTGTTCAACACATATTTACTGCAGAGGTGTCTGAGGAGAATCCTATTCCAGTTCCCCAGACTGACCAGTGGCCTGAAGACTGACCCTGGGTCCTATAGGACCCTGGACCCAGCCAGCTCCCTACCCCCCAGGGTTGTGCAAGGGAGGCTTTTTTGGCATCTGATTAGAAGCACAGGAGCTACTCTACCATAAACCATGGTCTTTCAGAAAGAACAATTCCCACCCAACAAGGATGACCCTTGTTTGTGCCTAGAAAAAGTATGATAGAAAAATTCCTTTTGGAATTCCACAGGGAAGAATTTCAGGTTGCTCAATCTCTTGCTGCATTTCCAGAAGAGAATTACAGATTTATAAATGCTATTTTGAACCTATTGGGCTGCTGTAATAAAATACCTTAGACTGGGTTTTATGAGCAACATAAAATCACAGGCACCATGGTGCACCTGTAATCTCAGTCACTTGGGAGGTTGAGGCAGGAGGATCACTTACAACTAGAAGTTTGAGATCACCCTGGCAATGTAGTGAGATCTCAAAAACCAACAAACAAAAAATGAAAATGTGTTGCTCACGGGTCTGGGGACTGGGAAGTCCACGATCAAGACAGATTCAGTATGTGGTGAGAAACTATCATACAGATGGGCCTTTTACATCCTCACAGGAGAGCTTGCTTGAGCATCTTTTATATGCCACTGGTGGAATTCTTGTGAGTTAAATCACTTTCCAAAATCCCACCTCTTCCTCCTATCACATTGGGCATCAGGTTCCAGCATGCGAATTCTGGGAGACATCAACATTTATACCATAGCAAAGGCTCACTCCAATTCTATACTTACATGATTGAAGCAGGAAGAACCAGCCTCCTTCACCCAACGTGTCATCTCCCTGCTTAAGCATACTGCTGCAATCTCTCCAGCTTCTGGGGATGGGGAATTCACCACCTGAGTAACTACTCTGTGAATCTTCAAAGAATTCTCCCAAAGGGTAATTTATTGAGCAATCACTAAGTGTTAGAAACTGATAGACTCTTTACTGTATTGTCTTGTTTAAATTTATTATTCCACAGGAGTTATGCATAGCACTATTATGGTATCCTTATTGCAGAAGTTCTAAAACTGAAAGAAATTAATAAATTTACCCTAGATCACATAGTTATTGTTCACAGAGTACAATTTTGAACACAAGTTTGTCTGACTGTAGAATCCATTATACACATTGCCTCAATCCCACTCAGCAAAACCTGTCTTCTTTCCTTCTTTGCCCATTTGCCCTCATTCTGGCAATGCCTGGCTGTCCCAATCTTCCCTTCTCGAGCACCAGGGAACCCACTTTTCACTGAGGTCTTGCAAAATCCTTACTACTGAAGTTCTAAAAATGTGGTCCAGGAACTAGCAGCAGCAGTATTTAGGAACTTGCTAGAAATTCATGTTCCTGAAAAAAAAAAAAAAAGAAATTCCTGTTCCTGGACCTGACCTCAGACCTACTGCATGAGGAAGCAGGCAGGGGCCTCAGTGATCTGTTTCAACAAGTCCTCTCAATGATTCTGATGCAGCTACATACTTAGAACCATGGCATTATAGAACTGGAGGGGGTAGGGGAGCAAATGGAATTACTTAACCTGTCTGTTCCTCCTCCTAAGTCACTAGAAATAGGACTAACCAGATAGAATAGAAATTGAAGGATACCAGAAAGAGTCTGCTTCCCCAAATGCCTCCTTGAAAGGGCTCAAGTGTTTCAAATATT
The DNA here is from genome assembly GCA_025594165.1 of Tamias sibiricus. Classification (NCBI taxonomy): domain Eukaryota; kingdom Metazoa; phylum Chordata; class Mammalia; order Rodentia; family Sciuridae; genus Tamias; species Tamias sibiricus. The sequence continues at coordinate 88,605,025 of CM046657.1, read as the reverse complement.
CCTTCCTCACACACTCCTTTGGCTTTAAGCTTTGTTAAAGTGCCCCCAAGAAGGAGTTACAGTAAATGGTCTTCAGCTGCAAACCTCCAGTATTTATAATTGTGGTTGCACCCTGGAATCACATGAGGAGTTTTAAAAATCAGAGGCCTTGGTCCCATCCCCAAAGACTGAATTCATTAGCCCTGGGTAGTATTTTTTAAAACTTCCCAGATGATTTAATCAGGGTTTGAAAACAACTTGAATAGCTGATTCAGTCCTTTCCAATTGGCAAACTAAATACTCTGGAAACAAAGGTCATAGAAGGGCAATGTATTCTATTTTTTTGTTTTGGTGCTGGGGATCGAACCCAAGGCCTCACATAGGCTCCGCTAGTGCTCTGCTCTACCTCTGAGCCACACCCCAGCACCATCTCACAGTCCTGAGGGAAGCCTTACTTACATCAAGGTGTTGGCAGGGCTGCCCCCTTCTGAAGGCTGTGAGGAAGACACTCTGTTCCAGGCCTCCACCCTAGCTTCTGGTGGCTTCTGGCAATCTTTGACATTCTTGGCTTATAGAAAAGTCATTTTATCTCTGTCTTCATCTTCACATGGCATTCTCTCTGATACATATCTATCTTGCAGTCAAATTCCCCCTTTTCCTTTTAGAAGGATCAGTCATATTGTGTACGGCCCACCCTTGATTATCTCTGTAAAGACCCTGTCTCCAAATAATACACATTCTGAGCACAGGTTAGGATGCCAATATATCTTTTTAGGGCACAGTTTAAAACATAGCAGGCAGACAAAAAGGTAGGAATGGATTCTGTGCTCACCTGTAGTTTGTGGCTCCTATCTAGGCCTTACCAGGCCCTCTGATCACTCTGTTACACCAGTTTCTCAAACTAGCATTGGTGGACTCTGATAATATATATTTTTTTAAAATCACCTGAGAGAAAGAAAAACAGAAAGACAGAGAGAGCAAAGGCTTATTGTGTGTCAATCACTGACTCTGCAACAACCTTGCAAAGTGGCTGTTGTGACACACCCACTTTACCCAGAAAGATTCATAGAGGCTAGCTAATTTGTGTGGAACAGAAGATGACCAAGGGAAAGTGGTAAACACTTCAGAGAGAAGTTGAGGAATCTCATCTGCCAAGGATGGAAGACAAGCCAAGTTTCTCCCCAGGACTAAACAAGGATCCCAGAAACCCTCTGCCAGCCCCTGCCCACAAGCCCCTCTCCCCAGCAGTTCCTGGGTCACACCTCCTGCTGCCTAGGTGCTTCTGCCGCCCATGACCAGCTTTCTCCACCACAATTACTGTGGCCTCCGGTGGCATCACATCTCTTTTCAGAGACATCTCAGAACTAGGGAGGCTACTCATCTCAAATCCAAACTCAGGAGAGAGAATCTGATTGGCCTATCCCAGATGCCAAAGCCAGCCTCAGCAATGGCAAGGCACTTAGCAACTCAGTGAGACCCTGTCTCTAATAAAATACAAAAAAGGTCTGGGGATGTGGCCCAGTGATAGAGTGTCCCTGAGTTAAATACCTTGGTCCAATCACCTAGAGCCAAAAGATGGCTTCCCAAGGCTCTCTCTGCAAGGGCTCTGAGTATAGCTGAGGTGTAGCTGAGCTGATGGGGCAGGCAAATTAATTAATAACAAAGTTCCAAATTCAGTGTGTGACTAGAAATAGGTGTTTATTAAATGTTTGTGCCAGGCCCCACCCCTTCCCAAATGCTTGTTGAACGAAAGGAGGAATGGAATTCTCATGACCTAAAATCAGGGCTTCCTTTGGGTGAAAAATCAAAGAAAGGAACTCTTATCCCCAAACCCTTCACCCTAGAATTGTTCCTGGCTGTCAAGATCTCTTTACCCACGTGGGGGGTTTTAATTGTTTCCTTTTAATTGTATCATTGGCAGCCAAGTCACAAAGATTCCTAATTACGAATAAGAAAATGGCAGCTTCTCTAAGCTCTAGGTGAAGAATTTGTGCAAAGTCACCCAGCCTGGGCCCATGTAGCCAAAGCAGAACTAAGATGCTTCAGAGAAAACCTACTGTACAAGAACTGACTGCCAAAGGCAGAAGGTGTGGCAAGACAAAGAAGGCAGACAGATCCAAAATTGAAGAATGCAATTTATTGGGACTTATGGAGTGAAAAGTGTTTTCGGCAGCAGTAAGACAAAAGGATCCCTGTCCCCAGAGGCAGGAGGAAGGGGTTTATTTTTTTTTTCCCTGCTTTTTTCATTGGTGCATTATAGTTGCACATAATGATGGTATTTGTCATTACGTATTTGTACATGCACTTATTACACAATATAACAATATAATTTGGTCACTAGAATGTGTTTATATGCTAAACTAGATGAAGGTGGCCCATGGCCAACCAGAATGTATCTGGGCTTTCTGAAAAGAAAAAAAGAAAAAAAAAAAAAAAAGCTATTAATATGCCAAACATAGCCGGGCGCGGTGGCGCACGCCTGTAATCCCAGCACTTGGGAGGCTGAGGCAGGAGGATCGTGAGTTCAAAGCCAGCCTCAGCAATGTCGAGGCACTTAGCAACTCAGTGAGACCCTGTCTCTAAATAAAATACAAAAAAGGACTGGGGATGTGACCCAGTGGTCGAGTGCCCCTGAGTTCAATCCCCGGTACCACAAAAAAAAAAAAAAAAAAAAAAATGCCAAACATCTGTTAAAAAACAAGAAACAATCTGGAGGTTAGTGGCCAGAATAAAAGATTTGACTATCTTAACCACTTTGTTTATCCTATAAGGTTTTGAATGCATGCCAAGGTCACCTGGTAGGCATGATGGCTATTATGCCAAGGTGGCTATATTCAAGGTAGATCCCTACACTGGGGGTCTTCTGTCTTCACTGAATGTGCTCCCCTGGCTTCCCCAAGTGACATCTTGCCCTCCTCTTCCACCCTCTGCTCCAAACAACAGATCTCCCACCTCCATCCCCAGTCCCAGTTGTCCTGAAACAGGTATGCTGTTGGCACAGGGGGAGGAGGGTAGCCCTTGTACCACTCTGTTTAATTTCTAATTTAGAGTCAGAAAAGCAGCCAGGCACAGTGGCGTACACCTGTAATCCCAGCACTTGGGAGGCTGAGGCAGGAGGATCGAGAGGTCAAAGCCAGCCTCAGCAATGGCAAGGCACTTAGCAACTCAGTGAGACCCTGTCTTCTCTAATAAAATACAAAAAAGGGCTGGGGATGTGGCCCAGTGATCGAGTGTCCCTGAGTTAAATCCCCGGTACCAAAAAAAAGAAAGAAAGAAAGAAAGAGAAAAAGCAATTTGCCTGTTTTACTATGAATTATCTTCTGATTAGTCCTAGGATTCTTCTAGGCATCACTGGTATATGCCCCTGCTGATCACTTATTGTTTATTTACGGGGGAATGGAGTGTGCTGTGCTAGGTGCTTGCCATTCATGCATTCACTTTTATCTCTTCTTCTTCTTCTTTTTTTAACAGTTCTTTATTATTATTTTTTTAAATTTTAGGTGTTATTGGGCCTTTATGTAATTTATTTTTATGTGGTGCTGAGGATCGAACCCAGTGTTTCACACATGCCAGGCAAGTGCTCTACCACTGAGCCACAGCCACAGCTCCTCACTTTCATTTCTTCTAACATATCTGAACTGTGAGGAGGCTACGGCTACTACCATTTTGTTGTTGTTGTTGTTTGTTTTGTTTAATGTTTTAAACCTTTATTTTATTTATTTTTTTAATGTGGTGCTGAGGATGGATCCCAGTGCCTCACACATGCTAGGCAAGTGCTTCTTATTACTGAACTACAGCCCCAGCCCCTGACCACCACTGTTATACAGATGAGAAATAGAGGCTCAGTGACTTTGAGGTAATTAGGCCAAAGTTTTGATATTAAGAAAGGGTAAGTCAGTAATATTTATTTATTTGCTTTAGTTGTACGCAATGCCTTTTATTTTTATGTGGTGCTGAGGAGTAAGTCAGTATTTGAACCAATGTCTGCTTGACATCTCCTTCAAAACCCTTGCTTCCCCGGTAGGATTCCTTGGTATTGTTTGTACATACAACTTCTGTCTACCAGAAACTCAGGAACTAGGCTTGGTGCACATGAGTGCATGTATTGGAGCAGCCAGATCATACCAGAACCAGCTGTGGAGTCCTAACTCTGATCCAATGCTCAGCTTGGCATAGTCCCGAGTTCGTATCCCACAACTCCAGACTGGATGTATAACCCTATAAGGGGAGGTCACTGCTCAGAAATTGCCATTCACATGTCAGGCACTCTGCAGGTCTGGGGCTGCAATAAGGAACCAGACAGGCAGCTCCTATTCTCATGGATCTTCAATTGAAAGTAGGGATAGATGTTAAATAATATGAACTGTGACAGGTGTTATAAAGGAAAGGTGTCATAAGAATATGTAAGAGGACATCTGGCCCTGCCTCAAGGTTGGAATGAGCTTCCTAGAAGAGTAATGACTGGGGTCTGAAGGGAGAATAAAGATTAATAGGCAAGTAGGGAGGGAGCAGGGAAAGGGAGCAATATGAGCATAGTCCCTGTGGTGGAGAGAACATGATGAATCCACAGAGCATAAGTCCAGTGAGCTGAAAGCCCAGAGTATGAGGGTGTGCTGAGGACACAGGCCTGACAGGAAGGCAGGGTCCAGACCTCACCTGTCCAGCCAAGCCACTGAAGATATTTTAACTTATTCCTAGAGCATCAGAAAACCAAACCGTGGGTTAAAGCAGGAGGGTGACATGATACAACTTATGTATTGAAAACATCACTCAGAATGCCACATAGATGATAGGTCAGAGGAGGGTGAGTAGGCACAGTGAAGCAAATTGGTAGACTGTTGTATCACACGAGGGGGCAGCCTGGACCAGCATGATAGGAGAAAGAAGAGCGTGGACAAGTCAAGATTCTGGTTACATTTTGGAGGACCCAGTGACAATGTGGGGGTGAGGAAGTATGAGGTTGTCATGACAGTGGCTTGTGGAGCTGTCTGGCTGGGAATGCCTTTCAGTGAGGTTGCGGATAACTCCCCTCCCCAGATTTGAGAGGAAGGAGGGGGATTATACACTTATTGTTTTGACTTTAAATTAATTTGATTGATTTTAATTTTTATTAAGTTTAAATATGTAGTATTTGCACACAACCCAAAATTCAAAATGTATATCCTTCAAAGTCTTGACCTCTAGCTGCCTGGGTCTTCCCCTTATCCCCTGGAGCCTACAGTATTCCCAATTCCTTCTATATCCTTCCTGAGATAGTCAAGGCATTTCGTCACAACTGTGCATGCATTTAATTTATATTTGGAGATGCTGAAAATGTTGATTTTGTCAACTGTCAAGTACAGACGTCACTGTTTGTGAAATATTTTGTCATATGCGAATAACATTTTCAAATGTGAAAGGTCTAAGGCATGCATTCTTGGTGTGCACTTTATTTTTAGGATCACAGTGTTTTTTATTTGTTAAGTAATTCACAGACTTTCTAAAATATTTTAGCTGTTCACAAGGTTAGTGAGTGGAATGTAAAGTTTCCTTCTATCCCAGATATCTAATCTTCTCCCCAAAGAAAACCGCAGTTCCTGGTTTTTCAAATAATCTTCCAGAGACATTCTGCGAACTTGTATGGATAAGATGTTTCTGTATGTGTGTGTGAGAGTGTGTGTTCATACATAGATCATTTACTTTATTCAAGCTAAAGTTTTCTCTACACAATGTTCTGCTCTGTTGCTTTTTCCATTATTTTTAAGATCATCTAACATCAACATACATGGATCAACCTCATTCTTCTGAATGTCTTGGTAGTACTCCAAAGTATGAATATAGATCATTTATTTAGCTAGTCCCTTACAGGTGAATACATGGATTGTTTCCAGTCTTTGGTAATGCTTCATTTAAGTGATCATGACAACGTTTACATCTTTGCATCTGTGTTCCCATATTACCTACAGAATAATTCCTAAAAGTGGAATTTCTGGGGTCAGAACGTATATGCAATTTAAATATTCTTATACATTATTTGGCTTCCCAGGTCACACCCATTTACAGTTACCACAGTGCTGTGCGAGTATAACTTTCACACACTCCTGACAGCATAATGTTATCAGACTACTCCATCTTTGCCAGTCTGATAATGGCCAGGTCATTCAACTTTCCCACCCGTGGTTTCATTGGACTATGATACTGGTCTGGTGCTTAACAGGTATTACTGATAGGAAATGGTGACTGTTGCTCTTTGGGAGTGGTTTTTCTGGTTGGGGTACGAATTCTGAAACCAGATGAAGGTGAGCAGCCTGGCAGCCTTCACCTAAACCTGCCTCTCTCTAAGGGTATTTGGGTTTGGCTGGTATCTGGGTGACTTCTCAAGGCCATTAAACAGAAAGATTGTTGGGAACCCATCCAGGATGAGCTGAACCTTGATTTCTGAGTAATCAGGCACTCAGAGGGGAAATACATCGCCTGAATTAACAGGAGGGCTAGGCACCCTATTATCTGTGTGCATATGTCAGTCATCAATGCTGTTCTTGAAAACTAAAGGGGAGCCGGGTGCGGTGGCGCACACCTGTAATCCCAGCACTTTGGGAGGCTGAGGCAGGAGGATTGCGAGTTCAAAGCCAGCCTCAGCAATGGCGAGGCACTTAGCAACTCAGTGAAACCCTGTCTCTAAATAAAATACAACAAAGGGCTGGGGATGTGACCCAGTGGACGAGTGCCCCTGAGTTCAATCCCCAGTACCACCAAAAAAAAAAAAAAAAAAAAAAACACTAAAGGGGAAAATCATTATTTGGTTTTGAAGTGCCAGGCTCCTACACAAAGCTGTGCTTTCCAAATTCCAGATGGACCTGGTTCAAGAATGGCACAAACTGGCCAGGGCCATGAGTACTTTAGTTGCTGCTTGACGTTGTGCCTATTCTCCTTGGGGCTAGGAAAGAAGACCTGACAGCACAGAGGCAGTGCCCCTCAGCTCAACACAGATCCCCTCTTTCTGTTCTCTTCAAATTGGCAAGAGTTTGACAGGCAGGGCATGCATGTCATCATTTGTTCATTTATAGATGTATATTTGAGTATCTACAAAGTGCCAGGCCCTGTGCTGGGTGCTGGGAATTTTGAGAAGCGTAGGATACCAGTTGTTCCTGCAGAAATCTCAGCACTTCCTTCTGTCCTTCAGAAGTTGGTCTGGGAAGCCAAGTGACATCCCTGTTTTACAGATGAGGAATAAAGGCTCAGTGACTTTGAGGTAACTTGACCAAAGTTATGATACTAACAAAATGCTGCTCGGTATTTGAACCCATGTCTGCTTGACATTTCCTTCAAAGCCCTAACTTCTCTGCTAGGATTCCTTGAGATTCTTTGTACATACAGCTCCCATCTGCCAGAAACTCAGGAACTAGTCTCTGTGTGCATGAGTGCATATATGGGAGAATTTGTGCACATGAATGAATGCATTATGCATGTATTACAGGACAATTTAGGTGAAAGGATCACATGTATATTTCAGACAGGGCAAAGGAGGCAAATTTGGTCCCAAGGATCACACCAGAGCTGGACTTGGGGTCTTAACCCTTATCTTGTGCTCAACTTTGCATAGTCCTGGGTTTAGCACCCCACACCCCCAGACTGGATATATAACCCTTTAAGTCAGTACTCAAGAATTCCCATTCATATTCCAGGCATTCTGTGGGATTCTAGGTCTGCAACAAGGAATCAAACAGGTAGCTCCTACCCTCATGGTACTACATCTGAATGGGAAGGGGGAAAGACAGGCACCTGTGGTGCCTGTGGTGGACCCAGGGCAGTGCAGGTGATATGTGTAGGTGATAAGACAATGAGCTCTGCCACACTGTTCTTCTGGAGGCCCAGTTCAGATCCTCCAAGGCTCTATCTGAACGCTCTTCCTGGATCCCCATGGCCTGAAGGATAATTCCTCCTGGAAGCCTCCAACCTGTTCTGGCTCTGCCCCCCACTCTGTCATAGAGTCCTCTTAAAATTATCATCCTTAACTGCTCTGCTCACCAAGTCCTAAACCTGAGGCACTCTTTGATCCCTGGGCCTCCCTGGCTGGTCTCTCTGTTCTCAGCTGGGATTGTCCTTTCTTTCTTTCCTGAGATTTTAAAAGATTACTCCTTACCTCTCAACTTAAAAGTGTTTGTCTCCTTTTCCCTACTCTCGCAAAGTTCCTGGCTCATTAGAGAATAAAAAGTACACAGGGTTTGAATCTCTGCTCAGCAATGTGATATTGGGCAAATAACCTAGCCTCAGGAGACTTCAGTTTGCTTCCCTATGAAATGGAGATAGTATCCTCCTTACCAGTCCAGCACCCAGTGAGCCAGCACCCTGCATTGAGAAAGCCTGGTGAGGACACATTAGGCTCAGGGATTAGCAGAGGTTCCCACTCAGGTCAGGGTGTGTGGGATGCAATCTCTTGGGATGTGTTAGGGAGCCAGATGGATAAGGCAGACTGGCTTTCCACAAGCTGGCTCACTGCATATCCCCCATGGATACTCTGGGGTGCCTCAGAAATCATAAGTCCTGTATCTTAGAGTTTTCTCTCTGCTCTTCAGTATTTCTTGGTTGAGTCTCAGGGTGACCGACTAGCCTGGTTTACCCAGGACTGTTCTGATTTCAGTACTGAAATGCTGCATCCTGGGAAATACCAGTCCTGGGCACAGAGACGTTGGCCATCTGTGGCAGGTGAGACAGGTGAGATGGGGCTGCTACTCTTGGAATACCACAATATAATGGGAAGAGTTCCAGTGAGGCTCCACCTCCTAAAGGATCCACCACCTCCTGAAAGCATCTCAGGCTGGGGACCAAGCCTTTAGCACATAGGCCTGAAATGACCCCAAGTGCTGTGTGCCTGCTCAGGGACTGGCCTGTTGCTGGGCCTTAGACATGTCACCTGTCCTCTCGGGAGATCTGAGGTTCTTATAAGTGAAGGCGCTTTCTCCAGGTCTCCCAGAAAGGAGGTCCCAGTGTAGAACCTCGCTGTGTCCGTTCCACACCAGGGGTCTCCACTGCACCTCATTCCCACTTGAAACAACCCTTTTGTGATGTGATTCATCATGCCACCATCTCCGTCCAACAGTTTTCCCAGTTAGGACTCCTGAACCCTCGGCTTTGTGATTTCTCTGCTGCTTAAAGGCTTAATGCAGATGATAATGACAATACTGCTTACTATTTCCTGGTTATCAGATGCATCTGATGATCACATTTGCTGGATAAGTGATGTTTCAGATCAGTGAGGTGAAAATGAGTTATCCTAATTAAGGTGTACGCTATGATTTGTTGAAGTGTCCATCAAGGGCCTATGTGTTAAAAGTTTGGTCCCCAGCTTGAGGTGCCTCCAGGAGATGTTGGAACATTTAAGAGGTGGAGCCTCATTGGAAGTCTTCCCAACATATTGTGGTGTGCCCTTGAAGGGGATTGTGAGACACAGGTCTCTCTCATTGCTTCCCAGCCACCATGAGGTGAGCAGTTTGTGTCATTGTGTACTCTCTGCTAAGATGCTGCCTCACTGTATAGGCCCAAAGCAATGGGACAAATCAGTCATGAACTGAAACTTCCAAAACCATAAGCCAAAATAAACATTTCCTTATTTTAAGTTGCCTTATCTCAGATATCTGTTACAGTTACAGACAGTTGACTAACACAGTGTATCTCTATGACTTAAACTCATTACTAGCTGATATTCTTGTTCACTGGAACTGTTATCTGACCAGTATTGAAATACTTTGTTGTTATTTCAGGAAATATATCCCCCCTTTTAAATAATTAATGTTTAAGACTGAAAAGCACAACCTATGTGATTTATTTATAAGAAAAAGAATAAGTAATCATTCCAAGTGTTCTATTCCAGCTCATTGCTCAGTAGATGGTTTCACCTTTCTAGTACTTTCTCTTCATAGCTTAGATTCCAGTAACTTCTGCCCTGCTGAAATCATCACTGTGTGACTTGTTCTTTATTGGAGGCGATACCATCTATCTAGGAGATGGCTATAAATTTAGTTCTTCCTTGATTTTCTCATAGAAAGATGAAGTGAAGATGTTAAGGCAAACTTTTTTTTTTTAATTTTTATAATTTTTAATATGTACAACTCATAGTGCATATATTTAGTATCTTTTTACATACAACTGTTTGTATACA